>JBBBDQ010001668.1:1807500-2535082 GCA_037127315.1 Ascarosepion bandense
AACTGGAATTAAGAAGACAAAAGATAATGATTATCATTGCTTTTAAATTTTTGAAGATCAAAGGGGACTGGAAAGCAAGAATGCAGAAGAAAGTTTCACGAACAAGGAATGTGAGAGAAGAAACTGTTTGCATAGAATCTAGTTATATGTAGCCATTTCAACTGTAAATGATGTGATCTTGCCACCAATCTAGTACTAAATGCATAATGTCTAGGTATCAAAGAGGAGAACAATTATCATGAAAATATTTATAGAAAAGGCACAAGAAAGTTATGTTACAGTTGTGTAAAAGTCATTTAAGCTGAGATGCAAGGTCAGGACCAATAACATTGCAGATTCTTCTTTGGATTTCATCAAGAATACATAGCAGGAACACTAGAAGTTTCAGCAAAATTTAGTGCATGAATGAATGCTATGTCTATATGATCAATTCTGGTAAGAAAATTTGTCTAGCTCAGCAGAGTGAACCAACTTTCCTAGTAGTAGATCTAGCAAGTGATTTACTATAATCTTCCCACTTCATGTCAGTGGAAAAAATTAGCCTGAAATTAGAATCAACTTTGGTGATGAAAGGCAAAAAAGTTCTCTCAGATGATTAAAACAGAGCAGTTACATTTTGGAGGAGTTCATTTTAATTTGCCATTTCTTGCCCTAGTTAACAGCAAATATTAGATCATTTTTGAGATCAGTTACAAATTGACTTTATCAAATTGATCTGACTTACCATTAAGACTGGAGTAAATAGTTTGGATGTTCATTGTGGTGTAATGGATATTAGCTCTGAATGAGAAAGCAGAGAACCAAGTTCAAATTCTAGTTGAATTTGTTTTGTATTTGTCTATATTTCTGAGATCAGCTAGTATTTACAGTGTTTACATTATTCGCACTATCGTCCTCATCTTTGTTGCCATTTGTACACATTTCAGCTATTGCATGCTCCGGCCTTCTTCAGGTTGAAAATTCCTACCACCTGAAGAAAGCCGGTCTTACAACAGCCAAAACGTTGTACAAATAACAACAAAGATGAGGACAATAGTCCGAATAAGGTAAATACTTTATTCAATTATGTGCAAATACCCTTACAAAAGGTATTAATCCATTTCTTCTCCCTCCAGCTAGGAGTTGAATAGCAGAACAGATTGGGTTCTATAGCCTTGGTTGGCAACCAGTCTACTGCAGAAAGTAATGGCAATCTACTGAGGAAAAAAGTCAGTCATGTCTTGAAAGAGACATGATCATCCAAGCATGTATCATGTATGGCAGTTAACTGACTGAAATAATTGTCATCAGCATAAGTGTAGAGTTGCATGATTGAGTGTGGTTATAGAGTTGCTGCACAATTGATCATTTGACTAGTTCACTCTGTATATCTGGGATGGAAGCTGGAGAGATATTCATTCATCCATCCTTCTCTGGGTCAACCCACAACTGATGCCCTTGAACTTGAAGGCTTGCCTTGATCACAAACATTGATCCCATCATAAGAATCCTCCCCCCTCTACCATATGTAGCCTAATCTACTTCATTGTGACAGATGGCTTTTGAGACAAGAAGAAGATTCATCTACCCTTTGAGTTTTCTTGTGTTTAGTCCTGCTAGATTTCTAGACACTTTTTCTCACCAGTAAAGCCTCCTGGTGGCTGAATCAGTTTAGTCATTCATGACATGATCTTGTGACAGGTAGTACTGGGTTACTTGGTACCAATAGCACTCATAAAAACGAAATAAACTGGTAGGATTTTAAAAAAAAATTTTTTTGCTTAAAAAGATATTGGAGGCTATGCTAGTTATATACACACAGTAAAAAGAATCTTCAGATATTGGAGGCCATCAAAGCAACCCACACTTAATAAAATCACATTTCAATCTGGTCACAACACATTACATTGCATTTAGACACATCAGTCTTTCATGCAGTATGACGTCATAGAACCGCATTACAAATTTATGACCTGTGTCTGCTATTCAATGACTGTTATCATCACAAGCAATGTTTTATGTCAACAGAAGATAATATCATCTTTGATGGTGGATGTCTTTGTGTTAACGTCCCTGTAACCTCTCTGAAGATGGCTCATGTGAGCTGAAAGCTTAGAACCAGCATAATAAAAAATATCCAAATGTTGGATAATTTTGTCTTTATTTTCACCTGAAATTAAAGCCAAATTACTTATATTACTGTTGTCTAAACTGTTGTCTGCTGAGAGAATGAAGTAGTGTATAGCCGCCCAAGAGTTCAGCTCCAAAGACTACTGGCAGCTCTACAAATGTGTGCTGAACAACAGCAAATCCTCAATCTCTCCTTTAATCAATAAATTTGACGTCCTCATAGCCACAGCGGACAAGGCTGAGTGCTTTGCTTGCAGATTATCCTCCAACTCCACATTTGACTTATTTAGAGTGTCCATCACTGAGGTTCAACTGAGGGACGTTTATATAACCTCCTCTCTTGTCTCTAACATAAAATTTCAATAATTTAATCCCCATAAGGCAAGTAGAAGTGATGAAATTCCCATCATTGTCTTGAAGAAATGTGCCCCCTGAACTCTCCTCTGTCTTCTCTAAACTCTATAATTACTGCCTCTCTACTTCCTGTTTTCTTGCCTGCTGGAAGTCCTCTTCTGTTGTTCTTGTATTTAAGAACTCCAGAGAACCCTCTCGGACCACTCTAATTATCGCCCTATCAGCCTCCTACTAATTTTTGGCAAAGTGTTCGAGGCTATCATCAGTGCTTAAATAGTTCAGCATCTCACCGCCCATAATCTATTCTTAGACAGACAGTATAGCTTCTACTTTGCCAGGTCTACTGCAGAAATGCTAACAACCATCACTAAGTACGTATACCAGGCCCTTGATAAGAACGGTGAAGATATCCAGAGCTGCTGCCCTGGATATCTCCAAAGCATTTGATAGGGTCTAGTATGCTGGCCTTCTGCGCAAGCTGCAGGGCTATGGCATCACTGGACACTTGCTTGGTTTGATCCTCTGCCTCACTCTCTCTTCTGACTACAAGTGGAAAGATTACATTGAATCAATAGCTAAATCTACTGCTGGGAAGATTGGGTCACTGTGTTTGATCAGGAAGTTTTTCTCACCCGAGTCCATCTTGCACATATACAAATCAACCATCCACCTATGCATTGTATACTGTTGTCATATCTGGTTGGGTGCCCCCTGCTATTCATCTCGAGGTCCTTGACAGGATTCAGAAGAGAATCTGCAGTGTAAACAGTCCTGACCTGGCTGCTTGACTCCAGCTACAATCTCACTAACAGAATGTGGCTTCTCTCTGTCTTTTCTACAAATATTTTCATGGCTTCAGCTTTGGTGAGCTTACCTCACTTGTACCCTCTTTACAAGAATTTACACAAACAACCAGACTGGCAACAAGAAGAAAAATGTATAAGAAAACAAATTATGTGGATACAGAAGTAGAAAGTGAAGAAAAAAATAAATTTCCTCCTTCTTTTCCTTTTTCCAAAAATGAAAATGAAGTGTTGTTTTCATAAAATCAAATGTTTAAATAAATGTGTTTATTACCATCATTGTTAACTACCTGATGAGACATTGTTATTTCAACCTCAAAACAAAATGTACCATTTTTGTAGTAGTTTTTCACACGTCCTAATGTAATAATATATATATATATATATAATGACAACTATTAATATCAGTAAAATTATCTAACTTATATAGGTCAAGATAAACTGAATTTTTGTAAATAAAATACTCAGTAGATATCTACAGTAGTAATTGTATAAAAAATATGATAAATTCCAGGTATGCACTGCACCTTTGAGTTGGTCTTTGATAAGTTTCCTAATCTTTTTATACTTTTTCATACTTTTGATACCATAATATATGTGTGCATGTATGAATAAGTCTGTAGCCTTATGATGAAAAAAGCATTTATTTTGCACAAAAATATATTTATTCTTTGATATAATCTCTATCATAGTCGATGTGCTTAATTCAATGGTGAACATTCATAATAATGATGAAATGTTATTAGTCTGAATTTCAGATTAAATTCAGCTAAGAACTATGTGTCAGTGTATGAATTTATTAATTCACTTTTGTGCGTTATATATTTAACATTTTCACTATTCAGCAACTTGAAGAATCACTGTCAAAATTCAAAATATGATTAAGTATACCTTGGATTTCTCGGTCCAGAATTCTTAGTTTTTTGTTATTCTTCTATTGAAATATGTACCACCAATCCCAAATTGAAGCCTGGGATGGGTAAAACCTTTGTGACTTTTAAAGATTTACGTAATCTATTGCCTAATAGTAATGGAAAGTTTTTTCTTTTTGCTGTTTTGGCTGGCATTAAAAGGCCAGCAATTCTTGAAATTTGCCTGATCTGTCATTACAAATTACTCAATTACATGGTAGTAGATACTAGTATTTAAAGCCTTTAAGGTTAACTATGGGTAATAATAGCAATAGAAGGATGGAAGATTAAAAAAAAAAGTTTGGAGAAAAGAATATGCTTTCAGGAAAGTAAGTGGCCAATACCAGCCAATGAAATTATAAGAATTACTTGTGTCACTTTTCTGAAGAACAAAAGAAAACAAAATAGTTGGAAAAAGTAAGAAGCTAATTTAAGAAGTGCAATGTTTTTTTTTTCCTTTTATTTATTAAAAGTTTACCCATGTCCTCAAAAGTAACAGCATAGTTTCTTAGTACTAATAAGGCTATTCACACATGAGTTTTTATATATGAGGTACATTCAAAAAGTATTCAACTTCATTTTTTTTCTACCCAAACTCATGCCATGTGAATAAAATCCTTTGGGTTGGAGGTGTCACCACCCTTTCGGCACGTGTGAAAATGTTTGTGCATCAGTTCCTTGCCGTTACACCTACAGATGAGTGGTGCATGCTTGTCAGAATTTTTTCACACAAAATGACTGATTGCATCAAGCACAGATGTTGCATTAAGTTTTGTCAAAAGGCTGGTGATACTGAAGCTGTGCCGTGGCCTGTTGTCTATTGTGTCAGGATCGATCCTGGTCTCAGAACAAGCCATCAGCTCACACTCATTGGTCATTAATGGTGTTGACACAGCAGCTGGTCCTTGTGTTGACCTCTTTAACTGTGATATATTGCCCACGTGATTTTGATCTCAAGTGAGTTAAGCCAAATTCTCACTGGAGTATTTTTGCCAAGCTAAACCAAGTTGGATATGCACACAATTGTGGAAATAAAAATGGCACCAATTTTAAAAATAAAATGAATGACGCCTACATAAACTGTAGATCGTACTTATATACAGAAAAATAAGAGAAAATTAATTACAGTTTGTCCTTTCCCAACTTGTGTTTCTATTAATTGGTAATGGAACAAAAGTTTGACCAGTTTTTTAAGTCGGACCAGACTTGGTAATCAGGTAACTGGTGAATACCCACTACTGTTTGTACTTTGTGAAAATGTTCATCAGCGTTCTTCTTCTTATTATTATTATCAGTTTGGCTCAAGATTTTCATCAGGGTTTTTCTTTTCCTCGGCAGATTACTTTGGTTATCACTATTTCAAACTTTGGTTGGCAATTTCAAACTTTGTCTACAAAATCACTTCTCCTCCACTCAGAGCTCTGCAGTTGGCAACAGCGGTGCGGTTACTCGACTAACTTCATCTCATTCCTTAATGAAATCTCACAGGAACTGTCTTTAGAGCAGTGGGTGGTGGTGGTAACTCAAACTTACTTCATCCTTTGTGGCACTGGAAGTCTTTGGCCCCTCATGACTCTTGTATTCATACGTGTCCCTTTTTACTGGTGTGGTGAGGATGCATGAAGGGTGTTATGCAAATATCCTAACCTTCAACCAGTCTCTGTTTCACACATCCAATCATGGACTGTTCTCCCCCTCTGCTTGGACAGAATTATTATATGATGTCAGCTTCTCTTTGTTGTCTTCTATTTCTCACTTCCAATCACGGAAGATTTTCTCCCTTCACTTGGGTGGAGTTATTACATGACACCAGCTCCTCTCAGGGAAATTCTAAATAGTCATTTTCCAGTAATTAATAATTTTTCTTTTTCTTCTCTCAACAAATCAACTTACTCTTTGCTCCTGACCAAATTCCCATTCGGAGAAATACGAATAAAAATCTCTTCCTTAGTCACCTTGTTTACAATCCTCAACAAAACGAACCTAACATTTTGATCTCTCAGTTTGTATTTCGCTGGGAACAAAGAAAATAAAATTTTCCTTTCAATTGTTTTATTATACTGATTTCAACATGGTGGTTCTGACAGTTGATTACTAATTATATTGGCTGTATTTTGCCAGAGATTTAGGAAAATAAAAATATAAAATTTTTTCAATTGTTCTTTTCTGCCACGGATAGCGTCCTGTGATGCATCTCTCAACATGGTCGATTGACACCTGACCTCTCAGTTGTGTTTCACTGGATAACAACACTCATTCCATTCCTATTTTTAGCCAATTTGCAATTTTGGGAAAGTGAATCTCTTTAACAAAAAAAACAAAACATAACATCGCTTTCTTTTTCTCTGTTCATGTCAGCTATTTTATTCTAGATAAAAAAAATAATCATAATTGCAATCTTTATCTTATTTTTATTTTTAGCCAATTTGCAATTTTGGAAAAGCAAATCTCTTTCCAATAAAAAAAAAAGAACATTGCTTCCTTTTTAACCCTTTTTCGTCTGAATAAAATAAATGTTTATTTTTTTAGTTAAATCTTTTTCATCTGTAATAATTTTAAAAAATATAATCTATTAACCCTTCCGTCCGTACATCATGTTAAATATTGTTATAAAGCTCAAATCATCCAGAAGATTCAGCAGAGCTTTGGTGATGATGCCATGAGCAAAATTGGATCAAGAAGTGGTACAACTGCTTCAAACATGGCTGTACCTCAGTAGCGAGCAAGACACATTCAGGCAAGCTTTCTACACGCTGAAACAAGGAGCTGATTGACACTTGGAAGACTGTCATGTAACAATCCATGAAATTGCTCACATAGTGGGAATACACACAAGATCAGTGCTTTCTATTTTAATGGGAGATTTTAGAAAATTGGCAGAAATTGTCCACAAAATTTGTGGATTTTTGATTGAGGAAGAGCCAAAAGTCACACGTTGCCAAATCGGGAAAGTAGGGAGCCTGTTAAACAAATAATGTGTTGTTCTTGACCTGGAAATCTTGGTGCAATATCTTTGTTTGATGTGTTCAGTCATAGTGCATGAAAATGAAAATCCAATGAGTGCACACTATATGCCACTGGGTGTAACAAACAGGAACTGAATTGATGCTGCTCTTTAGTACAAAGATTTTCACACATGTACAGGAAGGATAGCATCACCTCACATCAAAAGTGTTTGTTTTGCCTATGCAGCATTAGTTTTGTTCGGAGAAAAAATAAATTTGGATACTTTTTGAATGCACTTCAAAGTGTATGTATCAGTTGAAAAGATTATTTACTTGTGGGTCATCATTTCAAACTTCTTGATAATATTGATCTGAAGGAGGCAATATCAGCATGCAGCATCTTTTGGAAGTGTTTGAAAACCATACCATGGGCTCACCAAAACCTTGTAAATGAAATTGATGGCCATCAGTGGTTGTGTTAGCATGAAACTGCAAGTTATCATGATCCAAGGGTCTAAATGTGCTGGACTTGTTTAAGATGGTCATCATACCAAATTATGTGCTCTCTTTCAGAAGAAACTGTAAGTAATGCCTACTCAGCATAGTTACAGTATAAACCTCAGTTTGGTCATGTGGGTGTTGAACAAACATAATATAGTTGAGCAGGTGCCCGCAACAAGAATTATCTAAGCACCCAAAGCAGACGAGCATACTTGGAAATGAGTGACCAGCCATACTAGTTTAGGAGTTTCACAACAGACATCCTTTTGTCTATTATTCATTTGAAAGAATCTAAGATATTTACCAGTTAAAAGAAAGACTCAAAGCATCAGAAATGTAGTTCTACAGAAGGATGATGAGGTTACCTTAGACTAAACCTGAGCAACAACGAGGTTTTGGAGAGAATGGAAATGAAAAGAAAACATACTTAACATCAGAAAGAAATAATTGAAATTTTTACGACATGTAATGTGAAGGAGGACTTGGAGAATCTGATACTCACAGGGCAGATAGAAGGAAAGTGACAAGGGAAAACAGCATGTGACATATTTGATGGGCTTAAACGAAAGGATAGCAGAGCATGGTTTGGGAGAAATAACAGGACAAAATATATTAAATGCTACAAGAGACAGGAAGATGTGGAGGGCCCTGATTAGCTACATTCTGAAGGGACACAGCACATAAAAGAAGATCAGTTAAATCATCTATGAAATCTTGATGGGAAATTATATTAAATTACCATTTTAGATCTTAGCATTTTTCTAACGTTCTCTGAAACACCCACAGGATATCATTTTCAAGACAAATTAGCTTCTCACTGTGCACTTTGTTTTTATTCATTTTTAAAAATTCGCTAACCAAACAAGGATGTTTGTCCTTGAAATCAATTTCACTTGAAAATGTGTTTCAAATCAGATATGACTATGAATATGTATGCTTTTACAAATGTTTTCTTTTAAATGAAGAGGAAAAAATATAAAATTTCTAAAATATAGGCTTGTTATTTTAGGAGTGCTTGCAGATAGGTATGTCATCGTTGACTTTATCTTTTGGAACCAAGAATTTAATTTCTTCCCTTTATAGTTATGGCATTGATGACTAAATAGACTAATTCTTGTATGGAAGAGTTGATGGCATTGACTGCATGTTAATGTTGGTAGAGGATGAGGTTGATTTTTATTGAGTCTTTTTCTCTTGTTTGATTTCTTCCTTTTCTCTTTTGGTGACTTTGAAGCTTTTGATTCTGATGGTGATGGAACACCACTAGTTGGTATGGTCTTTAGATTGTGTTTTAAATGATTTAGGCTGAAGACAAGTATAGGTATGTACAATGTAATTAGACCTATTTTTCCTATAATAGTAACTTTATGACCAATTCAAAACAACATTGTGGTAAATGTAGAAAAGAAGAATCCAAGGAAAGGTTGTTGATGGTTTTAATTTGTAGTCAAAAATAAATAAATTTATATTATAAAAGAAAAGCTAATTCTCTGACCATTACATATTGTCAATATCGGCTTGTTCATATCTATATCAGTTTTTGGCTATACTTCTGACGTGAGATAGAATTTACATTATTTACATTGTTCGGATTGTTGTTCTTATCTTTATCACCATATTCACAACATTTTGGCCATTGTATGCTTTGGCCTTCTTCAGGTATTTGAATTTGGAACCGGATCCTTTATTTCAATCACTGGGGTATATTGTTCTCATTCCATGAGCCATGCTACTTCTGAATATCTTACTTATCTCCCTTTAGCTCAATTCTTTTTTCTTTTTTTTTTTAAATGATTTACCCCCAAGCAAAGCAGTACTACCACTGGTGTGCAGGGAGTTATAAATGAGAAGAGCAAAAAGAAAGAAGAAAAGATATGGGAAGTGGGGATTGAGGAACGGGTAAGAGAAAGATGGAAATTAAGGGTATAAAAGATGGCAATTGACATTGCACTTAAACTCTTGGAGATTGTAGCTATCAGGAAAGCAAGTGTACGGAAGAGAGTTTCAAAGGCAGAAAGTGCAAGAAAAGAAATTGATAGAGTAGAAAAGAGAGTTACATTTGACCATTTTCACTGTAAAAGGGTGGGACCTAGTTGCGAGTCTAGTAGCACAAGTAAATTTGTGTAGAGGAGGCACTAGGGAGATAAGCTTGTCAGAGCAGAAGCCATGAAAATATTTGTAGAAAAGACAGAGGGAAGCCACATGCCAACAGTGAGAAAGTAGCTGAAGTCAAGCTGCCAAATCAGGATCAACTATATTGCAGACCATCCTTTGAATTTTATTGAGCACCTCTAGGTGAATAGCAGGAGCACCCGACCAGTTATGGCAACAGTATTCAACACAAATAAATCATGGATTTGTATATGTGCAAGATGGATTCTGAGGAGAAAAACATCTTGGCCCTACACAATGACCTGATCTTCTTAGCAGTAGCTGTAGCTATTGATTTGATGTAGTCATTTTACTTGAGGTCAGTTGTGAGAGTGAGGCTGAGGAGACGCAGTGTTTTGCTTTCTAGAAGAATAGTGTCACCCATAAAGATGGGAGGTAGGAGAGTTTATCTATGGTGATTAGAGGAAAGCAGCTTTGTTTTGGAAGCATTAAATTTTACTAGCTCTTTCTTGCCCTAATCCACCACAGAGTAGAGGTTCTTATCAAGAGGAACAGTGAGGTTTACTTTATCAACCTTGGCAGATTTCTTAATGAGGTGGGAGTAAATGGCAGTATTGTCAGCATTAGATGCCTTCTTGTGAACTGATCACATCAGGAAGATCATTTATGAAAAATCAGGAACAGCATAGGACCTAGGATAGAGCCTTGGGGGACACTCACATTCGTGTGATAGGATCTGGATGTATGCCCATTTTATTCGACCTTCATTGAGCAAGTTGACAGAAATGATTGAATTAGATTGAACAAGCACTCATACCATGGCCCTGTAGCTTGTGCAGAAGGCCAACATACCAAAACCAGTAATATGCTTTTGAGATATCCAGAACAACAGCTCAAGCTTCATTTCAATTAGTGGAGTATATCATTCTTATTCCATGTGCAATGCCACTTCCAGATGTCATGTAATTTTTCCCTTTAACTCAACTCTCTAAGTTATTTGTTCACCACTGCTGTTGCTAGGTAGTGAATTCACAACTCTTTGGGTCAAGTTACTAGATCTAACCAGTGCTTTTATCCTCTGGCCTAGTGATCAAAATAAAGGGTTTAAGTCGAAATTTCAATCACCTGAAGAAGGCCAGAGTGTACAACAGCCGAAATATCATGAATATGGCAATAAAGATGAGGACAATAGTCCGAATATTGTAAATAAAGCAATATCAGTCTGTTCATATCTCTCACCTATCAATATCAGTCTGTTTATATCTATTTATTGGTAACTAGAACATAACAGCATAGAGATAGCCACAAAGTAAATGTTCAGTTATTACTTATGATGATGAAATGAATTTTGGTTAATTAATAAAAAATAAAATAATGAACAAGAAGTGAATTCATCAAAATAGCACACATGGAATGTGAGGGGGAAAAATGGTATGACTGATTACTCAGCAAAAAAAAATCATCTATTTTTTTAAACCATAAAAATCAGGTGATTAATATATTTTATTGAAGTTTTCAAAAATTATTCAGTAATAGATAAGATTATTTTTGCGTGTGTATATGAGGGATGCGCCACATGGCCTGATAACTAACTTCCCCAGAGAAGAGAAGATTGCACAAGACTTCTACCCACCACATTCAAGATCAAAAAGAGAAGTGAGATCTTGTATCTTTTATTTTATAGTCCTGAGCAATGTCACTTGGTAGACCAGTTGGTATTCATCCCAACAAACCTGACAGCATAGAGATGGCCACAAGGTAGAAGTACATTTTATTACTTATGATGATAAAGCGAATTTAGATTAAATTAAAAAAAATAATAATAATGGCCGCAAAAAGTGAATTCTGGTATAAATGCCACAAGTAGAATGAGATGGAAAATGGCAAAACTAATTTCTCAGCAAAAAAACTTGTTCATTTAAACCCCCAAAAGTTAAATAATTATGAGATTTTAATGGACTTTTTGGAATTATCCTGTAACAGATAAAATTATTTTGTTTGTTTTTAATTTTGTAGAAATATTTTTCAGACATAAAGACAAGTTGAAAAAATTTTCTTTTTTAATCATTTCACCCCAAGCAAGGCAAGAAAGCCACTAAGACACAAGGGATTACTGAGTAATAAATAATAATAAAGAATAAGAAAAAAGTTAATAAGGAGCAAGAATAGTAAAAGAACAGGAATCAAAAAAACAATGAATAACTGTTGACATTTTAATTTATAAAAGTTGGCTGAAAAGCATGAAGCCATAAGACAGTTCGACAAGTGAGAATTGCAAGAGAAGAAAATGTTAGCATAGAACTTAGTTGCATCTAGCCAAATCAATTGTAAATAGATTAGACCTTGTGAGAAGACACTCCCTTGTCTTACACCCCTTTTCTATTTTCATATATCAGCTGAATTGATTTCCTGTCCATATTCAGATAGTTTGCTGCCAGTATAGGTTCTTGATAACTATGTCTTTCCCAAATATTTTGAGGCTGCTAAGTCTTTGCGGCATACTTTGTCGAACACCTTTGTGTAGTCTATAAAACACAGGTACACATCCTTCTGCATTTGTATTGATCTTTTTGATAACATTCTGTGCATGAATATCGTGTTCCTTGTTTTCTTGTCTTTGACAAACCTGAACTGTTCTTCTATGTCTGGGCTGATTTTGCTGTGTGCTTTGTTCATTTGAATTTGAATGATGAGTTTTTATGATTCTATTGATCTGAATCAAATTTCCAGCTCTTTCTCACCCAAAATAACCCCACACCATAACAGACCAATTTCCATACTTTTTGTCTGTAGTTTATATATATATATATATATATATATATATAATGTATACAATAAAACTGTTTTTACAGACAAGATTTACCATGTTTGGTGGGGGAGATGGTTATATTTAAAAGTATTCAATACACAATACAAAAAAATTGAAAGTATAGAGCTAGTCAAGATCTAAAATATTGCAAAAATCCACTTTTTCTGTTACCGCAGTTTCTACCAATGAAGGCTTCCTTAGGTACTGCCTGAAGTAGTCTTCATTAGTAGAAACTGTGGTAGTGGAAAAGATCAGTGTTTGTAATATTTAGATTTTTATATATATATATATATATATATATATATATATACTAGCAGTATAGCCCGGTGTTGCTTGGGTGTAATGAAAGCTTTAAAACTAATCCATGGTCCTGGAGCTCAGACTCTTTGGACGTTGTTTCCAGTTAAAGTGAAACTGTAGACTGAAAGAAAAATGAATGGATGCAAGTCAAATTTTGATTTCCTGGTATCAATATCAAGTAAGTTTTTTTCATCGTAAACTGAATTTTGAAGGCTAAATAAGTCTTGAGTAAATGGTATCATGGCTGAGACTGAGAACTACAATTATACTTACTTGGAGCCAAACCCGAAGCAAAAACTAAAATAAAAGGGCTGAAAAACTGATTTTGATCAGACCCGGTATCTTTCCTTTTTTATATATATATATATATTATTGATTTTCTGCACTATTGTAAGAACTGCAACCTTGAAACTTCTGAATATCGTTTCTTATGTCTTTGTCTATGAGTGTATCAAATTTGATTAAAATTGGACCACTCCTTCTATAACCCGATTTTTTCGATTGTCGATTTTCAATATTTATTGGGTGTATCTCAACACAAATCCTAGCTAAGAACACTAGCAGACGCTTATAGTACAACTGTGTAAATTTTCAAGGAAATCAGTTCAGCTGTTTTGGAGTCTATAGGTAACGGACACACACACACACACACACACACACACACACACACACACACACACAAAGTTCCATATATATATATATATATATATATATATATATAAAGTACATGATTCTGTAGTTTAATGATCAAGAAAGCATTTATTTGACAAAACATCTTATTTTCAACATAATCTCCTTCTTTGTAAATGCATTTAATTCAGTAGTGGATTGATCAAAACGTCGTACAGTAAAAATTTTACACCAGAATTCAGATTGACTCTTAGTTTAAGACTGTTGTTACTTATTATATCTTTATCCAAATGATTCATTTTGAAGTTGATGTTATTAAACTATCAATAATCCTGTATAAAAAAATGGACACTTAACTTAGATAAGGAATAAAATTAGCAGCTCTTCTACACCCATAAATTGAAATTAGAATGAACTGTTTTGTTAAGTATGTAAATCAGATAAGTTTTTCAACTTTTATGTGCTTTTATCACTTTAAGATTAGGCGATCATGACCTTTCACATCTTCTCATCCCTTCTAGCTCTTGATAAAATTTGTCTTGTTATATCTCCCAAACCCTGCTCTGCTTTCCATTTCCTCAAGGCCATCAATTATGTTAGATGCTGTTTTTCCCTGTCCCACTTGCCCCTCCATCTGCCCTGTGAGTATCAGATTCTCCAAGTCCTTCTTCTTCATTATGTGTCCCAGAAACTTCAACTGTCTCTTCCTGATGTTAAGTATAGGCTTTGTTTTTGTTTCCTTTTTCACCAAAACCTTGTTGCTGCCCACACGTTTGGTTCATGGAACCATCAGCATCCTTCTATAGAACCACATTTCTGTTGCTCCAAGTTTTTTCTTCATCTATTCTGAGCAAGAGATTTCTTTTTTTTTTTCCTATTTTTCTTTTTATTTAAATATTGTAGCATTTGACAACATTATACATTTTCATGTGAGCAACTCTTATTTCTTTATTCAAAGATCCTTGTCTTAGGGAAAATTCAGAATATGTCTGGGATTAATTACAATTCCCATTCTGGAATGATTTTGTCTAGAGCAATGAGAAATTAGCCAATTTATAATTAAATCTTTTATTAAGTATGTATAAGAATGTTTTTATATACTTTTAATGTTACACTTATACCCTAAGGAAATGCAATTTGTACACTAATGACTAATTTTAAAGATATTGTAATTAAGCTATCAGATTCAATAATCTTGTCTGCTAACCATCAACAGTGACCTTTTAGAACTTAGCATCACAAGAATAAATGGCAATTATTGTTTTATTCTATTTTTTCCATTTAAATTTTGACTGAATTAAAAATAAAAACTTGCAAGAATTGCTTTCATGAGAAAGGTTCTGATGAAAAAAATTTGTACAAACTGCAATTTTTTTCTTTCTGTTTTTCTTTTTTCTGTCTCTTTTTCCTCTTTTTTCTTTTCTCTATCCTATTTCTTTTTTCTTCTGTCATCTTTCCTTTTTCCCTTATTCTTTCGTTTTTCTTCTATACTCCTTCCTTTTTTCTCTTTCATCTTTCCTCTATCCTCTTTCATTTTTCTCTTTCCTTTTACCTTTTTTCTTTTTCCTCTATTCTTTCCTTTTTTCTTTCTTCTTTCCTTTTTCCTTTATCCTCTTTTATCTTTCCTCTATCCTTTTTCCTTTTTTCCCTTTCCTCTATCCTTTTTCCTTTTTTCCCTTTCCTCTATCCTTTTTCCTTTTTTCCTTTTTTCCTTTCCTCCTTTATCCTTTTTCCTTTTTTCCCTTTCCTCTATCCTTTATCCTTTTTTCCCTTTCCTCTATCCTTTATCCTTTTTTCCCTTTCCTCTATCCTTTATCCTTTTTTCCCTTTCCTCTATCCTTTATCCTTTTTTCCCTTTCCTCCTATCCTTTTTCCTTTTTTCCCTTTCCTCTATCCTTTTTCCTTTTTTCCCTTTCCTCTATCCTTTTTCTTTTTTTCCCTTTCCTCTATCCTTTTTCTTTTTTCCTTTTTCTTTTCTTTCCTTTTTCTTTTTTCTCTCTCCTTTTTCCTCTTTCTTCTTTTCCCTTTCCTCTATCATCTTTTCACTATTCTTTTTCATTTTACTCTTTCCTCTATCCTTTTCTTTTTCATCTATCCTCTTTTCTCTTTCCTCTGATTTTTCTTGTCTATTTGTTTTCCTGTTCTCCTTTCCTTTTTCTGAAAGAAACCTCATTTGAAACAAAAAAAAAATGATGTAGAACATCAATTACTTAACAGCTGACTGTCTTAAATTCTATTTTGATATAACATGTCTATTATGATGATTCAGGTGCTATAAAAAATTAGTGCTACATTTTTATATAAACTTTGATTTCATGACAAAGAATAAAAAAGTTGTAGCATGAACTTCTTTAGCATTATCATTGCAAGTAAATCTGAAGGGTAGACACATATTTATAGATTTCACCTTAATATGGCCATTGGATATTTTATATCCAAAATTGATGTTCTCTTTGATATCTTATATCTGAACTAATATTCCCCTGGATATCTTATATCTAAAATGAATATATTCAAAAGTATAGTCTTTTTTGTTTGTTCTTTCATTGCTAAAATTCAACCAAAACTTCATGATAGCTACTGTCGTTAGAAATTACGTGTTTTTTACATTATATTGTACTTTGTAACAATTTACATTTTGCTTAATTGATGTGAGCAATTTGTGTCTCATCAAAGATCCAGGTTGGTGCTTCAAAAACATTTTGTACTTCTCTCTGATTAATTATAAATTTTGGGATTAAGTTTCATCTGGAATAATGAAATATTAGCTGAATTTACTGAAATCTTTTAACAAGCATACACCAATTTTTAATATTTCTCTATACTTCTGAGATGTGGTTGTATTTACATTATTTACATTGATAAAGACTGTTGTCTTTATCTTTACTGCTATATTCACAATGTTTCAGCCATTGTACACTCCGGCCTTCTTCAGGTACTTGGAATTTCAAATTGAACTCTTTATTTTGATCACTGGGGTATACACAGTCAAGGACACACAGTCCAGTGGATAAAAGTGTTGGTTAGATCCAGTGATTTTACCCAAAGAGTTGGGAGTTCAATACCTGTCTACAGCAGTGGTGAACAAATAGCTAAGAAAATTGAGTTAAAGGAAGATAACTATATGATATTCAGAAGTTGCATCACACATGGAACAAGAATGATATATACTCCAGTGATTGAAATAAAGGGTTTGGTTCAAAATTCCAAGCACCTGAAGAAACCAGAGTGTACAACAGCCGAAACATCATCTACTTTTACTAAAAAAAATTTTTTAAAGTGTTATGTGCAGATAAATAATTACTGCCAAGAAAGACTCTTACCACTAATTTTAAAATAAGTAATTAAACAACCACTGTCTACAGTGATCTTTTTGATTAACAACTTTTATTCTTTTTATACTATTTTCAGTTCTTGTTTTACAATTCTTACGTGCCGAATGATTTAAAGCTACACATAATATCAATATATTTGAACATAAAAGTAAAGTACTGATAGAAAAATTGATTTTTAAATCTAGACAGAACCATTTATAAAAAAATCCTTATTATGTGAACTCATACAAACTGTAGTCACCACTTTCCCATTGCTGTAATATAGCTTCCCTTTGCCTTTTGTATAAATATGTTCACCCTGTACAATATCTTCAAAATTAGTCATTAGTGTGCAAATTGCATTTCTTTAGGGTATGAGTGTAACACTTAAAGTATATAAAAACATTTTTATACATACCTTATAAAAAAGTAGTGTTATGTTAAGGAGTAGTTTATATAGATAGGAACGTAAGATAACGCTCAACTCAAACAGGTTATTATTGTAGTGATCAGGGAAATATCGTCTTGGGAGTCGGTTCCACAGAGTGCTAGTTCATGGGAAGAAAATGTTTGAGTTGAACTTACTTTTCACCAATGGAATGTGGGTGGTTTGATTCTATGTACGTGGCATGGCAGTTCCTAATCGTGAAGGAAGTTTCATAGCAGTTTGCAGTGTTGGCTGAAACTACCTCTGGTACAGCCTATTCTATGTTCAGTTTCTTTTTCTTCTATACTGTAGTTCAAAAAATTTAAAAAAAATAGAAAACTTCCCCAAAATCTCTGTCATTCTTCCTTACTCTTAAGTCTCTTTCTGCTCTCACAACTTTTCACATATGAAACAAACAAACAAAATTGCCCCAATTCATATTTTCAGTCAAAATTTATTGCGTTCCCATAATTTATTCTCGCTTTCTGCAATATCTTAGAATAAACTGAAATCTTTCTATACAAGAAATTGTCACCTGCCTCCATTCTTCTCCCCTACCACGAGCTAAGCAAAATTCTATATTCTCTTCTTCATTCAAACTACATAAAACTTAATTTTTTATAACTAACCCATATGCCGAGGTATCTGAAGTTTTTAGCATTTACAAATTCCACATCCTGTATTTTTATGATGGTGACTGTGCCAAAAAGAAAGATTACTGAGCTTTTTAATGAAAATTATCCTCCATTTTTTTTTGTTTGGTGGTGAGAAAAAACTATCAGTTTTTACAATTTATTGGTTTGCTATTATCATCCATGGCATATTAAAGTTTTATAAGTTGATAAACAAATTTCCCTGACTGCATTCTCTTGAATGACTTCACATTGAACTTTACTTACATTCTAGTTATTGCTATACTGAAATTGTTAGTTCTTATTGCATCAAATTATTTTTTTTCCCTTTTAACCCAATCAGTGCCATCAGCTATTATTTCTACTCTTATTGTTACTTGGATGACATTTGCTGTTGTTCTCTTCCAGGCTACACTGGTCTGTATATTTGCAAATCCTTAACCTTTACTTCTCAATCCCTGATCTCCCACTTTGTTATGACTCCATTCTCCTCACTTGAGTGGTGGTGGTGGTGGTGGCACATTGCAACAACTGATATATTATCTCTCTCTCTCTCTCTCTCTCTCTCTATATATATATATATATATATATATATATATATAGGAATTGCTTTGTAACATTCAAAAAATGGGGGTAGTTGACAATTTACATTAACCAAGCTGGTAAGGTGATCTGGCATTGCCCAAGAAAGTATTTTGAGAAAATACAAGGAACTTCTTTCTTTCTTTTACAGCCTTTGCATGACAAAAAAATATGCATTCTAACATCTGAAGAATACATTTCTCAAACTTTACTCAGGGTTTTTTTCACTCCATTTGAAATTAAGCATTTCTATTTCATAAGAGTTTTCAGTTTATTGTCCTTGCCTTTATCTTTGCTATTCACTTTTTTTTTTAATAAATAAATAATCTTTTTCGATATTGGCTCGGAATAAGAAACTGGAGAGTCAAGTTTGAATTCTAGTTGAATTTGTCATATTCATTTGGGAAAGGTATTAATCTATCTCTTCTCCTTCCAGCTATGAGTTAAATAGCAGGACAGATTGGGTTCTAACACCTTGGTTGACAACCAGTCTTCTGCAGCAAAAATGGTGATCTTTTTGTCTAGTCAGTGATGCATCGAAATAGACATGATTGCCAAAGCATGTATCACATATGTCACCTAACTGACTGAAACCTTTAAAAGTTCTATCTAAACTTATTTATAAATGGAACTTTGTCTCTGTGTGTGTGTGTATCCGTTACCTATAGACTCCAAAATGGCTGAACTGATTTCCTTGAAAATTTACACAGTTGTACTATAAGCGTCTGCAAGTGTTCTTAGCTAGGTTTTGTGTTGAGGTACACCCGATAAATATCGATAATCGAAAAAAATCGGGTTATAAAAGGAGTGGTCCGATTTTAATCAAATTTGATACACTCATAGACAAAGACATAAGAAATGATATTCAGAAGTTTCAAGGTTGCAGTTTCTTACAATAGTGCAGAAAATCGATTTATTTATTTATTTATATATATATATATATATATATATATATATATATATATATAAGGCAAGATACCGGGTCTGATCAAAATCAGTTTTTCAGCCCTTTTATTTTAGTTTTTGCTTCAGGTTTGGCTCTAAGTAAGTATAATTGTAGTTCTTAGCCTCAGCCATGATACCATTTACTCAGAGGACTTATTTAGCCTTCAAAATTCAGTTTACGACGAAAAAAACTTATTTCATATCGATTCCAGGAAATCAAAATTTGACTTACATCCATTCATTTTTCTTTCAGTCTACGGTTT
The DNA here is from genome assembly GCA_037127315.1 of Ascarosepion bandense. Classification (NCBI taxonomy): domain Eukaryota; kingdom Metazoa; phylum Mollusca; class Cephalopoda; order Sepiida; family Sepiidae; genus Ascarosepion; species Ascarosepion bandense. The sequence continues at coordinate 1,827,138 of JBBBDQ010001668.1, forward strand.
CGCTTTAACTGGAAACTACTATTGCTTTTAGTCTTTCGTGCCAACGTCCAAAGAGTCTGAGCTCCAGGACCACAGATTAATTTTAAAGCTTTCATTACACCCGAGCAACGCTGGGCTATACTGCTAGTAATTAATCATTTTCATTATTCTTATAAGTGTATAATCTCATTATTTTTCATGGGTACTATCTACATATGGATTATCAAGAATCTTAGGGTCAGTGTAGTATCTGTACCCTCTACAAAGATTAGTATTTATAAGTTAAGCTTACTAATAAAATCCTTTGCTTAGTTTAAGTGTTTTCATTATTCAAGACATGTTTTGGACAGGTATATTTATCTTAGTTGTGGCAGTGTTTTTTTTATAAAGTGAAGATAGAAATCAACACTGCATAGTGACTGTCAGTTTCATACGTCAATGCAATCTTGAAACTTGATCTAACAGTAACCATTCAGTGTTGATTCCACTGTTCACACTGTCTATATCTATAAATGTTTTACCTCTAGTATTAAGCACTCTTTTCCAAAAAATATAAATTTTAACATCATACATAAAATGTGCACTGTGTTGGCAATATTCTTCAGCTTTTTCCAGATGTTTTAAGACTTATTTAATACATTTCCTTTCTTGGACTTCTCAACAAGACCATTATAGTTTAACAAGATCAGAGGGCTAATAGAAAACTTTCAGATTGGCAAAAACTGTACTTACCAAGAAATTTGGTATTGATCCATGATATTGGTGGCTTTAGTGACATAATAGTTCTCAGGAACATTGGTTCTCATATTTTTGTTTTCACTTTAATAAAACTGTTTGTGCTTTAGCACTTTGCATTAGTCACCTGTATTACTTTTTCTAATTCTGCACCTCTATTACATCAGGCTAGACTAGGTCATCTGTTGAGATGTCCCTATTGCAGTAATCGTGATCTAGATTCCAGTTAAAGTTGTTTCTGCTGTTTCCATAGCAAGACCTGACAACACAATTGTGAAATTCAAACAATTGTTTGGCTAGTGAAATTGCCTACATTAGCAGGACAAACATTATGTTTTATAAACAGTTACCTTCCAAGTGCTAAAAAGACTAGTAACAAAAACATCAACAAATACAAACAATAAATGGCTGATAACCCCTGAAAACTTACCTACAAAACTCTGGAGTCTATATGTTGAAAGTAACATCAATCAGCTAAGTAACAAATTTTACTTGCATTATATATAATGCAATATATAACATAGTGATGATCCATGTATACTGTCTTAATATGTATAGGAAAAATTATTAAAAAGTTGTGAGTTTAAAAATGTATTTTTTTGACAGTATTTGTTTATTTCTATTATTATATTTTATATTTCAGACTGTCCTCGGTCCTTCATCAGAAACAAATGATTTTAAAATTCAAATTAGAAACTTATTTCGCAAGAGCATCTGTGGAGAGAGTTTGTTTACATCACGTGACACGTCTGTGGAGAGAGTTTGTTTACATCAAGTGATGCAGAAAGCGACAGATTTTTTAAAAAAATATTTGTAAACGTAAACCTAAACCTAAACCTAAACCTAAACCTATCTTTAATAATACTTATAAATTTTGTTTTAGATAAATTTAATTTTAAAATCCAGTATTTTTCTTTCTTTCTGCGTGCGTGTGTAGAACTAAAATCGGAGTCTATTAGTAAATATTTACAATTTTCTGAAGTGTGACCCGGTTGATTGAAGTGGACTGCTATTGGGGAATAGCAACTTTTTTTACTTTCTGCAACAACTTCCACAATACAATTAAATTTACCATGGAGTACTCATGCACATCCATCCCTTTCTTAGACGTCATGATAAAATTAAACAAACAATTTCCAACCAGTCTATACAACAAACCCACAAACCAACATAAATTCCTACACTTTAACAGTTGTCTTCCTCTTAAATTAAAAAAAATCTATCGTATACAGCTCATTTCTAAGAATCAAACGCATATGCTCAGACCATCCAGATTTTCTAAACAACATTAACAACCTAACAAAGCAATTTCTAAAATGTAAATACCCAATAAAAATAATAAAAGAAGCACTAAATAAAACCATCCACATAAATCATAACACACTTCTCACATACAAGAAAAGAAAAAACAACAACTGAATTCCCATGGTTTTTAACCACAATCAATATTCCCACACACTTATCAAAAATTTTAAAAAATGATTGCAAGAACCTCCAATCAAACAAGAAAATCAAAGACATTTTCGATAAACCACCCATAAATGCAATGAAACAAACACCCAACCTATCAACTATCCTCACTTCTACGAAATATCTAAAAAATACAAACCTACAGGGAATTTAAAATGTCAGAAACCCAGGTGTTTAATTTGTAAACATTTAGTAAACGGCACAGTATTCTCTGTACCCAACACCAAAATCAAACTGCACCCACCACGTCTCACCTGTGACAGCAAAAACATATATTTTCTCTTCTGTTCAATATGTCCCAATAGTGGATATATTGGCGAATCTGGTAATAGTTTTAGATTTCGTTTCAATAATCACAAACTTAGTATATACCAGAACAATCAATATTCCCCAATAGCAGTCCACTTCAATCAACCGGGTCACACTATAGAAAATTGCAAATGTTTACTAATAGACTCCGATTTTAGTTCTACACACGCACACAGAAAGAAAGAAAAATACTGGATTTTAAAATTAAATACACACAAGCTAGGGTTAAATAGGGACTTAGGTGTTTTAATCTTTACAAAGATTTCAATAGCTAAACTTCTTTAGATACATTAAAAAAATTTTTTTATCTAAAACAAAATTTATAAGTATTATTAAAGATAGGTTTACGTTTACAAATATTTTTAAAAAAATCTGTTGCTTTCTGCGTCACTTGATGTAAACAAACTCTCTCCACAGATGCTCTCGTGAAATATGTTTCTAATTTGAATTTTAAACTCATTTGTTTCTGATGAAGGACCGAGGACGGTCTGAAATATAAAATATAATAATAGAAATAAACAAATACTGTCAAAAAAATACATTTTTAAATTCACAACTTTTTACTATATATATATATATATATATATATATATATATATATATATATATATGAGATTATAACTATACTTGTGTTGAAAAACCTTCCATGAATCTACAAAGAAAGGAAAAAAACGGTTTTAAAAAAGAAAGAAACATCAGTGCCAGCTGTTTTTCAGTATTATCTAGGTTCCACTCTTTATATCATCTGAAAGTTCTGGAGTCCATATACATAAAATCCTGCAAGCCTTCTCTCTGTAAACAGAGATAGATTGCTGGGTTTGAATGCCATTGGATGCTAGTTCTTTTGCATTTCTCACCCTTCTCATTATCATCTTTTACTTTCTAAGTTTAAATTAATTCCAGAAAATTTTGCTTGTTCCTTACTATTGTTAAGTTTTGTACCACTAAGAATCTGTTCATATATATATATATATATATATATATGAAGTTACGTGAATTCATAAATATACATTTGAGGGTACACACATGTATAATGTTATTATTCAAAGTACAGACGTATATTATTTTTCAGGTGTTAATAAAATTGCTCATGAACAGAGCTATTATATATATTGTTCTACATCGATGACACAGCTTGGAGTTTCACGTGTTATGCAATCATCAGATGCATTTTTCAATAGATTTGAAATTAAGTTCACTCAATGTTCATGGGAGTTAAATCTTATAAAGTTAGGTTACTGCTTTTTAATAACGAGTAAAAATTTGAATATACTAAGACTACATGCAAATAAAAAATTGAGGTTTTAATTAAAATTTTAAAATTCAAAAATATCAAAAAAATTAAAATGCAGGGAGACAAAATCAAAGAGGCATAATTCATAATTATTAATAGTAATCTATACAAGAGAAAGAAAGAAAGAAGGGGGAAGTAAAGGAGTGAGGAAGAAAGTGTTAAACATATAGAGGAATCTGTATCAACTGTGGTCTAAAAATTTAAGTATTTTTTTTCTATGGCAGCATGTGGTCATTAGATCACTTTTTTGTTAAGTAGATTAGGATTATTTATATAGTTTAAGATTACATGTTTTTCTAAAAGGCATAAGTTACATCTATCTCCTTTTCCATTGTAAGCGTTTATCACTTTAATGTGATATGGCAACTTTCTTAATATTAGTATGATTCTTCTTCTGTTTGCCATGTCTATTCAGGATGTGAGCGATCATGGTTCTATACAACTTCCTTTCCCTTGTAGCTCTTTGAGTTCATTTTTTTTCTAAAGCTTTGTTATTGCTCACATGTTCAGTTCAATGTATTCTCTACATCCTACTGTAGAACTACATTTCTCTTGCCTCAAGTATTTTCTTCATTTGTGAGAAGATTATCCAGTATTCACTGTCATATAATATGACTGTATTGGATAGCAGTTTAGTCCTCTTTTCTTTGTTTCTAATGAAATTTACCTGTTTCTTAATACTTTGCTTAACTTTTGGCATCTTTTGCTATTCCAATGTACTTTTGGAAAACCTCTTTAAGAAGTCGTTAAACCATTTGTCTTGAAGTATTTTTATATTAAAGCTTGATATTGTTTCCTTTGCAGGAGGAAACCAGTTGTCCAAGATGGCCAAAATGGCTCCCCAAACCACGGTATCGAGATGGTTACATGCACTTTCTAGGAAAAGAGAATTCTACATTTTACAATTGTCTTTTTGAATGGTTTGGAGGTGAGTTATTTTCTTTTTTTTAACCTTTTTTGATGATGGTTTCTTATATTTATCATTATTTTTTTCCTTTAAAGAATGACTTTCATTGTGAACTCTGTGTCAATATTTTAATAGTTTTCTCTTGGTATTATTAAGAGTATTATTAAGAAATGAGTAAAATTGAATTTTACAATTCCCCTTTAGCAAATCCAACAAATTTTTGATCTCAAAAATGAGCTACAGTTTGTTATTAAATGAAGTAAGGAATGGCTTGGTAATTCTGAACACCTCAAAAATGGAATTTCTCTCAGTTAATCGTCTGAAAGAACCCTTCTTACCTTCCTTTGGGATAGTGACTCATTACACTTTCTTGGACTATTATTTTCAGCTGACATGAAGTGGAAAGAGTATATTGAATCAATTGCTAAGTCTACAGCTAAGAAAGTTGGTTCATTGTGTTGTGCTAGACAATTTATCTTGCCATAATCTATCTTATATATTTATAAGTCTACAATTTGCCCTTCTTTGAATATTGCTGCCATATAAAATCTGAAGCTTCTACTATATATTTAGAGATTCTTGATCAAATCTAAAGAATCTGCAATGTTATTGGTTCTGACCTGTCGTATTGGCTTCAGTTCCTTTCCCACTGCAGTAGTGCATTTTCCACATGTCTTTTTCTATAAATACTTTTATGGTAATTGTTCTGATGAACTTTATGGTACCTAGACTTTATGAATTTAAGTGCAGTACTAAATTGTTGGCAAGATCTCATCAATTTACTGTCGAAATAGCTAGATGTAACCATAAGTTCTATGTTTCTATTTCTATCGCACTTTTCGCTTCTTACTTACTAGTTAACTTTGATCTTCAAAAATTTAGATGCAGTGTCAACTGTTATCTTTTGTCTTAATTCTTATTCTTTTATTGTTCTTTCTCCTTAATAGTAGTTTTTCTTATATTCTCTAACACTCAGTAACCTCTTGCATCCTAGTGGCTTTATTGCCTTTCTTGAAGTAAAATGATTTTAAAACATTCTCTTTTTTTAAAAAGCTGTCCGACCATGAGGATAGACTAATTTTAAAAATCAAGTGTATCATTGTGTCTGACTGTCTGTATTACAAACAAAATTTTCTTGAAAGATAATTTTGAGAATTTTTGTTTTTTCTTCAGAAAGAAGTCTTTGACCATTAGTGGACAGGTCTGAATGATGGAATCTGCTTGGAAAATAGAATTGATAGAGCGAGTTCAAATTCCAAGGCAAAGGTCATGCTAAATATTAAGTTTAGCCTGTAGAACTACCAATATTCAGTATTTATTTTTATAGTTATTTTTTTACATTTATTTTTCAAGATAATAATGGTTTAGTGATACAAGACTTACTAATTATTCCATAGCTGGGGGGAGAAGAGGTGGATTCATAACTTTCACAAGGATATTTGCATGTAAGTGATTATAAGGAAGCCAACAAGAATTGGAATGCAGCTCTTCAATTACACCACTCACTCATCCAAGCTTACAGTACCTGGTATTCCAAAGTAGTCACCCATCTAAGTACTGATCATGCTTGACATTGCTTAACTTCAGTGATTGTACAAGAACCTATGTTTCAATGGGATGTGACCGACTTATCACCCTCGTCTAAATAATTTTCATTCTCTTCTTCTAAAATTGGAAAAATTAAAACCTTTCTTGGATATCTGCAACCATGAGGAAATGACTCAGCATTTTAGCAAAAACTGAATAGAGAATATTATTTTTCATTTAACAAACCATAGTAATGTTCAAACAAGTGTGGTCCTGGGTATGACAATAAACTAAACTGCGTCTAGAGATTATATGCAAAAGAGGTATTGTGAAATATTTTATGTAAAATTCATAGATATGTGTTATCCAATGAAATAATTTGTACTATTATGTATAGCGAGTAAGCATGAAAGCAATTAAGTCCCAATTTTCAATTTCAGATTGATATTTAGTATTTTTTCAGTAATTATAGCAATTTGCAGTGTCAAGAGATTATTTGCAAGAACTGGAATTTAGTATTATGGCTTGTAAAAAAGAACTAACAATGAATGAAAAGAACAATATAATCAAAGAAATTAGCAAAGGAAAGTCTTCGCTTCAAATTTCTAAGGATTTGAAAAGGGATCATCGAACAATCAAGAAAATATGTCGTGGGAATTCAACCAAGGAACAAAAAGTCTCAGGCTGAATTCAGGAATTTAACAAAGCGATATCTATCACATATCCGAAGAGAATTAATAAGAAACCCAAATGTGTCAAGTGTGTTCATATTTGAGGCCACTGTAACTCCTATGGTGTCAAGAGAAACAAGGTGTAAAGCATTAAGAAAGTTTGCTGATGTAAAAAATCAAATAAAGAAACCCATTTTAACAAAAAAGACATGAGGAAAGAAGATCGCAGTGGGCAAAAAAAATACATGGAAACTGATTTCAGTGCTTTTTACAGACGAATCAAGGATCACCCTTGATGGACCCGATGGATGGGTTTGCAAGCAACATAACTCAAGAAAATTTTTTAAATGCCAACAAGACAGCAGTGAGATCATGATATGGGCTGGAATTATTGGTAATGAGCTCGTGGGTCCATTTAAATTGAAAGACAGGGTTAAAATGAATTCCAAAACTTACTGTGATTTTCTAGAGCAATATTTCTTTGAATGTCTTGATGACCAGTCTTTAGCCAAGCATAGATCTATGATCTTTTGGCAAGACAATGCTTCAAGTCATGCAATGAAGTTTACTAAATCCTGGTTGAAAGAAAAGGGATTTGTTGAAGATTATCTTATGGACTGGACTTCAAATAGCTGTGACTTGAATCCCATTGAGAACCTGTGAAGCATCCTCAAGAGAGATATTTATTCTAATGGAAGGCAATTCAACAGCAAGTGTGACCTCTGGGAGGCAGTTAAAGTTGCTGCAAACAACTTACCAGCTGCTAAAATTGCAAATCTAACATCAGATGTTGACAATAGGCTCCTAAGAGTTATTGAAAAAAAAAGGAGTATTTGTGCAATAAATTTTAGGAGGTTCTTATTATTTTTTGCTAATATATCTTTTATTTTTAAAAACTGGGGTCACACTATGAAGGTATAAAAACTGGGGTCACACTATGAAGGTATAAAAATAGACTTTTATAGAAATATATACATAAAAATAGATTTTTTAGAAATATATACATTTTTGAAGGAAAAATATTTCCAACGATACATATTTGAAGGAAAAAAAACTATTACCAGCAGTACATTTTTGAATACAAAACTGGAAGACGTCTTCAGTTTTCCAAAAAAAAAAAAAATTAATAATAAAAAAAGTTTCATCAAAAAATCTGACTAAATCTACCTTGTCACTATAACCAAACATTTAAAAAAATATATCTTACAACCCTACCTTTTTGGCATTAAATAACCCACAGAGGTTGATATACTGTTTAACAAAACTCCAACTCAAACAACTAACATGACCTTGTTCTGCCAACTGTGATCCTTCCATTTAACACTCGTCACACTGTATACATTGAGGATAACCATCCTAATTCCCTTTGTGCTCCATTAGTAAGGAGTAAGTTTCACTTGGATAGTTAATTCCCAAGAATTGTTAGTTTGTTGAACAGAATCCCAGAAAGATGTTTTCCTAACAACTACAATCTTAACCTCTTCAAGTCTAGGGTTAGATATTATCTTTCATACATATCCTCATAAACTGTGCCCCTTACTCTTATCATTTGCACAAGAACTATTTTCAGCAACTCGTTACCGTGACTCTTGAGTCTTGTATAGAGTTAATATTAGTAAAAAAAAAAATTATGTTCAAATGAATCTATCTATTTGGTTTAGTTAAGATTGATAAATTTATCCTCTTGTAACTTATGGACTTGTATTTCAGCACAAAAACTTATCAGTTTTCCTTCTTGTAACTTGCAAGCATGTACACTACCGGCCATAATTATCAGGCCACCCCAGTGTTTTAAAAAACTGATGTATTTCATACTATTTTTTAGTATTTATTGCCAAGTGAATAATTGTAAATGAAAATAGAATGGTTCTTTTGTTAATATTGCACAATAACATGCATCAAATGAATTTATAAATATTTAATAATTACATATATTGTAGTTTCATCAATGAAAGAATGAAGAAAATTTAGGGTGATTCAGATGAGTTCATTTTTGCTTCCTTGCCTCTTAAAATTTTGAAAAGTAATAACAAAAGAACCATTCTATTTTCATTTGGCAATAAATACTAAAAATAGTATGAAATACATCATTTCTTTTAAAAAAAAAAAAACTGGGGTGGCCTAATAATTATGGTCAGTAGCATATGTCTACACAAAAATTCCAGTACATCACCCTATCCTCTGGTATATTGATGCCCAAAACATAAAAATTGTATGGAAAATATTTGTATTTTATTTCTCTTCTGAATAATACAGAGAGAAATTATTGGTTGGCTTGTAAAAATGGGATAGTCAGTCAGTTAAGTACCATACATGATACACGCTTGTAAGGTCTTGTGCATGGTTGAAACCAGAATAAGACAAATAATTCCATTGTTTATTTTGCTCACTTTAAGTTGGTTCTGATGTTAAATGTCTTTGAACTGACTTTAGCTCATAACTTACAATTTAACTCTCCTGGTTGTCAGTGCTGTCTGTGAAGTTGTGAACAGACTGGCTGTTGCCACCATATCGCTGACATAACCTCATTACAATTATAGTCTGCACCCGCTATTTTTTCACAGGGTCACAACCATACCATATTAGGTGTTTCTGCCATAGTTTTGCAGCTAGTTGGTTTTTCCAGAGTGGAGTTGTTATTCCCATTTTCAACTGGTTATGAATTCAGTTATCTTTTTCCTGGAATGGTTGCTAACCAAAGCTAGACAGTGCAGTCTTCCTGGTTTATTTTGTTGTTTTAGGGAACAAAACAATTTGTTTCTCTTTCTTTTACTACACACCTCTTTCATTCTTACTCTTTTACTGTGCTTCTTTCCTTTCTTCATTCGTTCATCCAAGCAACTTAATGGACAGTTGGATGGATATACGATCGAATCTCTCTAATTTCTCATGAACTTGTATAGTCACTTTTTTACCCACAATTCCCATTTTCTTTTTCATTTTTTTTTTTTTTAATTATAGGTAAGGTAGGTAACATTCATTATGACACAATTCTTAACATTAACTCCTAACTTCTTGGGGGTGGGGGTGTCATAATCCCTCCTGGTCAAAGTGTTTGTAAGAAAATGTGCACCTTGATTGCAAATATAATATCTGTCATCCAACAATATAATACTTTCTGGAAACACAATCAGTTCATAAAGTATTTTTCTATGAAGGATCTGAATGTAATACATGGCTTCAACTTCAAAATTTTAGAACCATCTAAATACAACTCAAAACATTTTAGTTTTGGGGTTTTTTTTATGGCTATTGGAACTGACTTTAATGTTTTCTAGTTTCAAACAACTGAATTTCTAATTCCCCCATAACTGATTTAACATGCTCGAATATCAAAATCACCAATACATAAATTCATGTGACCTGATTGTTTTCTTGTTTCCATTGGACTACATCTAACGTTGACATATTACATTATATCTGAGAATATGTTAGTTTCTTTTTCTATATAGTGTGTCTTTTCAGAACGTAGGAGAGAATAACTCTCCACAATTTCCTGTCCTTTTGTAGCTCTTAATTAATTTTGCCTCTTTGTTATCTCTCTTAAACGCTTTTCTGCTATCCCTTTACTCTTGTCACTCTTGCCTTCAATCTGTGCTGTAAGTATCAAAGCTTTCAAGCACTCTTTCCTCATTATCTGCCCTAGAAATTTCAATTTTCTCTTTCTGATGTTAAATCTAAGTTTCTATTTTGTTTTCATTTTCTCTAAAATGTTATCATTGCTCATATGTTTGGTCCATGGTATTCTCAGCATCCTTCTGAAGTACCACATTTCTGCTGCTTTGTCTCTTTTTCATCTGTGAGAAGATTGTCCTGCTTTCACTATCATACAGGAGAACTGATATCATTACTCTTTTCTTAATTACATTTTCCTGTTTCTTAATAATTTGCTTAACTTTTGGAAGGCATCTTTAGCTATCCCAATATAGATTTGCATTTCAGTTTTGCACCATCTGTCCTGTGTTAAAAGAACTTCCTGGATATTTAAATTGTTGCCAGTCAGTCAATATGTGATGCACAGTTGAGAGACATGACTGACTGGGTAGAAGATTATTCCGCAGTAGGTTGCCATTACTTTCTGCAGTAGACTGGTTGCCAGCCAAGGCTATAGAATCCAATCTGCCCTATTATTTAACCCATAACTAGAGGGAAGAGATGGATTAATACCTTTCTCAAGGGTATTTGCATGTAAGTGAATGCAAGGAATTTAACAGGAATTTGAACTCAGCTCCCCGATTTCTCCTTCTGAGCCAATACCCACTGCACCACAACGTACATCCTTTTACATGAGCATCTGACTTCAGGCCATCAACTGGCAGACAGGAGAAGCCGGTTCCTTTGCTAAACAGAGCAGCAGCCCGGGAAGAACCTGCAGCTGGCAGCTCACCTCTGCCTCCCGAAACACAATTGCCCTCTACGTATAGACCAGTAAAGGGAAGATCTAAAGCAAGACAGAGGTGACGAGGAAAGGAGCCAAATAAAGGAAAGTGTCCGACAATTCCTGAAGGCCTCACTTGCAACCAGAGAGGAAACTTGTGCGAACATTCATTCTTCTTTGAAGGAAGCCTACTCGGTCAAAATCGACAACAACCATGACGACATTGACAAGCAGAGTGGAACAGGCAAGGGTGAGAGATTGATCAAACGAACAAATAAATGATGACACCTTGCCTCCACTCACACAACACAAGGGATGACGAAGGCGGCGACGGCAACAAAAGCAGTAAAGTTAACAGCAACTGTGAGATCAGGTAAGCAAAGAATAAAATGAAGAAAAAATAGAGAAAGAGAGAAACAATGCACACAGTAGTGAAAGCATGAAGCGTGCCACTATTTCACGTCAACTTACCGACCTCAAGACGCCAACCGACAAACAGACATTCCTTGATTTCAGTATCTCCTACATGTAATTTGCATGATGGGAACTTCTTTTTGCTTATAACCATACATTGGATATTTTGCAATTGATGTTTAGTTTTTTTTTTCTTACTTTTTTTTACTACATTCTGTAGGAGTTCTTGTAGTTTCCTTTCTTTGCCTGCTATCCACATTGTCATCTGCATATCTTAAAGATTGTGCCTGCTAATAATGAATCCTGGTAAGACTTCTAATTCTCTCATAATTGCATCACTGTATATGTTGACACATCATTGTTTTATACCACTTTCTATTTTTGTATTTTTACTGAACTGGTTTTTGAACAATAAGCAAGCGATTGGCTGCCAGTATAATTTCTAGATTATTCTTATATCCTTCCCACATATGTTCTAGTAGTTTTTGTGACATACTTTACATAAGATACATTTTTCTTTCTTTTATTTTTACAGGTGAGATGTATGTCCCTGCTCTTTGGGATGCTCCACTGTTGTCTCAAGAAATTTGTAACCAATTCCCTGTTATTGTGTTTTCCCATGGCCTTGGGGGTATTCGTACAACATACTCTACTGTGTGCTTGGATCTTGCCTCCCAAGGTTTCATAGTTGCTGCCTTAGAACACAGGTATCATTTTTTTTTTTTTTTTTTTATAATAATGGCTGATAGTTTTCTAAACTTTTGAATTGAATTATTTTCATTAGAATTATTTAATATTAATATTACATTATTAATTTATTTTCCCATATGTTTTTTAAAGGATTATCTTTAATCTTTGCTGTTTTTGTACATTTTTACCTTCTTGACCTTCTTATAATGTCTGATGTTCTGAGATTAAATAATTTAATTATTCTGTATTTTGTTGTTTTTAGCTCCTCAATCATTATATTTTTTCTACCTCTTTCTGATTTACATATGCTCGTCTTGAGAGAAATATCATAAAAGCAGCCAACTGGCCAATGAAAGGTAAAATACAGAAAGTGAATAAACTACTGTATGTACACGAGTATAGTGCAAGATTTTTATAATCATTTTTTACATAAAAAAATACAGGGATTAGAGTTTCCAGCTGAATCCTTTATTTCATTCACTAAGGTAGATTGTTCTTGTTCCATGAGTCATGCTGCTTCCAGATGTCTCAGTTATCTCCATTTATCTCCCAAAGGCCTGGTTGGATTGGATGATAGCATCTTTGATTAATTCCACAAAATGAGCAGTTTTTCAAACATATGATGGTGATTTTTCTATTGCTGTTGGTTGAATCCAGAGAATTCGACCCAAAGAGTTGTGAGTTCAATACCTGGCTACAGCAGTGGTGAACAAAAACTTTGTGAGTTGAGTTAAAGGGAGATAACTGATACTGAGAAAAGACATGGGTCGTGGAAATTGGATGATCTACTCTAGTGAATGAAATAAAGGGTTCAGTTTGAAATTTCAATCACCTGAAGAAGGCCAGAGTGTACAACAGCTGAAACGTCAAGAATATACACAGCTCAAAAAAATTAGAGGAACACTTTTTAATCAAAGTATAGCAACCTATCAGTCAAATTTTTTGGGATATTGATCTGGTCAGTTAAGAAGCAGTGGGGGTTGTTAATCAGTTTCAGCTGCTTTGTTGTTAATGAAAGCAACAACAGGTGCTTCAGTGGGGCAACAATGAGACACCCACCAAAGCAAGAATGGTTGAGGCCACTGATACTTATCCCTTCTCATCTCTTTTGGCTGATTTTTTACTAACTTACTTTCTACTGCTGTAGTTTTTTATTTGTCTTGGATCAACATTTCTGTTGATAGCATGGTGCGGTACCTGAACGCTACAGAGGTTGCACAAGTAGTGCAACTCGCCCAGAATGGCACATCAGTATGTGCCTTTGCAAGAAGATTTGCTGTGTCTCCCAGTACTCTCAAGAGTATGGAGGAGATTCCAAGAGACAGGCAGTTATTCCAGGAGAGCTGGACAGGGCCATAGAAGATACTAAAAGTGGAGCAGGATCGCTAACTGCACCTTTGTGCAAGGAGGAACAGGATGAGCACTGCCAGAGCCCTACAAAATGAACTCCAGCAGGCCACTTGTGTTAATGTTTCTGACTAAACAATCAGAAACAGGCTCCATGAGGGTGGCCTGAGAGCCCGACATCCTGTAGGGGGCCCTGTGCTCACTGCCCAGCACCATAGAGCTCAATTGGCATTTGCCATAGATTACCAGAATTGTGCTCTTCACCGATGAGAGCAGGTTCAATCTGAGCACATGTGACAAACGTGAAAGGATCTGGAGATGCCGTGGAAAACGTTATGCTGCCTGCAACATCATTCAGCATGACCGATGGTGGGTCAGTAATGGTCTGAGGAGGCATATCCCTGGATGGATGCACATACCTCTACAGGTTAGATAATGGTACACTGACTGCTATTAGGCATCGGGATAAAATCCTTGGACCAATTGTTAGAACCTATGCTGGTGTAGTGGGACCTGCATTCTTCCTGGTCTACAACAATGCCTGACCTCATGGGGCTAGAGTATGCAGGCAGTTCCTGGAGGATGAAGGAACTGATACCATTGACTGGCCCCCATGTTCACCTAACCTAAACCCAATTGGACACCTCTGGGACATTGTTTAAGTCAATTCAGTACCACCAGGTTGCCCCTCATACTGTCCAGGAGTTCAGTGATGCCCTGGTTCAGATCTGGGAGAAGATCCCCCAGGACATCATCCATTGTCTCATTTGGAGCATGCCCCGACGTTGTCAGGCATGTGTACAAGCACGTGGGGGCCACACAAACTACTGAGAATCATTTTAAGTTTCTAAATGACATTTTGGCAAAATGAACCAGTCTGCTGCATCATTTTTTCACTTTTATTTTTGGGGTGTCTTTGATTTCCCCCCTCTATAGGATGATCATTTTCACTTCTATCAAATTATGTAGCATCATTTTGTTACTAATACATCACCTGCTTATTATCAGGAAAGATATTCAAGACCATTTTTTCCCTGTTTAGATTTGATGTGTTTTCGAAGTGTTCCTCTAATTTTTTGAGCAGTGTAGTAACAAAGATGAGGACAACAGTGAACAATGTAAATAGAGTAAATAATTACAATACATAATCTCAGAAATATTTTTTTTTTTTTAATCGTATCACCCTGAGCAAGGCGGTAATGCCACTGCTGTGCAGGGGGCTACGTAATAGTGAAAAGATTGGAAAGATAAAGCCAGAAACCACATCCTAAACAAGGAACAAGCGATGAGCCTCTTAACCTGTTCAATAGACATGGGTGGAGTGTGAACTGGGCGATAGATCTATCTACTCCAATTGAAAAAAAAAAAGTGAGAAGATTGGAAAAGAGCCAGAAACCACATCCTAAACAGGGAACAAAAGATGAGCCTCTTAACCTGTTCAATAGACATGGGTGGAGTGTGAACCGGGCGATAGATAGATCTATCTACTCCAACTGAAAAAAAAAAAAAAAAAAACTTGGTGGTGGATTACTAAGTTTTAACTTAGTAAAAGTCCAGTCAAGCGATATCTGCTAAAATTTCACACGCGAAAGAAGAAACTATTAGCATAGGACTCACGGCTACATCTATCCAACTCAACTGTATATCAATGAGACCTTTCTGCCAATTTTGTCAATCAGTCAGTTAAGTGCCATACGTGATACATGCTTTGGGTGATCATGTCAGTAGGTTGCCATTGCTTTCTGCGGTAGACTGGTTGACAGCCAAGGCTATAAAACCCAATCTGTCCTGCTATTCAACCCATAGCTGTATGAAAAAGAGGTGGATTCTATTAAGTACTAATTAGTGGTGGATCAGTTTACTACTTCATGCCAATAGAAAACCGGTCACTCACTTTATGACCAGTAGAAACTTTAATTATGTTTCGGATTATTCAGTCAGTTAAGTGCCTTATGAGATACACACTTTGGGCGATCATGTCTGGAAAGAGACACGACTGACTGGGCAGAATATTATCCCGCAGTAGGTTGCCATTGTTTTCTGTGGTAGACTGGTTGCCAGCCAAGGCTATAGAACCCAATCTGTCCAATTATTTAAACTATGACTGGAGGGAAGAAACGGATTAATACCTTTCCAAAGGGTATTTGTGCATAAGTGAATGGAAGGAATTCAACTGGAATTCGAGCTCGGCACTCCGATTTCTTGTTCGTAGTCAATATCTACAGCACCACATCCAAGCCCTCATTATATGTCCCCAAAACTTCAGCTGTTTTTTGGTTTTAAGTACCAGTTTCCTTCTCGTGTCTGTTGTCTCCAAAACCTCATCGTTGCTAATGTGCTCTGTCCATGGTATCCTCAGCATCCTTCTATAAAAACCACATTTCGATTGCTTCAAGTTTTTTCTTCATCTTTGATGAGATTGCCCAGCATTCACTGCCATATTAAAGGACAGACATCACTTAACAGTCCAGTACTCTCTTCTTTATTTCCAGCGAAATTTTGCAGTCTCTTAATATTCTACTCAGCTTCTGGAATGCATCCTTGGTTATGCCAATACGCCTTCGGATCTTCGTATTACACTTTCTGTCACTTCCCAAGTAATTAAATTTTTGCACCTGTTTGATTTTAGTAACTTCGGTCAGTACATAGCATTTTTGGGCTTCTCTTCTTACTGATGACAGTGCATTCAGTTTTCTTGAAGTTTATATGTAGTCCTTTCTTTTTACTTTCTTTAACTATATACTGTAGCAGAATTGTTTATTTAAAAGTAGCTAAAGTTTTCTTTTTAAAAAAATATTTAAAAAATAAGGGGTTGCCCTTTACACAGGTAATTTTTTTGAAGAGATTAAAAAATCTTACATTTTCAGTGACTGGTTGCACTATACACAGGTAAATTTTTTTCTGGGGAGGTTAAAAATTAATACAAATGTAAAGAAAATTCATGAATCACATAATGCATGAGGTTGGCTTATACAAAAGTATATACGGTACTTGTTATCATCTTTGTTGTTATTTTTGTAAAATAGGAACTGCTACCATAAAAAATTTTTTTCAAAATACATTTTATTATCTACAAACTATATATTAAAAATATGTTATCTTGAAAGTATAAACTTATGTACAGAATAAATGAATTTGAGGGCATAAAACTGTGTTAAAAAATATTTAGATTTCGGCATTAAATAAGCCATAGAAATTGATATGTTGAAAGTGAAATCAACCAACCAACCATATTTAATAAGGTTTATATTTGATGGTAGCCTTCACAGCTTTGGCCAGAAGTATAGTCACCATTATCAGTGAAAAATTTTGTCCAGCTGTCACTTTTTCTTGTCGTAGTTCCTCATCAACATGACTATTTTGTTCCTTGTCTTCCACAAAATGAATGTTGTCTTGAATCACTTCTAAATCTTTTTGTACTAATGCAGGTATCCTCCAGGACCCTATCTTTGGACCTACTTTGTTCTTAATTTTCATCAATGACCTTCCTGATTGTATCAGTTCTCAACTTGATATCTATGCTGATGATACAAACATTTAATCTTGCCTCGTAAGTGTAGAACCTAGTTAAAGATTGTAGAAAAAATTCAATAGATTTAAGTAGTATCTCTAAGATCTTAATTCTGTTGCAGAGTAGAATCATAGTTAAGTGCCATATGTGAAACACGCTTGGGCGATCATGTCTCTTTCAAGACATGACTGACTGGGCAGAAGATTATCCCGTAGTAGGTTGCCATTGCTTTCTGTGGTAGACTGGTTGCCGGCCAAGGCTATAGAACCCAATCTGTCCTGTTATTTAACCCAAAACTGGAGGGAAGAGACGGATTAATACCTTTCCCAAGAGTATTTGCGTGTAAGTGAATGCAATGAATTCAACATCAAAATCAAATTCCCACATTTTCAATTATCAATCAATCAGCAAGATTGTCTCAAATGCAATTCAAACTTTAAAAAAACAGATAACCATTTCTTGTCGTATGCTAAAAAAATGAAGGCTCACATCCAGAAAACAATTAACAATCTTTTCCTTTTAAAAATTGGTAGTTAAAATTGGGAAATATATTTATTAACCAATAAAACTTCCTAGTTTAATAAATCTGAACTTCCTGTGATCCAATTTCTTATAGTGTAATGTAAATTATTAAACTAGTTTTTCAGAATATCTTTGAGCGAGATGAATACTATTACTCAAATTTTTGCATATTCAACTTATTGAGTACTAAAGTTTTTGTAAATTATTTCTTGCTTTTAAAGTATTTTCATAAATCATTTTGCACAGCTTATATTATGAAAATATCCAAGTGACACATAAACAAAGCATAATTGTAAAAGCCATAGTATTATTGTTATTAAATGGCTGACAGCCTGCAGCTAATTTTGCATCCCCCCCACACACACAATATAATGTAAATGGTGGATTTTTCCATGATAATTTCACACATACTTTTCATCCTATACTAACACATCATTTATTCTGTTCCTCTTTTTACAATACCATCATGTCACACTTAATTTTTGCTTTCTGTCTTGTCCAATCGCAAAACATGGTCAATGGTTGTCTTTTCATTTCCATTTTACAAATCTTTCACATTAGTATTGTAAATCTCAACTCTTCATGCTTTTTTGATTCTCTTATTACATTAAAATTCGGAAAAGTCTTGCTTAACCAATTGCAACAATTTTAAATTCTTTCTCACTGTAGTAAATGCAGTGAGAGGTTCTGAAAGGTTAATATCAAAGATGCCTGGAACAGCTGGGTTAAATTAAAAACAAAAACAATGATTTGGAAAAAATCCAGAGTTAATCAAATTGGTTGGTCAAGATTTGTTTAGAGGTCTATCAAACTCTATGGTTTATTTAATGCCAAAATCTAAATATTTTGAACACAATTCACAGCTTCAACTAATTTGGAGTAGATAGACTAAACTATCGCCCGGTTCACACTCCACCCACATCTATTGAACAGGTGAAGAGGCTCATCCCTTGTTTCCTGTTTAGGATGCAGTTTCCGGTTTTCTCTTTTCCAATCTTTTTCACTCTTTTCCTTTATTATTTTTTTTTTTCAATTGGAGTAGATAGACTAAACTATCGCCCGGTTCACACTCCACCCACATCTATTGAACAGGTGAAGAGGCTCATCCCTTGTTTCCTGTTTAGGATGTGGTTTCCAGCTTTCTCTTTTCCATTCTTTTTACCCTTACGTAGCCCCCTGCGCATCAGTGGCGTTACCGCCTTGCTTGGGGGGGATATGATTAAAAAAAAAAAAAAATTGTATGCCTTCAACTACAAGTAAAATATGCTGTTGGTCATTTTTTTCTAGAAAATGTATTAGTAATTCTACTATAAAATTTAGTGCTGGTAATTTTACTTTAAGATATCTATTGTTGGTCATTTTACTATAAATATGTATTTTTATACTTTCATAGTCTTTTGTTATTGTTTGGAGGTTGACTATTTGCTTATAGCTGAAACCCTAACAGTTGCTACCAGCCTGGGTCAGAGTGGCTCTTTAAACAACAGTAATTAAGAGGTAGTTCCCTGCTCCTCAAAATCTTCAATTTCCTGATCAGAGGCCTTGCTGCCAGATGTAGTTTGTCATCAGGACTATGTTAGTGTACAAAAGTATTGCAAGCAGAAAGATCTTAATCTAGAGCTATGTCTGGATCATACTGAGTATCTGCAATAATCATGTTTATCAAGTTGCCTATATTTGTATTAAATCTTTCACAAATGCTGTTGCAACGAGTTTCTGCAGCTGCTGCTGTTATCAGCATCATCATATTAAAAACCACACCCAATTCTCAGATTTCACTAGTTAAATATATAACCATCAACAGAAAGTTTTTTTTTTTTTTTTTTTTTTTTTATATAGCGCCAAAAGTCAGTATGAAAAAAAAAATGCTTTCATAATAATGTAAGCCATTTTTTTTTATTATTCACAACTCTTTTTCTTCTATGTTCCATGTCCATTTAGGGTTTTAGCGATCATGGTTCTCCACAAATTTCCTGTCTTCTGTAGCTCTTAATAAATTTTGTCTTTTTGTTCCCTCTCCTAAACCTATTTCCACCATCCGTTTACTCAATCTCTTTAAGTAGGTTATGTGTTCTTTTTCTCTGTCCCTCTTGTCTTCAATGTGTCCAGTGAGTATCAGATTTCCTAAGCCCTCCCTCATCATTATGTGCCATAGAAATTTCAGCTGTCTCTCCTGGAGGTTAATTATACCTTTACTTTACGTTTTCATTTTCTCTAAAACGTTGTTGCACACATATTTGGTCTATTGGTTTCTCAGCATCCTTCTAAAAAATTACATTTGTTACTTCAAATCTCAGCATTATAGAATGGAGAAAGCATACCCGATGCTCATGACATAACAGAGTCAATGAGTTTCGTATCATCTCATGTAAAGGTTGAATGCATATATGCCCAAACTCACTGGTGTGTGTACAACTTAACTTCATGCAAAGTGTGAAGTGTTTGAAAAGAAGTAAACTAACTTCAGACTTTATCAGAAAAAGACTGACCATGTTTACTCAAAAGAAACAGAGATTTGTCTGTACTTCTGAGATGAGGTAGTATTTACATTATTCAAACTATTGTCCTCTTCTTTATTGCCACGTTTACAACATTTCAGCTGGAAGAAGAATTGTTGTAAACCTGGCAATAAAGATGAGGACAATAGTTTGAACAATGTAAATAATGTAAACAAAAATTTATATCAGTTTTCTTTTCTTCAAATTCTGCAGCTCCTGTTCTGCTTTTCAAAGAACTTTCTGTTGCAAAGAAATTCTTTCTGGTCAATAGACACCAGCCTGTTGTACAATTAAACATCTTTGTTAGGTTGCCATTTGATCTTTGCCATTTAATTTTTGTCAGATTTTTTTTTTTTTTTGAAATGAGGAATTATTAGATGCTTTGCTATTTTTGACTAGTATCCCCATCAGGATGTGCATTGTGGTGCATTGGATATCGGCTCGGAACGAGAAATCAGGGAGCCGAGTTTGAATTCCAGCTGAATTCATTGCATTCACTTACGTGTAAATACCCTTGAGAAAGGTATTAATCCGTCTAGTCCTTCCAGTTTTAGGTTAAATAACAGGACAGATTGGGTTCTATAGCCTTGGTCGGCAACCAGTCTACCGCAGAAAGCAATGGCAACCTACTGCGGGACAATCTTCTGCCCAGTCAGTCATGTCTCTTTTGAGACATGATCGCCCAAGCGTGTATCACGTATGGCACTTAACTGACTGACTGATCCCCATCTTCTTTGTTACAAGCTGAATACCCGTCTTACAAAAAGAGAAAAGTAAGTTGTAATAGAAGTTACTTTTAATAGAATTTTTGTATAAACCACATTTTCAGCAAAAGACATATTTTCTAAAATTCCTTTTGTCAGTATCCTAAGTTCACTTGAATTTTTATACTCTGGACAAAGTTAGATAGATTAAACATAAGAGAAACGTCTGAATAATCTTCTAATATTTATATTATTAATAATAAGAAGAATTAATTCAGCCAACTTACTATTTTTTAATTACTTAAATAATCTGCTATAGTTTTCAGAAAACCTAGTTAAGCTAACTATTTTGATATTTTAGATAATTCCATCATTTTTTTTTTTTTTTTTCAACTAATTTGTAGTAATGTAAAATTGCAGATGACAGCAACGCTTATTATGGACAAAAAACTGATTGGAAAAATGAGTTGGGCTGAAAGTTTTTCAGCACACCCACTCATAATACAAATTCTCACTTGAATTTCCTACTCTGGACAAATTTAGTAAGATTAAACGTGAGAGAAGCAACTGAATAATTTTCTAATGTTTATACTGCCAGTTGAGTAACCTTTAGATGAAAACCTCTAAGTTTTTCAGGTGCATACATGACTTGATAGAAATGGAACATTTCAGAAAAAAACACTGGGAAGGTTCCTAGGTGATGTGTAGCTTTTCTAAGTGACCTTATCTGCTCTGTGTAGGTATTTCACAGCCAAGCTATGTAGCCTATATTGGTACCAGTTTTTATTAACGATTGTCACAGAAACACCTTCATTTGTGGATTATTTACCAGGTGTTTTGTGCTCATTGCAGATATTATTTAAAATGTCAAAAAGTTCTGCATTTATATTTTTTGTATTTTATGTGAAATCTTAAAAATCCATGTCAGTATTACATGACTAGCATCAATTCCTGTATCTGTATGTACACAATATTTATTAGATTTTATATAAAACTACTTTCAGGGTATATATATAAATTGTGTTATCAAATGTAATGGGATATCCTGTTTATGCTTGGGTTTCATCACCAAGCTGCCCCATTTTATAGATACTATATACAAATTAAATTGTTTGTATTTTAAAATAAAAAAAAATTTGAAAACCAAAGCACTTCCAGTTGCAAAAATTTTGGATAAAGGGTTCTCAAGCTGTACCAGTAATAACTAGGAATAGCAGTCAAAGACCACAAACCTCCACCAAGGCAATGCTGACTTCATCTCAGCAATTACTAAGAGATGATTATGAAAATGATAAAGAATAATTGCAATGAACTTGACCACTCTCAAGAAAGAAAATACAAAAAGTTCACTAAACTGCTCTCAAAATTAAAGGGAGGTAATTCAGTATTCAAAGTCGTCTAGGGTAGGTAATTCACTATTTGGTATGTGAAATGTAAAAGCATAAATTTTATTTATAAAATCAAAAAAAAACAAAAAAAAAAAACTTTATCCTGTACCAGATCAAACCTCAAATCTAATCACTTTGTGTCAGTTATGAGGCCAAGCATCCATGAAAGTTTCATCTGAATCCATCCAGGGGGTCTTGAGATATCTTGACCATGTAGTTGTAGATACAGACAAATGTAATTGAATACAGAACCCCTGCTTTAAGGAAGTAATAAAAATTAATTGAGAAACTTGTAATAATAAGATGAATATCACTTTTGGAAAAATGACATAGAAGAGTAAAGTAGTTTCAATTTCTTCTCAGGTAAATGTCAAATGCATGTGCCAAACCTCACTAATGCATACACTGTTGAACTGATGTAAATTGTGAAGAGTGTAACAAACAGTTGACTCAAACTTTGAAGAAAGAAACAGATTATTTTCAAAAAGAATGTTTACATCAATTTTTTACTTCAAATCCTTCAATTCTTGCATTTCAGTTTATAGAACTGTGAATTGCCAAGAAAATCTTTTTTATTCCGGTCAATAGATGCCAGGTGAAAAGTTCATAATTGTCTACGTCCTGAAGGGACATGGCACATGAAGAAGAAGAAGAAGCCACCTATGATCTTCAAAAGTTTATATGCAATGTCAACCATCATGTTCTGTCTTCTTGAATCCTGTTCTTTTATAGTCTATTCCCTTCACTAATGTCTTCTTATTTCTTTTCTTTCCTTCTTTTCTTATTTTCTTTTCTTTTCTTTCTTTCTTTTCTTTCTTTTTTTCTTTCTTTCTTTTCTTTTTTTCTTTCCTTCTTTTCTTTTCTTTTTTCTTTCCTTTCTTTTCTTCTTTTTTTCTTTCCTTCTTTTCTTTTTTCTTTCCTTCTTTTCTTCTTTCTTTTCTTTCCTTCTTTTTTTCTTTCCTTCTTTTCTTCTTTTTTTCTTTCCTTCTTTTCTTCTTTTTTTCTTTCCTTCTTTTCTTCTTTTTTTTCCCCTTCTTTTCTTCTTTTTTTTTCTTTCCTTCTTTTCTTTCCTTCTTTTATTCTTTCTTTTCTCTATTTTATTTCTTTCTTTTTAGGGATGGTTCAGCATCTGCCACTTACTACCTTAACAGATACAGCTCTGTGGATCCAATGAAGTCTTCCAGCAAAAGCAATACTGAAGATTCAAGCCCTGATGATAATCAACCTCCCTCACCAACTTCCCAGATATATGAAGAAGAATGGAAGATGTTTGAAAGATATGAAACATGGGATGACTTTATGGTTAGAAATGCACAGGTGAGATTTCTTTTGAAATATGAATTTTTATTCCTTAGAATTGTTTGCAAAAACATTTTCTGCAGTTTAAAAAGAAAATAATTTTTAGAGGATAAATTGGAGATATCAGTTTCAACTGTAAAATTTCTAAATATAATACATAATACATATATTATAATTGTGTGAAGTTGTGATTGTGTTTAGTGCCAAGGTTGTTGTTTTGACAGTGGTTTTACTGATAAAATATATTTTGGCAAGCAGGTTTTTTTATCATGCAGTGCTTGATATTGGGGTGGGGATAGACCATTGATAAACACAAAGAGTTTGTCACTTTAACTGAGCAGGTTCATGCCTGTCGAGGATTTTTGGTCCTCTAATGATTTATATTACGATTCATTTAACAAGAAATAATAAAAACAAGTTTTTCTTACAAGTTTATAAAGATTTACTAAGTTTATTTAAAAAAAAACAAAAAAAAAAATCAAAGTTTTCATAAGAGTTAAATGGTCAGGGAGATGATGATGCTTATTATTTATATTATTTTATTTTATTATTCAGCTCCAACAGCGAACAGAAGAATGTATAAAAGTGCTGGACATTCTCTGCAAAATTAATAACGGCCATCAATTGGACAATTTAGAACCATCACAAGTTGATCTGAATGACTTTAAGGTAGCTGTGGCTTCTTTTTTTTAATGACAGTTTTTTTGGGTTTTTTTTGGCCAAAAATGTAAATCTTTCTTTTTGTATTTATTTCTGGATAAATTCTGGATAAAATGACGTAGTGGTGCAGTAGATATTGGCTCGGAACAAGAAATCTGGGAGCCGAGTTCGAATTCCAGTTGAATTCATTGCATTCACTTACATGCAAATACCCTTGGGAAAGGTATTAATCCATCTCTTTCCTCCAGTTATGGGTTAAATAACAAGACAGATTAGGTTCTATAGCCTTGGCTGGCAACCAGTCTACTGCAGAAAATAATGGCAACCTACTGTGAGATAATCTTCTCCACATTCAGTCATGTCTCTTTCAAGATATGATCGCCCAAGTGTGTATCACATATGGCACTTAACTGACTGATTGATAAAATTTAATTAATTTTTAGAATGCTGTAATATAAAATCTCTCTCTCTTTCTCTCTCTCTCTCTCTCTCACAACTATAATTTTAATTTTTTCGTTTGCAGAACCGGTTGAATATGTTGTGGGTTTGTGTTGCTGGCCATTCTTTTGGAGGTGCTACAGCTGTAGCTACATTAGCCAAAGACAAAAGATTTAAGTAAGCTTTAAATTACGTTTTTTCTTTCCTTTTCTCTTTTTTTTTTTTTATTACAATCTATTTCTTATTTTCTCAAGTTTTCTTAAGCACACACACACACACACACACACACACAGAGAATAAGAAACAAATACAAAATTTTTATAATTCTAACATGTTTTACTTTTATTAAAGCTTCATTCTTTCTTTTTCTCATCTGTATTTCATTCTCTGATGAAGCTTTAATAAAAAGTGAAACATGTTAGAATTATAAACATTTCTTATTTTTTCCTTATCTTATCACTCTGTTGGATTCCAATCCATATTTGATTATGTATATACATATATATTTATTCCTTTAGATAGCTGTTTTATCCCTTCTTATTAGCAATATAATTAAAGTTTTTATATATATGATATAATTTCCAGTTCTTTTTCCTTCTAATTTTAAGTTTATCTTCAACTTAACTGATATTTAACTCAGTGAATTTAGGTATTAATACCATCTTAGATTTAATTTCTTAATAATTAATCTAAAATTAAACTGCCTAAAAATAGTTGTTTTTTTTTTCTTATTAGCCATATAATTTAATTGTATATAATAACTTTTTGTTCTTAAATCTGTTTTATTTCTCAATATAATTTTTAACTTAAGTTATTTAACCAGTTTATTTTTATATTAACATTTGTGACTTTTTAAATGTAACCTTGTAATGCCGTTATTTCATCTGATCCATTTCTTTCTTATATATATTTTTTTATTTTATGTATTTTTTATTTTAATGTATCTCTTTTTCACTTCTTTCACCAAGTGGCAAACTTATAGTTTCAGCAACAAGAAGCTGCCACATCTTTCCTTTTTCTTTTCCCCTACCTGTCTTCTTCTTTATGTGCTATGTCCCTTCAGGACATAGGCTATCATGGACTTCCACTTGGCCCTGTCTCTGGTTGCTCTCAAAATTCTTCCTCTTGATATCTCTCTCAAACCCCAATTCATTTGCTCAGGGCTATAAAGTATGTCTCATGCTGCTTTCCCCTGTCTTTTTTCCCCTCTATCCATCCTGTGTGTATTAAATTCTCTAAGCCCTCCTTTCTTATTGTGTATCCCAGAAACCTCATCTGTCTCTTCCTGATGTTAAGTATGATTTTTCTTCTCGTTTACATCCTCTCCAACATCTCATCATTGCTCACACGCTCAGTCCATGTATCCTCAGCATCCTTATGTAAAACCACATTTCTGCTGCTTCAAGCTTTTTCATCCTTGGTGAGATCGTCCAACATACAGAAGGATAGATACCACATAGCAATCTTGCAGTTTTTTCTTTGTTTCCACTGTGATATTCCTGTCTCTCAGTACTCTGGTTAGCTTTTGAAAAGCGACATTGGCCATGCCAATGTGTCTTTGGATCTCAACGTCGCACTTTCCATCCTCTGTTAGAACACTTCCCAGATATTTAAATTTCTTTACTTGTTTTATTTTAGTTTCTCAGTCCCGTAGTTGGCATTTGGGTGTCTTCTTTTTGCTGATGACCATATGTTCGGTTTTCTTGAAATTTATGCTTAGTCCTTTCTTCTTGCTACGTTCTGTAGAAGGTCCTGCATTTTCCTTTTCATGTCTGCTATCAGCACAGTGTCATCTGCGTATCTTGTTGAGATTATGGTTGTTAATGATGAATCCTGGCAATGATTTTATTTCTCACAGATTTGTTTCACTATTTAAGTTAAATAGATCCGGTGAGAAAACACATCCTTGTCTTACACCTCTTTCTATTTTTGTATACATGCTGAATACACTTTCTATCACTACACAAACAATTTGCTGCCAATATAGATTCCTGATTATCCTAACATCTTTTCCGAAAATGTCGAGGTTGTCAAGCATCTTTATCAAGTCATTGTGACATACTTTGTCAAACACCTTTGTATAGTCTATAAAGCACAGATGGGGGTCCTTCTGCATTTGTATTGCTCTTTCAGAGAGCATTCTGTACATGAATATTCCATTCCTTGTTCCAGTATTTTTAACAAAGCCACATTGTTCTCTTCATCAGAATCTGAATCATGAGTTTTGTTATGTAGCTCATTAAGCTGATTGTTTGGTGGAGTTCACATTTCTTTGCATCTGGCTTCTTAGACAGTGCTATGAAAATTGATCTGCTTAGGTCCTCCAGTGTATTGCTACTGTTGTAGAATTTGTTTATTATTTGTGACCCTGTCTCTGCCAAAGCCATCTAAGATTGTCAGCATCTCTATTATGATCCTGTTGGGTCCTGCTGCTTTGTTTCTGTTCAATTTGCTCATTGTTGATTCCACTTCAGTTTTTAATATTTCTGATCCATCTATATTTTTATGTATTGCTGGTTGCTCTCTTGTTGTGGAAGAGATCAATATACTCATCTCATCTCTGAAGTATTTTTTCTTTTTCTTGTTGGAGTGTACCATCCTTTTCTTTTATGCATCCTATTGCTGAGCAGGTCTTTTGTCCTGTTAGTTCCTTTATTTTTTAATGCATATCATCATTTTGTGTTGTGTTCAGTCCCTCTGCTTTGGCACTTTTATCGTTGAGCCACTTTCTTTCTTTAGCCTGTCTGCATTTGCTCCTTATTTCCTTGTGTAGTTTCTTGTATTCTGTTCCATATCTATCTTGGCATCAATTTCTGTCTTTTTCATTCTTTTTACACACATGCAAACAAAAACATTTACCTTCTCAAAATGTTTTGCGATTCTTGATGAGACAGGTGTTAAATTCTTTTTAGCAAATTCATTGATCACTTTGTTGTAAAATGTATCAGCACCACTCTCTACCTTCATCTTCTTCAAAAGGTCTTTATCCATGGAAATGAAAACTGAATTACTTGTTTCACTTTGGGAACACCTCATAAATATTTACACGCTTTAGTTAAGAAAACGATCTCTCACAGGAAGCAGATGTGGCAGGTTTGGTCTGAATCTAAAATAGAAGTAGACATTTTTATTTTAATTTTTTAAAAATGTTTAAATGTGTTTCTTATCAGTTGATGACAGGAGTCAGAAAATGGCATTGTTTGATAACTGGAAAAGTAAAAATTTGTAATTTTAATGTAAACTAAATATCATTTTAATTTAAATTGTTTTAATTGCAGAAATGTTCTTTTAAGATAAAGTTTACAATTATTTTCTTTAAAATAACACCAACATTAATACATGAAATCTGAATTTAAATACTTTTAATTTAATTTTAAAATATTAGGTAGCACAGTGAATTCTTTAAAAATGTTCTTTAACAAAATTTAACATGTTTAATGAAATAATATACAATATTATCAAGAATTTTTTTTTACATCACTTTAAAAAATTAATTTTGAATGTTTAAAATTAAATCTTAAAGCATTAAAATAGATGAAAACTTACCTTTTAATCACAAAAATTAGATTTCACTGGTTGCTCTTTTTCACTCCATGTTTGAACTGGTCAAAAACTTTCTGGGTAACAGACACATGACTAAATCTGGGTCTTAAGAAGAGGTCAAGAATACTCTCTATCAATTAAAACTTTTCAAAAGTCAATAAAGAAAAAAAAACTTTTGATGTGACATTAAAGTCATCAAATGTTCCCTACATACTCTCCAGAACCAATTAATACAATTTTTTTTATAAATCTGTCCAACTATAAGTCCTTTGAATAGGCAAGTCTTTGATCTCAGCTCCACACAATAAAAACATTGTTACTTTAGTAAAGAGTGTCTGCCTGAAAAGCAAGCAAATGAATTTCTGCTTTTCAGTTGCTTTCTCTCTGTGATCCCCCCACTTATTATTCTGTCTCTTCTTTTCATGCACCCAACTTGAAGGGAATAATAAAACAGGAAAAGCTAAAGCCATGGCCTTTTCTACTGCAAGCAAAAGAATTTCTGCTTTTCGGTGACTGTCTCTCTTTAACCCACTCACTATTATATTCTGTCTCCCATGTTCCCTACTAAGAATGTTAGTAAATTTATTGCTTTTACTTTTGTCTTTTTTCACTAAACAACACACTTTTCTCTACTTACACTCCCTGAATAATATTGCATGTAACAATTATCATAAGAAATGAAGAAAGGGGAAATACAAAATAATACAAGCACAAAGGATAGTGAAAATTATTAATAACTAATTTTATATTACACAAAATTATTTATGGAAAAAATATAAGAGGCATGCATTCCATACATGAACCCTTTGCCCTATATATATATATATATATATATATATATATATATATATATTTAAAATTACAATAACTCACCTGATACTGTAGTTTTGCCCTCTGGATTGTCAAGCAAATTTAATTATCAACAAATCAGGCTGATGATCCAAAGAGTGAAACTAGAGTAGCAGGTGAGTTATATATTGTTTATTTTTATTTTATTTTATTTTTTTTTAATAAGTTCTAAGTATTGCTCTACAGTTTGTTATTGATCACTGTTTTTTAGATTTGAAAGTTGGTTTTGCCCTGTGATTGAAAATTTGATATAACTACTTTATTTAGCTTAGGGTTGACTATGAAAAAGCATTTGACTCAGTAGGACACACAGTACAAGAACAGTTTTTGAATGACAAATTGGCAAGCTGTGTTCCATATCTACAAATCATCAGTGCATTTTAACTAATTTTGCAGAGGCTGCAAATCACTTGTGCAATAATTTGAGTAGATAAAGATTGGTAAAAGAGTAAAGCAAAGGGATATGATTTCACTTAAATTCATTACAACATTCCTTGTAAGCGTCATCTGCAAAAATGACATTGGGAATAGTGATCAATAAAAATCTTTTTAAAATCATTTTTGATTATTGCTAAGTTTTCTATTTTTCTCATTTTGAAAAAAAATTGACAAAAATCTTTTGGAAATTACTTTTTCTTTTCTCTGATGACTGATCGATTCATTCTAGGGTTGGTGTTGTGCTGGATGGCTGGATGCTGCCTCTTGATGACAATGTTTATCCCTGTGTCACTCAGCCAGTCCTAATGGTGAACACCGAGACATTCCAGTGGAAGAAAAACATTTTAAGTATGAAGAAGTTGGAGTCTGAAGATGTTGAAAGAGCAATCATCACCATTCGGTGTGTATTTGATTCTAAACTTACTAATTTATATTATTTAACCTTTTGTTTATGTTATTTTTTTGTTTGTTTATAATCGAATGCTCATCCTACAGACAGTAAAATAAGGTGTAACAGAAGTTCAATTATTTTTTTCTCTTTAATCCATTAATTCAGAATACTTACAAAAGACCACATTGGGTACACTTAAATATTTTATGACATCAAACAAGTAAGAAAATAATAGCAATAATAAAAAGCAATGTATTAAACTCAAAAGTGTCTCTTAACTAAAAACGTACTTCTCATGTAGTATGAAAAATAAAATTATTTATTCAACTAAGTTTCATAAAAGTGTGTAGAATAAAAAATTTGATTCTTAAACTATTATATAAATTTAAAGATAATTTATTCTTAAACATAAATCTCTATTTCTTATTCCACTGCTAGTGTTCTGTATTACTCTCATTGCTTTTTAAGAGGGGATTTATTACAATAGAAAATTATAGTTGTCCTATGACATCAGAGGCATAAATAAACATTATTTTCATTGTTTTAGGCTAAAAGTAAGCATTGCATTTAATTCTTCTTAAATTTACCAGTTGACGTCAAAATGCATCTCTAGGACAAGTATTGGATTTTAAAGGGATTTTTAAAATTGTTGCTTACAGTTTTTGTCTATAATAGCAGAGTTATGAATAATGAGTGAACATGCCAATATTACTAAAATGCCTAAACACAGAAATTAATTTTCTTTTTATATGGATAAGCTTTATTATTTTTCAAATGAAACCAAAATTTAACTTCAAAGACAATTGCTTTTTTAAAATTTCTTAGAAAGTCCGATGTGTTACCCAGTAAATAAAGCCAATAAATCTGTAAAAGTTAGGAATCGATTTTAGACTAACACAATGTCCCTTTTAAAACGATAAAATATCAATTTGTTAGGGAAATATTCTTTAAAAGTCGTTGGTCACAACTGTTAGGTTCCATCTACCCAGGTTTTTGTTTTTATCTGAGTGTCAGGATTTCAATTATTTAACAACAACAGCAACAACACATCTTTTAAATGAAACATGAAAAAGGTTTATTTTCTGAAAAAAAAGGTCAGTTGAAATAACATTTATAGATTATTTTCAGTAAATATACAATCCCGTAAAATGTTCAATTTCCCTTGCAGTGAAGTTTGTTTATAAAGTAATTAAGTGTTCTTAGTGCAGTGAGGACGGTCAGCCTAATGTGTTTATGAGTTCATAGACAAAATCTTAGTCAGCAGCTGTTGGTGGTCTTCTCTTCTACTGTGTGTATGTAGATCAAACTGGCCTCTTCTTGAAAAGCAGTAAACTTCTATTTTCATATCCATAATAAGATTCAAGATTTAGTTTCACTTAAATGTGTGAACTATTTGAATGCATTAATTATTAGTTATTTTCTAAATAATCCAAAAATAACATGATAGGTCTACAACTACATCTGAAAGTATTTTGGCCGTATATGTTGTTTATCAAACAAAACCTTCTGATGGGATTTTATTGGTTGAAAAAAATATATAGGATTTATTTCTTATAAGTTGTAACAGAATTTCAATTAATTTATTTTTAATCATTCTGATCCAAGCAAGTCTATAGAGCCACTAAGACGTAAAGGATAACTGAATGTGAAAGAATATGAAAAAAAGAAAAATATTTAGGAGAGAGAACAATAAAAAAAAACAAAAAAAACAGAAGATGACTATTGGCATTACATTTAAATTCTTGGAGATCAAAGTTGACTGGTATACAATATGCTGGAAGAGATTTCCATCAGTGAGAAGCATGAGAGAAGACATTTATACATTTCAACTCTGTTGAGACTTAGCTGCCAATCTAGTACTGCACTTCATACAGTCTAGGTACCAAAGAGTAAAGTTCATTAGAGCAATAACCATGAAAATATTTATAGAAAAGGTGAAAGGAAGCTAGATTATGGCAGTAGGAAAATGATAGAAACTGAGATACCAAGTCAGGACCAATAATATTGCAGATTCTTTTTTTAATTTTATCAGTTATCTCTAAATATCTCTTTTTTTTATATAAATTTTGATTGTTTGATAGTAACATGGATAATGTCTTTGTATTTCAGAGGAACCTGCCACCAGAGTTCTACAGATTTCCAATTTCTTTTTAATAAGTTTGTTGGACGAATCATGAAAGCTCGTTACACATTGTCACCAAAACTTGCAGTTGAACTCACTGGAAAAGCTATGCAAGGTTTTATCTGGAAGCATTTGGGTAGGATTTTTTGTTTTCTTGAGTTTAGTTACCAGGTGATGGCAGCTGTTTGAAAGTTATTTCAGTGTGTGTGTGTGTGTGTGTGTTTTAAGGGATTCTTTTTAGCTTAATGTAAATGTGAAGTATTCAATATCTAATCATTTTTACGTATCAAAATTCAGTGCAGCAGTAAATTTTCTTGTGAAAATTCAGAACAAACTGCTTTAGACAAACCATGAATTCTTATCCTACATTGCAGGTAACAAAATGAGGCTATTTTTAACTAATAGGATTTAAAAACAGAAGAGCATATTGGCCAAAATAGGGCAATGAAATAAAGAAGGATGAAGTATTTGTCAAAAAAAAAAAATGAAACTGAATTTTTTTTGTATCATTTCACCCCAATAAAATCACAAAGATGCAAAGGGTTACAAAGTGCGAGAGAATGTGAGAAAAAACATTAAGGAGAGAGAACAATAAAAAAAAAAAGAGGAATTAAAAGACAAAAGATAATAATTGGCATTTTATTGAAATATTTGAAAATTAAAGTTGATTAAAATGCAGATACTACCTGTGAGAAGTGTGAGAGAAGAAGATGTTAGTATAGAAATTATGGTTACATCTATACATTTCAAATGCAAAATGATGAGACAATCTACCAAAGAGGAAATCTTATCATAACAATTACCATGAAAATATTTTTTTAATTGTTTTCTCTCTAAGCAAGGTAAACATTGCCACTAAAATCCAGGGGGAAATTACAGGGAGTGAAAGTGAATGAGAAGATTGAAAATGGAGAGGATTGAGGAAAAGGCAAGAAAAGAACAGGATTCAAGAACACAGAAGATGAGGATTGACATTGCATTTAAAATTTTGAAGGTTAGTTATCAGTGAAGCAAAAAATCAAAAGGAAGTTCAAAAGAGGGGAAGTACGAGAAAAAAAAACTGTTAGAATAGAAATGATAATTGTATCTAGCTAAACGATGAGACCTAGTTGCCAATCTAGTAGCATGCTTGAATTCAGATAGAGCATTAATAAAAAAAAGCTTATTTGTAGACCAGACAGAAGGAAGCCACATCATGTTGGTGAGAAAGTAACTAGATGAGATGCCTGCTCAGGATCGTATGTATCGCAGACCCATGTCTGGATTTTATCAAGAATCTCAAAATAAACGGTAGAAGCAGCAGACCAGATATGGCAATGATATTCAATACATGGATGAAAGGTAAATTTATAAATATGCAAGTTGGATTCCGACAAGAAAAATTTTTCCGCATGACAGTGATCCAACCTTCCTTGCAGCAGACATGGCAATTGACAATATATCACCCCCTCTGCCGGTAGAAAATATGAGGCCAAGAAAGTGTAAAGTGCTGCCTACCTATAGTTCAGCATCAGTCATCCTTGATGGTAAGCAGAAAAGATACTCTCTGGTGATTACGTAAAAATGGTTTTTCTTTGGAGGTGTTGAAATTTGCAAGCCATTTCTTGCTCCCAGTTAACCACAATTGGTGGTCCTTTTCGAGAGTAGCTGCCAGGTTTACTTTGTCAGGTCTGTTTGAATTGCTACTAAGACAGGAGTAAGTAAATGGTTGTGCCATCTGCAGAAAAAAACTTGTTGGGAACTGATGATATCAGAATCAGCCTAAGTCCAATGATAGAGCCCTGGGGTACCCTCACGTTAGTATGAAATGATCTGGAAACATACCCATTCAATAAGATTTTCATTACTCAATTGGTTAGGAATGATTGGATTAAGCCAAATATATGTCCTGTGATATCTAGAGGCACAGCCCATATTCCAACTTTCTTATCTAAAGCTTGATAAATAACTTCAAAGATGGATATTAACACATTGGCAGTAGACCTGGTGAAACAAGCCATATTGTTTGTCCAAAAGAAGGTTGTGTGAAGTAAGATGATTAACTAGTTTGGCATTGATTAAGGCCGTGAATACTTTACCAAAAAGATAATTTGTGGGGTATTTGTAAAAAAGGCAGCAGGAATCTACATTATGCTGGTGGGAAGGTAACAGTAGCTGCAATATCAGGTCAGGATTGATAATATTGTAGATTCTCTGGATTTTATCAAGAACCTCTAAATGCATAGCAGATGCACCAGACCAGATGTGATATCAAAATATTTAATGCACAGATGAATTATAGACTTCTAAATGTGTAAGAGAGATTCTGGAGATAAGTTAAATGATTTATATCAGAACCATGGACTAAAAAGCATTTGTTTTAAACCTTCAATACTGTTGCATGCATGGCTGTATCTGACTACCAGGCACAGGTCCGGGCCGATCCATGCAATCATAATGAAAATCCGGGCAAGGAAAAATGTCTTCGTCAGAAATCAAACTAAACAATTCACGAAGAAAGAAAGAAAGAAAAATGAAGAAAATATCTGAATGAATGCAGTAAAAATCTGTTTGTTAGTTTATTAATTTTGGGAGAAAAGACTGGTTATACTCAAAAAGTCAAAGCCCGATTTCCTGCTTTCGTTCACATTCTGTGCCTAATTTCCATTGGAATAGCCGAAAAATCCACAAAAAAAATCAGTTTCTGGAAACGGATGACACTGATGACGTCATCACATTGTCAACTAATAAATCCGGGCAATTTTTTCTGTGCCCGGTGTTTTTTTAGCCCTGGTTGTGTGTGTGTGCGTGTGTGTGTGTGAAAAAGAGAGAGAGAAAAAAATCATTTTACCCTATGCAAGCCAATATTGCCACTAGTACACATGAGATTACTGGGAGTGAAAGATAATAAGACTTTACTGAGGAGAAAGGACAATAATGAACAGATTTCAGGGAGGTAGAAGATGGTGAGTGGCGTTGCTTTTAAATTTTTAAAATTGTAGCTGACTGGGAATCAGGAAATCAGAAGTGCAAAGAAAGAAATTATTAGAATAAAGGCACATACGGTTTAACAGTAAAATGGTGAAATCTAGTGGTATGCTTAAATTCATACACCTGAGGAACCAAGGAGAAAAGCTCACCAAAACAGTTATGAAAATATTTGTAGAAACGACAGAGGGGAACCGTTGAGAAACATTACCAAAGTCGAGATGCCAGGTCAGGACCAATTACATTACAGATCCTTTTTTTTAAAAATTTTGTCAAGAACCTTAAGATGAATTGCAAAAGCACCAGACCAGATATGGCAGCAGTATTCAATGCATGGACAAATGTTAAATTCATGAATGTGCAAGATGGATTCTGATGAGAAAAATTGTCTGGCACATCACAATGAACCAACTTTCCTAGCAGTCGTCAGAGCAATTGATTCCCTATAATCACTCCACTTTATGTCAGTGGAAAACATGAGCTGAAGAAGGCGCAAAATAACTTTATTAATGATAAAAATTAATTCAGTGACCCACTATAGTTATATAATTAAATTATTTTGTAATTTTTGTTTATTATAATAATAAAAATTAATTAACAAATTACTTTCACTTATTTAAAATAATTTCTTTTTCAAATATTAGCTTACCTATTTACATCTTTTTCAGTTAAATCCAATTAAAATAAAATTAAAATCTACTTTCCTAACAGTAGACCTAGAAATGAGAATTTTTTTTTTATAGTTTATGCAATATTTGAGATAAAATTCTCTTTCATACAAACAATAAATTTTGTTTCTTTTTTTTTTTTTTTTCTTCCTCTTTTGCAGGGTTTACTGATAAAGACTACCAGAAGTTTATAATTTCTGGTGAACATGAATTGGTAATATCAGGAACCAATGTGGATTTATCTGAATAATTTAGGAATAATCTAGCAGCCATTGACAATGGAGAATGACTTAAGAGACACAGTCACTTCAATAACTACAATGAACATATTTTTTTTTTTTTTTTTTTTTACATGTGAATCAATCTTGTCATAATACTGCTGAACTTGTCATTTCTGTTTTAAATTATTTTTTGCCTGATGAAATATTTTTATGGTTCCTCGAAATGTTATTTTGTCTTGTCCAACATTGAGGTAGAAGGAAGGTAAAAAAATATAATCTGCAAAATTTTATTTTTTCTTTGTGATAATGTTATCATTGATTCCAATGATCAATTTGGCTAGCAATTTCTTTTTCGACTGCATTATATTTGTATTAGACAAATCCAGATTATACTAATCATATGGGCTCATCTCAAATTTAATCCTTTGCCAATAAAATAAAGGAAATAATTTTTTCTTTTTTCTATTTTTTTTTTACATTTGTTTTTAGCTTTTCTTTCTTTTTTTTTGTTTTTTCTTTTCTTTTTCATTTTTTTGCTTTTTCTTTTTTCTGCTTTTTCACTTTTCTTTTTCTTTTCATTTTTTTCTTTTTTGCTTTTTTGCCTTTTCTTTCTTTGCTTTTTGGGGTTTTTTTTCTTCTTTTTTCCTTTTTATCTATTTTTTCTTTTTAAGAAAATACTAAAAATGAAAATCTGGTCATGTTTCAATTCAGAAATTAAAATTTGATGCAGAAAAAATACTGAATTTGTCAATGAACCAATTTGCTGTTTGATTTGCAAAGGATCTTTTATGCAGCCATTCATAAAATATCAGAGTAAAATGTTTGATATTCATCTCTCTCCAAAGTCCAATTGAAAACTGACAATGCGCTATTCTGAAAGACATTGGGATTATTTGGGTGATAAGTTTCAAAATCTAGAACTTTTTTGTCTTGTTCGGCCATTTTTAAAAATAGAATTGTTTCAAAAGGCTGTGAAAAAATGACATTTGCTGTTTCTGACATAACATGCTGCTGCTACCAAAAAAGAAAACCCAAAAAATACTATTAATGTTGGTGTACACATGTATAATTGTTTCAACATTTTTATCTTTTTGGTTTTATTATTTTATTTTGTTACCAATATTTAAAATCAAAAGAAAAATAAATGTATCACAATTACTTAAAGACTTTCCTGCTTCTCTAAAAGTAAATGTTCTTGGAATTTCTGCTGGCAGATTATACCCAAGATTACAGATTATTCTTGCATTCCAAATATAAGTGATAACAATTATTTCTGTTAATACCCCACTGCACACACACACATGGTCCTTATTTGGTATGGCATACTTATTATTATTATTATTATTATTATTATTATTATTGGAAAATTTTCCCTGCAGTATGATTCTTTTGTTCCACATTTTTTGAAATAAAAATTTCCTGAAGAATGTTTTTTTTTTTTTTTGAATCAGCACACTTATTTTATAAGTTGAAAAACTCCCATCGATGTGACTATTTCCAAAGGCCCTTGTATTTGGTAACACAAATAGTTTTCTTGAACAAGCAGTGTTGATCTTGCATTTCAAATATAACTTTAGATAATCCATCTGCTTAAAACTTTTTAAAGCAACCATTCTTATCCTTTTTACTCTGGAAGACTCTTAAAAATTATTTCCATGTATGTAGAAACATTTGCATAAAATCACACACACGCACACACACACACACACACACACACACACACATATTATAAACACTTTAATTGAAATGTGATTCAAATTAACTGCAGTTTATGGATAATAATTTTTTTTTTCATTAATACAGTGCTCAAAATCTTATAGGCGGTCACATATACAGTGAATATTATGTTTTTGGGGTTTATTAAAAACATGACAAGCATATGCATAGCTAAAGATTTCAGAAACCATTACATGAACATGCATAGATACACACACACACACATGTTAGTAAGAGTAAGAAAAAAGGAGTAAAAATCCACAGTTTGTAGCATTTACTTTTTTAAAAGTACTCAATACAAAATAGAGCAATATATTATTGGAATATTTTTATTAATAGTAGTTATAATAAAAACATTTTACATTCCTATGCAAAAGCAATTATGTTTCAGTATTATTAATTGTACTTTGTCAGATGATAGTTGGTGACTGCTGATAGGAATGATGCTTATGGAAATTTAAAAACAATTTGTTCCCCTTTTTCAGACAGTTAAAATGGGGGCATAAGGATGGAATTAAGAATGTTCTTGTGGGTAAGTCTCAATTAACCAATAGAAAGTTAAGTCTATGTTGGATGGGGAATAATGTTAGAGGGTGAAAGCAGCTGAGTTATTTTAAGAGGTCATGAAAAGCGAGCTCTTGGTGGAAGTGTTTTAAGGAGGTTTGTTGATATAATTAGATCCGTGGAATATCTGTATAAGATACTCATAATAATAATATCGATATAAGATACTCATAATAATATCATCGATATATGGGATGCCCATAATACTAAATGGATGGCAAAACATAAAATTATTTAAATTAAGTAAAATAAAGTAATTATCAGTGGATGTTGGCCCATTATATATTAATGGAATAATGGCTATCTGATTGTGGTATGTAACTGCTTTTTATAGCAGAATTTTTTTAAATAATACTTTAAGGTGAACTATAGACATTGTTGACAAGTTACTGTTAATTTGTTTCTTTGATTTAACAGCTTTTTTGTTACCAAACTTGATTATTTGAAATTTTTCCTGCAAATGCAGGAAACATTTTTTTTTAATATTTTCCCATTTATTGTGGAGGTTTTGTTGACTTCTTTTAAGTGCCAAAAGTATTTAGAAAGGGATGTTCTATTTCTGTATGCACTGTTGTTGAAAGATAATATATGTTGATATTATCTAGTCTTAAAGGAATCCTTGATGCTACTAATATGGATTTTTTAAGTGTTGGGTTTTCTATAATAGAAATAATACGTATCTAAAAAATAGTCAGTATATATATATATCTAATAACAAGTTTCAATAAATACAACTGACAAGGTATTGTGGTTAACTTTTTTATTTAATTTTTTCTTGTCTCCGTCACCCAATGAGAAGCACCTAAAAAAGGGTAGCTTTGAAACACAACAATTTTTGTGTAGTGATACTATGAATTTATAAACCATTGTAACAACTATTACAATATAACACTCTACGTTTGTATCAAGCACTCTTTATAAAAGTAAATGCATGAACAGCAGGTTAAGAAACCTACGAGTTCCACAACTTTGTTACAGTATATATATATATATATATATATATATATATATATATATATTGTGTGTGCGTGGCAGAAATACTTCTAACCTAATGGTAAGACATTAGATAAATAAAGACACCATTGCAACTAATGTCTTACCATTATGTGGGAGATATTTCTGCCACACCTTGTATAAAATAGCATGCAATGAGTGTCTGTGGCAACAAAATGGTGCTTGGTATGTTTATATATAGATGTTAAACAATATTGACAATGTATTTATATTCAACTTTTTATTTAGTTTTTCTAACTTCTGACTAAGTTATTTGATGTCAGAATTAACTTTCACAAGTTCTTTTATTGTAGCCATCTGAGTATTTTGACTGTTGCTAGAGTTGTTATCAAGAATTACATGTTATTATAATTGTATTTAGCAAATTCTTGTGTTTCTTAGTTCAAACAGGCTAAGAAATTTGCAAAACACCCAATTCTAATAACATGCAAAACTAATCCGATTTTAATTGTGCTTGTCCCTTCCTTCATTAGTTCTTGCACAACCATTACGTCCTGCTGATACTGCATTAATAATGGACTATGCTGTTATGATAACATAGAAAGAGGTGAAAAGATACTACTTAGTTTCAGTTAAAAAGAAAGAAAAGAGTTAAAGAGAAAAAAAAGAAATGTTTAACATCTGCCAATACCTTATAAATAATCGACTATTCTGTTTTGATCACATGATAAAGACACTACTTGGTTTCAGTAAGAAAATGAAGGAATGAATGAAAAAAGAGAAGGTAGAAATGTTTAATGGTTGTGTCAGTGAAATGGAAAAAGTTAATTTCAAATCTTGATTTTGTAACTACTTCCTAAAATAATGACCAGCATTCATATATATGATTGTTATTGCAATATTTTGTTGAAGCTATTAAAAATGCAATAGATGAATTTCTACGGATATTTTATTATTGCAGAACTCACCATGAGCTTATTCAATCATTAACGTAAGAATTAAGATTCATCAGAATATTAAAATAGGAAAACCGTGAAATTTTCACAGGTTAAGACTAATATCTGTTAATCATAATAAAGTTGGATAGATCTTGTTGGTATTGTTTAACACACACACACACACACACACACACATATATATATATATATATATGTTTGTTCATGAACAAAGTTGATAGATATCTCATGGCATGCCAGCCAGTGAGAGTAGGAGTTGGGACTTTGACAATTACTTTTTTATATATCTCTCAGATAATAAAACAATATATATAATATTCATTTGGGTAAACATTTTAGGTTATTGAATTTTGGATTTCCTTCCACTTAAAGGAAGTCCATTAAAAAGAAAATATAAGTTGGTAGCTTGAAATATATATTTAACTAAATTTATCATTCCTTATCTAATTCTTTAATAAATATAATTGCAATATGTTTAACAACTGATTTAAGCCTGTTACAAATATGAAAACTAAGACAATATTATTTAGAACGATGTACCTTGAGCTTGTTTACCACAGTCTTACGACATATCTGCAGGCAACTGAAGTTTAGTTCATCTCCTTGTGTTATCGGGCACCTCAACGTAGTGTAATGGTTAGCAAGCTTGTCTTGCTAGAATCATTATAATTGAGTAGTGAGTTCAATCCACCCTGGGTACTCCATACTTTTGGCCTTGTGCCACATCTAAGCTGCACTTAGAAAATCACTTATTGCACTATGCAATTTATACTCAAACAACACATGGTGAATACTGCTCCTTATTTTTGTTTGACATAATTTCAT
Source organism: Ascarosepion bandense (assembly GCA_037127315.1). Taxonomy (NCBI): domain Eukaryota; kingdom Metazoa; phylum Mollusca; class Cephalopoda; order Sepiida; family Sepiidae; genus Ascarosepion; species Ascarosepion bandense. The sequence goes on from JBBBDQ010001668.1 coordinate 1,868,093, forward strand.
ATTCTTATATAATATTTTTATCACTCATTCAGCTCCAGAACCTTATGCCAAACACTTTTATTGAAAAAAGTTAATTTAAAGAAGTGCATAAATAAATAATTTAATTTTCTTTGTCTGCATCAACTATATGTCTTACAAAATCTTTTCTTTTATGTGCCGTGTCCATTCAAGAGGCGATCATGGCTCTCCACACTTTCCTGTCTATTGTAGCTCTTAATAAGGTTTATTTTTGTTAATTCCCTCAACCCTGCTCTACTCTCCATTTACTCAAGCTCTTCAAGTTTGTTACGTGCTGCTTTCCTCTGTCCCTCAACCTCTCCTGTGAGTATCAGATTTTCCAAGCCCTCCTTCCTCATTATGTTCCCCAGAAATTTTAACTGCTTCTTCTTGATGTTTAAGTATAAGTATCTTGTTTGTTCCCATTTTCCCCAAAACTTTGTCATTACTCATATGTTCAGTCCATGGTATCCTCAGCATCCTTCTGTAGAACCATATTTATGTTGCTCTTTTTTATCTTTGAGAAGATTGTCCAGCATTTGCTGCCATACAGGAGGACAGATATCATGTAACAGTTCAATACTCCTTTCTTTATTTTTAATAAGATTTTTCTGTCTCTTAATGCTCTGGTTAGCTTTTGAAATTCCTGTTTAGCCATCCCAATATGTCTTTGGATCTCAGTGTTGCACTTTCTTCCCTCCCTCTATAATTGAAATGTTATTGTTCATCATTGTAAGAATCGGCTTTAGAATTCATACATCACTCAAACTGGAATGGTCTGTCTTCTTAGATGAGATAATCGTCTATTTCTTCACCGGATTCCGGTGATCAGTTCAATTCCAGATAAAAGCCAGGCTTCTATATGGTGCCTTTTGTCAAGACAGGCATTCTTGACTTGGAAGTTTGGCACATCTAAATCTTTCTATAGCCCTAGTCCAATTTAGAAATATGTCAATGGCCAGAATTCTTCTCATAAATAAATTCAAAAAGTACTTATCATCTCTGAACGCACATTGTGCACACAAACGCACATTATTTTCATTCCTTTGTTGCTTAACTCTCATGAGTTCAGCCAATATCATTGAAAGTGAAAAAAAATATGTTTTATGAGAATGAACAATGTGTTTTGATTGTTGAGTCAACCAGACAGTGTCCTTAAACATTGTTGTTAAACTTGAAAATTTCAGTCTGGTATCTGTTAACTGTTCTGTAAATTAGCATTTGTAACAGTCTATAACAATTACAACATGTTTTATAACGTGTAACATTTGTAACCATTGTAACATATTTTATATAACATGTAACAATTGTTTTATATAGCATGGAACATTTGTAACGGTCTGTAACAATTATAACATGTAACATTTGTAATAGTCTGTAACAACATGTTTTATATAATATGTACCATTTTGTAACAATTGTGTTTAATATAGCATGGAACATTTGTAACAGTATGTAACAATTATATGTAATGTTTGTAATAGTCTGTTACAATTATAACATGTTTTATATAACATGTAACATTTGTAATAGTCTGTAACTGTTAATTAACCTACTTCTTTCTTACCTAGCTTACAGCCATATCTCATTAAAACATTGATTCTCATATGATCACCAAAGTTAAGCAACATCGAGCCTAGTCAGTACCAAGATGGATAAATGCCTTGGAATACCAAGTGCTGTAAGCTTGCATGTGCAGGTTGTGTAATGGATAATGGTTCGGAATTGGAAATTGGAGAATTAGGGTTATTTAATTTCACATACATTCAAATACCCGTGGGAAAAGTATGAATCTACTTATTCTTTCTCCTTTCTTTTGGAGATAATAATGATTTTACTTATACAGTGTAACCCTGATATAAGAGAGTTGTTGGGACCTGATAAAAAGTTATCTTATATGCGGGTTTGGTCTATTTTATATATATTACCACAGGCTCTAATTTGGGACCAGAGAAAATCCCTCTTATATCTGGGTTATACTGTACAAATCATACTAATCTCCAACCTTAAGCTATATAGCCAAGTGTTATGTGTGCAATGAAAGAAATAAGATAGACATTTGAAGGGAAATGTCAGAAAACCAACAAAGTTTTATAGTAAACAAAAAAAAATTTTTTTAGAATTTTTGTAATTTGGTCAGGAAATAAAATGGAAAAAACAAACATGAAGGCTTACTGATAAGAAGTTAGAAATGCTTCAAAATAACTTCAGTCAGAAGTTACTGGGTTTTTGTGGCATATTTTACATGTCTGGTCAGCAAAGGGTAATAAACAGCCTGCACTGAAGCATGATTCGGCAACAATTTCCGACTGAAGTTATTTTGAAATATTTCTAACTTATTGCTGGTTAGCCTTTGTGCCTATTCCTTTTTAGCTACTGAACAAATCACTAAAATTATGATAAAACTTCTTTTTTTTTTTTTTACTATGAAACTTTTGTTAATTTTCTGTCCTTTCTTCTTTAAGTATCTTTATCTTATTTTTTTGTGACGCATATAACACCCAGTCTGCTATTTAATCCATAGTTGGTGGGTGTGAGAGAAGAAATGGGTTCTTACCTTTCCCGGGGGCATTGTGTGAAAGTGAACACAATAGCCTTGGCTAGAATTTTAATTCTACAAACCAATGCCACTTGATTTGCCAATAACCACTACACTATACATGCATCCAGGGAAAGAATCTAATTTTGCAAGTATTATTATTTTTTTTATTTATTTACTTTTTTTATTTTTTTTTCAAGAAATGTTTTAAAATGCAAATGACAAAAATAAGGCTGGGAAGAATCATTGGTTGTTAATATTTAAATCAAGTAGCACTGATATTTTGTTTGTATATTCAGTGTCCTCAGAATAATGAAATATAACTTGGCAGTATTAAATTTGATATAAATATTTTTTTTTTTTTAATCCTATTCTGTTGCTTAATATATGACCTGATATTAAGAGTCTAGTTTTAGTTACAAATATATTGGTCAAAAATAAAATACCGGTGAGCTGAGATATCATTCACTGTTGAACTGAATTCTTCAAACAAATGGCATCTTTGTATGGTTTCTATATTTTACTTAAAATGTTCAATTTTTTTTTTTTTTTTTTTTTTTTTTTTGTCTACATTTTTAATCTTCATTTTTAATTGTTTGATTTATTTTAAATTTATTAAAGCAAGCATTTTATTTTTCATTTTCATGATGAATAGTCACCCTTCAAATTTGGCGCCGATGAAAACATTTTTTTGATGGAAAGATAAAAAAAATTATTGATGAGTTCTTTATTAATGTCTTTAAGTTAGTAATGTTTTTTTTAACTATTTTTTCTATTGTAAATTATATTTTCATAAATTTTTATATTTTGTTTTAACTGTATCATAATTTTGGTAAAATAAAAAAAATATTAACCCAGAAAACAATTCTAACTTAAATAAGTAATGAAACTGTTATATATAATTTGAGTTTTTAATTTTTTTTTTTTTACTTTATTTAATGCATTTAGAGTGTGAGGTTTTACATTTTCTTTCCAACTTTAAAAATCAAACAGAATTGGATTATAAATTTCTGATAGAAATGTTTCTTTATTTGTCTCTATTGTTCTGATATAGTAAATATATTCATGTAAAAATTTTATTTTTCAAAATTGCTTTCGAACTAATTTTAATTAAATAGCAAAAACTGTGTCACTATACTTACATGACAGCTTGAATATTTCTTGAATATGTAAGCAAATATTTAAATAAATGCCTCATCAATACAGCTGAAATTTATTCATTTGATTTGTGATTTTTTTAACATGCTTAAAATAAAGTTTTCTGAATTTTAAACCAATTTTGAATATTTGTCATTAAATTGTAAGATTAATCAGTTCAGTTTGTCAGACTTGTTTGGATTTTCAATGCAATCTTTTTTTAGTCAGATAAATTTAAGTAAATATTTCCTGCAGTTTTGAAAATTGAATTTCTTTTTTGAGATTAACATTCAAATTTACTCTTATACTGAATAAAATCAAATAAGTCTTTTAATTTAAATAAAATGTGGAACTTGCTGAAAGAGGTGCATTAATTTTGTCTACATATACAAAAACTGTCTAATGTGTAAAAATCAATAACTAGAATTTGGCATTTATCTATATAATGTACGGATCAATAAATTTGCAGTCTATACATTTACTTGATTTTAGCCTTTCTGATATAATTGGTTTCTATATTACCAGTGACCTGTAAGGGGAGAGTCAACTGTATTGGTTGCTAGTTCCTCTTAAGTACAATGGATCCATGTTTTTTAATTGATTCCAATTCTGATAATATCAGTTGCTCATAGCTCTGCTAGCAAAAATGAATTTACTGCTGAAAATTTTAACAACTGATTCATGTAACCTTCAAGTAATTTGGTTATATTCTAGAAGTTTGTAAACATTTCACTTAATAATTTTAACTGGTATTTTAAGATCATGAGTATCCCATTAGGGTCGAAGAGTCACCATATTTTCTGCAACTGTAGCAGCAATATGTGTCTTTAATTCCCCTCATACCCTATCAATAAGAAGTAAGTGCCACTCGAACAGCTTCTTCTTGGGAACCACTGCTCTGTGGAATCAGCTTGAAAGAGAATGTTTCCCTGATTAAAACCATCTTAACCTGTTCAAGTCTAGGGTTAACTGTTATCTTCCTCTTCCTATCAATACATCCCCCTGTATATGTTGTTCTTTTCCTTTCTCTCTACCTTTGCAACTGTTTTCACATCTGTGTTCCCATCCTTCTCTTGCCCTTTCTCTGACACCTACTGTAACTGGTTTGTTTTTCTCTTTACTCTCCTTCTATCTAAACTTTTACTCTTATGTAGCCCCCTGCACATCAGTGGCAGTACCACCTTGCTTGGGGTGAAATGATTAAAGAAAAAACACAAACTGCCTTCTCGCATAACCTTCTACTGCGAGTACCCCCAACTCAGATTTTGTACAAAGTGAACCTTGCTATCAAAAAAAAAAAAATAAAATAAACATTCCGTCAGATTTTATCTGTATTTTCTACTTGCATAGCCTGTCTCTCTTGCATCTTGACCCAGGCCGTCATTGTACTTATTTATTGTGCTAGTAGAGTTAATTTACTTACCAGCATCACTACAAAATAAATAGGACAATAAAAAAATATTAATGAAACATAAATGTCTATGTATTTCATGTCTGTCCTTTGGGTTCGAAGATTTGCAATTCATCAGTAGATCTATGTGAATTTTCAAAACTGACCCTTGCAGGAAGAATTTATAGTGGGAAAATTGTTACTCTTTCAGCCTGGTAAATTGTTATCCAGTGGTATGATCATTTGCTACAACCGGAGTTTTCCAGGCTGCAGTAGACAACTAGGACTTCTATATGTCATGCTCATGCACTGATGCACTCCACAGCATTTGCTGACATCACCTTCATAATCAATCACTAGAGCTGTAGGATATCTCATCTACCCACTCTGCCAGCAATCAGTCTTTACATGCAGCAGGACTAACAGAACAGAAATTATCAAAACTTTGGACCCATCAATTACCCTCACCTGGTTTGCTTTCCAGTGAAAGTGGTTTATCCAAATGTAGTCACTGTTGCACCATGTATTTAGATTTTTATCAAATTCATGATTTTTATTTTCTTTCAATATCCTATCATAGTTATGCTTGTTCTTCTCTTCATTAGTTTTCCCAACGGTTATGCTCTGACAATACCTCATAAATAATGGACTATACTGTTTTGGTCATGTAGAAAGAGGAGGAAAAAACATTACATGGTTTCAGTGAGAAAATGAAAGAAAGAAAAAAGGGAAGGTAGAAGTGGAAAGAGAGAATTAGATTAATCTGATGAGAAAAGATACTACACTTTGATCATAGCCAAAAGGCTGGGAAATTTTATTTACTCCCACTGAGGTTAGTTGTGACACGAACTCTCAGGATGCTGGTCAAAATTTATCTAGTCCCTGCATACGTGATGACTGGGTACTTGTTTTTGCATGTCTAAGTTGGTCACACCTCCTGACTATTTTCTTTCCACCCAACACTGGTCAGTTTAATGTGGGAAGCCCAAGCGTGTGGACTCAGGCCAACTGGTTATACTGGCATCAGTTTTACTTCCGGTCCCTTTTCTTTAGTGCTATGAGAGAGGTATTTCTGTGGGTAACTGTTCCCTAAGACCTGGCACCTCTCAATATTTTAAGTTGTGCTCTGTCTAAAGACAGAGACACAACTGAGAGATGAAATTTAGCTTATTTGCCTGAAGGCAGACACTACACTTTGATCCCAGCCAAAAAGCAGAAAAACAATGTCAACCATAGTAAATTTGCCATATTTTCAGACACACAGTATCAGACGATAGAAACTGGCTAAGGCAATCACCAAAAATCTAGTTATAATAACTAAAAAAAGAATCGTTTGCTGAATTATTTTAAAATTATTAAGAGAAATGTTTGTAAAACAAGGATTCGGCTGTGATATAGTCATTGCAGATAGACAGTATTTAAAAGCATTACATTTATTTTATGATGTTTTAATTGAGGTTCAGTATTCTGTCAATAATTTGATTATATCACATAGTAATATTTTCTGTTGTGTCAATTACATCATTGAATGTGGATCCATTGCACTTTAAGTGTAAGTTAAGACCAGGATTTCAATGGCTAGTTTATTTTTAAGAATGCTTGGCCCTCCCAAGGAGACTGTTTTATTTCTGCTTATGCTGGCATCAGTTTTACTACTGGTCCCTTTTCTTTAGTGCTATGAGAGAGTCTTCTTATCTAACAATATTTTCATGTGTTTGGAAACTTAACAGGAAGATGTGCTGTTGAATTTTGTTGTGCAATTAAGAAAAATGACTCCTCCCTTTTGTTTTGGCTTGGCTGGATCATGATGGCTTTGCTTGAACCTGGCCAGGAATTGGATAAGGTTGAGGAGTTTTTTGACTTAAATAACAGCAGAATGAATGTGAACATACACTCAAGTTTCTCTTTACACATCTGCATGAAAATGGTTGAAGTTTCCTTTTTGATAAGGTCTACTAGAGAGACAATGGTAGACAATTGTCAAATTTTAACATTGAATTAACATTTTCAAATCATGGTAATTATAAGGTCTTATACTAAGAATTATTCTACCAGTTAATTAGACTATTTTTTTAAAATCTGACAGGGACCACAAATACATTTTTTAACTTTCTTAATTGTAGGGAATTTTAAAATGAATTATTATCACTATTCTATGAGTTGTGAGGACTAATATTTTTTTTAAAGGAAAAGTGTAATCACATTTCAGCCAATGAATTCTTTCGTCTTCCTCAGATTTATACAGTATTTTTTGGTTTATAAGATGCACTTTTTATCCCAAAATTTGATGTCAAAATCTTCTTGTATCCAATACACTGGAGGGATGAATTTTATGTATTTATAAATATTAATCCACTAAATAACATTTACAGTAATAAGAAAAAAATCTATTGATTCCATATATATATATATATATATATATATATATATATATATAATTTTGTTATTACAGTGGTTTATAAAAATGTTAAATGTTTTTATAAACCATTGTAATAACAAAATTACAATATTAAGCTCTACTTTGTATTGAGCATCTTTATAAACATAAATGCATGAACAGTAGGCTTCAATCTACCTGTTTTTTCACTTCTTTATATATATATATATATATATATATATATATATATATATATATAGTGCGATGGATGAATTTTCATCTAAATTCTGCATAAATGAAAGTAACACTGACATCTCATTTTAATAGCTATATTTATCAAAATTACACAAAAATATTTAGAAATACTAAAATTTATTCAATAAAATCGCCATTGAATTCAACAATAGTCTCCAGATGACTTCAGAAGCTCTTGCATCTCTAATGAACAGTTTCCTTGTTAAAATTGGTGAATGTTGCCATAATCCTTGCCTTCAGTTCATCTTCGTTGTAAAAAGAAGTTTTGTTGGTCTTTCGCTCAACTGTTCCCCACACATAATAATCAAGGGGTTTGCAGTCTGAGGAGTTAGGTGGACAAATGTAAGGGGTGATGTGGTCACCCTCTGTGTGTGTGTGTGTGTGTGTGTGTGTGTATAATAGGGAAGTTATCGTGGTTCCAACAAGAAAAAAGTATATTTAAAAAAAAAAAAACACTAAAACGAAAAATTACATTACAGTCAAACATGAGAACATAACAATACCAGAAAAATAACATCCATGAAAATGGCCTGTGAAGAGGCTGAAAGCGCTTGTAAAGTAAAAAAAAAACTATGGAACATTTTTATATGTAAGCATGTAAGGAAAAATTAAATCAAAAATTAATAAAATCTTCCCTGTTGGTCATTTTTAATGAAATATATATATATATATATATATATATATATATATATGCTGACACACAAACCCTGTGTAGATATATTTAATATAGAATTTATAGTTTACTTCATTTCAATGTGTTATTTATAATGATAGTATGAACTTCAAATGTGCTAAGTGCTTGATCAGTTACAGTGTTTAATGAAATTGGTACTGTTAATCACTTGATTGCTGGATATTCAATGAAAATTTAATTATTTGGCACATGCTTACTGTCAAATGAAAGCTGAAGCATTATATTTTAGGGCTAGGAAGCAAAATAGTTTGTTTCTTCATTTTTTTTTTTCACTTACTTTTTCACCCCTTATAATGTATAAAGAAAAGAAACTTAAGAAGAAATTTAAAATGAATGTAATTATTTATGCAAAAGAACTGAACTGTCACAAGACAGTATTTTCTTATTTTGAAACTTTGAGCTCTTTTGTGTTTTGAACAATAAATATCAATTTTGAAATCATCTGCTTGAATTTTTTGTTTAATAAAAAACTTTTTTGTTTTCCCAAAACTTTGTCTTCAAAATAAGAGTGCTTCTTATATTCTGAAAAATAAACTAGTTTGTTCAGTATTGTTTTTTTTTTTTTGTTTTTTTTTGTTTTTTAACATTAAGATCTGGATATCAAAAATGGAAGCAAAAGTATAAAAATATTGGTCTAAACAACTAAAAGAATAATGAAAATTACTAAGAATTTCTAAGTATTTAAAGTATTTTAAAAAAAGAAGTCTTCCCTGATTTGAAATGAGGTGATCAAAATATCTTTTTTAATATTTAAAGCTACTGAGATGCTTTTGTTTCAGAGTTAAACAAATGAAAAAGATTTTGATTGTAGAAATGAAAAAAGAATTAAAGCTTGTTGGTGTTTAGTAACTTTTTTTATCTTAGTTTTTTTAAATTTTATCTTTTACCTTTTAATTGCAATTTCAAAATTAATTTTTAAACCATCCTTCCAATGTTAAAATTGGGCTCCAATTTATTTGTATAGCTGTTAATCAGAAACGGTTTTTGTTGCTTTGTCCAATTATGCGAAAATTGACTGCCAAAGAAAAATAAGTGGATAATAAAATTGACGTCAAAATGATTTCATATCAAGAGATTTGTTTGTGTTTTTTATTTTCTATTTTGCATGTTGTTAATGATTACTACATAGCTGGGGGAGAAGAGGTGGATTCATGCTTTTCTCGAGGACAACTGCATCCAAGCAAATATGTGTAATATCAAAAATACTCGATAACAATCTCACCCCTTTATCATGAATGGAATAGTAATAAACAATGTTTGTCTACCATATATAAGCAAGTGGATTATTATACCATGTGTAACTACAAGTACCAACAAAATAGACTAAAGCTCTCTTTTAAGTTTATTCTGGCTTTCATTTTCATTACAATTTATTCTACTTTATGGAAATCCAATCGACTGAACCTCAATACATTTGACTCGGATTCTACTGACAAATGGCATCATTGGAGAAAAATGTTTGAAAAATTTTTCACAGTGCTGCAGTTATCTTCATTCATGGCTTTGACAGGTACTAAATTATTTACTCTTCTATTACACCATGTTTTCACTTCAATTTATAGAAATTTGTCAGAATGTGAGAATTATGAAATTGCTGTGTATATTTTAGAAAAAGAATACCATTTTTGCTAGATACTTACTTTCTACCAGGCGCCAACAGTCAGAGGAAAGCTTTGAGCGGTACCTTCAGAATTTACAGCCTTAACTGTGAACTAAGCGAGAGATGTTTCCATCAGGGATGCATTCATTAATGGTATACAGTTTAACCAAATAAGACAAAAACTCCTTACAATCCCCAGGGCAGTGGAGAGTTGAAAAGATACAATTATATAATATGGAAGACAGTACAGTTAGCAGCCACAAATTGCAAGAGTCTGATCTCTGAGTGGGAAAGTCTCCTCCCCGAAGCTTTATATGCTATTAGTACTCTATTATTTACAGTGACAAATGCTACTTCATATGAGAGGTTCTTCTTATTCCCATGACAAAGCTCAGCGGGTACTTCACTCCCCTTGTGTCTCTTACAACAGGTAAAACTAATCAAAGCCAATCTCCAGTATGCACTAGTCCAACATTCGGAGAAAAGGCAATCTGCTGTCTCCTTAAGGGGGTCTAGCCCCAGAAGGGAATGTATCTGAACGTATAACTACCTCAGAGAGACATAAACTCCAGGTTCTCAAAACCAGTTTGACCCGCCTAGATGATCTTGCACCATATACGTCAAGTCCAAAGTCCCTATAAAATGAATCTGAATATTTCTACAGAGTCCAATCTAACTCTAGTTCTGACGACCAAATAGCACCATGAAAGTGGCTTCACCCAATATCTGAGACAGATACCCAATCTTCAGACACCAAGTAGCTAAAGTGCTGAAGAAAACAACAGCATTTTGAGGCAAGATCTTGTAACCAGAAGCCAGCCAAATAAAACAGGTCTGAAATATCATCAGATCCTGAAGAGCCTATGCTGGAGATGGATGTCGAAAGCAAACCATCAAGACACCCCCAAAAAACCTGCAGAAAGCCAGGTCGATGGGAGAACTTTATTACCTATGAATAGCCTTTGAGATTTGAAAAAAATCACTCAACTGGCTGTCAAGAGTGAGGGAAAATTTACTCCCCCAAAAAATTATTTTACTCGACCGACTCCATTTTCTTAAAAGTTGCCTTACGTAAACATATTGTGAATCGCTGAGGGAAAACAAAAAATGAAATTTTAATTCAAATTTCGAACGTGTTAGAAGGGATTTAAAAAATTAAAAAACATAATAACAACAAATTTTTATCTTTCCTCTTAATAAACATTTTGATGATAAAACTTTGTATTAAGTTTGAGCCCTTTTAACATCATGATATGCTTTTTTTTCGTTTTTTTGTTTTATTGGCAATTGAGTGTAAGTACCTAAATTCATAGTTTCTTTCTTCTGTTTGATTACAAAAAAAGAATTATTTACTTGTATAATTTGTTTTTCAGTTCATGGTTGAAAGAAGTATGCATATTTGTTTTTCTTTTTTTCAAATGTTTGTTTTTACTTTTTGTAAGCAATCTGGGCTATGAAGACATTTTGGCTCCACTCTGGAAGTGTTAATTAAACGAATGTTTACACTGACTGGGACAATAAAAGCGAGGCCAAAGAGTTCAATAATGTCATTGTAGGTCAATCTAAGTAACTTGTGAATCTTAAATGGCATACTTTTGGGTTGTAAAAGTTGGGTTGGGTTTTTCTATATTTGAACGGGCATGTTTCATTTTGAGATTTTTAATCAACCTCGAGTAAAGCAATAAACTTTAATCGCCCAATTAAGTTTTTAATCATCTGAGTCAATTGGGTGAGTGAAATCTCAAAGGCTGCCTATGAATAAGTGAGGGAGAATATAGTATCAAAAGTACTTGATACCAATCTCAACCTCTTGTTATGAATGAAATTGTAGTAATAGACAATGTTCATCTAGCATATATAAGCAAATGAATTATTATGCTGTGTGAACTATAAGTAACTATAAGTCCCAACAAAGTAGAATAAAGCATATGTTGAGGTTTTTTCTGGCTTTCGTTTTCATTACAATATGATACATTATTTTTCAATGAAAGGTTAATTTTTTTCTTTTAACTTTACAGTTAGATTAGCTGATCTACAATATTTAATAAAGGAAAAATAATGCTAGTTTTTTTCTTTTTTTTTTTTTTACAGTAAGTTTCAATATGTACAAGGGTCGGGAGCCACTCAGGTAGTGGTGTTATTATAGGAGACAGTTTGTATGGATAAGAGCAAAGGACAACCATTAACACTAGACATGAACAGGTTAAGATTTTAGTGATTAGGGAAATTTCCTCTTGGAAATTGGGAAGAAGTTGTTTAGGTAGAACTAATGAAATACAGCAAGAATATGGTTGGTTTTCTCCAATGTAAGTGGCATTGTGAGTCCTGGCCATCAAGGTTAGAACTGAAGGAAATAAGGAATGTAGTTTGTCTGAGTACTTTCAAGGAATGCAGGGATAGATCAGAAAGAGGCTTGCCCCATTCTGCCGTAGATATCTGTCTATATTTCTGAGATGAGGTATTGTAATTATTTACACTGTTTACTTTGTGCGGACTGTTGTCCTCATCTTTTTTGCCATATTCATTTCAATATCTATCTATATTTCTCTTGCGTTTCTTACCTGTGGAACTTTCTTCTGCATCTTGCTTTCCAGCCAATTTTGATCTTTGACAATTTAAATGCAACATCAATCGTTATCTACTTTCTTCATGATTCCTCTTTTATTGTTCTTAATGATGTTTTTCTTTTTCTTATTCTTTCACACTCAATAACCCCTTGTGTCTTGTGGCTTTATAGCCTTGTTTGAAGTGAAAGAATTAAGAAAAAAAATGTGAAAGGTCTTGTTGCCCAAGACAACATTTAAACCTGAAAGTATATAAATTTCTACTAACATACAATCCATCCATAAGTCATTTAGTATCTATTACATGTAAATTATCAGAAACTTTTCCCATCAACATTAACATAGGTATAATCTCTAACTTACTGTGAGGTTAACTTGTTCTTAACACTTCACTATTGAAAATAATTTCGTGACATAGCATATGATAAGGGAAATAACTCTTCTTTAATTTTCAGGGGTTATTTATCTTAATATTTTTATTTTATTTTGCAAACATGAAAGACTTTTTAGTTTTGTTTGACTGAGAATTTGTTTGCAAGAACTTTTTTGTCAAGTTTATGCATAGTTAATTTCGGACTGACAACGTTTTTTTTGTATTTTCCTTCGCAATGTATTCTTATACAAAGCCACTTAACTGGTTTCCTGTAAAAAGAAAAAAAAATACTCGTTTATTTTATGCATATTGTGTGAATATTTCCAGTTTTACTGTTTGAATTTAAAGACTTTTCAACATGAATTATTGATATTATTCCATAAATTATTCAGGTGAATGTATACATCTTTTGTTCTGCTCAAGATAAAAACATTGCACAACCAATGAAATAAAAGTAATAAAGACAGTCTGAATTAATTCATGGCATAAAAAACTCCTCCATTTGCAATGTGAGTTACCCGACTTGGCTTTGCCAAACGCCCGTTAGGTAGCGCTGCACGTGGATGAGATCGTTCCTGTTTGAAAACGTTCTTCTCCCCGGTCCACGAAAGATCGAAATCTCACGCACATAGAAACACGTGTGTATTATACACGCTTATCACATATACATGCACATTTTAATAGCTAAGTTTTTAATGTCTTTACCTTTCCTTTCAATTGTATACACGTTTGTGCAATTTGTTTTTGATAATACAGGCATTCATTGTTTGCTTAAAATCCATGTTTAGTTTTCGTATTTTTACCCATACTCACATGAGTCAGTAAAATATTGTTTGTGGGAAAAATGTTCAAGGAGCTATTAAATATTAACAGAAAAAATGTACTCCTTGCAACTAAAGAGGCAGGTTCCTCAACAGTACATTGCAAATATTGGAGCCTATTAAGAATGAATGGGGAAAAAGTGAATACTAAGAAGTAGGTGTAAAAAGAAAGTATTTTCAAACCAAGGGGAACGTTTTTTTGTTGTTTTTTTTTTCATTTTATATTTACTCTAATTGATTGTGATTGATTTTTTTTACGGCTTTTTTTACGGCTTATCAACATTTTGCATGTTATTTAACACCAAAAAATATTTTTTAGATTGCAAGTATTTTTCCCCATTTTTTTTTTTTTTTTTTTTTTTAGATTATAATGATTTAATGATACAAGTCTTACTCACTAACCCAAAGCCGGGAGGAGATATAGCGGGTATATCTTCTCTTATTTATTCTTTTCTAGTTGTTGTAGGATTCCGTTCTAGCGAAGGGTAGTAGTATACCGTAGCAGGTTAACGGAATTTGGCTTTGTGGGAAGATAGCCCACTATAATTCATAAAATGATTATAAAATCAAGAAAGGCAATTTTGAGTATAAAATAACATCTCTCTCTCTCTCTCTCTCTATATATATATATATATATATATATATATATATATATATATACATTTCAATTAATGTTTTACAAATAAAGTAATACTTGAAATAAAAGTCCAACGGAGGTTAGAGAGTTCATGGAAAATATAATGCTGAAAAGATAAAAAAAGGCTTAGGAGTGTAGAAGCGTCTTGAAGGTAAGGAATGTTCGTTTAGAAGTTGCCGCTTCTAAGGTCAGTAGGTCAGCAAGATGGTTTGTGGAATGTCTTTGAAAAGGTCGATAAGTACTTTTGAGAACAGGGAGAAAGAAAGAGGTCAGCATAGTAGTCGCTCGACTTAAGTCAAGGGGAAGCACTGATGACTCTAGCCTCGGATTCCTTCTGTCTGACGAAGCTTTTGTGTCTCCGCTTTTTATATCTGCTTTTTGGCTCAAAAGCTAGTTTTGAATTTCATCCTTGTATTTGATTCCGGGCTTCCCATTGGCTGGTAAATAAAATTCGCGAAGGCTCGCGAAATGGTAATTTGATATTTGATTAATTTTTATTTTTCAACCGGAACATCTACGCGAAGTTGGATGCGCGCGACGAGTTTTATTCATTTGCCTTTTAGTTGGTTGGCATATAACCGACATCCGGTTTCACTTTTGCTCGGTCGGTATCACCACAGAGAAGATTTATACCTTCCACAAAAAACTCTTCTTAAAAGAAAAAAAAATACTATTTAAAAGAAGCCAATCACAAACGTTGTGCTAAAGTTAAATAGTATGACGAAAATGCTGAGTCGTGATCTACCTCGTTTGCTTTTAAGAACGCTGCTTAGGACACTATCAGTAGAGAAGACGTCAATATCATCAGCAGGGATCTTGGTCACCTCACCTGACACATATATCAACTCCAGGCCCTACTGAATCTCCCTTCCTCCGTGTTGCTTCTCTTGCCCACATTTCGCTAGCAATATTTTTTGTTTGTCTCCCATCAACCAGAATTACAAATATTGATAAAAACTGATATAATTTTGCTGTTGTGCATTGGGATCAACGTACACGTTCTAGCAAGAATAAATTTAAAAAAAAATAAATGAACAGATTACTGATTTCCAATCAGCCAGAGGTTTTCCCGCTTCTTTTTAGTAACTTAGAAAATCAGCCTGTATGATCAAGTTTGGTCTAAGTACTTCCATTAAATCGCTGAAAAAACAGCACAGTATGAAGAAAAAAGTCTCAAAATAAAAACGAACTTTTTTCATCAAAATGTTTATGCTATTAAGAGGAAAGATCAAAGTATTTTTTAATTATTTAAATTTTTTTTTAATCCTTTCTAACACGTTCAAAAGTTTGGTAAAAATCTTTTGATTTTCGTCACCTGGTAGACAAATCTTTATGAGAATTTACAATGGAAAACGTAATATTACATAACTCAGTTTTTTTTTTCCGGTGACAAACACATTAATTTGGAAATTATTGCAAAAATCAAATAATTGTCGGATTTTAATTAAATTTTCAAGACTTATTCACAAATGAATTAAATTATTTTAAAATCATTATTTTAAAAAAATACTGGTAAAAATATTTTTTTAGATTTGTTGCCCCTCTCTCTCCACGCAAATTCATGAAATTTCAAGAAATTAAATTCTGTAGGTAAAATTGTTTTAATAGTTAAACGCAGTACTCATTGAGAAATGTAAATCATGTATTATTGTTTTAAGCCATTTAGCCCCTTATACCAAAAATCTACTCCGAATAGTAAAATAAAAAGTACAATAAACCTATGAGCTATTTAATTAGATAAGATTTTAACTGCTTTAATAAATAATATAAATTTCAGACATTACAGTCTGAAGAAAAAAAAATTTTTCTATTAATAATGAAATTTTAAAAGAATTGTTTTCATTTTTGTTTTTCTTAATTATAACAATTTATAAAGTTTCAAAAATATTTTTTAAATATTTCCAAGACTTGTAGACGTTAAGTTGGTAGGTTTTAAAGTGAAGACTATATTTACTAATTGAAATTTGAAACGTTTAATACAAATCATTTAGCCATCGTATTTTTTAAATTATTTTAAATTTTTTTATGTGCATTTGAAGTTTTTTTATGGTAATTTCTATGTGTACATTAAAAGGTCATATGTTTCACAGTTTTTTTGTTTTTTTTTCCCTTACCGGAAAAAAATTTGTTATCTCGCATCTTGGCGAGATAAGTGTATGGCAAACACGTTTTAAATACGACGGGCAGGTCAGAAAGTTGAATTCTGTGACTAAGTAATAGTTTTATTCTAAAGTTCATGCTATAAATAAGTAATGCTTGTGTAAATCAGATTAATTTAACATTAACTTTGCTAATTTTCTAAAAATAATGTCACAGATGTATATTTTCTTTTTGTAAAATTTTTAAAACCAAAAATTTGTTTGCTAATGTATCGATCGCTCAAAAATGGACAAAACAATTGAGAAATGAAAAAAAAACCTCAAAATTTTAGATTCCAATCAATATAATTTCTGTTTGAAATACGCCAGATTATTTTGCTTACTGGAAATAGTAAATTTAAGCTTTTAGCTTTCAAAGAAATATAAAAGTTTCAAGAAAACTTGTTTATTTTTAAAAATTCAATTTAAAAGTTAATTATCGAAAATGAGTGGAGGTGCCTAGTTTGAACGCATTAAAAATGAGATTATTTTAGTTATCCTTAAAGTTTCTTATGGCTGGATGTACCTCTGTTGATGTAGATCTTATTCAACGAAACTGACACAGCAGCCATTACAACAGGCTAATGTATACTTATTTATTGCTTCTTCTTGTTTAATATAATGGTTGAATTCAAACACATTAAATACGACAAAAAATGTATTAAAATAATGTACAAAGACATTATACTGTGTACAGTATACAGTCTAAGTTCATCCTAGTAAACGTAGCATTAAAAAAATATACAAATAACTTTGAAAGGATGAAGAAATATAATTAAAAAGTAGTACATAGCATGTGAATAATAAACACTCATATTTGAATACATCTTTTGGGTTATGAAACAAACTGTAAAAAGTTCTATTTGCCAGACAATAATGTTTGTAAATATTTATTTAAACTTCGAAACTTTTTAAGCTTTGTCAGTGTGCAAGGGAGATAATTCTTATTTTCATTAAGAAGAATTATTTTTCTTGAATGTGTTTTTTTTTTTCTATCTTCGCTTTTATCAGATTTTTTTTTTTTAATTATGTATTATTCTGTTGGATAAAATGAAAGGCTAGGGTAAAAATATCGGATCTAATAGAACGATCCTTTCATAAAAGATAGGGAAAAAGTTTTCAAAAAGTAATTTTTGTAGATTAGCAATCATTTAGACCTTCTTCAAGACACGTTAGAATTGAAAAATCCTATAATAATCGTGCTTGTCCTTCCCTTCGGTAATTAGCACAACCGTTACATTTTGTCAATATCTCATATTGGACTATTCTGCGTTTTGTTCGTGTAGAAAGGGAAGAAAAGACATTACTTTGTTTTACTGAAAAAATTAAAGAAACAAAGTGTAGCGGACGAAGGCGTCCATTTACTAATTTATGTTTAACGAGTCGACTCGACGTAACATGTGGTCATGATTTAAAGCAGGATTTAAGAAAGAACAAAAAGGCGAAAGTAACCAGAAAAACAATATATTAACAAAGGTTACATAGGGTTGAGAGAGCATGCATAAGAAAGTGAAAAAGAAAGAGCTATTCCCCTTCGTCTGTTCGTAGAAACAAAATAAGATGTATGAAGTTTTTTTCTCTAGCTGAAAGAAAGGTTTGTAACAATTGTTAAGATTATCGTCAAGAGTTCAAAGTTCAAATCCTTGATGAAATTATTCAGACAGAAAACAAGGTTCTGTGTCTGTGTATGCGTTTAGGCAAGAAAGTCAGACAGAAGACAAAGTTCTGTATCTGTGTGTGCGTTGAGTAGAGAGAGAGAGAGAGAGAGAGAGACTTACATGCGAATGTAGTAGTCTTAGGCAGTCTGTGGATTTCTACTCACGAAGGTTGGAAAAATTGTGAATTTATGTGTAGAAAGTTATTTTATGTAAGGTCCCGTTTGAATGGAAGTTAATGTGCATAGTGTTAATGTCGGTGAGAAGAAAAAAAAAAATTTGCGCCACTAATTGCTACCCGCAATTAGTGCGCGTGTGTTTGTGTGAGTTAAGGAGACATGTCTGCTCTTGCCCCGGGACGAAATCCTAACTAGCGTACCACGTGATGTTCCCCGCTTTTATTAGCATGCGTTTACGCGGGAAACTAAGTTATCACGTGAACGCTGAATCACCATGTATGTGTGTGTGTGCGTGTGTGTGTGTGTGGGTGTCAGTGTATCAAACCCCACAAAAGGAAGAGAAAGGAATAAAGAATCAGATTAAGCTGAAACGAACAGACACACACTTTGATCCCAGCTAATATAGATGTTCTGGCAACTGTGTTAATCTAACATTTTTCAGATGCACAGTATCGAACGACGGAAACCGAGTAAGACAAACGCCAACAATCCAATAAATTAAATAACATCGTCTACTGAATTATTTTAAAATTATTATTATTAGCAGAAATTTTCGTAAGGCGGCGATTTGGCTAGAAAGAAAGAAATGAGGGAAGATAAAAGTGGTCAAAGTCTCCTGACAGTCAAACTATTCGTGTGGAAAGATGAGAAAAGATGCTACTTGGTTTCAGTGCGAAAATGACAGAAAGAAAAAAAAATAAAAGTGTTTCAGTGAAATGGAAAAAGTTTTTTCATTTTTACTCACTTCTTAAAATAATGACCAGGATTCATATTTATGATTATTATTGCAATATTTTGTTGTTCAGCTGAAATATTTTTATGCGATAGGGGAATTTCTACTGATATTATTTTTTTTTATCTTAGAACACGTCATGATTTTTTTTTTAATATTTTCATTCAATCATAAACTTAAAAGTCAAGAATTAAGATTCATTAGAAAATTGAAATAAGAAAACCGTAAAATTTTCACGGGTCTTTCTAGTATTTGTTATATTTAGCGAATTAGAAGGAGGATTATCTCCATATTGGGATACACTGTAAAAATCGATCCCCAAATTCAAATTTAGTTTTTATTTATAAATGCCATGTGTTAAACTGTGCTGACATCAGAGATATCTGCATATTTTATTTTAATTTTCTGAATTTTTGAAACGCTTTTTTAACTTAATTTTTCTTTGTGTCGGAGAGGATTTTTTTTCCAAACAATAGGGGATAATAATTATGTATCTTAAATGAACAATATATATATATATATATATATATATATATTATAGTATATCGAGGCAGCAAGTAATTTTCTAAACATATGCTATTATAAGAGACAATGAATGTCTATTATGTTTAATCATGAGCCGTTCTAAACGTCGTATTTTGCTTTAATTTCAGTTGAAAATAAAGACACAAATTCTCCAACATTTGGATAATTATTTAGTGGTTTTCTTCTAAGCTTTCGGCTCATGTGAGCCATCTTCAGAGAGGTTGTTTAAACTGAAATATTATAAAATCCACCATCACCGACGATTTTATTTTGTGTTGACATAAAACTCCGCTTGGCAACGGCAATAGTTACCAAAAATAATAAACGCAGTTCTTAAGTTTGCGATGCGGTTTTATAACGTCAGACCGCGGGATAGCGCGAAATGACAACAAAACCATGTAGTCAAATGCAATGTAATATGTTATTTCCTGTTTTAAAGTTGATTTTATTGAGTGTTGGTGTTTTGATTTGATGTACATGGCCTCCAATATCTGCAGGTTCCTCTTACTGTGTGTATGAGTAAGGATCACCATATTGTTGACCAAAATCTGTCTGATTACCTACACGTTTATGTTTTTCAGAGAAATGTTGTTTAATAGTACTCTGATCAGAAAGATGACATGTAAGTCTACGGGAGAGCGTGGTTGTAGTAAAACCAATATATGTACTAGGTTTTTGATTAGTATCAGAGATGCTAAACATAACAGACATTCATTGTCTCTTATATTTAACAGCATATATATATATATATATATATATATATATATACTTCTCTATATAGGAAACCAACTAGCATAAATTCGTGTCTTCTTAATTATAATAGTGAATGCCCCAACGATATAAGTTAGCTGTTATAAAAAACTTACTTCAACGCACACAAATGATATCTTCTTCCAAATCCATATTTTATAAAGAATTACACAACATTAAGCAAACACTAGTCAATAATGGATTTCCTCACTCTGTTATTGATCAACAAATTAAAATGTATCTCAACAAAATTAACAATAGCTCTAACAATAATGATAATATTAATAATAATGGTTTACATCAAAATAAACATAACACTATTAACTTATACTATTGCAACCAAATATATATATATATATATATATATATATATATATATATATATAACGTTTAGTAATTTATGTAAATTTTTAATCTTTAATTCAAAATATATATACCCGTTTATTCGTTATTTAAAATATTTTTTTTATAAATAAAAAACTGAAAAAAGAAAAACTGTTTTCGGACGTAGAACAACTAAGATCAATAGCTCTGTAAAAAAGTCAGTATAATCGATTTTACTCAGTTGTTTGGAAACAAATAATAGGAAGGTGAAAGATGTTTGGTGATAAATAATAGGAAGTAGAAAGATGTTGGGATACAAATAATAGGAAGTAGAAAGATGGGATACAAATAATAGGAAGTAGAAAGATGGGATACAAATAATAGGAAGTAGAAAGATGGGATACAAATAATAGGAAGTAGAAAGATGTTGGGATACAAATAATAGGAAGTAGAAAGATGGGATACAAATAATAGGAAGTAGAAAGATGTTGGGATACAAATAATAGGAAGTAGAAAGATGTTGGGATACAAATAATAGGAAGTAGAAAGATGGGATACAAATAATAGGAAGTAGAAAGATGTTGGCATACAAATAATAGGAAGTAGAAAGATGGGATACAAATAATAGGAAGTAGAAAGATGGGATACAAATAATAGGAAGTAGAAAGATGGGATACAAATAATAGGAAGTAGAAAGATGTTGGCATACAAATAATAGGAAGTAGAAAGATGTTGGCATACAAATAATAGGAAGTAGAAAGATGTTGGCATACAAATAATAGGAAGTAGAAAGATGTTGGCATACAAATAATAGGAAGTAGAAAGATGGGATACAAATAATAGGAAGTAGAAAGATGGGATACAAATAATAGGAAGTAGAAAGATGTTGGGATACAAATAATAGGAAGTAGAAAGATGGGATACAAATAATAGGAAGTAGAAAGATGGGATACAAATAATAGGAAGTAGAAAGATGGGATACAAATAATAGGAAGTAGAAAGATGGGATACAAATAATAGGAAGTAGAAAGATGGGATACAAATAATAGGAAGTAGAAAGATGTTGGCATACAAATAATAGGAAGTAGAAAGATGTTGGCATACAAATAATAGGAAGTAGAAAGATGTTGGCATACAAATAATAGGAAGTAGAAAGATGGGATACAAATAATAGGAAGTAGAAAGATGGGATACAAATAATAGGAAGTAGAAAGATGGGATACAAATAATAGGAAGTAGAAAGATGTTGGGATACAAATAATAGGAAGTAGAAAGATGGGATACAAATAATAGGAAGTAGAAAGATGTTGGGATACAAATAATAGGAAGTAGAAAGATGTTGGGATACAAATAATAGGAAGTAGAAAGATGGGATACAAATAATAGGAAGTAGAAAGATGTTGGCATACAAATAATAGGAAGTAGAAAGATGTTGGCATACAAATAATAGGAAGTAGAAAGATCGGATACAAATAATAGGAAGTAGAAAGATGGGATACAAATAATAGGAAGTAGAAAGATGGGATACAAATAATAGGAAGTAGAAAGATGTTGGGATACAAATAGGAAGTAGAAAGATGGGATACAAATAATAGGAAGTAGAAAGATGAGATACAAATAATAGGAAGTAGAAAGATGTTGGGATACAACAATAGGAAGTAGAAAGATGGGATACAAATAATAGGAAGTAGAAAGATGTTGGCATACAAATAATAGGAAGTAGAAAGATGTTGGCATACAAATAATAGAAGTAGAAAGATGGGATACAAATAATAGGAAGTAGAAAGATGGATACAAATAATAGGAAGTAGAAAGATGTTGGGATACAAATAATAGGAAGTAGAAAGATGGGATACAAATAATAGGAAGTAGAAAGATGGGATACTAATAATAGGAAGTAGAAAGATGGGATACAAATAATAGGAAGTAGAAAGATGTTGGGATACAAATAATAGGAAGTAGAAAGATGGGATACAAATAATAGGAAGTAGAAAGATGGATACAAATAATAGGAAGTAGAAAGATGTTGGATACAAATAATAGAAGTAGAAAGATGGGATACAAATAATAGGAAGTAGAAAGATGTTGGCATACAAATAATAGAAGTAGAAAGATGTTGGCATACAACAATAGGAAGTAGAAAGATGGGATACAAATAATAGGAAGTAGAAAGATGTGATACAAATAATAGGAAGTAGAAAGATGTTGGGATACAAATAATAGGAAGTAGAAAGATGGGATACAAATAATAGGAAGTAGAAAGATGTTACATACAAATAATAGGAAGTAGAAAGATGTTGGCATACAAATAATAGGAAGTAGAAAGATGGGATACAAATAATAGGAAGTAGAAAGATGGGATACAAATAATAGGAAGTAGAAAGATGTTGGGATACAAATAATAGGAAGTAGAAAGATGGGATACAAATAATAGGAAGTAGAAAGATGAGATACAAATAATAGGAAGTAGAAAGATGGGATACAACAATAGGAAGTAGAAAGGTCTTGGCATACAAATAATAGGGAAGTAGAAAGATGGGATACAAATAATAGGAAGTAGAAAGATGTTGGCATACAAATAATAGGAAGTAGAAAGATGTTGGGATACAAATAATAGGAAGTAGAAAGATGGGATACAAATAATAGGAAGTAGAAAGATGTTGGCATACAAATAATAGGAAGTAGAAAGATGTTACATACAAATAATAGGAAGTAGAAAGATGGGATACAAATAATAGGAAGTAGAAAGATGGACACAAATAATAGGAAGTAGAAAGATGTTGGCACAAATAATAGGAAGTAGAAAGATGGGATACAAATAATAGGAAGTAGAAAGATGGGATACAAATAATAGGAAGTAGAAAGATGGGATACAAATAATAGGAAGTAGAAAGATGTTGGGATACAAACAATAGGAAGCAGAAAGATGGGATACAAATAATAGGAAGTAGAAAGATGGGATAAAATAATAGGGAAGTAGAAAGATGGGATACAAATAATAGGAAGTAGAAAGATGTTGGCATACAAATAATAGGAAGTAGAAAGAT
This sequence comes from Ascarosepion bandense, assembly GCA_037127315.1. Classification (NCBI taxonomy): domain Eukaryota; kingdom Metazoa; phylum Mollusca; class Cephalopoda; order Sepiida; family Sepiidae; genus Ascarosepion; species Ascarosepion bandense. Next base: position 1,891,828 of record JBBBDQ010001668.1, read on the forward strand.
GGGATACAAATAATAGGAAGTAGAAAGATGGGATACAAATAATAGGAAGTAGAAAGATGTTGGCATACAAATAATAGGAAGTAGAAAGATGGGATACAAATAATAGGAAGTAGAAAGATGGGATACAAATAATAGGAAGTAGAAAGATGGGATACAAATAACAGGAAGTAGAAAGATGTTGGGATAAGCAAATAATAGGAAGTAGAAAGATGGGATACAAATAATAGGAAGTAGAAAGATGGGATACAATAATAGGAAGTAGAAAGATGGGATACAAATAATAGGAAGTAGAAAGATGTTGGCATACAAATAATAGGAAGTAGAAATATGTTGGCATACAAATAATAGGAAGTAGAAAGATGGGATACAAATAATAGGAAGTAGAAAGATGGGATACAAATAATAGGAAGTAGAAAGATGTTGGTATACAAATAATAGGAAGTAGAAAGATGGGATACAAATATTAGAAGTAGAAAGATGTTGGCATACAAATAATAGGAAGTAGAAAGATGTTGGGATACAAATAATAGGAAGTAGAAAGATGTTGGCATACATATAATAGGAAGTAGAAAGATGGGATACAAATAATAGGAAGTAGAAAGGTGTTGGCATACAAATAATAGGAAGTAGAAAGATGGGATACAAATAATAGGAAGTAGAAAGATGTTGGCATACAAATAATAGGAAGTAGAAAGATGTTGGGATACAAGTAATAGGAAGCAGAAAGATGGGATACAAATAATAGGAAGTAGAAAGATGTTACATACAAATAGGAAGTAGAAAGATGGGATACAAATAATAGGAAGTAGAAAGATGTTGGCATACAAATAATAGGAAGTAGAAATATGTTGGCATACAACAATAGGAAGTAGAAAGATGGGATACAAATAATAGGAAGTAGAAAGATGGGATACAAATAATAGGAAGTAGAAAGATGGGATACAAATAATAGGAAGTAGAAAGATGTTGGCATACAAATAATAGGAAGTAGAAAGATGGGATACAAATAATAGGAAGTAGAAAGATGTTGGGGATACAAATAATAGGAAGTAGAAAGATGTTACATACAAATAATAGGAAGTAGAAAAGATGTTGGCATACATATAATAGGAAGTAGAAAGATGGGATACAAATAATAGGAAGTAGAAAGATGTTGGCATACAAATAATAGGAAGTAGAAAGATGGGATACAAATAATAGGAAGTAGAAAGATGTTGGCATACAACAATAGGAAGTAGAAAGATGTTGGCATACAAATAATAGGAAGTAGAAAGATCGGATACAAATAATAGGAAGTAGAAAGATGTTGGGATACAAATAATAGGAAGTAGAAAGATGTTGGCATACAAATAATAGGAAGTAGAAAGATGTTGGCATACATATAATAGGAAGTAGAAAGATGGGATACAAATAATAGGAAGTAGAAAGATGTTGGCATACAAATAATAGGAAGTAGAAAGATGGGATACAAATAATAGGAAGTAGAAAGATGTTGGCATACAAATAATAGGAAGTAGAAAGATGTTGGCATACATATAATAGGAAGTAGAAAGATGGGATACAAATAATAGGAAGTAGAAAGATGTTGGCATACAAATAATAGGAAGTAGAAAGATGTTGGCATACATATAATAGGAAGTAGAAAGATGGGATACAAATAATAGGAAGTAGAAAGATGTTGGGATACAAATAATAGGAAGTAGAAAGATGGGATACAAATAATAGGAAGTAGAAAGATGGGATACAAATAATAGGAAGTAGAAAGATGTTGGCATACAAATAATAGGAAGTAGAAATATGTTGGCATACAAATAATAGGAAGTAGAAAGATGGGATACAAATAATAGGAAGTAGAAAGATGGGATACAAATAATAGGAAGTAGAAAGATGGGATACAAATAATAGGAAGTAGAAAGATGTTGGCATACAAATAATAGGAAGTAGAAATATGTTGGCATACAAATAATAGGAAGTAGAAAGATGGGATACAAATAATAGGAAGTAGAAAGATGGGATACAAATAATAGGAAGTAGAAAGATGGGATACAAATAATAGGAAGTAGAAAGATGTTGGCATACAAATAATAGGAAGTAGAAAGATGGGATACAAATAATAGGAAGTAGAAAGATGTTGGGATACAAATAATAGGAAGTAGAAAGATGTTGGCATACAAATAATAGGAAGTAGAAAGATGTTGGCATACATATAATAGGAAGTAGAAAGATGGGATACAAATAATAGGAAGTAGAAAGATGTTGGCATACAAATAATAGGAAGTAGAAAGATGGGATACAAATAATAGGAAGTAGAAAGATGTTGGCATACAAATAATAGGAAGTAGAAAGATGTTGGCATACAAATAATAGGAAGTAGAAAGATGTTGGCATACAAAATGAAATAAATGAAATAGGCCTTCTCTTTTTAAATCGTTTTAAAGAATCGTATTTTTCGATTCTGACAAATGTTACACCTTGAAAATATTTAATGAATGTTAATCTATAAAACTTTAAAAAAAAATTTTTTTTTACGAGTGTAGCAGTCGACTTTAAGTAGTGCCGAAATTAACGAATTATGATTTATGAGCAATGCTGAAGAGCATATTTTTAAAACTCAACCTTCAAATTTGCTGTATTTATTGCGGCTGGTTATAAAAATAAATTTATTATTTACCATACATTTATTTGTTTTGCTTGATTATTGACCGAGGTACCAGTAGTTGGGGGTTTTGTACAGGCAACTGCAACGCTATTTTGTTCCGCTTGGCTCGGAATGCCGACCGACTCTATCTGCTTTCATGGTTATTTGTAGAAACATAGGTGAAAGGTGTGCTGACCCAAATGTTAAGATGTGTTTGTTGAGGACAGTGAATTACTACACTTAAAGTATCATATTCTAAAGCCACACAAGATATTATTCGATATTTCAGAATAGAATATATAAAAAAAAAAGAAAAGAGAATACTGGATAGTGATTGTAAATATATATATATTTTTTTACATTAACTTAAAAATGGAAAACTAAGATTGAATGTGTGGCACCCATTCAAATGAAACTCACTGAGGGGTACGAATTATACACGGCAAAAACTTAGGCTTATGTCTGTCTTTATTAAAATTGATTGGGTGTTTCTTTTTTTATGACTTATTAAACCTTTGTTTAAAATCGAAACATATTTTAGATTGCATTTTTTTTTTTTTTTTTGCAAGCGAATATTTCATTATGAATTGTGGGAGAAATAACAATGATTTTACCAGATAAAATTTCTTCAATTTAACCCATAGCTGGAGTAGAAGAGAGAGATTAATAACTTTCCCAAGGATATTTCATTCTTTTTGTGCATTTGTAACTATTTTTTTGGAAATTTTAATTTTGGGCGGTAAGTGAATGGCCCTTCTATTCCATCAAATATGGTAATGGAGGTTAATAAATATCACGTCCAATTGACCTACATAATCAGTGAGCAATGGAAGAATGGTTTATTCTTTATGGTATTTTCCCCATTATGAGCATTATTATACCCATGATATAATAACACCTTTAATTACACAAATGGAATGGAATGGCTGAAAGGAAAAAGAGTGACAAACATGCTTAGTTGTAACCTCCCCACATGCGCCTCAAAGTCTCAGGCTTGCGTATATGTGTGTGGCCGTAAGTTAACTGCACCTGAGGCTGCAGCCGGTCGTCTGCCATTCCATCCCCTTGTGATCGAAGTTGTTGATGATCTGTCGAAATCACTCACTCCTTCTGCCACGTTGTGATTTCTGATCTCAAGGCGAGCCGAGAACTCGGAGAACGGTCGACTTGTGTCGTACTCGGCGACAACTGCAAATGAAGAGGCGTGATGGGTGCGCAATTCAGGAATAGGGGAAAACAGACAAGGACAAAAATAGAGACAGCAGCAAAAGCTAGTCTATGTGAACTAATAATTATATTCGTAACATTTTGTACAGCAAAAGAGAGGGAAAAAAAGAATTAATAAAAAATAATAATAAAACACACTACAACTTTTTCTCAAAGTCCACAAATTACTGCCTGCTACTATGTTGAGTCGTCGTTAGAGGTAAGACAATCATCGTCTCTTTATGCTATCCCTTCTTTTTCTCTCTGCTTAGCAGCGGTAGATGTGCCTTTGATCGTAGGAAGAGAGTTTTCCGTCTTAACGGTCTGGGCCGAATTTCTCTCCACCGTATCTCGAGTGTGTCTCTTCTGTTTTTCAAACCCGTTCCGCCTTTTTGTTAAAAATACTTCGATATGGCTCAGGGCTGGCTGGCAATCAGGGTGTTTTTCCAAAAAGTCTAATGCCAATTTCGTATATCTGACTTTAATTACCAATTATGATTTCACGGTAATGTCTGCTGGCTTGAGGCTTTGGAGACAAAGGTTGTTGATTTTGTACATTCACATACCAGCGTTAATTATAATTTCCCTCATCACGTAGGTGGCCCTTTTCGAAGTCGGCCAATAATTTAACCTCGATCGGTTTTCATCGTTTCTCTGAGGAGAAAAGGAAAGAAAAGAAAAACAAACAAACAAGAAAGAAAGAGAAAGAGTTCTCTCCCCTTGGCGAGGCGAATTTTTAATCTGGTTTGTATTCGATAGCTGTCATATAAATCAATGTCATTTCGTGAGTAGCTTATGTCTCAGTTCTCTCACTGCCATTCGCCCTACAGCGCCTATTCCTCTTTTTCTCTTTCCTAGCTGTTCCCAAGAAAAAGATAAAAATGTACACACACCGAGGTATTCTTCAACTATCTATTCCAGAGTTCGAATCCATGGTCCGAATCCATGGTCCGTCGATATTATTTTAACGTGGGTGCAAAAGGAACACTTACAGTGTTACATGGTGATATAAAATTTTCTTTGAGAACTAAGTCATGCAAGAAATTATATATATATATATATATATATATATATATATAGATGTGTGTGTGTGTATGTATGTTTCATGCATAAAAAACATAACATGTATGCAACAACAAGCAGAGTGAAAGGAGAACGAAAAGATAGGATCTTACACATAATATGGATATTATTTAACCATATTTAGAATTTCAGATTTGAGCAGGCCAGATTTATCTGCTATGTTTTCTAGCGTGTACATAGTGCGCAAACAGGGAACGGCGAATCCTAGGTTTTTCCCAACATCAGAGTTGCGAGCCGGAGATATTATTTTATATCTGAGGATAATAAATTTCCATGGGAAAACGGCGCCATATGCTTGTAAGCTGCACAACGTGCCGGAGGAGGTAGATTTAGACTCAGCTCCATCCCTCCCCCACAAAAAGCAACAGTACGGTTAAACTTTAAGAAGCTGACTGACTGTCACTTTTGTCAGTAAGCGGCCGTCACGTGACTTCACCAAAAGAAGGTCATCGTCGTTTGTATTCCTATAATAGTGACAATCACCGAAGGTACTTTACTATAAAATCGGTACAGAAAGAAAGACGACAAAAACAGAAACGGGCTTAACATGACCAAAAGAACAGTTTAATTTTGTATATTTGCCATTGAGATCACTAGGAATAAAGATGGATGTGAATTTGTCGAAAGCAAAGTTCATAACGACTCGTAGCGTTCTTCTTCTAGAGAACATTGGCGAATATGGCTCTCCACAATGTCCTATCCTTCTTAGCACTTAATAAATTTTGTCTTTTTATTATCTCTTCTAAACCTTGTTCTGCCATCCATTTAATCAATTTCGCTAAGTAGGTTGCGTTTTGTTTTTCTCTGTGCCTTCAATCTGCCCTGTGATTACCAAATTTTCCAATCCCTCTTTTCTTATTATGTGTCCTAGGAATTTCAACTGTCTCCTGTTGTTAAGTATATGTATTCTAGTTGTTTATATTTTCTCAAAAATTTCGTCGTTACTCACATGCTCGGTTCATGACATTCACAAAATCCTTCTACAATTTCTGTTACTTCAAGTCTCTTCATATGTAAGGAGATTGTCCAGTATTCATTAGCATACAGAAGGACTGATATAAACGTATTTATGAATGAAACTTTGTTTGTGTGTCCGTTACCTATAGACTCCGAAACGGCTGAACCGATTTTCTTGAAAATTTACAGTTGTACTATAAGTGTCTGCAAGTGTTCTTAGCTAGGTTTTGTATCGAGGTATCCCTGATAAATATCGAAAATCGAAAAAATCGGGTTAAAGAAGGAGTGATCCGATTTTAATCAAATTTGATACACTCATAGACAAAGACACAAGAAACGATATTCAGAAGTTTCAAGGTTGCAGTTCTTACAATAGTGCAGAAAATCGATTATATATATATATATATATATATATATATATATATATATATATATATAAAGCAAAATGTTTGTGTGTGTGTCTGTTTATCTGTCTGTATGTCCTTTATACAAATCCACAATTTTTAATCCGATTCTCACCAAACTTCACACTATTCTTTAGGCTGAGTCTGAGGTCCAGGACCATGGATTAGTTTTAAAGCTTTCATTACACCCGAGCAACGCCGGGCTATACTGCTAGTATAACATAAAAGTTCAATAGTCTTTTCTTTGTTTTTAACGACTTTTTTTCTGTTTCTTTATACTTTCCCTAATTTTTGGAAGACATTTTTTCTCTATCCTAATGCGCCTTCAGATTTTAGTATCGCACTTTCCGTCCTCTGTTATTTAAATTCTTGTACTTCTTTGATATTTGTATTTCCAATTTTCGTTTTTCTAACAAATATACATTGAATCTTCTCGCAATTGATGTTTAGTCCTTTCCTTTCGCTTTCCTTCACTTCATTTTGTAGGAGTTCTTGAAGTTTCCTTTCTGTGTCTGCTATAGACACTGTTATCAGCATATTTTATTTTGTTAAGATTATGGTTGCCAATAATGAATCCTAGTAGCACTTCTAATTATCTGAGAATCAGTCAGTTAAAGTGCCGTGCGTGATACACGCTTGGGCGATCATGTCTCGAAAGAGACATGACTGACTGGGCAGAAGATTATCCCGCAGTAGTTTGCCATTGCTTTCTGCGGTAGACTGGCTGCCGAGCAAGGCTATAGAACCCAATCTGTCCTACTATTTAACCCATAAGGAAGGAAGAGACGGATTAATACCTTTCCCAAGGGTATTTGCGCGTAAGTGAATACAATGGATTCAGCTGGAATTCGAACGCGGCTCTCTGGTCTCTCGTTCCGAACCGATATCCACTGTACCACAACGCACATCCACAGAATCGCCTTACTGTATAGGTTGAATATCAACGACTTAATCCCCTTTCTATTTTTGCAAATTTAATGAATTTCTTTTTTATCCAGATGCATGCAGTTTGCTGCCAGTATAGATTCTGGATTATTCTGGTATCCTTCCCAAATATGTGAAGGTTACGTGGCAGTTCCAACAGTTCTTTGTGTTACGAAACTTAATTATTTGCCCTTGAATCAGCCATAATTTATGCACATGTTAAGAAGTAAGAGATACATGACGCCATGCAAGACCCTAATTCACTGCTTTTATGTATTATTTTTTACTTTCCGTTCTCGGAAATGTTTATTTAAAAAAGCGATGAGTAGAACTAATAAAACCTAAGCATATGATGGAAGTGAATTTATACATTTTTGTTTTTGAGAATTTACAACAAAAATATTAAACACTGACTTTTATTAGATTGGTTATTTTACAAGAATTTTATATTTACAACATAAAACTCTAATACAATGCAATATTTATCACTTAGTAATTTATAAAGAAATAATTATGATTTTTTATTCGGATTTACTAAATTATTAAAATTATGTGAGCCATTTATAATGAAATTCGTATTTACTATTTTATAAAGTCCGAATTGTTCGGCAATTAGCCAATGTTTTGCAGCCAGTCCAATTAACAATAAAAAAAAGTGTTTATTATTGGGTTGTCTGGAAAGTTTATGCTTATTTTTAGTCGTTCATGTTTCAAAACGTTAGAACACATCAAGTTTATCGACAGATATATGCTTACATTTCCTGTTAGAACACATTTCAAACTATCTCTTGAGAAAAAAAAGTTTACAATTACTGAATTAGTGTCAATTTTGTATCCCTGTAAAAATGGAGGATTACAAGCTGCATCTTAGATACTTGATGCTTTTTTTTTTTATTACCGTAAAGGCAAAAATACCTCACAAGCAACAAAAAAGATATGTGCTGTGTACGGTGAAGGCACTTTAGCAGACAGAATTGTACGGAAGTAGTTCGCTAAATTTAGAGTTGATGATTGTAGCCTTATTGATGAAGAACACTTAGGCAGAACCCCCCACCCAATACAGATGACAACCAAATCAAGACATTGACTGAGAATAACCCACATTACATAATGCGGGGATTATCAGAAACACTAAATTTATTAAAATTTACCATCCATGAGTACTTAGCGATGTTTGGGTAATGTGGTAGTGATTCTTCCATTGCATGTTCTTTGGACGTCAGGGTTCACCAGTGTAGCAGGAAGGAGTCACCACTATAGCTTTATGGACGGTCAGTCATGTCTGGCAAATGCAGTTTGCTGCCAGTATAGGTTCTGGATTATTCCGATATCCTTCCCAAATATGTAAAGGTTACGTGGCAGTTCCAACAGTTCTTTGTGTTACGAAACTTAATTATTTGCCCTTGAATCAGCCATAATTTATGCACGTGTCAAGGGGTAAGACAAACACAGCCGACAAAAGTTTTATCAGAATCATCAGAAGAGTATCAGATGGTGTGGATTTGTGGAAGAATGAAAGTAAATCTTCTGCATGTTTAAATAAAAAAAATATTAATAGAACAGAATAACATGAATTGGTAGAAGTTAAACGTTCAATAAGAATCAGTTAAGGAGTTAAGTTAGTAGCAGTCCTTGCAAGAATGAGTTTATGAGTACCTAAGCAGGAACGTATACCCTTGAATCAGCCATAAATTATGCACATGTCAAGGGGTAAGAGATACATGACGTCATGCAAGTTCGTAGCAGTCCTTGCAATGTGTGAGCGTTACCGTTGGGTAGGAATGTCGTTGAAGTAATCGCTCAGTGTTAAAGAAAAGGTAGACGGGTGTAGAAGGTATGAAATTACACGAGTTTTGTTTTGGATTCGCTTTTGCGTGTTTGCTAAGCAAATTTTGTAATTCGAGTCATTTTTTTTTTTCTAACAAAATCAATGAGTCAGTACTTAGCATTTGAATTTTTAAATGTAGATCTCGTTTTGTTCACTACAGTACCACATAATCTGAGAGAAAAGAATCTTTTAGATCGCATTTCTATTTGTGACTTGCTGTATAATTGCAATAAAAATGCATCCTTTTTTTAAGCAAATTTTGACGGATGATAAGAAATGGATCGTTTACAACGATAAAGTTCCTGGGGTAAGCGACATGAGCCAACTTTAGTCACCCCAAAAGCAAGGTTTCTTTCTAAGAAGAAAGTCATACTGTGGATCTGGTGGGAAGGGAAAGAAATCTAGTACTATAAGCTTCTGCAAAGTAACTAATTAATTGATTCTGAAAATTTATTCTCACAAATGTTTCATCTTGGCTGGAATGTGTTATGCCACCGTTTATTGCCCTTCCGGATTTTCATTTATTCAGGTTCTTACAAAATAATCTCAATGGTAAAATTTCTAATTCTTTGGATGATATAAAAAACCGCATTAATAAGTTCTTTACTGAGAATCAACCGAAATTCTGGGAAGACGAAATCTAAGATGATGGGAAAAAATTGAGAAAGGTTCTGCAACAGAACATTTTGTTGAATAAATACTTAATAGCGTAATCTTGTTTTGTCTTTTAATTTCCCTTAAAAATTGGCATGAACTTTCCGGACAACCCAATCTTTACGTTGCCAATTAAGAACAGAAAAGTGTATAAATTCACTTTCATATATTTAGGTTTATTAATTTTAATAATCACTTTTTAAGAGAAGAAACATTGTTGACGAGTGAAGATAGTTAAAATAAGTGTCAATAGAAAACTGGTTCTTTTGACTATCCATCTTTTCATAGGCAAGTTTGCCAAAGGTTCCTTCTGAGAGACAAGTAACTTGCCCTTTCTTAGACAGAAATTGTGATGAATGTGAAATTACCCATACCTTCTGAGGCTTCTTGGCCTCTCCTTCAACCGACCTCCATTGGAACGAATATATCAGATCTATAGCTGCATCTACTGTTAGGAAGATTGTGTCTGGCCAGGAAGTTTTCCTCGCCAGAATCCATCTTGCACATTTATGTCTTATTTGTCCATTCAGGTGCTCCTGCTATTCATCACGAGGTTCTCGACAAAATATAAAGTAGTATCTGCAATGTAATCGGTCTTGACTTGGCATATCAACTTTAGTCACTTTCTCACCGATGTGACATGTGCGTTGTGATGCAGTGGATATTGGCTTGGAATGAGAAGACTGGGAGCCGAGTTCAAATTCCAGTTGAAGTCATTGCATTTCACTTACGCGCAAATACCCTTGGGAAAGGGGTTAATCCGTCTCTTCCTTCCAGTTATGGGTTAAATAACAGGACAGATTGGGTTCTATAGCCTTGGCAGGCAACCAGTCTACTGCAGAAACCAATGGCAACATACCCAGTCAGTCATGTCTCTTTCAAGACATGATCGCCCAAGCATGTTTCACGTATGGCACTTAACTGACTGAATTGTAGCTGACTTGGATTAAGTGGGAACAGACTGAAGACAAGGCCACATTCTTGCATAAGTCAAAATAAGTATTACTTTCCTCCTTGGTACCTAGACTTTATGAATTTAAGTGCAATACTAGATTACAGATGTGCGTCGTGGTGCAGTGGATATTGGCTCGGAACGAGAAATTGGGGAGCCAAGTTAGAATTCCAGTTGAATTTCGCGCATTCAGTTATGTGCAAAATAGCCTTGGGAAAGGTATTAATCCCTCCAGTTATGGGTTAAATATCAGGGAAGATTTGGTTCTATAGCCTTGGCGGGCAACCACTCTACTGCAGAAAGTAATGGCATCATACTGCAGGATAATCTTCTGCCTAATCAGTCATGTCTCTTTTAAGATATGATCGCCCAAGCCTGTGTCACACATGGTACTTAACTGACCAATTAGATTAGTGGCAAGATCTCATGTTACAGTTAAAAAAAAGCTAAATGTAACAGAGTTTCATGTTAACTTCTTTCACTTGTGGAACTTGCTTCTGACTTTCCAGTCAAGTTTGAGCTTCCAAAGTTCAAATGTAATGCCGATCATTATCTTTCGTCTTTCTATATTCTTTCACATATTAGTGGTGTCATTTCCTTGCTTGGAGGGAAAAGATAAACGTCGGGTTCAGATGAAATTTCACTTCAAGAAAAGCAATAAAGCCACAAATCCCACCTCTGTTAGAGTTATTACGAATGCCAGGAATGTTTGAACAGAGGAATGGGTTTTAAGACATCTGTATACTGCAAGCCAACATTCAGACAATACCTAAACTTCAACTATCACCACCCATACAATATAAAGAAAGGATTGTCCACTGCCGGCAACATTAAGCAAAAGCCATAAGTGGCAACCCAGAAGCATATGAACAGAAAATGGTCAGTTTAAACAGTACCTTACAACATAACCATTATCCAGGGTACATGACAACTCTCAGAAAATATCCTTGGTCTATCTAAAGGGATTATCAAAGATAATACAAAGGATCTGCAAGCCATGTAACATGAGGACAATGTTCAGAAGTGGTTCTACACTTCACAGGTAGCTCTCATGAGTAAGACCCCCCAATAGAGGAGGACATAACTAAGGACTGTGTGTATACCATGCCATGTAGCTGTTAAAAGAAATATAAAGGAGAAACAGGCTGCCCTATTAAAGGGAAAGCTATAAGAAGATTGCAAGGCTGTAACACAAGTGGAGATAAAAAAACAAAAATCAGGCATAGCTGACTATAAAGGGAGGGAGAAAGGGAATTACCATCTCCTATGGGATGAATTTGAAATAATAGAGAACACCACTGGAAACTATGTAAACTTAAAGAATCGGCACATATGCTAAGCTACAAAAATCAAAGCCAACCAAGCATAGAATTGTATAAAATATGGGAAATAGTAAGAGAAAATCATTTGGTATAAAAAGAGAAAAAGAAAAAAAAAAACCTATATATAAAATACTAGAGAAAAACCAGTACCATCAAAAATTGCAAAAAAAAAAAAAAAAAAAAAAAAAAACTTTAAGTCCTAGAAGCTCAGTTGTCATCTTTAAGGACATGGCCTAGTGGATAGACACTGGTTAGTTTTAGTGATTTGACCCAAGGAGTTGTAAGTTCAATACCAGGCTACAGCAGTGATGAACAAGGAACTTAGAGAGTCAGGTTAGAGGGAGATGACTACTAAAAGAGGATTTGCACAAGGAATGATATACCCCCGTGATTGTAAAAGAGGGTTCGATTTGAAATTCCTAGCACCTGAAGAAGGCTGGAGCGCACACTGGCCACAACAAAAATGAGGACAAGTGTCCAAAAATACTACCTCATCTCAGAAATATAGACAAATACAAGTGACCTTTTATTTTTAAAAAGGAAAATTAATTCATTTGAAAAAAAAAAAAAAAAAAAAAAAAAAAAAAAAAAAAAAAAAACAACTAAACATTGAGAAAAATTAGCCAATTAAACTTTAACCTGAACTGAAACATTTTTAGTTTAGAATAGCACAGAAAATTTTTTTTTATGGAGCCAGGTGTTTTGTGGTGTTGACAGATCTATCAACAGCTTGCTGCTTCAGAAATTTAATTAAAAGGGAGGGATAATTGAAATACAATTACAAATGAATACAATTGTTTTCTTTTAACTACCCAGTAATCTTAAAATATTTTAAGCACTTAACGGATACAAATTAAAACAGTTTTAAGACAAAATTTTATAAATTATTCTAATTAAAATTTAAAAGAATTCAAAACAATTGTTATAATTATTACTCATGAAAAAAATTTTTCTTAAGAAAAATTTGGAAAAAAAAAAAAAAAAAAAAAAAAAAAAAAAAAAAATCACTGCTATTTTGAGAGCCAAAGAACATTTTTGATGTTCGTGGTAGGTATAATCATAAAATTCACACAAAAAAACAAACACAAGTTTTTTTAATTTTGTTTTATTTCATTCTTGTGAAAAAAAAAAAAAAAAAAAAAAAAAAAAAATTTAAGATACAGACTGACCAGATTCTGGCCACAGCATATCAATGGTAATAATAATAATAGTAATAATGGTGATTATAATATAAAATCCATTGTCCCTCCTCCTGGTTACAAGTAGAAGAGGATCCCTGTTGCTAGCTTGCTTTAAAGCAAGGCACAGGTAAATATACACTCCAACATGAAGTAATCTATGCAGAACTGAAAAACAAATTGCCAGACACAGCAAATGATACAGCTTCAGAGGAAATTGGTTGGGATTAACTTTAGATTCTATAAAAATTTCAGTGTCCAACAAATAGTCAGCCAATGACAAGTTAAAAAAGGGACCCTGAATTTTGTGAGCCAGTTAAAATTAGTTTGAAAGGAAAAAGAAGGGAAAAGGAGGAAAAAGAAAAGAAAAAAGAAAAAAAGTATCATTTTAGTTAAGAAAAAGAACAATTGAGGAAAAAAAAAAAAAAGCCCTGTGACAGTACATACACACACAAGTTTAAACACATCTAGATACAAAAGACCTGATTAGTAGAAATGGATGATGTTTACTGTCCATCTACATTTTCCATCAGATAAAAAAAAAAAAAAAAAAATCCTAAAAATGATAGCCTATGGAGTGAACTATATATATTTCATCCACTACTATATGCATCATGTTAAAATAATCCAGCATAGAAAGAGTTAAACCTGAGAGAAAAGGAAAGTGAAAGTAAAAAAAAAAAAAAAAAAAAAAAGAACTGATACAATAAAGCTGCACAAAATTAGCCTCAATTCCTCTTGTTTTACAGTTGTAACAATAAGCTACAGTGTTTTTCAGAACATAAAAGAAGAATAAAAAGAAATGAGCAACAACATTGCACAGGAACTTGGTACAAATATTTTAGTGACAACATTTAGTAATAATAAATTCAAGGCAATCGATGAAATCATTCATAGAAACCTTTTACACAATAAATCTTGTTTCATACAAATCAATAAAAAAAAATTAAAGAAGCAATTACTTGCCTTAATATTAAAACAAAAAAAAAAGGGGGGGGCATTCTTTAAACTTGGGAATAATTAAGCAAGTGGGGGGGGAACAAAAACAAATTATTGATAAACTTAATGTCTGCAGATCGGATAGATCGGCAAAACTGAAATTATATATGAAGAAAAGTCCTTGTCTCTTTGTTTCGCATTGGTGGTTATGTTACAGCAAACATAAAATTAAGGGAACCCTGCCATAATTTTGAATGCCTGACCTGGACATAAGGCAAATGATGGTACTACCATTCTGACATTTGAATAAAAGTTGGAACTAACTTGGAAAGAGATTTATTTACTTATTTAAAATTGTAAGCATTTGAACAATCAATACTATTAAAAAGAAAAAAAAAATACATTTAAATCATTTTGATAAAGCATGTTATTTTTCATTTAAGTTATTATTGTAATATTTACAAAAATAAAAATAAAATAAAAAATACACAATAGCCAGAAGTCTAACCAGACTATCAAATTTTTGTATTTTCAATTTGTCATTGAAAAAAAATTTTTTTTCTAATGTTGTAATATCATAAAACTGCCACTGCTTTAAGTTTTCCTCCTCTCTAAGCTACAAGTAAAACTGAATTCATTTTCATAAAACATACAATTAGTTGAATTAGTCCCTCTGAATTCCAGAACAGAGAAAAAAAAAAAATTGACCACCACATTTTCTATTAAAGAAAAAAAATGTTTTTAAAAAGAAGAAAGGGCTCACTACTCATATATGGCTAGTTAGAACAATGTGCCAAATTACATAAACTTTAATATTTCTTAATCTTCCAATATTGACTAATAATAAAAATCAATACAACATACACACTCAAATTCCAAGTGAAAACTAATATTTCCATTTCACAAGCAAATAACTTGTTTTGGGTTATATATATATATATATATATATATATATATATATAAATAACAAATCACCAAACTGAATAAATATTAATTCAAGTCTTCTGCGCATAGAAAACATCTTAAAATGTTCCAGATTTTTAGTACTAGTTTAAAGCATCTCCTTATGACAACTGGGCAAGGACATTCATTATGAAAAAGGAAAGTTGGGGGAGTAAATGTGGAAGGTAGATAGGTTGGACAGTAAGAATTTGCTCGTTTTTGCAATCTCAAACAAATCAACAAGCAATACAGAAACTAGATTTTTGTAAGTAAATGATCCACAGCAGACAGTTTGAATACTCATTAAGGCAGGAAGGATTTAAGAATGGTGCTTCAGCAATAATCAGTTTCCCTCTCCCTATCAAATCAGTGTCAAACCTTAAAAAAAGTGGAACAGTAGCAATAAAGTTGCCATTTTGAAATAATACTGACACAATATGGGACACATATTTAAGAATAATTAAAAGAAATAATTGTTTATTTTTTTAAGAGGCCAGTGAGAGTAAGTTTAGGATAGCTTCAAATGAAAATCTTATTTCACAACAATCATGAGATTGTTAGTTTATCTCACAGAAGGTTTAAAATTAATCACCAGAAAAAAAGCTTGTAAAACACTCTTAACTTGGGAATTAAGTTTTATGTAATAAGGAACTAAGACAAAAAGTATCAAGGAAAACAGAAAAATTATGACTTTAAAAAGATAAAATTAATATTTCGCTGTGTGTGTGTGTGTGTGTGTGTGTGTGAATAAATAAGGTACATTTAGGCAGCAAGCATTCACCCCAACAACAAGCTCTGTGTTGAATAATTTTCAAATAAGGGTTTAAGTATTGTGCTCAATGTTGTTGAAGTTCATATTCAGTTATTTTTGCTCAAGTATTTTTAGAAAGATTATTGCAGTCATTAAAATGAAACAGACAAACCTTGTCCCTTCTTTTTATCAAATATGTTTGTGCAAAACACATATTGTGAGGTATCTTCAGTCTTGAATTTTGTATTGAGCACTTTTTGATACCTTTGGGAGCAGTTGTTTACTGCTTTCATCTGTACTATTGTTGTTGTGGCATTACACACACTTTGTAGAAATGGCAGATTATAGATTGCAAAAGGTGACAAAATATCTAAAAAAGCACAAGTGGTCGAACACTAATATTTACATACATATTTAGGTCAGGTATATAAGTGACAAAGTCAGGTAAAACAACTGACTGACCAATTTTCAATAAAACCAAATGGGGAGAAAGTGAAAATTTCATCAAAAAACTACACATCTTAATAAAACCTTGCTAAAAAATTTGCCTGGCTAAGGCAAGTTGAATAACCTAATTACCAGAATGTCTATTGTGGGGTGATAGGTGTATGTATCTCTTGCACACATTTGAAAACCTGAATTTATTACATAGGCAGGATAAATTACATAAATTTGAATTTCCGTCTAAGATGGAATAACTTAGAATTTTTTTTTTTTTTTTTTTTTAAACTGTAGAGGAAAAAAAGAACAGATAAGAACTATAGTCAAAATATGACATCTTTTCCAAAGTGGAGTGATTTTAATGAAGTTAAGCAGAAACGTTTGAAAAACACTGCAGGCACGTAAGTTTTCAGTAAAGAACCTTTGTAACGTTATTCTAAAAACCATTAGCAACTTGAATACAGATTACCTCCAGTTCCGAAAATGCAAAGCTCATAATCACCCCTCCTACCACCTGAAAAAAAAAAAAAAAAAAAAAAAAAAAACAGCAAAGAAGCTTATTGCATTTATTAATTGATCCAAGCGATCTTAAAACAGATCATGTTGGTAAAAGTTGAAGTCCTACAATAGTAGAACATTTTTTAATGTAATTGGGAGGAAAATGTCTAAATGTCATATTTTATTGTCTACAATAATACTTTTATGTATTTCAGTTTTCATAACCATATTAAGGTGATTACAGATGACAGAACAAATTGGCTCATATGCTATAAAGCAAATATATCTTTGCAAAAACATTAACAAGCCTATAAAAAGCAAACAACAAATAAAACTTTAAGACTGACTTAAAGTGTTCAACAGTAGTAATTGTAAAAAAAAAAAAAAAAAAAAAAAAAAGAAAAAGTAAGTTTTAAAATATAAATTAACATTTTTAAGAAAGTCTTTTCTAAAAGAAAGAAACACTACCAAACATGAAAAAATCCACAAATTGTTGAGTGAAACAAGATAACAAAACAAAAACTATAATAGATATAGAGACAAAGGAAATCCTTGTTACTATTTTAACACAAACTGGTAAGTGGATAAGTACACAAAAGATTTAAAATGGATTTGCTTTGCTGATATGAAAAACTAGTCAGTGATATTGCATGGATAGAGATGACCAGTGAACACTGACTATTTTATTGTTGAGATAAGTGGGTAAATAGACAGCATTTTAAGAACATGACCATCGATTAAATGACAGACTAGGAAATAAAAAAATAAAAGATTCTGAACCTGATTGTTGCATTCCGGAGAAGTTAAGTTTAAGCAAGGGAGGTAATTCAGTCAAACAAATTCAAGAATAATGCCGAGCTTACAGCATGCCTGCATAAAGAACAAATAAAAAACATTTATAAAGCTAATATTTCGCTTTTATTAATGCTTCAGAGGATGAACTTTGGAAAATATAGCTTTAATAAAAGCAAAACACGTTAGGTTTATAGACGTCACCTATTTTGTTTTTATACTATCATTCTGATCTATATATTATATTACACATGCACATATACATACATACATACATATATCCACACATTAAGAGCCCAGTTATTTTGGAAATAAAAAAAGTAAAGATCAATTTTAGTTACTAAATAAACCTGAACATCAGCCAATGAAAGTATCAGAGTTTGCAGGTGAAACAAAACTGGCTGTAATATTTCACATTATCATCGTCAAGAAAAGAGTGGAGTGGGGGGGGGGGAGTACTTAAAAAATAAAATGCAACCAACTTCTTGTAAGTTTTTTTTAGCAAAAATCAAATGTTAATGCCAGCCTTGGATAAACAAAATTACAAGCCGTTGGCTAAAATAAATGACAAAGCTAATGTTTGGCAGGGATGGAAGAGGGAATTGCTTGGCATTTAAGGTTTGCACAATTGTCAAAAGATATAAATCTTATACTTGGGGAGGGGGGATAGAGGGAGAGAAAGAGAGAGAGAGAAAAAAAAAATGACCTCTCCAGTACTGATATTTTTTAATTTTTTTTTCATAATGAATACAAGTAAAAGTACATACACCTCTTTTGAGATGAGAGACAGACAGAGAAAAAAAAATTACATAAAATATAAGATTTCTTTATTCTTATGCAAATTGTGAGTGGGTTGGAAAAAAAAAAAAAAAAAAAAATTTATAGGATTAACAATCAATAACATATAGTAAATATAATTTTTTTTCCACCCCTCTTCCAGTAAAATCTGACTTTATTCAAACAGCAAATATCACTTACTCAAAATTATTTAAGTATTTAAGAACTTTTATAATTTGTCACAAAGTATAATCTTAATGAAAAATATATTAGCTTCATTATTTTTTTTTGTCTGTTAAACAAAAACATAGGTCAATGGCCACTCAATTTCTTTGGTGTTCAGGTTTAAGTAAAATTATACTTTGCAAAAGCTGTATAAAAATTCAAACATGAATGCATTTTTTTTTTAAGCAACTGAAAATTGACAAATTTTAAATTTATAAAATAAAATAGAAATAAGTATTGTAAATTAAGATGCTGATCATTTTACGATAAAAACAATTCTCAAACTAGAAAGGACACAAAAAAAATAAAAATAAAATAAAAAAATTAAAGCAAACACCTGAACATTAATTGTTGCTTCTGAAGTGTGCTATTGCACGATTTATGCTAGTACTTTTTACATATTTTACAGATATGTTAATGCAATTTGCCTGCTGCAATAATCTTCAAGCCTGATAATATAAACATGTTTCAACTTAACAAGTAATAAATAATAAAAAAATATAAATAAAAATGAAAATAAAATAGATCTAATATTTTTTATTTATTTATTTTTTTAAATGCATTGCCTTATTAACAAAACACTCATTAATCCATGGGGCTGAGTCAAGTGTTTTTTACCCACCACAGCAAGAGTTTTCTCTTCTGCACAAAGTATTTGTTGATCTCACAACAGATCAATTAAACAGCAAAGGTTTTCATTGTCTAAAAAAAATGACATTTCACCTTCATGTTTTATTTTTGCTTTTTTCTAGAATATTTAGAAAAAATAAATTGAAATAGTTTGCACATAGTGCAAAAAAGATGGCAGAAAAAAACCTGCATAATGTGAATGTATTTTATGTCCTCCATGGAAGTGATAGCTTTACAAGCCAGTATGAATTTGGCAATTTTTAAAGTTTCTTGCCAAAGACAAAAAAAAAAAGCTTTGAACAAAAATGAAGTAAGTGGATAGAGAACATACTAAATATATAACCAGTCTATAAAAAAAAAAAAAAATTCAAGTGAAAATTTTAAAAATATTTAAATACCTAAGTTATACATGACACTTAGCATACATATAATTTAAGATTTACAGCTTGGCCACAAAATTATTGGACTGTAGCTGACACACTCACTATGTTCTTTGATCGACAGGTTAGTAAATTAATGCCGAGTTCCAATCATTTATTTATGATGTATGGAGGGGGGGGAACTAAAAAATTGCATTATTAATTAAAATTTAAAATAATAGTAAAATTAGTTTCTGTTTTCTCAAAATAAAATAAAATCTTGGAATAAAATGTTTTGAGATAATATACTTTTTCTTGAGTAGGATGGAATTATAGTTTAATTGGTTAACCCCAATTAAATCTTCTTCCAATCAAGCGAAAAAATTTCTCATTATGAGGTTTGAAGAATTCACGTAACCTATTCAAGACCTGCAGTGGTACATCAGGATGCTGCCTACCCTTAGATTCAGCCAGGCACTGAATATTTCCATTTTTTATGCAATAAAAACCCTTACTTTTATTGAAATAGAAATGACTTGGTTGAATTCGTGAAGCAATATTCAAAAAATTCTCAACTTTAGTAATTTCTGAAAAAGGATCAGTTCGAAACTTGTCGCCATCAACAATATGAATTTGAGAAAGGTTGAAAAACTGTAGCCATCGTTCCATGTAGCGGTGGTAAATAGATCTTCGAAGTCCCGGATAGTGTCGATTGATTTCATTCGTGGCTGGATCTATGACAAGGTCAGAAAACTTTGGAAATGCTTTGTTCTTAGATTTCTTCTTCATCATGATCTGAGTATAGTCAGAAATTGTTCTTTCAACTGGTTCCCGAACAATTAAGAGGAGTTTAATAGATTCATTCATCTTGTGAATACGCTCTGGAACAGATTCACCCACAAAGTAGGCGGGGCTTTTCTCCATAGTCACTTGACCTGGAAAAGAATAAGGCATCCGTTTCCTATACCAATCAATACCAAGACTATAGTTCTCTTCCACATCGAAGAAATGAATTTCAGCACCAGCAACTGTTACATCGGGATGCACATCCAAGAATTGCAGTAGAGCTCGAGTGCCAGCTTTGCGCACTCCTATGATAATGCATTGTGGTAAACGCCGGCTCGTATGAGGATAGTGTGGAACTTCACGGTTGAAGTTCTGGCTTTTCAGATGTTGGACATTGTCAATGTTGATTGGGGTTTTTAAAGTTGATGGTTTTACAGCAGAAAGACCTGTTTCAACACTTAGAATCTGAGTGTTGAAGAGGAAAGATTGAGAACATGTAAAGACAATCAGGCAAACAGTTAAGAGAAAGATTAGAATTAAAGTTACAAATTTTGGTCGTGATAGTTGAACATGGCAAAATGGGAGGTTGGTTCGTTTGCTTGATAAAGAAGGAGTAGCAGGTTCTTGAATTTGGGTCTCTTCATACATGGTTCTATGGAAGTTGGAATCCTGAAAAAAATAAAAAAAAATAAAACACAAAATTCAAGAAAAGAAAAATTTGATTTGCTAAGAAAACCTGAAAAACTTATGTATAACCATAAGTCTTTAAGTTTTTAAACTAAAAAAAAAAAAAAGGACAAAACTGGGTAGCCACATATGGAAATTGAAATTAAAGTATGGAAAATACCCCAATATAACTTGGAAAATAATAAAAAAAAGTCAAACCTTACTATGGTGGAAAATATGCAGATTATGCCAGGAGAAAGAGTTGGCTATTATGTTATTTTCAAACAAAAATGAATTACTAAATGGAACAGAAATTATGTCTTAGTGTAACCATACCAACAAGGATCATACAATCATGGATGAAAATGGTCTAAAATCTTCAAGTAACTTATAATTTTTAATTTTGCGTGTTCATTAAAAAAAAAAAAAGAAAAAAAAGTTATTGTAAGTCACCAAAAAGAAATCTTGGCCACAAAATTACTTGTTTACAAATGAAAAATTATAAACACACACACAGTGTCTATATTTCTGAGATAAGGTATTGTAATCATTTACACTGAGTTCAATACCTAGCTACAGCAGAGGTGAATAAAAACTTAAGAGTTTAGTTTAAAAGGAAATAACATCTAGAAGAGGCATGACTAAGGGCCACCAATGTAATGCTATCAGTCAAGAAAAAAAATGTGTATGTTTAGAAAATAAATCATTTCTATAACAAAATAGAATCTATGCATTCAGTTAAAAATAAAACAAATTCACCCTTAATAATGGCTAAGAGTATAGCCGAACGTACTTGGATAAATAAAACAATCTGACAATTTTTATAATTTATCTACTGGAAAAAAAAAAAAAAAGGGATCACATGAAAGATGATAGCATGCTACACATGAGTGATGCATTTAAACAAAAATATCATTTATTGATAATGTCATTTAATCTTTCCTGCTAAAGAGTTCTTCCATCATTTTGGTAACAGGAGACATTTCTCAACACCATACTAAGATGTCGACAGAGGGGACGCGGGGGGGAAGGGGACCGACAGAGGAGACGCGGGGGGGAAGGGGACCGACAGAGGAGACGCGGGGGGGGAAGGGGACCGACAGAGGAGACGCGGGGGGGGGAAGGGGACCGACAGAGGAGACGCGGGGGGGGAAGGGGACCGACAGAGGAGACGCGGGGGGGGAAGGGGACCGACAGAGGAGACGCGGGGGGGAAGGGGACCGACAGAGGAGACGCGGGGGGGAAGGGGACCGACAGAGGAGACGCGGGGGGGGGGAAGGGGACCGACAGAGGAGACGCGGGGGGGAAGGGGACCGACAGAGGGGGAGGGGATCGACAGAGGGGGGAAGAGGAGACGCGGGGGGGGAGGGGATCGACAGAGGTGGGGAAGAGGAGACGTGGAGGGGAGGGGATCGACAGAGGAGGGGAAGAGGATACGGG
The DNA here is from genome assembly GCA_037127315.1 of Ascarosepion bandense. Lineage (NCBI taxonomy): Eukaryota > Metazoa > Mollusca > Cephalopoda > Sepiida > Sepiidae > Ascarosepion > Ascarosepion bandense. The sequence goes on from JBBBDQ010001668.1 coordinate 1,914,220, forward strand.
AGGCATAAACAGCGAAGAAATGAAGCTGATAAGTACTGATAAGAATTTGATCCGAGCCAAAAGGCTGAATTAAGTGATTGTATTTTCTTGCCACCCCACAATGGCAGGATATAACATAAGATCAGTTTAATATAGGGAGCATATGCACCCTGGTCATGTCCAAAAATAAACCTGCCCCCACAACTGTTGGTTATGCTAGCATAGGTATTGCTACTGATCCATCTCCTCATTAATTTAGTGCAATGAATGGAGGTACTGCTGAAGGAAGCAGTTACCTAGAAACTGGGCAAACTCGAAAATTTGCAGTTGTGCTTTGTCTGTAGACAAAGACATAACAGAGAGATGAAATGTAGTTTATCTGCCCATTATGCATTACAGATATTACACTTTGATCCCAGGCAAAAAAGATGAAAATAGTGACAAAAGTGCCATTTTTCAGAAGCACAATGTAACCATGTAAAGTGGTTACCAAAAATCCAGTTACTATAAATAAAATATTACCTGGTGAATTATTTCAAAATTATTAAGAAAAATTTTCTTAAGTTGTCAATTTCACTAGTTTAATTTTGCAACTGCACTTAACTTATAGCATTCTATTCAGCATCTTAGAATTAGAATTTCTACATGACCAGAATTATTTTCAATTAGAAAATGCAACTTCCTCTTGTTAACAAAATTGGTTAAAAATAAATTAAAAAAAAAATTAAAAAAATAAATAAAAATTAGAAACACAAATAAAAATTAAACCACCTTAATGAGTTCTTTGCTGAGGAAAATCCCAAAATTCTGAGAAGTGGGAATATAATTTGATTAGGAGAGGGGGGGAGTTTGTGCAGCAAAATGGTTCACATTTAGCTGAATAAATATTTAAATGGCATAATTTTGTTATTTTGATTTTTCTTTAAAAACTGACATGAACTTTCAGGACAACCCAATATTAGTAACTTGGCCTCACCATTTAGTAATGAGATATTCTGTTGTTATGGTAAAATCAAGTAGAAGTGAGATCATGCAACACAGAAAGTCTTGTTAACAGAATAGCTCATTACTAATTACGAAGGCTAGGTTGCAAGGCAAATACATAAACCACATATACCTATGAAACGTTAATACTGATTTTGTTGGTTGGTTGTTTTGTTTTTATGGCATATCAACCTCGGCGGGTCATTTATTGCCAACTAAATTTTATTTATTGCTGGTAATACCTTTTTCTTTCAACAATTTGTTTTTTTTTTTATATAAGTTTTGTGTCTAGTAATACTTTTTTCTTTTCGAATATCAAGATTCATTGGGATTTGTTTTTAAGGGCAGGGTCCCCAAGTCCTACCCTTGTTATTTAACCCATAACTGGAGGGAAGGGACGGATTAATACCTTTCTCAAGGGTACCCGTGCTTAAGTAAATGCAGGGTATTCAACTGGAATTTGAACTCGACTCACCGATTTCTCTTTCTGAGCCGATATCCACTGCTCCACAACACACATCGGTCACTAAAGGCTTACAGCACCTGGTATTCCAAGCGGTCACCCCTCTAAGTACTGACCACGCTCAATACTGCTTAACTTCAGTGATCGAGCAAGAACCAGTGTATTCAACGTGATAGGCCGTAAGTCACTGATTTTGTATATAATATCCAAGTAGTTGAAATAGTACATTATATCCAGAAGTAAACAAATAAGTAGCAAAACAAAGGAGATGACTAATAAATGTTAACTGTGGAGTACTACTCTCCCTTATATACATTTGAAAAGTCATCTAGGTGGTCACAGCTACCCCTTATATACAGGTTGTGATGGGTAAATTGTCACCATTTTATGTTTTTGATGACTACATAGTACAGTAGGGGGGGTCAACTGGGCAATGTCTGTGAGAAAAAGAGCTGCATGATACAACTGAAATTTCACTGCTAGAAATTTGGAAACTAATGTGCGTTGTGATGCAGTGGATATCGGCTCGGAACGAAAAATCGGGGAGCCAAGTTCAAATTCCAGTTGAATTCATTGCATTCACTTATGCGCAAATACCCTTGGGAAAGGTATTAATCTGTCTCTTCCTTCAATTTATGGGTTAAATAATAGGACAGAGTGGGTTCTATAGCCTTGGGTGGCAACCAATCTACTACAGAAAGCAATGACAACCTACTGTGGGATAATCTTCTGCCCAGTCAGTCATGTCTCTTTCGAGACATGATCGCCCAAGCGTGTTTTACGTATGGCACTTAACTGACTGAATGCCAAGCATTTGCATCAGAAGCTCCAATATGGAGATTTCAGAGTGTTTGAGCATCAATCTGAGAACAGTGCAGAGGATTTGGGAGAGTCAGGAGTCTAATGATGACTACAAAAGGTGCAACAGCTTGGAAAACTCACTCTGAACATTTTAATAAAAAAGAAACTAAAGTTTTTGGTGAGGGACTCAGATTTAACCTGCAGGCCTACATCAAGTGCCTTGAGGAGGTAGTGCTGCTAGAAGATCCTATGTCTGGCAACAGGACTCTGCACCATCCTACACAAGCAAGAGAACCCATTTATGGCTGACAGATCATTTTTGTGACCACATTACTCCTTACATCTGGCAACCTAACTCCCCAGACTGTATTCCCCTTGATTATTATGTGTGGGGCACAGTTGAGCAAGAGACTAACAAAACTTCTAACATCAAAGATGAACTGAAGATGTCAGCATTCACCATAAAAATTGAACAAGTAATCTGAAGGCTGTGGTTGAAGCTAATAGTGATTTTATAGAATAAATTTACACTTTAGTATTTCAAGATACTTTTTTGCATAATTTTGGTAAATATATCTATTAAAATGAGACATCAGTGATATTTTGGTTTTGGTGCCATTTAGATAATACTTTATCCATTGCACTCAGTACATTAAGACACAGAAGATAAAATTATGACTTCCCAGATTAAATTATTTTGGAAGGTTACCCAGTAGGTCAAAAGGTTATCTAGTATATGTTAAGATCAACAAACAAAACTATGATAGTAAAAACATGTTGATGAATGTAGCTATATGGCTAAATTCAAATGACGTCAGTTAATTTTTTTTTTTTTTTTTTAGAGTCACTGCTAAAGTTTGGTTGGGAACTCCCCAAAGAAAGCTCAGATATTGTTAAAAGCTCATTATTTTTAATCTTCACTGTTTAATAGCTATGGAATGGACAACTGAACAGAAAATTTAATCTAAGGAATTTTTGTTTTTCTAAAATCATTTTACCCAAAGCAAGGCATTCTAATGCCATTGTTGTGCAGGGGGTTACATAGGGGAAAGTGATGAGAAAGAAAGGTTAGTTATAGAAAATGTCAGGAGGAGGGTAATAGACAGACGAGAATACCGAAAATAGGGGTGGAGTAGAGGGGGGAAAAAGAGATTGAGAGAATGGATGAGAGTTAGTGAGATAGATGTCTATTGACCTTACATTTAAATTCCTGGAGATTGTAGCTGTCGGGGTAGCAAGTATATGGAAGGGAATTCCATAGGCGGGAGGTGCGATAAAAGAAGCTGTTAGAGTAGAAATTGTGGTTACATTTTATCGGTTTTACTGTAAAAGGGTGGGATTCATTGGAGCAGAAGCCGTGAAAGTATTTATAGAAGAGGCACAGGGAAGCCACGTCAAGCCAGGCAACTGCAGCTGAGCTGCCAAGTTGGTATCGATCACATTACAGATTCTACGCTGGATTCTGTCAACAGCAAGGGCACCCGATCAGATGATGTGGTAGCAGTATTCAATACACGAGCAGATGGTAGATTTATATATGTGCAGGATGGACTCAGACGGGAAACGCTTCCTGGTCTTACACAGTGAACCGACCTTCTTAGCAGCAGATTTAGCAATGGATTCAATGTAGTCATTCCACTTGGGTGTGAGACCAAGGAGGCATAGTGTTTTACTCTCAGGGAGGCAAGCCTGTTCCATGGTAATGGTGGGTAGGAGCAATTATCTCTGATGGTTAATAGAGAGCAGCTTCGTTTTGGAGGCATTAAATTTTACGAGTGATTTCTTACCTCAGTCCACCACAGATTGGAAGTCCTTCTCAAGCTCAGTAGCGAGGTTCGCTTTGTCAACCTCAGCAGATTTTTGGTAGAGGCGAGAGTAAACTGTGATATCGTTGATGTACATGCCTACTTGGGATCTGATTACATCAGGGAGATCGTTAATATAGATCATAAAGAGCGTAGGACCTAGAATAGAGCCTTGAGGGACACCCACGTTTGTATGGTAGTTATGGGAGGCATACTAACCTTCATTGTGCAATTCGAGAGGAATGACTGGAATAGGTCTAATACTCAGTCATGGTTGTTAGCATATCAGCAGTAGACCTGGTGATGCGGAAACCATACTGTTTATCTGAGAGGAGTGTGGACTGTGAGATGCTGAACCACCTTGACATTGATAATGGCTTCGAACACTGCCAAAGGTTGGTAGGAGACTGATAGGGCAGTAATTAGCGGGGTCCGAGGATTCTCCAGAATTTTTAAATATAGGAACTACAGAGGAAGACTTCCAACAGACAGGAAAGCAGGATACAGATAGGCAGTAGTTGTAGAGCTTAGAGAGGACAGAGGAGAGGTCAGGGGCACATTTCTTCAAACTATGATTGGGATTCTGTCCAATTTCAGCAAAACTTAAAATGTTTGATTTTTTTAAAAGCTAATAAGATTTCTGGTTAGCAATAAAAACAATTGCCAATAATGTTAAAGTCAAAACAATAATGGGTAAAAGATTATGGAATATCAAAGCTTACCAGCGAAAGATTTATACTGTACTTTGCATAATAAAATCTGACAAAGTTTTTTTTTTTTTTTTTTTTAATAAGGATAGACTGAAAGAAATCCACAAAATATATTGCTTATATAATGTCCTAAAGACTTGATTAGTGAATTCTAATTTTATAGTGAGAATCTTAGACTGTATAATAAAATCAGAATACACATTTAATGAATATCAAATTTTATATCCAGAAATCTTGAAGCTTTCAAATCTGGAGCACAGGATGAGATATATATTCCACACACACACACACACAGTTCCTAGAGTACAATATATTCTCCATTCAACTTTTCATTTCAGCAACTCTTACCAAAACCAAAGTTCATTCCAAATCTAACATTAACATTTGTTCACTTTCTATGGCATTTTATCAAGTATGTATATTATAAATATCTGACTTCTAATTAGAAAAGATTAGCAAGGTTTTATCGGTGAAGATATAGCAAAACAAAGTGCCACATGCTCCAGAGATCACCAGCTGCAGGAGGAAACAGAGCAAGTTCAGTCTTAAGAGGAAAAAACTTGTGTAAGATAACATTATCACATCATTGCCTGCATAGAAACAGTCTACTCAGATTGCCAATTACAATCACAACACACAGTCATGCACTGTATAAAGAACAGGTCAGTTATTCAAGTTAATGGATTTTGGCAGTTTTTAGTTTAGCTCAAATAAAACTTGTGAGTGTGTGTGTGTGTGTGTGTGTGTGTGTGTGTGTGTGGGGTATGTTTGTACACAGTATAATCAGTAAATTTACAATTTCATCAATATAATATTTTACATTTATAATTATTTTATTTATTTTTTTTTTTTTCACAGTATGGTTCACTCTGTACAAGGTTCAGGAGTCACTTGAGGTAGACAGTTATGATAAGGGGTAGTTTATACAGATGGGGGTGTGGGAGAGAATGTCGACTCTAGACTTGAACAGGATAGGATTGTAGTTATCAGGAAAACCTGTTCTTGAAAGAGTGTTCGATAAGGCAGGAAGAAACTGTGAATGAAACTTACTTCTTGCCAATAGAATTTTTTTTTAATCATTTCACCCCGAGCAAGGCGATAATGCCACTGATGTGCCATAGGCTATATAAAGGAAAAAAAGATTAAATGTGAGAGTAAAGAGAAAGACGAACCAGTTACAGGGGGTGCAAGAGAAGGATGGGAATACAGGTGTGATGACAGTTGCAAAGGTAGAGAGAAAGGAAGAAAAGATATACAGGGTGATGTAGAAAGAACTGGAGTCAAGTGGTTAAGAGATGGGTTTTGACATTGCACTTAAATTCCTGGAGGTTGTAGCCATCAGGAAAGCAAGAATATAGAAAAGAGTTCCACAGGCGGGAATGGTGAAAAAAGCTGCCGGAGTAGAATTGTCAGCTGCATTTGGTTGATCTAACTGTGAATGGGTGGGACCCAGTTGCCAGTCTGGTTGCACAAGTAAACTCATGTGTCAGGGGCACCAGTGACTTAAGTTCATCACAGCAGAAGCCATGAAAATACTTATAAGACAGACAAAGGGAAGCCACATCCCGTCAATGAGAAAGTGGCTGGAGTTGAGCCATCAAGTCACATTACTGATTCTCCTTTGGAGCCTGTAGAGAGACCGAAGATTAGAGATCTACTGAAACCAGGCGATGCAGTTCATTTGATCACTATCCACGATAGGTGCAATAGAGCAGTGAGAGACATTACTAGTTTTTCATCCTGGTTGTCATAGTCACAATATCTTAGCAATTTCATCCTCTAGCCATTTTCAGGTATGTCACTATTGTTAAGGTCAATTTAATTTCAAACAAAGCCCTTTATCAAAAATCAAGAGGTAGGTTGTTCTCATTTTGTTGTCTCGGAATACTTCATATCATTTAATTCAGTCTTGAGATGTTACTTTTCTCAGATGTTGAAATGAAGTATAACATTTTGCACTAACTGATTACTGAATTAAATACATGAATACCAGGTCACTAGATCTGTTAAACCAATATTCTCATCTCCATGAACAATAGCCTAAAATCAGTGGTCCATAAACTTATTCTCTAGGCTGCATTTTCAGAATTAAAATTTGCTTGCATTTTAAATTTTATGGAATAAAAAAAATACATTTAAAAGTTTATCTTTTAAATGTATTTTTTTTTTTATTAAAGTTAAGTTTATTAAGGTTAAAGAGAAATAGCTGTGGATTCAAAGTAAGAACATAATCTCTCCTCCAATTTGTTACTATATTCTTAATGCAAGATTATAAAATCAGTCAATAATTATAACTATTTATGCTGAGAATCATGCATACAATTGCAAGTAATCCATGATTCCAAGTGGTTGCGAGATGCAGTTGGTATATTCTGAAGCCCAACTGACAAGGAAATTTTGATTATAGAAAAAAATATAAAGGTTCTGATTAAAGATGGCAAAACTAACTTAACAGTTTTAACAGAATAAATACATTTTCAAAGTATGAAGAGATTCATTCTTATGCTAAATACTTAAAATAATACTCAATTAACAGGGCATAATTTAAATATTCAACTTTATTTTTTTTTTTAAAACTTTATCCAAAATTGGCTGGAACAATGTTAAATCTAAAAGGGAAAAAATACTAGCGTTCATACACTTACATTATCTACGTATACTATTCAACTTCAAGAATGTTAAATTATAATGCCTTCAGACAAGTGTAACAAAGTCTATATGAGAGAAAATATCTATATTTTCTTTATCATAAGCATTAAAAGAAAAAGTATGTGATATCCAAAAATATTCCTCACTTTAAATTTGCCTATAGGCTATCAGTTTAATATTTAATGTGTTAAAAAAAAAAAAAATTAAATCAGTTCATCAGAATCAATAAAAAAAATTCTAACAGGAAAATAACAGATTTATATAGTGAAATATATTTTTGTCCCAATGAGCAGACAATGAGTCATCAACAGTCACTATTGCTACTGTTTTATCACGTGTTATTACAGCATGCACATTTTTGATAATTCCCTATCAAGCTCTATTTAAAAAAGAAACAACAACTAAAATAAAAAATCCAAGTTCTTTTTTCTTTTGGGGATAAACTGAGTTGAACACAGAAAGAGTACAAAGCCACAAGAGAACACCCAGTGAGGCCTGAATTGATATCACATAAGCACTACAGTAACAAACAATATCACAGGCACTGCCAAGTCAGTCAGCTTTTTGACTCATTAACAAAAAAAAAAAAAATCTAAGCTAAAAACAATTTAGCCCAGGTCAATCAGTGCAAGATCTATAAAAATAGGTTGTTTCATTGAACAGTTTCATTATTCAAAGCATCAGTACTGATGGAGGCAACATTCTGTCTAGTGAAACAACTGAATATATGGACACCATTTTTTTTAGCTTGATAAATAAGAAAATTGCATATACACAAGAGAAATAGATGCCTTACTTTTATGGAGATTATTAAATATAAAATCTATGCCAAGTTTTAACCACCCCATTTTGAAAACAGTAGGCACTAATGGGTTATAGAAAGAAACCTATAAGTAATACTATACATTAAATATAGGTACCACCAAAGACACTAAAAAAAAAAAAATATTGCAGGATGAAAAATGCCCCAAATTTAATAAAAAAATTATCAAAATCATTGTTATTATTAAAACGGAAAGATCAAATGATTTTTGATTATTTTTTTTTTTAATCCTTTGTAGAGCCTTCAGAATTTTGGTTAAAATTTTTTTTCTTGTGTCAGGTAACTATAAATAGTATAGGAAATTTTAGTGTCTGTGATGGAGGAAAAAAATAAAAAAATAAAAATAAATCAGAGATTTGGAAATTCTTGCAAAAAAAAATGTTGGATCTTAAATTTTCATGACATTCACAATGAAATTATTTTTGAAATTTGTTTTGAAAAACAAAGTATTTCACTTATTGAAAATATTAATTTAATCTATTGGCTTGAAATTAAGACATCACTCAATAAGTCTCGGGCCTGACATATAGATGGTGCCACTAATAAAAAAAATAATGATTTTTATGACACTTGACAATTTTGGCCTAATAGGATTATTTGTTTACAAATTAGTTATTAAAGTGAAGTGACTGTTGCAGATTTTTAAGAGTGTGTTAATAAAACATTACTTTCTGATAGGAAAAATACTGTTCAAGCAAAGCAATGGCTTGATAAGCTATTCAGATCGTTCTGACTTTAAATAGCAATCATAGACACAAATGATGCCAAACGCTCAGGTTGCCCAAAATGAACGGTTGTCATGGAAAACGCCAAAAAATCCAAACTCATTTTGGCCGATTGTAAATTGAAGTTGCGTGAAATAAAGGAGTTGAACATATCAGAAGGCAGTGTATTTACCATTTTGCATGAACATTTGTTAATGAGAGTGCTGTGTTCCAAGTGGGTGTCGCATTTGCTCAGTCAATCAAAAACTATGCTGACAATTCAGAGTGTTGTTTGCAACTGTTTCAACGCAACAAGAGGTTTTTGCATAAATATGTGATGATGGAAGAAACATGAATCCACCACTTCACTCCAGAGTCAAATCAGCAGTCAGCTGAGTGAACGGCAGCAGATAAAACCATTCAAAGTGACCAAAGACACAAACATCACCTGGCAAGGTTTTAGCCTCTATATTTTGTTCATTAATTACCTTGAGAAAGGAAAACCCATTAATAGTGAATATTATATAACAATATTGGTGTTTGAAAGAAGAAATCGCCAAAAAATATGGCCATAAATGAAGAAAAAAAGTGATTTTTCACAAAGACAACGCACCATGTCACAACAAAATCGCAGCGATAGCAAAGCTACATGAATGGCACTTCAAACTGCTTCCACATCCACCCTATTCTCCAGATTTGGCCCCCAGCAACTACTGGCTGTTTGCAGATCTAAAAAGAATGCTCCAGGGAAAGAAATTTGGCTTCAATGAAGAAGTGATATCGGAAACTGAGGCGTATTCTGAGGCCAAAGAAATCATTCTACAAAAAACGCATCTAACTGTTAGAAGCGTTGGAATCAGTGTATCACCCTAGAAGGAGATTATGTTGATGAATAAAGTCGAATTTTGCCTAAGTTGTTTTATCAGTTATGCCTGAGATTTTATTAAGTGATGTGTTAAAATTAAAGTTTGAAGAAAAATTTTTCATTTTTAAAAATTTATTTAGATATCTTCCTTGGGACGTACCTCATTACATATGTATATATTATGATAAAAATATAGTTTTAAGATATACTATATTTATGAGTAAAAGTGCTCAATACCAGGGACAGAGTATATGTAAATATAAAAGTAGATGTTGAGGTCAACACTGAGCAGTGACACTAACAGAATCTTCAGGTGGCCTGACAATTGCGTTCATGCATGAAATAGACTGTTGCCTTATTGTTGACCTAAGTTTCCACTTTATTAAATGCAGTCTCTTGATCTCTCACACACACACACATTCTGAAAGGAAAAAAAGGGGGTGGGGGAGTTCATACATAAAAGAAATTGAAAAAGTTACTGGCATCACCTGACAGGTAGACAGAGTGCTTTGCTGGAGGGTCCATCTATGAAACTTTAAAGTTGGGATGCTGAAGGCAACAAATCAGCCAAGTTACAAACTTTATATATTGTATAGTATGAAGAAAAAAAAATACCCCAAACTTAAAAATGAAAAGTTTCTTAGATCATTCCTCTTAACATTTTGACAAAGTATTTTTTAAATTATTTTTAAGAAATTTGAAATCCTTTCTAATATGTTCAAAATTTTTGTTAGCAGGTGACCAAATTTTTATCAGAGTGTAGTCATGGTAAAACTTCTGTTTCTGGTAAAATACATCAATTTGGAAATTCTTGCAAAAAAAAAAAAAAAAAAAAAAAAAAAAAAAAAAAAAATCAAAATAATTGTCAGATTTTAAAAATTGTAGTACTTATTCATAATGAAATTATGTTTGAAATTACTTTTTTTTTAGAAAATCTTGGTAAAAATAATTTTTTTTTTTTAAAAAAGAAATCTGTTACAACCTCCTCCTTCCACAAAATGTCTAGAAACTAAATACTGCTGTGAAAATTCATTTTATTAGTTAAATCCAGGACTCCTTGGGGAATGAAAATTATCAAATTTTTTTTTTTTTTTAAATAACTTAAAAAAAAAAAAAACAACAAAAAAAAAAAACAACTGTTCCAAATAGTAAAATAAAAATACAATAATACTGACATTATAAGCTTTTAATTGCTTTTCTAAATATTAGGACAGTATAAAGAAATTTTTTCTTTTCAATGAATAATTTTTCTTTACAAACATGCCAATCTGTCAAGAGAAAAAAAAAAGTTTTTAATGTCTTAACTGAAAAACTCAAAAGTTGAGATTCTAGTCAATATAATTTGCTTGAAATAAACCAAAATACTTAATGAAATGGTTTATTTAATCATTTAGATTTCAAATAAAGTTAAAATGAAAGCTTCAAGGAAGTTTATTCATTTATATATATATATATATATATATATATACACACATACACCAAAAATACTTTGATATATATATATATATATAAAATTTTATGGTAAACATTGTGCTAAATGAGTATTTTATAATATATTGCATATGATAGCAATAATCAAATTTTTTTTCCACAATAGCTCAATACTCAAAGTTATCAGGAACAGTCAGATCTAAAGACAGAGTATATTGTTGTATTATCCTAAAAAAGTATTACATAGCATAGAAACTGGAAGTTACATTTATAATTGCATGGTTGTAATTACTAATTAAGAAAAAATCTTTCTGATGATTCAGTTTAACCTGAATCATCAGAAAGATTTATGCAAGAAGTGAAAGTAAATTTAATAACATCCACTGCAAAGCAGAAGTGTTCAAATGAACCCATAAAAGCAAGTGTAGAATATTATGCGAGTTATTGCCACTGAGAGCTAGAGAAAAAACAAAATTGTCTTGTTAAAAACCAGTCAACATTTAACAAAGGAGTGAGTAGATCATAGCTGGACAGACTCTTGCAGTTTTAATACACTTATGATGAGTACTCATTTGAACAATAAATATAATCAGAAGATTTAGTAGCCAAGAATTTTATTTGAACCACTTGCTACTCAGTAGCAAACATAGCAAACATGACAGATTTGGCATCATGGTAAGAAGCCAGCTGAAATACCAGCCACTTAATTTCTAGAATGCATGGATATCCATTCTGTAAGTTTTTCATAACTAGTCACTCATACACAGAGACAGAGAGAGAGTAGGAAAAAAGGGGAAGATGTGGGGGGTAGGAAAAAGACCCCCCCCCCGGAAAAAAAAAAAAAAAAAAGGATGAGGGAAAAAAAAAAAAAAATCAAGGAGGAAAGGGGCAAAGGAGGAAAAACCGAGGAGGAAAGTGAGGGAAACCAAGGAGGAAAAAAAGAGGGGGGAGACTAAGAAGGAAAAAAAAGAGGGGGGAGACTAAGAAGGAAAAAAAAGAGGGGGGAGATTAAGAAGGAAAAAAAAGAGGGGAAAACCGAGGAGGAAAAAAATGGTCAATTTATTTTTTTAATAATAGGAGATTCCCATACCCTCTAGTAAACTGAAATGGTATTAAGACATTCTCCTGACATGAATTTTATTAAACCATCTTGGATTGCGATTAAAAAAAAAAAAAAAAAGTAAATAAATAAATAAAATAAAAATAAAATAAGTAGAAATAAAAAGTAAAAAAAATCAATTGAAGAGTGGAGTTGGGGGCTCATTTGAATAATGCATTGTTTAACTTCCCCAAAAGAGAAAATTAAAAACTTGATAAATTTAAAAAGTAAAAATTGTAAGCCCTAATTCTAATTCATTTTACAAGATACAAGATTGTGGTAATTGAATAAATGCTATAGTTTAAAAAACAAAAAAAAAAAACAAAAAAAAACAAAAAAAAACGAAAAACAAAAAAAACAAAACAACGTATTTACCTTTGTTGTGTGTGTGTATTTCTCTGTATGCATATGTACCACACACACTTTTTTTCCCTCTGGAGAAAAAATAAAAAATAAAATAAGATTTCAAAAAGGAAATAAAGTATCAACAAAAAGAACATAAAAATAAACAAGAGTAAATTAGGCAAATATGAGAAGGCATTTTCCTCTTAAAAAAAAAAAATAAAAAATAAAAAATAAAAATAAAATAAAAACGCATATAAAATGCAAGAAGTGTTTGACTCATCCACTGAGAACTTTTAAACAACCTTTAAACTTTTAAACAACAAGTATATGTTTATCATCAACTAGATCATAGCATAGTTTGATAAATTGGTGGAAGTTTTAATATTAAAAAAAGAAAACTATTACATCTTGAAATATAAAAAAAAATTTCAAATTGCAAAAGTTAAGGTAAACAAAAAAAAACAAAAAAAACAAGACTTCCAGAAACAGTTGCTATGATTGATTTGTTTCCTACAGTATATTGAGTTTTTGCAAGTTATTTAAAGCCAGAAAATATTTTTCGATTTTGGGGGAGGTGGGGTGATAAGGGTTTGGATACAAATCCTTAAATAACACTTAGTTTTGTTTTTGTTTTTTTTGTTGAGGGGGAGACATGTAGTCATACCTTTCTCCAGGTTATTTGTGCATAATTGGATATAATGAACCCAGCAGGAATTGAAACTGCTCTCCAATTAACAATTCCATTAAGCCACCAGCACACCCAAGCTTACCGCACCTGGTATTCCCTAGCAGGAACCCATCTAGGTACTGACTAGGCTCAATGCTGTTTAACAATGGTCATCATACAGGAACCAGTATTTCAACATCATGTCGTCATAAGCCCTGAGGATTGCAATGGAAGTATTACACCATAATTAAGAGTGTACATCAAAACTGCTTGTTTTAAGTTCAAACTGAAGGCATAATAAACCAAAACAAAGTAATTTTTTCTTCTTGCTAGACAGTTAAGTAATCCATGCCACTAAAATATTATCCAATTGAGATATACATAGTTTGATAGACCACACCCAAAAAGTAATGAGTGATACTGTTAAAAGACAAGCAAGACAAAATTGAAATAGCTTTCTAAGGTTAGCCGCAGAGATTTTACATATTGTGCACATATTTTGTAATATTTCAAGATAAACAGGTGGCAGCAAAATTCTTGGGTGGAGGGGAAATTCCATTTTTTCTATTCTTGAAGAGTAAGATCTAAATTTGCAAAAATCTAGACACACACATGTTTGTGTGTGTTATGCCTGGCATAGCAAAGTAGCATTTGCTCTCAAAGTGAGTGAAGATAACAATTGCTATATTTTGGAATGGAAACAATAAAATTAAGTTTTAATAGACATCAGTCTAGGGCAAAATGGAAACTGTTTTTTTATTGGCTAAAAACAACATTCACTATTCTGAAGAACTTCTAATAACACTTAATGATATGAAATCCGCCCCTCTGATTGGCCAAGAAAATCACCAATAGTCAGAAATTAAACAAATCCTGATTGGTCAAATTTCCTACATAAAATTGAAAAGAAAAAAAGAACTCATTTACACAGGTAAATATTATTTACAATTCTTGCAAACATGTAGAAGCTATGCCAGAAGGCTAGTTAAGAAATGATGGCTATTGGCTGGTACCATGTGAGAGATTCTGAAGTCATGGAAGCCCGAAACTTTCTATGACCCCCAGAATTGGGTGGGATGAATAATATATTTTATTTCATTAGGTTTGTCAAAAAGGTTCAGTCTTTTTTGAAAAGTTTCACAAAACTTTATGAAATAATTAGGGTGCTCAAGTACTTTAGTTATTTCATATGTAATGTGGAACAAAATGATTGTAAAATATTTCAAAATATAAGAGCCTTTCTGTCAACCCAACAATTTCAAATATATTGTTTTACCCACCAACTCTCATCTCAGTCAGTGAATTGCCATACGTGATACACGCTTGGGTGATCATGTCTTTTTCAAGACATGACAGACTACGTAGAAAATTTTCCTGCACTAGGTTGCCATTACTTTCTGTGGTAAACCGGTTGCCAACCAAAGCCATAGAACCCAATCTGTCCTGCTATTTAACCCATAGCTATAAGAAGAGATGGATTAATACCTTTCCCAAGGGTAGGCAATATTCATAACACTACATATCCATCTACAAGACAAATATTTTTTTTTCAGAACATTTTGGAAACTGATTAACATTTTTTATTTACTTAGTATTAAATGGGAAAAAACAAAAACAAAAACCAAAACCAAAAAAAACAAAACCTTTTCTTGAACATTAGAAACTATAATTTCTTTTTAAAACCCTAACCAATTAAGGTCATAGGGGCAACACAGGTACTGGGAGAAGAAATGGATTCATATCTTTTCAAGGTTAATAATATGTAATGAACTTGATTGGAATTCAAACTGCTGATTTCTCAATTTGAGTATCTATACATTACCCCACCATACCTCCTAATATAAATGTACTTCCTACTTATCAAATAAGACTTTAGGCTCTCATTAACAAGCGGATCCAAAAAGGAGAAAGTGTTCCAAATTTAATTAATCCATTGTGAATATATTCTTTAATTCGTTTGTATACGCAGTGATCCTAAAAGTAAAAATGAGAGCATATTAATAATTAATAAATATCTGGTAATATTTAACTATTAAATATTCATTTTCTTTTATTAAACAAGAACTGATGACAATTCTGGTATACAGTACCAGAAAAAAAAAAAAGATTAATAGATTTAAAAATATTTTAAGTAAAAATGATTGCAGAAAATCTGGGGAGGGGGGGGGTAAATTTCCAGTAATGGGATAAATTGGATTTTTATGCAACAGATTGTTTTTTTTTTAAATCATCAGGAATTTTACTCAAGAACCAGAGTAATTGAACTGATTCGTTTTCTATGACTTAACTCTTTGTAAGATATTTAAAAAAAAATTTTTTTAGATAATTTTTTTTTTTTGAGTTAATGATTTACTGACAAGTGCTACTAATTAACCCATAGCTGTGGAGAGAAAAGGTGGATTCATATCTTTTCCATGCATAAATGAACAAAACAAATTCAATTGAAATTGGAACTCAGCTCACTGATTTCCAATTTCAAGTGATCATCCATTTCACCACCCACACATTGCTTATAACTAGTATTCCCAAGCAGTCACCCATTTAAGTAGAAACCAGGCTTGACATAGCTTAACTTCAGTGAGAAAAATATTTGGTTACAGGCAGGTATGTTCTTGTAGCTGATCCAAAGCTCCATCAGGTCTCATGACAAACTCTTCACAGTATCTAATACAAGAGAAATTATAATTTTCATCTTTTCAACCAACATAAGAGTGGAAAACAATACTTGAGATGGGCGTTCTCCAACTGTTGTGGCATGCCAGTGAGTAGACATCCAACAAGAGAGAGATCTAGTGATCTGAGAGAAGTGGATCCATACCTTTGTTTTTTCAATATATGAAAAAAAAAAGATAAGTTTTCAAGATAATAAAATTGATTAAAAAAAACAAAACAAAAAAACAAAACAGAAACACACACACACACACACACAAACTGAACTTTGGCATATCATGGAGCAGGCTTGTTTACTCTGGGTACTCTTCCTACTTCCCTTCCACCCATCAAGGGATAGAAAAATGGAAGGTATGACATGAATTGTACAAAGTTATTGGGGCATCATATTTGTTTACAATGAGATTTGATCCATTCCTTGCTAGCAGCAGTATGACTTGGAAATAGGAACATGGCTGGAAGCCATCAAATACTTTATCTGAGCAAATCATTCTGATACTATTCATAGAAACAAACATTTTTTAAGCATTTTTTTTTTTTTTATTATTTACACTTCAAGATTTAGCAAGCAGAAAATTTAGCCATAATTATTTATTATTCTTATTAAAATAAAATGATGGCAGACACTACCTGCACTAAAACATGTATTTATTACAATCAAAATAAGAGAAGAGAGGTTTGTTATCCTTAACCTAGATTTGATCAAATCTTCCTGCACACATTTCAAGTAGCTATTTCATATAAAAATTTAACTAAAATACTTTGGAGGGGGACAAAACAAAAACATCCATTCTTGGTGAAACAAAGGTGTGAAAAAAAAAAAAAAAAAGAAAAGAAAATGCTGAAAACAGATTTTTGGTGATAGTAAGGTTTGTTTATGAGTTCATACATGTGAAGGAAAGATAAAAAGCATTTGACAGATAAAAAAAAAACTTAAAACATTAACAAAACAATACAAAGAAAAATTGCCAAGTCATTAGAAACTTCAGGATTCAAATATAGGAATATGGAAAAACCCTTGCAAAATCGGACCAGATGATCATATAAATCAAATTTTTTTAAAGGGCTTCCTGGTCAAACAATGAACATTTTAGAATCTCACATAAAAAGCAAAATATATTAACATTTGGATATATTGGTCAAGTTGATCATAAAAAAGTATATTATAACCTAAAAAAAACAAAAAAAACTGTATCACCAGATGATAAAGTACTTTGAAAGTTAACTAATGAAATGTATGCTTAACCAGTGATCCATAAAGTAAGATTTTTGACTGGAACGATCTGCTTACATTAGAATAAAAAGGAATAAGATGCATCCTTGTTTTGAAAGCAGTTTTGTTAAGTATCCAATGAAAATTGAAATATTGATTATGTGATTAAGCTGATTTTAACAGCTTTAAGCACTGATGAGTAATGTACATTTCACACTTGAAATCCATGCTATTATAAATAAATTCAAATGAACAAGATCATTCCCACACAATCTCCAAACAAATTTGATTAAAAAGAACTGACAAAGTCATTTTTTTTTCCAATTTTCTGATAAGGCTTTAAGTGTTGCGTTTAAAGTTGTGGACAAACAGTCTAAAGTTCATATTTTGTTATTTTTGTTCAAGTACTTTTGAATTTAGCAGTCATTATAAAAAATCAGTTTAGTGCCAGTTTAGTACTTAAAAAAATCCTCAGGAAAGACTCAAAGAAAGAAAAAAAAATAGTCCACATTAAATAAAATATTATTCCCAAAAGAAGATGGTATCCTAAGTATATGGGATATAATTAATGGGTGCATATATATATATATATATATATAGATATGTGTGTGTTTTTTTTTATAAATAATGGCTGGTCATTTGTATTCAAGGATTGCTATCGACAAGGGTGGCTAGGTACTCCCCATTGCAGAAGCTTACTCAGGCACACTTGTGTTTGTTCAACACCCACAGAGATCACCTCTGGTTTATACTGCAACAATGCTGAGTGGACCTTAGTTACAGTTTCTGGTAGAGAGGGCATTATCTGGTTTACACAAAAATAAAATAAGAAATAGCATTATTTTTGCACAGCCTCATTCCCAATAACTGGTACACATGACATTAAGCTGGACCATTTCAAAGGTCCAGCTTCGCAAAGAATACCAGGATGCCATCAAAGGAATTTTAACCACCACAAAGACTGGTTCCTGAGAAAGTCTAAAGTACTTCAACAAAAATAAAATATGAATTTCAGACAGTTTACCAACAACTTTGAGTACAACATCCAACACCTCTTTTGGGAACTGGTAAAATATATATATATATCACCCCGAGCAAGATGGGACCATCACTTGTGTGCAGGATTTACAGTGAGAGAAGAGACTGGGTACAGGAGGTATTGAAGAAAGGATAAAATATAAATGGGATTCAAGATACAAGATGACAATTGGCATTTAAATTTTTGAAGAGTGTAGCTATCAGAGAAACAAGTAAATGGAAGGGAGCTTCACAGGCAGGAAATAAGAGAAATGAAAATGTTGGAGTAGAAGTGGCAGTTACATTTAACTATTTCAACATTAAAAGAATGGGACCTAGATGCTAATCTAGTAGCATGCTTAAATTCACATGATCAAAACACCAGGAAAAAAGCTGTAGAAAAGACAGAGGGAAGCCATGTCACATCGGTGAGAAATTGACTGAAGTCAAGATGCTAAGTCAAGACCGATTATATTGCAGATCTTTGGATTTTGTTGAGAACCTCAAAATGACTAGCAAAAGCACCCAACTAGATATAGCAACAGTATTCAATGCATGGATGAAGGGTAGATTTATAAATGTACAAGATAGATTCTGGCCCAACACAGAGACCCAACCTTTCTAACAGTAGATACTGCTATAGATTTGATGTATTTGTTTCACTTCAGGTTGGTTGAAAAAGTGAGGCCAAGAGGCACTGTGAGTGTCTCTCAAGGAGATTTGCATCAGCTACACTAATAGTAGGCAGGAAAGTTTCTCTATGGTGGTTGAAGGAGAGCAGTTTTGTTTTGGAGGCATTGAAATTCACAAGTCATTTTCTGCCCTGGTTAACCACTGATTGGAGGTCCGTTTCACAAACAGCAGCCAGGTTTACTTTGTCAAACGTGGCAGATTTCTTATCGAGACAGGAGTAAATTGTGATGTCATCTGCATAAATGCCTACTTGAGAAGTGATGACATCAGGAAGATTCTTGATGAAGACCAGAAACAGCATAGGATCTAGGATAGCCTTGAGGGGTACTCACATTCGTGCAAAAGGATCTGGAAGCGTGCATGAGGCTAGCATGCCAAACTGTCAAAAGCATTTTTAGAGCAACAGCTTGAGCTTTGCCATTATCATAAGCCTGGTATACATATTGTGATGGCCATTAGCACAACTACAGTAGACCTGGTAAAGTGGAAGCCATACTGTTTGTCAGAGACTCGCCATGGGAGGTGAGATGCTTAACGACTTCAGATTTGACTAAAACCTTGAATACTTTGCTGAAAAGCAGTAAGAGGTTAATAATGCAATAGTTACAGAGGTCAGAGGGTTCACTAGAGTTCTTAAAAACAGAAACTCTAGATGAGGAATTTCAACAAACAGGAAGTAAAAAGACAATAGTTGTAAAGTTTAGAGAGGACTAGAGCCAGCTCAGAGGCACATTTCTTCAGGACGATGACTCGGATTTCATCACCTCTGCTTGAGTCATGGGAGTCTAATTTAGAAGTGATGACCAAAACCAGAGAAGGGCTTTTGCATCTATCACTCATTTAAACTTCTGTTCTATGTGGGAAATCAGGTGTGGGTATTCCAGATGAGTTGAGTGTAGAGTTGGAAGAGAATTTGCAAGCAAAGCATTCAACCTTGTCTACTGTAGATGTGAGAACTCTGAATTGATTGAATAGAAGAGGGATTATTGTTATACTACTACAGAGCCACCAGTAATCTCTAGATGTAACAATGCCACTCATTGCTTTAAAACGGGATGTGTGATGTAGCTTATGAAAACACTATATTCCATTCCTGCATCTTATAAAGAGAAAAACCACATGGATGCAAATTTCTTGACAATGTTAGTCGATTTCTTTATTTTTTCTTTACTTGTGTGAATTGGCAAGTGAGAAGGAGAATGACAACTAACAACTGTCCTAGCAGCAGGTTATTAAACTGCCAGCTACTGTGGAATATGTTAATTTCGGCCACAAATAGCCAGCTCATGGGTTAGGTACCCCCCCAAGACAATTCTTTCCCTTTCCTCATCCCAAAACTCCTTATCTCACGCCCTTTTGTGTGGAGGAACACTTCTGCTTCCATCCCAAGATGCTTCTAGAAAAGACTAGATTTCTTCCAAACCATCCTGAAGTCCTTTATTTATTTAGAGGACCAGATTCTAGGCCTAATTATAGCTAATACTGGTTGATGACAATGACCCATGAAATCCTGGTGTGCCTCTACCAGTTGTGCTTACCTTTCTCACTGAGGGCACCGACTTTAAAAGGCTTTTCACAGAATAATCAACGAGATGAACTTGGAATTTCCTTACTGGAATGAAAGCATTGAAGCCATCATTCAGCCAGAAGACCTCAGAGGTGCAGTTTTGAATAGGGTGACTAAAATCTGTGTTCCAAGTGACATCAAGAAGGAAATCACGGAAGGAGTCCCACTTTGAATGTTGATAAAGATATTCTGTTGGTAGGCAGTTCCTGGATGGAGGGAAAGCAGAAAAGGATTGTGACAGACACCACTGCATGATCAGAATTTCCAAGAGGGCACAGCTGTATAGAATAATATAAGTCAGGGTTTGAAGTAGAGAGATCTAGAAGAGATATATATATATATATATATATATATATATATATATATATATATATATTTTACCATAAATTTTAATGTCACCAAATTGATTGTGTTTTATTATATGTATATAATAAAACAATCAATTTGGTGACATTAAAATTTATGGTAAATGTGTGTCTTATACAGTATTTTGTATAGAGGGACAAAAGAAAAACTATTGTATATATTTATTACTTATGGAAAAAAAAATGCTTATAATCAACTAATCTGATGTTCTTTACAAAAAAATTCAATACTAGAATATCTTTGTTTTACATGCTTTCAAAATTCTTAAATGCTCAAGTGAATGCAGTCAGGTGCTAGAAAGTTTCAAACAACAGACTATCTTTAAAATATGAACAAAAAACACTATGTATTCACAAAGAAACTTAAAAATATTTTTAAGAAAATGATGATGAAGCTGAGAACTTTTCAGCACATCTTCACATATCGAAGTCAAAACTTGAGTTCTGCAGGTTTAACATTCAAATTTGATTGGCAAGTTAACACCAGTAATCTAATAAGAATGTATGAGAAGCTTGGCAGCCTACTCTACAGGTGTTTGTTTTTTTTTTTTTTATGGGGATTGGGGTAATAAATCACAGATGCATAGGCTAGAAAATTTGCAG
This sequence comes from Ascarosepion bandense, assembly GCA_037127315.1. Lineage (NCBI taxonomy): Eukaryota > Metazoa > Mollusca > Cephalopoda > Sepiida > Sepiidae > Ascarosepion > Ascarosepion bandense. Next base: position 1,935,673 of record JBBBDQ010001668.1, read on the forward strand.
ACAATTTTTGTGGAACAAACTGCTGTATGGATACTTCTCAGAACACTACAAGCATAACCTCTTCAAGTCTTGGGTCAATTATTATCTAGACACCATATCCTCAAAAGGCTTTACTTCCTACTCTTGTGTTCATATCACATACCTCATTCTCTAGCACCCTACATTGAATGCCTTTTGGGTTTTGTATTGAGTGGTCATAAGTATAAAATAAAAATTAGCAAGTCAAAAAGATATAGTATTTGAGAAATTATGTTTAAGGAGTTTTTTTGAGACTGTATTGACAGGGAAAGACACCTGCTGGTAACAAACATTTTCCAATTAACTCAAGGATAAAAAGGGTAACTAGTCATTACAAAGTCTCATGGTAATATTTTTTGTTCAATTTTTTTTAATTCTTTTTATAACAACACCATTACTATTAAAAGGTGAGGATTGGGTTTCATACAACATTCTCCACAGTTTGCTCTACTTTTTACAGATTTTTTTCTGTATTATGAGATTTATATATATATATATATATATAAAAAATATGATCAACAGTAATATTTTTGATAGAAGTAGACATATTTGCATTTTTCACAGGTGCGTATGTGCGCTTATATATATATATATATGCACACAAACTGAGATGGTGAAACATACTGAGACCATACAAAACGAAGTTCAAACATATGCATATATATGAAAATGTATGACAAAGTTGGAATAGTTTTTATGTGATGTGTTTTATCCTTTAGATAATGTTATATTTTTTTTGTATCTACATGTCAAATTTAGTCTTATTAAGTTGTGAAGGACAAAATGCAACCCGCAAAAACATTTGCCCCCACAACATTGTTATAATATATATATATATATATATATATATATAAGCAGGACAAATTCCTGCTGTATGATGAATTATGAATCATTTCCAATGTAAATCCTGAAAAACACCTAAAATTTATTACATGACTGAAGACCACATAATTTGTTTTCACTAACCAAAATATCCCTATCAGATCTAAACTAGTGAAGACCAATATAGTATATGAATTTTAATGTCCAGTATGAGACTGTTTCTAGTCGCAAATCAATTATCTATATTGGACATACTACCACTTTCTTGAGTAGACCTATTATGTATTACTTATCAAACCAAATGGCCATAAAAACATTTATTAACCCATAATTTACAAGAAACCTTAAGGAAAATTCTAATTGAAAATACAAGAATTCTATATAAATCATAATATTAGAAACATCTTGCTATTTAAGATGCTTTGTATAGCAATCATTTATCACCTACTGTCAAACTTACATTACTTAATAGTGTAAACAGTGTATTGAAATTTTGCAAAAATTTAAAACTGCTAATGTGAATTCTTGTCGCATGCAGCATGTGAGGGCTGGGAACGAACACTCCATTTTCAAAAATGGCACAAAAATAAATTTCTATGTAACAAAACAAGAGAATAAACACCAGAAACAAAAACATCCTTGAAAACGGTTGTAGAAGTGTGTGAAAGCACTTGGGACAATAAAAATTAATGACAATTTTTAGATTCCTTAACTTCTACAAAAAACAAATGTTAGGATGTGGAAAACCAAAACAAAAAAAAAAACTTGATAAAAATTAAGTCTTGTTGGCCATATTTAATGAATGAAATCTTTCTTTTAAACATGTTTTATTTGCTAAAAATGACCAAGATTTTATTAATTTCCGATTTAATTTTTCCACCTATCTTACAGGTTTCCTTTTTGCTGGATATGAGGAATGTAAAAATGTTCCACAATTATTAAACTTCCCAAGTGCTTTCAGTCACATCATTGGACATTTTCAAGGGTGTTATGTTTCCAATGTCATTTTATCCTCATGTTTTGAGTGCGACCTAACTTATTTTGTGTTTTTGCAAAGGAGTGTTCTTTAAAAGCTATCACGTGACATGTGTAACTAAAAAAAAAGAGAAAGTTATGTTACATTGCAGCAACAAGAGTATGCATGACTAACTTTTTAAGAAAGGCACTCAATTCGGGTTTACAAAGGCTCTCTATTTGAGCCTTATAACACAAAAGTGTATTCAAACATTTTTCATGTTATTTGTCCAGTTCATCAATGTTCACTATTGTGAAGTAAATGTTTGAATCTGAAAAATGTTGAAAAAAAGAAATATTAAAATATAAAGAGGAATAAAATTAGTGCAGCTTAAAAGATTACGGTTTTATTGTCAAGTGATTATGTCGAGCGGATTTAGGCTCATTAATACATTGCAAACTTCACACCCGTTTAGTGCAATTTTTGGATTTGTTCACGTCTTCCCTCTCCCATCACAACACTCCACTTTCTTAACACCAAGATAAATAAGTCATTTAGATTAAAAGGATTAAACCAGGCAATACCAGATTTAGAAATAAACCAATAGATTAGGTTTATGTTGGACTAAAAGAAAAACCAGAATATAAAAAGGAAAGGTTCTTACAGCTAAACCCTTATTGTAGAATGCACTTTTTAATGGAACCTTTTAAATCCGGTTTCAGAAAAAAGTTTTCTTTTGAACTAAGTTCTGTTTTGCCTCTTTATATTTAAGAATGATATTACAATAATCAATAACCTATAGTGAGAGCAAACAACCTGTATACAAAAGGAAATTAGTTCAGCATGTATATAAAAATAGAAAAGAAGACAGAATGCATGGTTGTTAAAAGGATGAGACTTCAACAACAGAAAATAATTTTACATCAGCATCATACAATCTCCAAACAGGGATCCATACAAAAGTTAACACATATGATGGAAAAAAATCACATTAAATTTTGGTATCCAGAGATTTTTGTGCATTTTTATACAAACAGATATGAAGACACCTATACTAGGAGCAAACTTCCTCCCATATTTCAACCTATCAGTGAACATGGCTACCAATAGACAATGAAACCCAACTAAAAATCCTTCCAGATTTCATTCAACAGGTATCAGTTCAACACTATCAGACAAGATTTTTTGCAAATCCTTGTAAATTCCCAGGGATTACAACCCCATTCAAAACATACTGACACAGTGTTACACACTGCTAAACACAATATTAAAATGATAGGACAAATGGAAAATTAGAATGGCAAAATACAAAATGGCAAAAGAACTTCACATGCTGCAGTTAAGAATAATTTGACCTTCCAAGAGCTAGTGGTCATCCTCATTGCACATGGTACCCAAAGTAAATTCTTCTGCCTGGTGTCTGTGTGGCATTTTCCAACAACTAAATACATCAGTCCAAGATTGCTAGCCTATCTCACATATACATGATTTCATGGTGGGATTTCAAGTTATGAAAAATTTTTTTTTACCAGACTTGATTCAATCAAAGTGTACTATGAAATCCCTGTCAAAGAAAGCGATATATCAAAGACTTATCAGCCTCCCTTTCAGTTTATTTGAATTCACCAGAATGTCGTTTGGTTTAAGGTTAAAAAAGAAAAAAGATGAAGTATTAAGAGATTTATAATTCAATTTCGCATACATTGATGAATAGCAAGCAGAAATAACACATGGAATATATCCAACTTGTTTTAATGCCTACAGCATTTTGTACTGAAAAAAAAAATGGTTCGGTGTAAAAACTTTCATTTTTAAGACACAAAATAGACGAAACAGGAATATCATTTCTACTTGAGAAGATGGTTGTTATAAAGAATTTACCCACAACCAGAGTCAACTTCAAAGTTTTTGGCATTATAAATTACCATTGAAAACTTTTGCCACATTGTTCAAAGAGTTAGCTTTATGGTCAGACAATCTCAGATAAAAGAATGTAAAAGTTTTACTTAAATATCCTGCTCGGGATGCTTTTCATGAAGCAAAGAAAGCCTTGGTGAACTTCATAAAACTAAATTACCTCAGTGAATAAAACATGATGCTAACTTTAACAACATAACTTATTGAATACCGCTGGTGTTGTTTTACAGCAAAAGATTTAACAGAGAAAATAAAACTATATCCTTCTCTCTCAAGCTGAATTCCTCACAGGTGAAAAACTGCACATTTTAGAGAGAACTTCTCACCATTTAACTATCTGACATTTCCATCATATTTTAGAGGGATGTGAATTAACACTATTTACTAACCATAAACCACTTACGCTATCTACAGCAAGCCCGAAAATTATTCGTCACTTGAATCTCGAGTACCATTCAAAGTCTACTTTGGACCTACAGTATATAAAAAGGTCAAGAAATTATTGTTACAGACGCACTTTCTTGTGCTTCCATATCCTTAATAAATATGGAAAGTTTTCTATCATTATGCAAAAATTTTCAACCATGTTCATGGTTCTTAAAAATCCTGACAGATGAGGAACCACCAAAGTGTTAACAGAGCAATTTGTATGGCTGTACATGTCCACTGATAGAAAAACTGATGCAATCAAAAAATATTTTAAAATAGAAACTAAGAGAAAAATTTACCTCCTCAGAAAGTCTTTCAAGGTTTAAAACTGCTTTGTACTAATTTCATCAAATTTTAAGACTTCAAGTATCCCCGAAAAATTGTTTCATTATTATTTATATAAATACTTATTTTAACTGTTCTCTGAAAATCTGAACTTACTACCAGAAAATCTATCTATAGGATGTATTTGTTTTTTTAAAATCAAGTATTTCGTAAGTGCTGAATTCTGAATAAATCAAAGTAAAATACAAGATTAATTTTTCTTACCCCTCTGCAACCACCAGAAATAAGGCAGTTCACGTAATTGCAGCCAAGAGATTTATTTTTTTAATGTATGCCAAGAACAAAGATAAAGTCCTGCATGATACATTTGCATGACATCATTTAAAATACCTTACAAAGGTCAGCCTGATTTGGGAATAGAGCAAAGTCCCAAATTAAGGACATGCTCACTAAAGTAAAATTTATATATATATATATATATATATATATACACACACACACACACACCCCCATGAGTCCTAAAAATCCACATAGTTAAAGAGCATATAAAAACTCAGGTTCAAATAAATCTACATATAGAGAGCAGATGGAATTATTCAACCAATTTCTATTCTGAACTTGTGTAGATGAGGAAAACCTGCAATACAAATTAAGCTTATTGAATCTAATCAAGCAATAAGAAAAGGCATTAAGAATTAACTGTCATTTGATGAGATTAACAAATTTTCATCTTTATTGGTTCACTTTGAGCAGTAAGAAGTGCCATTGCTATTTCAGAAATTTTTTTTTTTATTACAGTGATGGTGATGTTCACACTGTAAAAAGCCCAAGAACCATGAGAGTTAAAAGGTTACATGACTGATTGCATGTTATTTAAAGACAGAAATTATTTTAGATCATAAATTTTTTTTTCTGGGCAGAGATAATGGTTTTAGTAATACAAGTCTTACTAATTTGTCCTGGGTATAACAATAAATGATACCCATCAGCATGGTCTCTGATCAGAAGCTTTTGAGAAGCATGGAACCACCCCTTAATTGCTGTTGTTCCCAGATCCACCCTGACCCAGGGTGATAACATCTGTTAGGGCACCAACCAAGGCAAATAGTGAACCATCCCAAACTGGGGTTAAAACATGAAAATTTAAAAGTAGATAAAGGAAAAAAATTACCAGCAATACATTTTCATAGTAAAAATAAATTACCAAACTCACAAGAAAATAACATTTTGGCATTAAATGACCCCTAACAAGTTGATATACTGCTAAATAAACCAAACCAGATTAATTAATTCTTAGTTGAGGAGAGAAAGAGGTGGATTCATACTTTGATGTGCAATTTCGAGCAATTATCCATTACACTACTCACATATCCAAGCTTACAGCACCTGGTATTCCCAAGTGGTCATCCATCTATGTACTGACCAGTCTAGAGAGACTGGTGACTGTACAGGAGCCAGGGGTTTCAATATGATATGCCTGTAAGCCATAGAGAGTTACAGAGTAAGAGACAGTTAATGCTTATAGGTAGGGAAGTTAATGTTTGACAGTAGACTTGAAGAAGTTAAGATTGTAGTGACTAGGGAAGCATTCTCTTGGGAGTCCATTCCACAATGCAATGCAATCTAGATGATATTCGCATCTTTAGTTCACAAAACTGTTACATTCATTACATGAGCAGGCACTTGAACAAAATTTATACTTTCAATAATTGTCTATAAAAAGTAATAAACACTACAGACACTTGAATAAGTTTTCTTTAAAAAAAAAAATAAAAGTAGGTCTATATCTGCTGTATATAAAATTTAACATGTAAGAAGTTGAAATTTCACTTCCAAATCACTGTAGGTCAGGTATCCTTTATCTAAAATTCCAGAATCCAAGAGTTTTTCAAGTGCTGACATGACTTGCAGTAAATGGAAAATGTCGTCCTCACACCTTATGTAGAAGTAATGTTTAGTGTTGCATTTATGTATTTTTTTTTTGTAAGTAGTGACCATGTTTACTAAAACATTTTTGCGTGAAGTCTTAATTTCACCACTTAAAAATCCGTGTGAGCATTACATGACTAGCATTATTACTTGTATCTGTATGTATACAAAACTTATTAAATTTTATATAAAACTACTTTCAGGGTATCTTATTTATGCAAAATTCCCTTCAAGGTATATGTGTAAGCTGTCTCATGAAATGTAAAAAGTATGTTACATTTATGCTTCAGTTTCATTTCCTAGCTGGCCTGTTTTGTAGTTACTATATACAAATGAAATAGTCTGTATTTTAAAAAAAAGTGTGTGTGTGTGTGTGTGTGTGTGTGTATGTGTATCCTTCATTTTACAGCTTACTATTTGAAGAGGAGTGTGAACCTGATGGTAGGTGAACCTATTTATTTTTGACTGCCAGTTGGAAAAAATTTGATTTAACATTTTTTAAGGGGGGGGGGAGAGTTATTTATTAAAAAAAATATAAAAATATTTACATTGTTAAAAAAAAAAAAAATTGGATAGTAACATGAGTAACCCAAATACACAAATTCATGAGCGAGTACACAAGCAGAAAGTTAATTTAAGCAACTTATAGATTAAATTGTATATGCATATCAGTTGGCAATAAGTGTTAAAACAAAGTTGTTTACCAAATACACACATTTTGTTATTACAATGGTTTATAAAAGCATATCACTACACAAAAATTTTCATGTTTCAGAACAATGCTGTTCTTCAGGTGATATGGTAAAAATGTTTTATTTAGAAAATTATATATATATATATATATATATCTATCTCGGGCTTTACTATTTACATTGAGCCCTCCACCAAGATCATATATATTTAAAAAAAAAAAAAAACAAATTGACAGGCTGTTGCTGATAAACAATGAAGAAAAACTTGAGCATATATAATAACTGCAACATCTTACAGCACAACAAAAACATTTGATTGCAATCATGGATTACAAGTGGAAACTGATAAAATTTATGAAAGCCAACTTTATAAGCAGTCATTATATACAGATATTTTACTAGCTTAGTTTGATATGTGATCAAATGAAGAGAGATAAAAATAGTGATGTCTGCTTTCTTGAAGAAAGAAGAAAAAAAAAAAAAAAAAAAAATTAAATTTTTTTCCTACTGACAGTCAGAAATAAAGAGGTTTACCTATCACCTGGTTGACACTCCCCCTCTATCTTCTGAACACTAGTAGAGGTTTATCATTCCCCTCCCCCATTCAGGATTTCTCCCCCCACCCGTTCCTTCTAAAGTCATTTTCTTTCACTCCTTGTGCTTTTTGACATTGTCTTGCTTGGAAGTGAATTGGTTAAAAAATAGAATAGCTTTCATTAATTGGGATATATAAATTTGTTTAATGTGCAATACTTAAAACTAGAACTAAATCTCCCACAGATCTATGTAAAAAAAAAAAAAAATTCCAAGGACAAACTACTGCATGCACACCCACAAAGAGAATGATTATCAGTATAAAAAACAAACTGATTTATCTTAATTGTTTGACAGATAAGATGTTCAAAGAAAAGCTACAGCTGGTTCCAATAATTCATGTCATATGGATCAGTTGAAAGCAATGAAGAAGTCGGTGTTAAAAGCTAAAAACTGAAAGACCTGGTTATTATTTACATTATTCGAACTGTTGTCCTCATCTTTATTGCCAAACTCGCAATGTTTTTGGCTGTTATATATTCTGGCCTTCTTCAGTTAATTGGAATTTTGAACTGAAGCCTTTATTTCTTTCAATGGGGTAGATTGTCCTAGTTCCATGAGCCATGCCCTTTCCAGAACAAAGTAAAGGGCTTCATTCAAAATTCTAATCACTTTAAGACCAGATCATGCAATAGTCGAAACATTGTGAATATGGCAACAAAGATGAGGACAACATTCCAAACAATGTAAGTTTGGTCAGTAACTACAATACCTCATCTCAGAAATATAGACAAAGACCTGGTTAGGATACACTTTTTGGGAAGCATTCTAGAGTTTACAATTCTACTTCACTTGAAAATTAATACTGTTACAGATTTCAGCTATCTAGACAACTCAGTTATGAAGTTCATAAAAATGTCACTCTTCTGTGAAGTTATTAACAATGATTTTAATGAATAGGACTCCAACTAAATATTTTCACAGACTATACATTTAGCTATTTACTATTCGTGGCTTTTGTTACACAGAACACAATGTTAACATGTTTTTAGTTAATCTAGTTTAGCATTCAGCTTTTTTTCCAATTTTGATATATCTATGGATTTGTCATTTGCAGATCTTCATATTTGGAACTATTTACACTATTTACAGAAGGCCGGAGTATATTATGGCCAAAACAATATTTGGACTTTGCAATAAGTGTGAAGTTCTGAGTCTAGTCAACTTTCTTTGCATAACTGACTTGAGAAAATTTTATGTGCAACTTTAAACTTGTGTTTTCTGGTCTTCAATTATTCCATTTCTATAAGCAGAGATTTCAGTTTTTGTTCAGCTGCTTCTTCCTGCTTTTTTTTTTAAGCCTCAAGGTATTGGTCGTATGTTCTGGTATTGGAAGCACAGCAGAAAAGTTTCATGGAAACATGCCCAACACTTTCAACTATGGCTAAATAGTCTGATCAGGCACTGTGCAACCAGAGTCAGCTGTCACATGTCAGTGGAAATTTCTTTTTTGACTAAAGAAAAAAAAAAAAAAAAGACTCAAATGCCTATGAGAAAGTACTAGCAATCTGCAAACAACTTTTGATATTCTTTGTTGCTAAACAAAGAAGAGTAAAACAGAGTAGTCAGACAGTCTTCATTCTTGCGGAAATTCTTGAATGCAATAATTCTCAGCAGCTTCCTGCTTGAAAGTATCTAAGAGGAGACATTGCCAGAAGTGTCTCTATGAGAGTGATGAACATTTTCTTAGTCGCAATTCCGCATGCTATGTTGACATTTCATTTTTGGATAAATTTTGCATTAACCTACCTGCCAGAAATCTACGCTCAATGTCTGCAGCATCTTTATGCATGTCTGGGTTTGACAATTCTTACAAAGTCATTCAGTTTGGAAGATTATTTAGTGTGCTTCTCCTTTACAAATCTTTATTTCATGATCATACTAAAAAGATCTGCAAGGAAATAAAGTTTATTGCTCTGATATTTTATCAGATTAATGAAAGGTGATCCTTTTAAAACAGACACAAAAATCTGCATTTTTACTGGAAATAACACATTCACATTTGATAGCACTGCAGAGAAGGACTGGGGACATTTTTCTGTTTTTTTAATCAAGTTAACAAATTTGATGACATCTGGCCAAATATCTAGGAGTTGTTCACATGTTTTCTAGCTATCTATGGCAGAAATACAAAAGTAAAAGTAACAGGGTTGCCAGATTGAACTTTAAATATAACGCCAAGCCAAATAAAGTCTTAATATATTTCATCATTTTTTCACACAACAAAAGCTAGTCATAATTAGCCAGAAAACTTTAAAAATAGCATTATTGTTATCAAAAGGCACATTTTCTATTCTATTGTCCTTCCTGGCTACATTTTCTTTAGGTCAAGTTTCTCAAACTTGTTACTTTTGGCAACAATGTAAACAAACAGTTTGGGGATGTATATTTTTCAGCATGGAAAAAAAAAAAAAAAAAAAAAAAAAACTGATGAGAAAAATCAAAGAACTTTGATATGTGAATGAAATTTCATTTTTTTTTTTTTTTAACCATATCACCACCCCAAGCAAGGCATTTTACTGCCACAGTTTTGCAGAGGGTTACATAGGAGAAAAGTTATGAGAAAGAGTGACAGGTTATAGGGGGAATCAGGAAATAAGGGAACGATGAGAATACTGATAAGAGTGGATTGGATGGAGAAGGGAGCATGAGAGAGTAGATGCAGGTTAGTGAGATAGAAGATGACTTGACTTTACATTTAAATTCTTGGAGATTGTAGCTGTCAGGAAAGTAAGTAAATGGAAGGGAATTCCACAGGTGGGAAGTGCGAGAAAAGAAGCTGTGTTCAAAAAGTAAGATGATTATTTGCTTTTTCTCTTTTCTCGTGGAGTGAGGGTAGCAGGTAGGAGAAGACATGCCTTCATGTTATCTATCTTGTCACTTAGATGAGAAAATACAGAAGTAACTATGAGGTCATAAACTCTAATCAAGAAATCAAATGTATGCAATAATTGCCAAATATTACTGATGACTATGTAATTAGAGGCCTTGGAAGAGATTTATGCTCCTATTAAATTTTCTCCTGTTATGGACATTGTTATAGGATGGAATGGCTGAAGTAAAAAAAAAAAAAAAAATAAATAAAAATATGGCAAACATCTTTTGTTCTCAGAGAGACTTTCATATACTATGACGTACACAAAACTATACACACACATATATATATATATATATATATATAAGCATCCCATCTGGAGAAATATATCACATCTACTGCAAAGTAAGAGGGTTAAAAAACGCTTTACATATAATTTGGAAATACCTCTGATCTGGAGAAGCCATTTTTATGACTCCAGATTTAAATGGGCCAGAGTCATCTATGTCCCAAATGCAAACATCGTCATGTGCTTGAAAGCAGCCAGGGGGGAGCAGATTTAGCCTCAGCTAGGTCCAAGTAATCTTCCCATTTGGTCGCTGATCATGAATGGAAAAGTGACTAGCACTTGGGTGACAAAGCTAGCATCATGTGATTCACATGACTTACCTCCAACAAAAGGAGATAAGCGCCTTCTGTACCCCCAACAGCTAAAAACATTTTTTCAAAAGTTTCTGAGATTTGGTATTTCAAATTTCATGACTTGAGAAAATGGATGTGTGGCGAGCTTAATTTAGAAGATTTCAGGCCTTTTCAGAGAGCTTTTGGGCTATCTCAGGGTGTATAAAAAAAACAAAAAAAAACACAGGACCTGTACAAACCCTGAATAAAAATTGTTATAATTTCATAAACAAGAACACCAAATAAAAGTGATCTCTACATAAATAAAAAAAAAAAATAGAAAAAAAAAAAAAAAAAAGAAAAATCCCAGAGAGAAACAGAAATAGACTTTGCAGTTTTCCTGCTGGGTAGGCTTATGGCCACATCAAATTGTGACACTGGTTCCCATACAATCACCCAATTTAAGCAATGTCAAGACTGGTGAGTACTTTGATGGGTGACTGTTGGGGAATACCAGGTGGTATATTGGATAATGCCTCAGAGTTGTTAACTGCAGAACCAAGTTCCAATTTGGGTTTTGTTATATTGACTTATGTGCAAATACCGTTGAGAAAGAGTATGAATCCCCCTCCTTCCCTAGCTATAGATTAATTAATTAGTATGACTTACCACTAAACCCTATTATTATAAAATATTTCTTAAAATAACCTGAAACCAATTAAAAAAAAAAATCCTGTTAGACACCTCACCTTGAGAGCAAACCATCACTGCATATAGCAAGTTTGCTTCTCACTGGGCAATCTACATGATGGATTTGTACTAGACTAAGCTAACTTTTGTCAACATGAATTGTTATTTTACAAACAACAGAAACTGGCTGTAACAAAATATCAAGGATTGCTAAAAATGTAAGATAAAGCTTTGTCATTAGTTAGTGTCAAGTGTACAAAGAACAGAAAACAGCAGTAATTGGCCTCAGACCTGAAAATTGGATTTTCCCCACCAGTAAGTGTTCAAGATCAAATGTTGGTTTTCTACTCAGATCAGAACTACTAACTTAAAAGATTAGTTTTTTTTTTTTTTTGTAGATATTTACTAAGTCAGTAAATATCATGGTTAGAAGATAAAATAAACTCAATTTGAACGTTTTACTAAAACATGAGAAACTCATAATTTTAGTTATGTTAAGTCTGCAAAATTTGATACCAATTATGACTGATATTTTTGTAATCATTTCACTCCAAGGAAACACAAGAGGTTACGGAGGGTAAAAAAAGAAAAAAAAAAGGAGTGAAAACTATAAAAGCAGAATCAAGATAGTAGATAACAAATGATGTTACATTTATATTTTTGATGATCAGAACTGGCTGAAAAATATGAAGCTCCACAGGCAAAAAGAAAGTCAGCATACAAGATATGGTTACATCTAGCCAGTCCAACTGCAAATGGATGAGACCTTGTTGCCAAACTAGTTAATTACCATCCATGATACACACTTAGGCAATCATGTCTCTTGAGACATGACTAGGCAGAAGATTTTCCTGCAGTAGGTTGCCATTACTCTCTGCAGTAGACCGGTTGCCAACCAAGGCTATAGAACCCAATCTATCCTGCTATTCAACCTATAGATGGTGCTGTTCTTAAATTCATAAAGTCTACATACCATAGTAAAGAGTTAATCTGGACAATCACCGTGAAAGTATTTAAAGAAAAGACAGGAAAGCTACATTACAGCATTGAGAAAGAAAATGATAAACTCAAATGTCAGGTCAGGACCAATAACATGGCAGATTCTTTGAATTTTATCAAAGATTTATAGCAGGAGCACCAGACCAGATATGGCAGCAATATTCAAAGCATAGATAAACAGTAAACTTATTTGTAACATAGATTCTGCAGACAACCTCAGAAACAAATTGATAAGATATTCTTGCATTAATAATACATTTCTATGATAAATGGATTTCAAAAGATTTCCTCTTGATACATTAAGGAATTAAGAATCAAGAAATCAATACTTCCTAAAAACAAAAAAATTATTATAGTTATTTACCTCTTGTAAACAATATACTTAATACCTCACAATAAATGTTTATTGTACAAAATGCAAACAAAATTTACAATTTTTGAGATTGATATAGTATAAACATGACATTAGTTTACTAAATTTATAATCTATATGAAGGAAGGAATTAAAAATTGTTATAAGCCAGTATCTTTACCTTGGTTTGAAGCTGACTGGAGTACTAGTCATAAATACCACAGGAAAATATACAACTAACTTAGCCATCAAACGGATCATAAAACTATTTAACAATAACATTTCACTATATTTAATTTTTGTTTTTAAGTGATATTTCATGATCTGTCTATATTTCTGAGATAAGGTAACTATTTACAGAAGGCCGGAGTGTACAATGGCCGAAATAACATGAAATGACCAAGAGGAGGACAACAGCCTGAACAATGTAAATAAAGTAGTTATATTTCATGTTACACTTTTACATGAGGCCATTCCTTAGCATCAAGGTTAATGTTTAAGAATCATCATTAATATTAATCATATTAAAAATCATGATTCATCATGCATTTTCTAAATTTCTAGCAAAAGTAATTGCATTATGCATTTTTCATCACAGAAAGCCCAACTGACCCTATTATACTGTGCAGTCAACAAAATCAGAAAATGCATATGCACAAAAGTTAAAATACAAAATGCAACCTGTTTTTCCACCATTTAAAAAAAAAAAAAAAAAAAAAAAATTAATGACTAAAGTAAATACTTATTTAATAAAAATGCAATATTGCTTATTTTTTTTTGCATATCTTGAGTTTTTATATACAAGAATCCAGTTTTTAGTTTGCCCTGCATCTACTATAAACAAATCACAAGGCCAAACACTTCAAAGATAGAATTTGGCTCCAGAATGATACATTTAGGCATAACCAGTTGAATTTTGCAAGCTCAAGAATAAGAAATACTAAGAATTTAGTTCTTGCTGTTAAAAATGGAAAAAAAAAAAAAAAATCTTAAAAATATTGAAGTCCTAAATTATTAAACCAAAATATAAGGATTTAGTCAAAGTACTTTTTTCCAAACAAAACATTTCATTCAAATTTCATCAATTTGGTTGCGAAATTGAACCAAACAGAGTTTGCAAATCTTGACCAAAAAACATGTTAGCAATAACTTCAACAATACTAAATACCGTCTTTTTTCAACTACGTGTGTTGCAAAAAATTCTAGTAGTTATACAAATTGGTTTAGGTTAAATTGTCACAAGACAAATACTTTGTGCACAACAATATTTGATAAAGACTTCTTGTTGAACTTCACAAATCAAAAGCAAGAACAGGGTATGTAGTTTAATGTTATTTATCTGTAAGATAATGTATTATCAGCAATGAATTGTGTAATATCAAAAGACTGAATTTCAAACGAAATGAAAAGTACTTTGATAAGAATTTGAACCCAGTACAATTATTCAAAATTAACTTATTTGAATCACACCAATTGATTAAAGCAATGAGGAAACTGTCACTGGATTTTATTTTGCAACAAATATTTATAAACAAAAGTAAAAATGTTAAATTTACACACACCTTTACTGAACATTTACTTAACCAAATAAATTTTTTTTAAGTATAAGACTTATAGTATAAGTAGATATTTTTAACTTATCTTGACAAAATGATTATAAAGAGTAAAATACTTTCCTTACACAAAAACTAAATTTTTAAAAATATTTGTTTAAATCTTCAGCTTCAGTTACAGTACCTAAAAAAAAAAAAATGTAAAGTTGAGCTGGATTTCATCATTTATGAGACTAAGTACTGAAAACATATCTAACTTTATGTGGGTATGGGAGAAGTTTGTTTTTAAGTGTTATGACTAATTGTGCAAAAATCTTTACACAGGTCCAAGTAAACAAAACAAAAAACTTCTGATCCCAAGTGTCTACATTTTTAGCAGTTATCCATTTTATAAAGCAAACAAGTGACATTCTTTTGAAAAGTTCACTTCTCAGAATACAAACTCAAAAATTATCAATTATAAAATCATAAAAATATTCTAAATAACCAACCAATTTGTTACTAAATTTACATTAGATAAAAAGCAAGTGAAAAAATTCCTTGTAAGATCATTTTTTTTTTTTTTTTTTTAAATAGTCCTCTTAATTCCAAATAAATTAAAATTTTCTTTCCATTTGAAATAAATTAGAAAGAGCTGATTTAAAATCTGAGTGGACAGGAATTGTGACAGTGATCAAAATCAAGTACTTTAATATTTCCAATTTGATAATAGCAAGTAAAAGTTTAGCAATAAAACCAACCATGTTATTAATGAGCAAATTCAAAGGGGGGGGGCGATAAGAAAATTTTAAGCCTCTCTGCCTCCCCATCTTAAATCTGGGCCAACAAATCCAAAACAGATTTTTTTTTTTTTTACTACCTCAGATGGAAGAGAAAACTGAAGTTTCATATGCTACTACTTGGGTTCTTTGCTCTACACCCACTTTTGACCATATCAGCTCCTGATAGAGGAAGGAGAGAGAGGAACAACTAACTTATCAGTAAACATTTCAACCTTTCTGAATATCTAAAGAGATCAGTTTTCTATTTCATTGGATACAGTCAGAATCTACAGGCAAGATTAAAAAGAAAATATTAACTGAAGCAAGGCATGAACAAAAATTAAATAAAATAAAATTTGGAAAATAAAACTTTACAAAGAGAAATTAAGATGTAACTCTATAATGCCCTTATTGTTTAACAAGTCAAGTACACCATCTGAAAGCCAGCTTCAAGAAATAGGTTAAAAGAACTAGTATGGAAAAGGGAAGTAAACTTTTATAATGTACACAGCATAGATGCTTGGTAGGTAAGGGTTAGATGCTGGGTAGGTGAGAGTGCTTCTAATGATAACTGCAAAGTAGATCCCAAGAGTGCACAATGCAATGCTGGATTAAAGTGTCTAAAGATATGACAATTGGCAGAATAAAAAAAGAGAAACTCTGTAAATTTTGCAAGCAAGGAAACCAAATTTACATCATTATTTGAATAATGTAAAAAAAAAAAAACAAAAAACATCTCACCCACTGCATCATGGTCTTCACATAATCTTTAGCCAGGGTAGCAGGCATTAGTAAAGAGGGGGGGATCTCATAAATATAAGGAAATAACACTTCAAATATGTTAATTAAAAAATAGAAGTATTTTCTCTTAAAAAGTGAAACTATCTTTATAGCACTTCCGTTGTGGTGCATTGGATATCGGCTCGGAACAAGGAATCGGGAAGCCGAGTTAAAATTCCAGCTGAATTCATTGCCTTCACTTACGCGCAAATACCCTGTCTATTCCTTCCAGTTATGGGTTAAATAACAGGACAGATTGGGTTCTATAGCCTTGGTCGGCAACCAGTCTACCGCAGAAAGCAATGGCAACCTACTGCGGGATAATCTTCTGCCCAGTCAATCATGTCTCATTCGAGACATGATCGCCCAAGCGTGTATCACGTATGGCACTTAACTAAATGAAATGAAGCATCAATTACATTTTTATAACAATTATAATTTATGACAAATTCTGTTAAAATTATAGTCAAGTGAGATTAGAAGAAAAAAGTAAGACTGTTCTATGGCTAATGTTTAATTTAAGTGGTATTATTAGCCTTCTAACTTATTACTTTTTAAAGTCTTATAAAAAAAATGATTTTGAAAGCAGTGAAAAAGATCTATATAAAAAAAGGGGAGTAGAAACAAACATTAAATTATCATGAGCAATTTGTTTATTCAAATAAGAAATTTATGTTTGACGAGATCTGAGTATTAAAAGAAAAAAGTTTATTTGATCTTATGGAAAGAAAATATTTTTTGAATGCTTAGCTAGAAAAAGAATACATTTTAGAATAATTAAAGTGAAGAATTGTGGGCAGACCTGAAGAAGACTAACACTACATTTAAATTTGTTGTTTTTCAATATTTCAACAATTGGAGGAGGGGGGGGGCTCAGTTTGTCATACAATGTTATAGTAAATCGATCCTCCATTTTGGAACCACTCACCAGTACATTACCACCACCTGTAAATTGGCTGGTTATCTTTTTTTGTTTTTTTTTTACTTTTTTCAGTGCAATCTTAAACCCTAAACTTTCTGATTGACAAAAGTATTTGTAAAAATTTCAAAATGTAAACAATTTTAAGGTCGGGGGGAGGTTTAGTTTTTCATACAACCTTATGATAAATCGATCCTGTGCAATTAACTTTTCGCTTGTGCATATTCATCTAGTGAATCCTTTGCGTACTTTTTGAATAAAGCCATTCTTGGAGTTTCTGAGGAAGATGCCATTGTAAGCATGAAAGAAAACTTGAAAAGGACAAAATCAAGAGCAACAACTCGTCCCCCCCCCAAAAAAACAAAGCGACCCCAACGCGAGTAGTTTCAAAATGGAGGATCAATTTACTATAATGTTGTATGAGAAAGTGAGCCCCCCGCCCTAAAATTGTTTAAATATTAATTTTTTCAGATTTTTCTTTGATAATCGGAAACTTTATGTAATAACTGATAAGACTGCACTTAAAAACGTACAAAATGAAAAACAACAAATTTAAAATGCGGTGGTAGTCTCCTTCAGGTCTGCTGAGTTGTGTAAATCCACTGTTGGTTTTTATTTAGAAATAGGCCTTGCAAAGTATTAACATCATAAAAATGAGCAAAGATGGAAAAATATACAGAGAAAGAAAAATTGCCAATTTCAGAAAAAGTGTGAAATGAAAGAAATATTTAATTTGCATGACAAATTTCTTTTGGAAATGCATGTAAAAAAAAAATGTATCAAGTTTCTGTATTAATTATTCAATTAGTGCCCTGAATATATGAAAGGCCTTTGACAAGTTAAGTATCTCTGGAAGAAATCTCAATAATTAAGTTCTTCCTAACAGATCTGAAGGTCATCAGAAGTCCATAAAGAGCAATGCATTCCACATGGTCCTCTCTTCAAGCCTACCATCTTTCTACTCTATATTAATGTTCTGCTTAAGAGTATGGAATACCTGAACCTAGTAGCTCATCTCTCCTAACCCAGGCGATTCAATGGGGAAAGGACTGGTTTGTAAAATTCAATGTAATATTCTACCACCACCAAGCAGACACTGAACTTTCACCCATTATGATGGATGGGTCTTCTCAAAGAGGCTCCTTGCCCTAACATCTATTGGGATTCAAGCTCTCCCTAGACTTCATATGAAACTCATGCATCCTATCTATTGCTAAAAGATATTGGAAAAAATGTTGACTCATTATACTGCTCCAGTAAGTATCTGATTCCTGCTAAACTAACTTTACAAGAGCCAGATCAGACATAAAAATAAAAAATATGGAGAATTGCTGTCATGTCTGGACTTTCCTTGTACTCACTTGCTTGCTTGTCTTGTTCAAAAAGTGTATATGTGGCTTTGTGGGTGATTATTTCCTCACTCAACAAACCCTTCCTTACAGACAAAAGTTTGTGAGCCTCTCACTATGCCATATTTTATTCAATAACATCACCACTGGCTTCAACAATGTCCTCCAGATGACTTCAGAAAATCCTGCAACTCTTCTGGACAATCTTTGCCTTCAGTTTATCTTTAGTGTTAGAAAGAGTTTTATTGGTATTTTGCTCAACTGTGCCCGACACATAATTATCAAGGGGCTTGCAGTATGAGGAGTTATGTGGCCAGATTTAAAGGGTCACAGAAATTGGCAGCCATGACTGTTCTCTTGCTTGTGTGGTATGGTGCAGACTCCTGTTGCCAGATATAGGGTCTTCCAACAGCCACTCTCATAACCCAGGGTAGCAGTACTTCGTTGTTACTTGAATAGACCCCTATTGATCCTCAGGCCCACTGGAAAGATGAATAGGGGCATCATGTTGCCATCACTTGTGGTCAATACAAACACTTTCATAATCACCATTGGATTCATGCAACTCTTTCCAAATCCTCTCTACTGTCCTCAGACACCCAAACACTCTGAAATGTTCATACTGGAGCTTCTGGTGTGAATGCCAAGCAGTACAGTATGCCATATCTAATTTTCTGGCAGAATGAATTGTGCCATGGTGGTGTTTTTCTTACAAACGGTGCCCAACTGATCCTACTATATTGTGCAGTCGATAAACAACGTGCATGTGCAAAATTAAAAATATAAAATGACAATTAACCCATTGCATCCTTTGTGCGAGTGCATTTAAATACACATATATACATTGGGTGCAATGGTTAAATTAAACACCGTTACTTTCGTTGTACAAAACCAAAGAATCTGTTAAAGCTCATTTCCATTAAAAAAAAAATAAAAAAAAAAAAAGTTAAAAAATGAAAAGTTTTTGATATTAAAAAAGAAAAAAAAATGTCTTGAACTTTGAAATGGAATCGGTTCTTTATCAGGTCACCGAGCAAAAGAAATAGGTCATGGAAAACTCCATATTTATTGGAACAATATTACAAGCCTTTCTGTAATCATGCAATAAAAGAAAAAAACTCAACTCAATCTAACAAACGTGCAACTGTTAATAAAAATAATATACAAGCTTTTTATTTTAACAATATAAAAATTATTTTAACCGAAAGACCAGAAAGTAAATTACCTGCTAACTTTTTAGGTCACATTTTATTTTCATTTTTACTTTGTATTTATTTACGCTAATTAAAAGAGAAAGTAGTAAATGCACCAGCAAAAAAAGATATTTAGTGACTAGTCTTTGTCTGATTACTGATGTGATACTCAATGAGAATCAAACTCACTACATTACAACAGAAATGATTTAGTGACTTAGTGAAATTATTTTGCTAATCGATACTTCTAAAATAGTAGGAACCACTTCAGAAAAAGGCCTCTTCTTTTTTCCTTAGCTAAAAAGACTAAAAAAGAGACTATATACTCATTCAATTTAAAATTTATATTGACTTTCAGGTTCCCTACTACTGCAGCTAATAATAGTAGTAACAGATTCACTTTTTCATAGTAAAAAGGAAGGGACGATTGATTCCCCTCCCCATATTGTAACTATTTAACAATATCAGGTGACACCAACATACAAAATAAATCACTTCAGTTTGTGACCTAGACAATCGGAATAACCAAACGTTGAGGTTTGAATGGGAGCTGACATTTCATTTAAGTTAACCATCCAAAATATTTACTACAAGAGAAAAGTAAAAAAAATTTACATAAAAGAAGTAGAACCCTTCCCATTCATTTTTTGGAAAAAAAGAGAAAAACAAAATTCAAAACTAAAAGTCATGTTTTAAACAGCAAAAATATGTGTGGGTCTTTCAGAGCATGTTCTACGTAAAAAGAGAAAGAGCATCTCAATGTGTGTGTGTTTTTATTTTTTTTAGTCAAACAACCGAATGGAAACAAGAAAAGGGAATTCAAAAATGTGTTTTTACTTACTTACAAGTTTAAAATACCTAGAGAAAAAAAAGCAAAAAAAAAAAAAAGCCAACGAACTTGGTCAAGTTAAAAATGGTCCATAAGTAAGGGCACAACAATGAGACACGACCGATTTCATTTAAATGTCAGTTTTATTAAAAAAAAATAATCATTAATTAAGATCAAAAGCTTACTACAGGTGGCATGAACCTGCACGCAGAAAAAAAATATCCAATTTTTTTTTTTTAATGCATTTTCGATATTTTAGAACTTAGAAGTTATTTAGTTGTAGTGTACTCAACTGTGTGTAAGGCTTATCCAAAAAGAAAAAAAAAAGATTTGGTTTTCCACATATGTCCACTTTCATGGAAGTGGAAAATAGGAAACATTTTTGAAGATCTTTCGTTTTATCCCGAGGATCGTGCAGTTAAGGGTAAAAAAAATGTTTTTTAATTTCAGTTAATAAAATTAAAAAATAAAATACGTTATGTTAAAGCTGAACTTCTTATTGACACCTGTAGTGTAGAGATAGAACACAAGACGAGACTTCACTAGAGAGAGAATTTATCAAATTGGTGCCCCGACCTACGTAAGATGGAAATAAATTAAATTAAAGTTTGTACAGGTGGCAAATGAAAATCATACAGATAACAGAAGAACTGGATAAATGGAATAATTGTTATATCCAGAATGGACTTGCTAAAGCCCACTGGTAAAATATTTTAAGATTTCAATTTTAGATGTTTCTTTATGTCTTGTCACGTGCTAGATAATATTACGGTAGAAAGTGCTTTAAGTTACAAGTTCATAGAACTTTTTTTTTTTTTTTAAGGAAATATATGAGCAGTACAATTATCGGTCTAACAGAAAAAATACAGAGGAATTTAGATTAGAAAAACAGGTGGAAAGAATCTGGTTTCGTCTCTCTCTCTCTATTATCGATTTTTTCAACTGGGAAATCGGAAAGTCATTTAATATTCTGATTAATTTTAATGGTGAAAACAAAAATAAAAAAGAAAGCTCATTATCAACGGTCTAAAACAAAGTTTTTAATATTAAAACAAACATGTTGGTGTTGTAAAAAATTCCATCTCTGGTGGGTTCAGGTTTCAGTTGGGAATTACTGTTGCGGGGAAAGCCATTATTACGATTTTTAACCTTTCTTTATAATCAATGAAAAAAAAAGTTAAAAGAAATAAATACCATATACATGTGAGTAAAAAAAAGATATAAGGGGGTAAACGTAAGTGTTTAGGAAATTGAGAAACTAAGTAAAATTTCGCTATAAAAATAAATCACGAAAATTTATTAAAAGATTTAAATAAATTTAGAATGAGCTTCTCAGCTTCTGCTTATTTTTCGTTAACTCAACCGCAACTTAGTTTTGCGGTTTTTAGTTACTAACAATTGTAATAAGCTCAATTCTTTACCGAGAAATATACATTCGATTTTTTTTTTTGCTGAAAAATAAGTCGAAACTAGTTGGCATAAAAGTACACTACAGGTTCTTTAAAAAAGTCTTTTATAATTTTTCTGATGATAATTGCGGGAAAAAAAAAAAAAAAAAAAAAAACAGAAACAGACAAGTGGCTGACAGGAAAATATCCGTACTAAAAGTTCTTGCATCATGGAAATAAATTATATTAAAACTGAAAAATTTGCATGATAAAAGATATGAAAAGCTAATTTCGTTTCAAAAAATTAAATCTTAAAATACAGATGTTAATGTAGTGAACTGAATAACAATCAGAAAAATCCTTTAGAAATTTAATTAACAAAACGAATCACATGGTTAGTTGGAAAATCCGATGATTAGAACAAAAATGCAAGAAATATCAAGAATAGAAATTAAATATATGCTTTTAACTTGAAAAAAGAAAAAGCTTTAATTAGTTTTAAAATAATCAAATTAGAGAAGAATATTTTTTTAATTCATTCTTTACTTTTTATTAAATTTTTAACTTACCTGAGGTCATTCTTGGAGTTAGAGAGAAGTGACAAAACGGCAAAGGTTGAGTTGTCTTGTTTGGTTTGATTTGATTTCAAGTAGTAATTTCTTTTTTTGCTGCTTCAAATTTCGGAAATCACCAATTGATAAAAATAAGGTAAAAAAAATATTCAGACGAAGGAGAAACTATAATTTTTTAAAGGAAGAGAAAGTAAGCAATGAGAGAGGAGGACGTCTGCTGTCAGGACAACTGGAAAAATTATAAACAAAAAAAAAAACAAATAAAGGTTGACAATTGTTTTTGTGATGACTTAACTTTTCTCTTTTTTTTTTTTAAGTGTTGCAGTTTGGATAATTAATTGTCGTTTTAGATTCAGATTTCCCCGCTATCGTTTAGGCCCTTTCTTCTTGTTAAGTAATTTTCCTAAATTCAATGAATGGAGGGGTTGTCCTGGCCCAGTGAAATCTTGGCCTGCTCTCCCTGCTTCTTTTTTGTTCTTGTCCTAATGACCACTTGGATGACCAGGTGACACGACACTTTTTTTTTTATTTCATTCAGGTGCTGTCTTCTTTCTTTACTGAGGACAACAAGAAAAAGAAAGAAGAGTCGATGACATTGACAGCAGCGGCGACATTAATAACTGAGTCGCCGAACCGCGCCATGTTTTCTTCCGCCTCCGCTTCTTGACGACGAACCGCCACTTCGTCTCCAGTTTTCCCTTCTTCACTTGCGAGAATTCAAAAATAATCAGTGATTCTATAGTCGATAGAGATTGTTTATCCACAAGGGATTCTATAATTGTTCGTACAGGTCTTTTCCTTTTAACAATATTAAGATGACTGTCTTGGTCTATCACGATGATTGTTTTACACAGTAGTAGCCGCTTGGGTTTTTTAAGCTTTGTTTTGGCCAGCTTCAGTCACGCAGTTCTTTCTCCCGTATTTTAATAAATATCTAACCTTTTTTCCCCACTATTGTTGTTAACAGAAATGTATAACATGGCCGGAATTAAAATGTCGAGATTAGATCGTCAATTATTGCCTCAGTTTTAGGGACGTAATCAAAAAATGATTTGCTTATTGTTGCTGACTCGTGGAGATGTAGCAGTAGTTGGAAGAATTATATAGTGCTACTATTTTTTTTCCCTTTTTCTTACTAGAAGCATAATCAGAGCATTTTTAAACGGATGGACGGACAAACAATAAACGTTGAGAATATGGAATAAAATTGCAGAGTAGAAGAAACTAAATGAATAACTTGGAGAGGAATAAATGCAGAAGAGAAGAATCCATCTAGGGTAGTAACATCTGTTGTTAGTTGTGATAAGGTCTTCGTTTTTCGTATACAAAAAGCGTAGGAAGAGGAATAAAGAAATAGAGGGAGATTGCGCTCGTGGTAGAGAAGATAAGAGTATATAGAGAGGGGGTGAATTGGAAGAAAGGATCATCGGAAAAAAAGAGGAGGGATGCTGTGCGTGAGAGAGAATTAGTTGTGGGTGGAAATAAGGATTAGGAAAGAAGACGAAAAGGGCATCTTTGATGAGAAAAAAAAAGAACTAGAAATGATTACTCAGAAAACGGCGAAGGCTAATACTTGCAAAAATATGTTCTTTTTTTGTTTTTTTAATTATTGAAAATTCAGGATTTAAAAAAAAAATAAATGAAGATGTTCGCATGTGAAGCTGGAAAAAGGTTTAAAAATGAGTCGTGTCACTAGTAAAAAGAAAAATTCCGCCAGTCGGGTCGAGTCGCGTGCGCAAAACTAGTCACTTGAGTGAGAAATAGAATTTAGAAAACCAAATGTGAATATGCTTTATGAAAATGAATTTTTCAAAAAATTGAATTTAATAACCAGAAACATTTTTTTTTGTTTTGATGGTACCGTAAAAAAATGTGTTCGAATCTAAAAAAAAAATAACTGCATGATAAATCCAAGAATTTCAAACCCATGTCATTGTTTTGTGAATGTGGTGATGTGAA
Source organism: Ascarosepion bandense (assembly GCA_037127315.1). Classification (NCBI taxonomy): domain Eukaryota; kingdom Metazoa; phylum Mollusca; class Cephalopoda; order Sepiida; family Sepiidae; genus Ascarosepion; species Ascarosepion bandense. The sequence continues at coordinate 1,960,094 of JBBBDQ010001668.1, forward strand.
CCCATTAAAAAAAAAAAAATGGTACCTTATAATAATGATGAATATTTCTTTTCGATTTCTATATAATGCAATCAACCAATTCAATCATGTATAAATTTTTTTTATACTTATCCCTATAGGAGATGTAAAAGCATATAATACATTTAAAATCTAAATGTGCGCACAAAATGTATTATTCAATTGATTCGGATTATGCATTAAAAATACTTACCTACTTTTTGCAACCCCTGTAGTGTATATACAAGGCAACAATTTACCCATCGCACTTGTAAGGCCTGGAACATATTGTAAAACGTTTATAAATCTAAGCATCATGTTATGATAATGATAGCATCATGTTTTGTTTTTTAAGCGCTTCATCAGAAAATTTAATATGGAGAAAACGAAAATTCTGTTATTTTGAATTTAGAAATAAAAAAAAAGCAAAATTTTTTCCCCTCCATATTCTCTGAGGAAGTCTTAAAACGCGAAACATGCTAGAAATGTTTTATTCTTTTTTGATAATGTAATTGTATTCATAATAATCTGACATTTTTTACAATTTTTTTATAATTTAGATTTCATTTGACAATTTTTATTGAATGAAGCATGAGAATGGAAACTCCTATTCGAAATATAGACACGCCGTTTTTATTTTTACTTTAAAACAAAGATTGTGTATTTATGATTTAAGTTCTTCCCCCTCCCTGTATAGACATAATACACAATGTTTAAATAAAAAATAATGGGACGTCTATTTCAAATACTGAATAGTTAACCTGAAATGTATATATAGCCATACTGAAGAGTTGGAATACAGCAAAACAGGAGTGCATGCGGCTGACTGTCTTTGGCACAACTCGGAGTTTCATTTGTTTTGCAATCATCAGGTGCATATTTCAAAATGACAGTTTAATAGATTTTAAGTTCACTTGATGTACATGGGAATAAAAAATCTTATAAAGTTGAGATTACTTTTTTAATAAGATTAAAAATTTAAATATTCTACAGTTGCATGTCGATAAGAATTTAGGAAAAACTACTAAAAAGTAAAAAGTTGTAAGTTTAAAAATGTATTTTTTTGACAGTATTTATTTATTTCTATTATTTGATATTTCAGACCGGCCTCGGCCTTTCATCAGAAACAAATGATTTTAAAATTTAAACTAGAAGCGTTTGTCGTGCGATCTTTACATCACGTGACGTAGAAAGCGATAGAGTTTTTGGATATTTTTAAATGTAAACCTTAAATACTTTTAAATGTTGTTTTAAAGAAAATGTTTTTAAGTGTATCTAAAAATGTTTAACTATTGAAATAAAGATTCAAAATACCTAAGTCCCTATTTAACCCTAGCCTATGTGTATTTAATTTTAAAATATATACAGCTTTGTTCATACATTGAGCACCGTTTTATTAACACCTGAATAATAATACTATGCATATGTACACCCTCTTCATATGTATACTTATTAATTTATGTCACTATATAAGAGAAAATGGCAACCTGTGAAAATTGAAGAAGATAATCTGAAAGATTTTATCAAATTAATATGAATTTTCAATTAGATAGAAATAAAGAGCTCAATGGATATTACTCCAGCAGAGTAAATATATTGAGAGGAAAACTCAAGACATAATGAAGCGGTTATAAATCCAGAATTTATTTTAGCAATGTAAAGAAAAATCCCTACAATTGCCTCATTCAGACCACTAATTAACAAATTTCTTTATTCATCAACAGTCTGAATGAGGCAATTGTAAGGATTTTTCTTTACATTGCTGAAATAAATATATTATATATACATATATGTATTATATAGTGGATATTCATATTGGAGAAGATGCTCTGTTTATTTATTAAACAATATATTTATTTTCATCTACCAACCTGAATATTCAAGAAATCTTACTAAAGAAAAATATGTGCACTCTGGTAAGATTTGAAACTGTGTCCTGGGCAGAGGGAAACTATCGTTAGATCCAACATGTCTTAGACAATCAAGCAAAGTTTGAACAGCACCTTTAAGTGAAATCCTTCTCATTATGAATTTCTTGAAATTTTTAATATTTGCTCAGTTTCAGATCCAATCATAAACAAAGTAATTTGATAAAGTAATTGATCAATCTGACAGATTTTTATTACTTCAAAACATTATTTTTAGTGGATACCCGTATTTGAATAAATGCTTCATTTATTTATTAAATAGTATATTTATTTATTTTCGTCTACTGGGGTGAATATTCAAGAAATCTTATTAAAGAAAAGTATGTGCTCTCCGGGATGTTTTGAACCTGTGTCCTTCTGGAGAGAGGAAAACTATCATTACATTTACCAGAGTGACAAATGATATCCATTACTTTTGAAAATTACTTTGTTTGGGTGTGAAACTGAGCAATATGAAAAATTTTGAGAAATCCATTTTGCTTAAAAGCATGTAGGGTTAAAAATATATATATATTAACCATACTGATGAGCTGTGATACAGCAAAACAGATCTGTCTGTGGATGACTATTTACGCTCTCACACCTTGATTGAGCACTCTGGAAGAATGGTAGACTGAAAAACAGTAGCTACTCTAGCATCTACGCATCGCTCATTCAGTAATGAATTAGAGCACTCTAGCTATTGGCGTATGATACATCACATGCTAAAAGTCTGCCTCCTTCTACCAAATGCCCATAGCTCAGAGGTAGAATTGCTGACTGACGCCAATTCTGTCGGGTTTCAATCCTGGGTAAGAGCAATCGGATGTCTAACCGTAGTTATGAGCAGTGATATAGCAAAACAGATCTGTCTGTGGATGACATATATGTATATCTTAGCATGTGGTGTAGATATAGAAGAATCCAAAGGAGTATCCTGTGCATAGAGTGGTAGGATAACTCTCTAAGAGAGCTCTAAATATATATGTATATAAATACATATAGAGCAAATATAAGAAAAATTAAGGCAGACATTATTTCATGGTAAATCAGAAGTATAGGCCTATTTCAGGCTAACCATCATCAGCTTCCGTCTTCATTGTACAAAAGATTTTACATGAATGAAATTCACAAAGAAACAAAAAAAAAAAAAAAAAAAAAAAAAAAAAAAAAAAAAAAAAATCGCTTCCTTAAAAGAGAAAATTTAAGAAAAAATACATCATTACATCAGTTCGGCGAATACACACACACACATTCATACATAAGCATATATATATATATATATATATATATATATATATACACACACAACATATAATCAAAGAGCACACATAAGAGTGGATGTCAACTAAAATCTAAAGATACATTCAGCATGTCAGTTAGACTGCTGACCTGTAGATTTGAAACATAAAGAAAGTGGGTTAGGTGAGAGAGAGTTAAAAAGAAAGGATAAGTCTCTTAAAACGTAAATGAAAAGGGAAGAAGAAGAAAGAGAGAAGTAAATTTAAAATAGAAAAGATGAAAGGAGAAAATGAAAATAAACATAAAAAATAAAAATATATATATATATATATATATTAACTGTGAAAGGATAAGAAACTGGAGTCTAAAAAAAATTTAAATATATTTAAGAGATAATCTGTTAATCTGTTGCGATCACAAAATCATCACACCACTATATAATCAAAATTATATTATCAACAAAACAAATATAATACAAAATAAAATTTTTAAAAATTAATTTAAAAGTAAGCCTAATTATTTTATTTAAATTTAGTTGTTTAAACTTATTTAGCTTAAAAATAAATTTACATATTACTAGTGAAAGGATAAGGAATTGGAATTTTAAAAAACCTAAGGAAATTAAACAGTTAAAATATACTAGTTCATCAATCTGTTTTAGTCACAATTATCACCACACCACAATATAATCAAAATTATACTAATTATTTGGTTAACAATACAATATAACTTCCACTGTTTTTCTCTTTCAAAAACACTTTCTGCCAAAATTCTACTTATCCATGAGGTCACCAATCAGTGGTGTTTTCATTTGCCTCATTCTGGAATTTTTAGCATCCATCCCATTCAAACACATCATGCCTAACAGCTCTACTTACCTAAGATACATAGATGACATCCGCTTATTTTATCCCCTCAATACTAACCTAATAAACATAATTATGAAACTTGATGGTTGAACCCACCATTGAATTCACACACAATTAGAAACAAACAACTTTCTACCTTTCTTTGACATCTTACTAATAAGCAACACTGATAAATTAGATTTTAAAGTTTACCAAAAATCTACAAACAAAAACGACATAATGAATTTCCATTCCCACCAAAATTAGAGAATAAAACCTGAACTAATCATCAGATTTTATCTCAGAGCACTTAGAATATGTCAGTCAGTTGAGTGCCATACGTGATACACTACACGCTTGGGCGATCATGTCTCTCGCGAGACATGACTGAGTGAGCAGAAGATTATGCCGCAGTAGGTTGCCATTGCTTTCTGCGGTAGACTGGTTGCCAACCAAGACTATAGAACCCAATCTGTCCTGTTATTTAACCCATAACTGGAAAGAATAGGCGGATTAATACCTTTCCCAAGGGTATTTGCATGTAAGTGAATGCAATGAATTCGGCTGGAATTCAAACTTGGCTCCCAGGTTTCTTGTTCCGAGCCGATATCCAATGCACCACAATGCACATCCTTTTAGAATATGTAACCCCGAATATAAAAATGAAGAAAAGAAATATATTGAGAAAACATTCAAACTTCTCTACTAACAACACTAAAATTAAGCTTACACAATCCACAAAGCAAAAAAAAAAAAAAAAAAAAAAAAAAAAAAAAATGGTTACTTCCAACAAAAATTTTACATTTCATAATTCTGCCTTCAATTAAACTTGCAAACAAATTAACCATCCTAACACTAGGATTGTTATCACCACCTCCAAGACAAGCGGTGATATAATCAAGAAAAAAATATACTGAACACCATTTTGATTTATCAGTTAAAGCGTCTACAGTGTAAAAACGTGTATGTAAGGAAGACATCAGTCAGTAAGTGCCATATGTGATACACGCTTTAGGCGATCATGTCTCAGACATAACTGACTGGGCAGAAGATTATCCCGCAGTAGGTTGCCATTGCTTTCTGCGGTAGACTGGTCACCAGCCAAGGCTATAGAACCCAATCTGTCCTATTATTTAACCCATAATTGGAGGGAAGAAATGGATTAATACCTTTCCCAAGGGTATTTGTGCGTAAGTGAATGCAAGATCACATGATCTAAAAAGCTTGCATCTAAGAACACAAGAAAGTTTTATGTTTAGATAGATGTTCTAACTCTTTTGTTTTATGTCGAAATGACGTGGGACATAACTTTAATCTCAATAATGCCAGCTTTATTAAAAAAGAACATAATCCTTTAAGAAGAAAGTATTTTGAAAACAATAATAGCATAACTACCAACTATAATCACTCACTTAAAACATTACATCTTTATCCAGATCTATTCTTCAGGAATCTAACTTATGTCTACCTAATACATAAAAAATAAAGGAAATAGTACAAACTCCAATTTTCAATGAAAAATTCCAACCAAAACAAATTAATCATGTCTAGCTGTGTTTTAGTGAGCCACACAGAAGTGACAACAGCCTTTCTCATGCACACATGTACACACACATATATGTAAATATAAAATATATAACCAAATACAAAATCATTGCTATATTTCATCACTGCATTTCAACAACCTATATGGGAATGACATCTACAGATTTTTATTTTATTTTATTACATACACACACACATATAAGTTAACTGATGTTACTATCCAACATGCACTTAAACAGACAAGCATTTCTACACAGAGACATACACTGTTATACACTATACTAAACAAAATATTCCACACACATACATTTAAAATTATCCATTGCTTTAATACATATGACTCATGTATTAAAACATACACACAGATGCACATATATTAACTAACCTTACCATCCAACATGCACCTAAACAGACAAGTGTTTCTTCATAAGCACACATATACAATGTTACACACCTTCCCATTCACATTATTCTTCACACATATATTTAAAAATTATCTATTGATTTAATACATATGACTCATGTATTAAAACACACATTGCTTTAATACATGTGATACATATCTAATCAATAAGAGCTAACCAAAAATCATAACATACCAGCATTCTGTCTCTTTGTTTTTCATTTTTTTCTCGGGATCTGAAGAAGCTTTAATAAAAGTGAAACCCAGATTGGGATACATTTCCTATTTGTTCATTTTTCTATCATTATATATATATGTATTATAAGAAAGTGAAAGAACACAGATTAAAACCCACTGTTCAAGCATTTATGTTTATAAAGAGTGCTAAATACAGAGTAGAGCTTAATATTGTAATTTTATTATTACAATGGTTTATAAAAGCATTATATCACTACACAAAAATTTTCATGTTTCAGAACAATACTGTTCTTCTTCAGGTGATATGTTAAAATAAATGCTTATAAATGCTTTTAAACCACTTTAATAGCAAAATTACTACACACACACACACATATATATATATATATATATATATATATATATATATATATATATATAAAAAATCTCCCATTACTATATCATGTACTTTTTAGTTTGAACGTACTGTATTTCTAGCAATTTCCTCTGATTATTTTTTGAATTAAAATTTTTGAGATCAACATGATCCATTCATAACCAACATAACTTTGTTTAGTGGAAAATTTTGACAGGGAAAGTATCAAATAATATCAGCTTGAATGCAGTGGGGTGCCATCCTCCAAAGTAGTATCTCTTCATTGGGAGGGGCCTGGAGTCATTATTCAGCATCTGAGGCATCCCCAGTTTTTTCATGGTGTCGTTTTTAAACCCACTTTAAACTGACCTTGTGTCATATTTTGTTGTAATGTGGGTGCACTGAAAAAGAAACATACCTTCGTTCATATGCTCTTTCTTTCCCTCATAGAACTAGTAATTTATTTATTCACAGTTTTAGTTTGCTTACTGAATTTCCAAGAATCTTCAAATAATAATTAAAAAACATAAAATAAAAACTAGATATTATTTATTTGTAACTATATAATTTGATATAGAACTTTGTTGGTAACCTTAATACTTAAACATTATTAAAATCTAACCATATTAAAAATTTATCCTCATGGTCAGGGACATTTTATTTTATAGGCTACTGTTCATAGCCCTTCAAACATGGTTATAATGTTGGTTATGAAAAATGTTTTTTTTTACTATAGATGTTTTAAAATATGTGCTAATTTGATTCTCAGTAAATAATAAAATAGTGATTTTTTTTAAAGAATATTTTATTAACAAACAAAAGATAGCTATTGCAATTTATTTAAAGAATTTGCAATATGCTTACTTCAAACTATGTAAATATCACTAAAATATATCACAAATAAAAAATATTAAACACAGTTGTGGGCAAAATAGAGGAGAGTAGCTCCATATGAGGTATACCCATAATTTTTTTAGCCTAGGAGCCACTAAAGGTCATACTTCGGCCTTGCTCATGATCAACCAAAAAATGAATACGTGTTTACATTTCTGAGATGAGGTAGTATTTACACTATTTACATTATTCAGACTATTTTCCTCATCTGTATTGTCATTTGTACCAAATATGGAGGGAGAAAGGGGATCAATGCTCCCTATGGAATGAAGTTGAAATAATAAATATAGAATGCCACTAGAAACTACATAAACTTAAAGAATCAGCACAGATGCTAAGCTACAAAAATCTCCTAAGCCGACCAAGCATAGAGATGAATACAGTTTGGGAACCAGTAATATGGAGTGCCAGAGAAAATCATTAGTGTCAAAATTGCAATATGAGCTCTGGTAAAAAATACTAGAAAAAATCATTAACACCAAAAATTGCTGTATGAACTCTGGTGAAAAAAAACAAAAATGGTTACTGAACATTAGGTTTATAAGTCCCAGAAATTCAGTTGTTCTTGTCCTTAAGGGCACATGGTCCAGTGAATATAGACGTTAATGAGTTACAGTGACTTGACCCAAAGAGTTGTGAGTTCAATACCAGGCTAAAGCAGTGGTGAACAAGTAACTTAGAGTCTGATTAGAGGGAGATAACTCATAACTACCAAAAGAGGGTTTGCGCAAGGAATGAGAATAATATACCCCAGTGATTGTAATAAAGGGTTTGGTTCAAAATTCCTAGCTGAAGACGACCGGAGTGTACGACGGCCAAAACCTCATACAAATAGCAACATAGATGAGGACAATAGTCCAAAATAATGTAAATAGTGTAAAAATTAATCATGTACTGTATTCAATAGCATAGAAGACCCTCCACCCCAAATATTTATATTGATTATAAAAATATTATACAAGTTGGGCTAGCTACAAGTTTTAGTATTTTGCAGTGTCTGAGTTGACCAAATTATGCATTTTTTTAAAAGTTTTTTTCTTGATTAAAAAAAAAAAATGAATGGAGAGTCACATATACTATTAGATACAGTAACAGGATATGCGTTGTGGTGCAGTGGATATTGGCTCAGAATGAGAAATTGGGGAGCCGAGTTCTAATTCCAGTTGAATTCAATGCATTCACTTATGCGCAAATACCCTTGGGAAAGATATTAATCCATCTCTTCCTTCCAGTTATGGGTTAAATAACAGGACAGATTGGGTTCTATAGCTTTGGCTGGCAACCAGTCTACCGCAGAAAGCAATGGCAACCTACTGCGGGATAATCCTCCGCCCAGTCAGTTATGTCTCTTTCGAGACATGATCGCCTAAGCATGTTTCATGTATGGCACTTAACAGGATCCAGATTCTTCTTCTTCTATGTGCCTTTCAGGACATAGGCAATCATAGCTTTTCACGTCTCCCTATCCCTGGTGGCTCTTAGTACGCTTCCTCCAGTTACACCACCACACAATCCCCGTTCTGTCATACACCTGCACAGTCCCTTCAAATATGTTATCCGCTGCTTTCCCTGTCTCTTTTTCCCTCTATCTGGCCTGTTAGTATCAGGTTCTCCAAGTCCTTCTTCCTCATTTCATGTTGCAGGAACTTTAGTTGTCTTTTCCTGATGCTCAGTATTAATTTTTTTTTCATTTCCATCCTTTCCAAAACCTCATCATTACTCACATGCTCGATCCATCATATCTGCAGCATCCTTCTGTAGAACCACACTTCAGCTGCCTCAAGTTTTTCCTTCATCTTTGATGAAATTGTTTAGCATTCACTGCCAGATTGAAGAACTGATATCACATAGCAATCCTGTACTCTTTTCTTCGTTTCTAGCGAAATTTTCCTGTCTCTTAATACTCCACTCAGATCTCTGAGTCACACTTTCCGTCATCTGTTAGAACACTTCCCAGATATTTAAATTTTTGTACCTGCTTGATTTTAGTATCTCCCACCTATATTTGGCATTTTGGGCTGCCCTTTTTGCTGATGACCATGCATTCAGTTTTCCTGCAGTTTATTTATAGTCTTTTCTTGTCACTCTCTTCAGCTACCTTCTGTAGGAGGTCTTGTAGTTTCCTTTCTGTGTCTGCAATCAGCACTGTATCACCTGCGTACCTTATGTTGTTCAAATTGTGGCCTCTGATGACAAATCCTAGCATAATATCTCGTGTCTTCAGAATAGTCACGCTGTACAAGTTGAATAAATCCGGTGAAAAGACACATCCTTGTCTTACACCTCTTTCTATCTTTGTGTATCTACTGAATTTGTTGCCTGCCTGTAAGCAGGTGGTTTGCTGCCAGTAGAGATTCTTCATTACTCTTATGTCTTTCCCAAATATGTCGAGGCTGCTGAGCATCTCCATCAATTGTGGCGTATTTTGTCGAATGCCTTTGCATAATTGATAAACCATAGGTACATGTCCTTCTTCATTAGTATTGCCTTTTTGGAGAGCATCGTAATCATAAATATGATGTTCTTTGTTCCACTGCCTTTGACGAACCCACACTGTTCTTGTCCTATCTCTGGCCTGATTCTGCTTCTCGCTCTATTCATCAGGATTCGGATGATCAGTTTTGTAATGTGGCTCATTAAACTGATTGTTTGGTGGAGTTCCCACCTGTTTTCACCTGGCTTCTTAGGCAGTGCTATGAAAATTGACTTGCTTAGGTCGTCTGGTATTTCACCACTGTTATAAATTTTATTTATTATTTTTGTAATTTTCTCAATGCTGAATTCTTCCAGGGTTATCAGCAGCTCTATTACAATGCTCTCTGGTCAAGCTGCATGGTTTCTATTCAGTTTGGCCATTGCAGCTTCCACTTTTTTTTTTTTTTAATCATATCACCCCGAGCAAGGCGGTATTGCCACTGATGTGCAGGGGGCTACGTAAGAAAGAGAGAAAGCCGGAAACCACATCCTAAACAGGGAACAAGTAATGAGCCTCTTCACCTGTTCAATAGACGTTGGACTTAAATATTTCCAGCCTGTCTTCATCTTTGTGTATTATTGGTTGCTCTCTTGTCGTGGAAAAGATCTTTTATATATTCATCACATCACTGGAGTAGTTACTCTTTCTCCAATATGATCGCTCCATCCTTGGATTTTATACATCGTGTTGAGGTGCAGGTTTTTTGCCCAGTCAGTTGCCTTATTTCTTTATGCATGTCTGCTTTATTAGTCCTGCTCAGTCTCTCTACTTCTGCGCATTTGTCGTTGAGTCATTTCTCTTTAGCCTGTCTGCATTTGCATTATTGACCCCAATAAAAAATACATATATCTACCTTTCAAAAGGTACATTTTATAAATATATTGTATTTGGCACATAGACACAGAAAGTTGGCCAATTGTGTGATACCTCTGAAAATACAAACATTAATGTTTTATTTTTAAATCTACCTGCCAAAACAATTATACTTAAAAATTAAATTTGTTTTTGTATACTTTATGATTGCATTTACTTACAGACCATGTTTTTGGCTTAGTTATTTTTATATTGCTTGCCATAGAATAGTTAGGTTTGCCTATCATCCGGTTCACACACCTACCCGATCTTTTGAACATGATTAGAGGTTTATTCCTTGTTTTCCTATTTTCAGATTAAGTTTCTGGTTCCTTCTATAGTCTTCTTCAACACTATATATCTAATGTCTTTGCTTAAACAATGAAATTTTATTGACTATTTTTTAATTTTTTTCTCCTCAATAGAAGTAGATAGGTAAACCTATCACTCAGTTCACACTTTTCCTCAGTCTTTTGAACAGGAGTAGATGTTTATCACTTGTTTCCTGTTTAGGATTGGATTTCTGGTTCATTCTAAAGTTTTCTCTTTCTCTTTTACTCCCAGTAGCCCCCTTGTGTCTTAGTAGCTTTATTGCCTTGCTTGGAGATTAAATGATTTAAAGAATAGCAAATATTATTTTCCATGAATTTTCCATTTTTTTTTTATTAATTTGTCAAATTGGTTTCACAAGATGGTGTAATATTTTTTAAGTTTCATTTTAATTTAATATTCCAAATTGTTATATCATAAATAATATTTCAGTAATTAATAGATGAATATTAACTAAGTAAAAATTGATAGTATTAAATAACCAGAAATAAGTTTCTTTCTCTATTCAAGAAATGTAAAGAACTAATATAAGAAAAGATGCTGAGGATTACATAAGGCAACCTAATGTTAAAGACAGTTACAAGAAATAAATTCTAGTTCCAACACAATTACAGAAGCACATACATACGTTATTAAAACACACACAAACATTATTTTCTACCCAATACCAGACAGTGTTTACAAACATTTTTTTTTTTTATCGTTTCATACCAAGCAAGGCATAACTGCCACTGATGCACAGGGGTTATAGAAGAGGTGAGATGAGAAAAAGGAACAAGCTACAGGGGAGTCAGAAAATGAGTAAGAACAGTATGAGAATGCAGGTGTGAATGGGGCTGCATGAGTTTAAAATGAGTGGAGTATAAAGGAAGAAGAGCATGTAACAAGGGTTGTCATGGAAAGGATGTGAATCAAAAAGATAAGAGATGGCAATTGACTTTGCATTTAAATTCTTGGAGATTGTAGTTTTCAGGGAAGCAAGTATACAGAATGGAATTCCACAGGTAGGAAGTGCGAGCAAAGAAACTGATAGAGTAGAAGTTGCGGATACATTTCATTGATTTCACTGTAAAAGTGTGGGACCTAGTTGCTAGTCTAGTAGCTTGATTAAATTCATACAGATGGGGTACCAGGGAGCTAAGCTCATCAGAGCAGAAGCCAGGAAAATATTTGTAGAAGAGACAGAGGGAAGCCACATTACGTTGGTGAGAAAGTAACTGGAGTTGAGCTACTAGGTTGGGATCAATTATATTACAGATTCTTCAGTGGATTTCGTCAAGAAGCCTGAGATGAATAGCAGGGATACTCAACCAGATGTGACAGCAGTATTCAATGCTGAAAAGATACCACAATACTATACACACTGTTTAAATTAAAGTATGATAAGAAGAGGAAACATTTATCAATCTAACATGTTTCACTTTTATTAAAGCTTCATCAGAGAATTAGATACAGAAAAGAAAGAAATCCTGATATATTTATGTTTTTGTAGTTTCATTTTTATTGGTTAATCATGTTTCATGTGCATTCAACTTGTTAAACATTAGTATAATTTGTAACATTTCAAAGTCAAGGGGAGATGATGTGTTTAAGAAATTAATGGATTTCATGTCTAACTGAAAAACCATAAATATTGCTTTATATATGTCAGTGTATAATAATTCTAGTTTGTCTATGTGGTATTCAGATGATAATATATATTTGTAAGTGTGTTTGTGTGTGTCTAGTAGATATTATATTTGTTGGTTTGCCACGTGTTGATTTGGGAATGTTTTTACATACATACATACTGTTCATTTTATATAAACATACGTTAGATTCTTTAAGAACGGATTCAATAAAAGTTGGTGATATCATCCTATGTTTTAGGCATATTTTTATAGTTGGTAATATTGTTATTAGTAGGCTCTCAAAGTTCTTTCACTGTAAAGAATTATATTGTTTTTTAAATGTATTTGTAAAATAAAACATGTCAGATTAATAAACATTTCCCATTTATTCTTTATCTTACCATTCTGTTGGGTTCTGATCCAGATTTGATCTATATTTGATCCCAACTCAAATCAAAGTATCTGTTGGTTAGAAATTAGCATCACCATGTGAAACATTTGAACAATTAAAGAAAAACTAAAACCCTATTTTTCTCAAGCTTGCTTTCAGGAAAAAAATTCTTATAAAACCTTATAGATTTTGACTTTCAGCAACAGAGATGCAACTGTTTCAAGTCATTCAAAAATCAAGAGAAGACATGGCTATGTAGCTGTTTCTTGTCCCCAGCATGTGCTTAAAGAAATGTGTCAATAACTTCAAATAAATAATCTCCAACAATAACAACATGGATGGTTAGTGAACCTTCACTGATAATCAAAGACTTCTAAGCTGCTGCTTTTACTATGGACAAACTACCCCAAGACTTTAAGTGAACTAAAGACTATTTTTACTCCATTTTGACATTTGAATTCAGGTCAGGTGCCCCTGCCGTTCTCCTCAGTGTTCTTGACAAGCTCCAAAGGAGAGTCTGTAATGTGATAGGTACTGATCTGGCGACTCGACTGCAGCTACTTCCCCATCGTCGAAATGTGGCCTTCCTTTGTCTCTTCTATAAATACTTTCATGGCTTCTGCTCGGATGAGCTTAAGTCACCGATGCCTCCTCAACAGGTGTTTACTCGTGCAACCAGACTGGCAACTGGGTCCCACCCATTCACAGTCAGGTTAGCCAAATGCAGATGACAATTCTACTCCTGCAGCTTCCTCTCTTGCACTTCCCGCCTGTGGAACTCGCTCCCGTATTCTTGCTTTCCTGACGGCTACAACCTCCAGAAATTTAAATGCAAAGTCAATACTCATCTACTAACCACTGGACTCTAGCTCTCTCCCCTCCCCTGTATAACCTTCCCTTTCTCTCCACCTATGTATCTGTCATTGCACCTGCTTTCTCAGCTTTCTGTTGTTCCTTCCTAACTAGTTTGTACTCTTCACTCTTTTCTAATTAATCTTTTTACATTTATGTAACCCCCTGCACATCAGTGGCGTTTCCGCCTTGCTCAGGGTGAGATGATTAAAAAAAAAAAAAAATGTACATAGAACTCTTTATATTTACAAACCTATCTTTGGTTTGTAAAAATAAAAGGCTCTATCTTTGGATCTACTTTATTTTTAATTTTCATTAATGACCTTCCTGACTGCATCAGCTCTCAACTTGGTATCTGTTGGTACACCAAGTATTAGGAACAACAAAATATAACAAAAACAGTTAAATATTTTTTGAAACACAACAATATTCATCTTTTTTTATTCTCATCAACCAGGATACAACAGGATTGGGTGTGGTAACAAATTATTGTCTAAACCTAGTGTATTGTCCAGCAGCCATGTTGTTCTCCTTACTCCTTTTTTTGTGAAGAGTCAATGAATCATTAGAGGGAAAGTTCTCTCCTCTAACACCTCTCCTTTTTAGCCTTCTGTTTGTAAGACTTACTTCAGGAATTTATTTGCAGTTGATAGGGTTTTCTTCAAAGTCTGTGCAAATTCCTAAGTACATGTTTTGGTGGAGTCCTAGGATTATCTTTTGATATATCTTGGGAACATTTTGGAGGCAGTTTGAATGTGTCCTTGAATTCATTTTTCTTTGCCATTGTGGTAATCTTTAGCAAATACAGATTGTCTTGGCACATATATGCATTTCTCTGCTCTATGATGTTGGTTAAATTGTTTCTCCATCACCACGTTTCTTTTTAGGAATGTTTTGGAGTAGGATGGATGATGTTTATATGCAAACAGACTTTATGATTCATTAGTTCTTCTGCTGGTTAGTTACTATAGTCAACAACTGCTGTTGTAACATTTGGAACTGTTCTTGTTGATATCGCCATTTTTGTGAGTTTTTGTTTATCTTGTCACCAAAGATTTGTTGTAACCCCAAATATTAGGAACAACAAAATATAATAAACACAGTTAAATATATTTTAAAACACAACAATATTCATTTTTATATATATATATATATATATATATATATATATATTAGTCACCCACATACAAGCCCGTTTCACTGTATCACAACTCATCAGTGTGGCTAGACATATCCACTTGCTTCTGGCCGGGATCGAAACTCAACCGATTTGGTGTCAGTCAGAGTCTCTACTCCCTAAGCCATCGGCAAATTTTAACGTCTTGTATGTAAGCAGTGTATACAGACGCCAGTCATCGAGAGAACTCAATTCATTTCTGAAGAGCCACACTATATATATATATATATTTTTTTTTTTTTACTAACCAGGATACAGCGGGATAACAAATTACTGTCTACACATGGTGTATTATCCAGCAGTCATGTTGTTGTTCTCTTTACTCTTTTTTTTGTGAAGAGTAAATGAAATGTTAGGGAAGATATGTCTCCTTTAAAAGTATTCATGCTGATGACACTACTGTTTACTCCTGTCCCAATAGTAAGTCTAATCAGTTCGATAAAGCCAAGTTGGCAGCTGATGTCCAAGACAAACTCCCGTCTATTGTTAATTGGGGCAATGTATGGCTTGTTAATTTTAACATTTCCAAAACTAAACTGCTCTCTATTAATCATTTAAGAAACCCCTTTCTGCCTTCTATCAGCATGGCTGATGCTAATCTGCAAAAGAGTAACTCATTGCACCTTCTTGGCTGACATGAAGTGGAAAGATTATATTGAATCCATTGCTAGGTTAGCTGCCTAGAAAGTTGGTTCACTGTGCCATGCTTATTAATTTTTCTCTGAAGAATATATCTTACATAAGTCTACCTTTCAGCCATGCTTACAATATTGCAGCTATATGTGGTATGGTTCTCTTGCTATTTATCTAGAGATCTTTGATAAAATTCAAAGAGGAATCAGTAGTATTATTGGTCCTGATCTGGCATCTTCAGTCACTTTCTACCATAAAGTTGCTTCCCTGTGCCTTTTCTACAAATATTTTCAAGATAATTCTTTGAATGAGTTTTTCTTTATGGTATCTTTTGAATTTAAGCACTGTACTAGACTGGCAGAAAGATCTTATCTATTTACAGTTGAATTGGCTGGATGTAGCTGTAAGTTCTATGCTAACAGTTTCTTTTCTCATGCTTCTCGTTTGTGAAACTCCCTTTCAGCTCCATACTTTCTAGCCCAATTTAATCCTGAAAAATTTAAAAGCAATGTCAGTAGCTATCTACTGTCTTTCATATTACTTTTTTTTTTTTTTTAATTCTTGCTTCTTAGTAATATTTCTGTTTTCTAATTCTCCCACACCCAGTACCCACTGGCGTCTTATTAGTTTTACTGGATTGCTTGGGGTGAATTTGATTAGAAAAATCACAAAAACTGGCATACCCATGTTTTCTTTATTTTTATTCTTTGGAATATGGGTGTTCAGATTTTTAATATAAAAAAAACATGGATGACAGAATTTCTTATACAGTATTTTGACTGAACTGCTTGTCCTAGAGAACCAATTATTAAGAAAATTATTAAATATAGCCCCTTATGAATGAAAATAATTATACTTTGACTAGTGACAACATCTAAAAGATTAAGTAATTAAGGGGAATGTTATGAAAATATTTTAATTTCATTTGTAGCATTAAAAAAATAAATTATTTGCCCTTCCCTAAGCTATAATTTATGCATGTGTCAAAGAGTAAGAAATGCGTCATACTATAGCCCTTCATATACATATGAAAATTTGTTGGAATGTAGATGTTCTCAAATTTTGCAAAATAACAAATTGTAATTTGCCCTTAATTATACCTTTTTTCCAATTTTCAAAGTGTTTTTGTTTTTTTCCTTTTTTTTAAAATCAAATTAAACATGAGAATATATGAAAAGCATTTCCATTTTTTAATCAATGGGTAACCTCTTCTCCATAAAGAATACAGCATAACAGTTATCAGCACTAACTAGAGATTCAGAGAACCAAGTTCAAATTCTTGCCTAGCCTGTCATGGTAGTTTTTACAAAATTTCTCTTGGGAAAGGCATAATTCTATCTTTTCTTCCACTGGCCATGGGTTAAATAACAGGGTAAACTAAGCTCTCTAGCTTTAGCTGGTAATCTACGATAAAGACTACTTTGAATTCAAAATAGTGGAGAGGGAAATGGAAAACTTATTTTTTTCAAAAGGTTATAACAGTTCATTGAAGTTGTGTGTTTATTTTTTTTTATTTTATTTTATTTTTAATCATATCACCCCAAGCAAGGTGATAACACCACTGATGTGCAGGGGGCTACGTAAGGGTAAAAAGAATGGAAAAGAGAAAGCCGGAAACCACATCCTAAGCAGGGAACAAGGGATGAGCCTCTTCACCTGTTCAATAGATGTGGGTGGAGTGTGAACCGGGCGATAGTTTAGTTTATTTACTTCAATTATGTATGGAAGGTGTGTGTGTGTGCCTGTATGCTTGCTTATGAACAATTAAAAAAGAAGCAACAAAAATTTGGGTTTCTACTATGGACAGTTAATTTTTTTTATATATAGACTGTAGGGAAACAAAGTTCTAAATGTGTCTTTGGTATATCTTTTTTCTTTTTCTGGCTGAGAAGTAAGTTTGGGTAAGTAATAGTTATAATGGGTAAGCTCAAGTCAGTCTTGTGTTGAGTTGGAACAACCAAAATAAAACTTATACTTTATTGGTGGAGACATAAAGAAAAACACATTTGAATGCTGTGTGTTGGGAAGTGGAAAGAGAGGGTTTCTGTCTTTTCTGAAAGTGGGATCATAAAACTGCACAGATGACCGAAAGCCTTTCCAATTTTTTTATTATTAGAATTGTGAGAAAATGTATTTATTTTTTTATTCTTTATTATTTTATTTATGGATTTTATTTCATTTTCCCACAGATATTAAAAGAGAAAGAAAGCTGTGGAGAGCTATGATCACCTGCATCCTGAAGGGAGATGACATTTAAAAAAGATGCTCTCTGTATGTTATTTTGTAATGGACTTATCACTTGTAAAAGTTTTTTCCATTATCTTACATTTTAAAGCATCATAATCAACACCTGTTGGTTGCCTAACTCAGCTTTATTTAAACTAGTGTTTCGCAACCTTTTTTTTAACCAGTACCCTCTTTGGGCACAAACTTTTCTGTCTAACCAAATATTGAATATCATACTGAATTCATTTTTCATAGCAAGATAATACTTAGGTATTAGTGCAAAAGTAATTTTAGTATTGTTTTCATTTCTATTATAAATGCTAATGATTAACATGATAAAAAATTTATTTGATAGTTTATCTCAATGTTTCAGTGAGATGGTTGACTTTGGTGCTTACTGGGTAAGGCATTTACACTAGGTTTCATACTGCTTAGAAGTAATCATAAATCTTCTTATTTTGTAGTTTGCAGGTAGTTTGTAGCGTAGGGAGATGGTTAATGTTTCTTTGATTCAGCCTTGTGTCAGACGTAACTGAACTCCCTACAGCTTACAAGTTTTATCCAGAATTATCATCAGAAGGTTGGTTGTCAGCCGGATAGAATTTGTGGAATAGTGTAAGAATAAAATATACATTTTTCATGTTAAAATAGAAATTTATTAAAGGAAATGAATAACAAGAATTCATAGAAATTAATGTGCAATTAGAAAGTTTAGGGTCTCAAGAGCTGTAGAAAATGTTTGTAGTAATAATGTAGGTATTAAAATGTCCACAGAAGTTAAGAGTTCATGGTTGTGTAGTAGCAGAATGTAAAGGCTTTGTTCCTTCCTCTTTTTAGTAGGTCATGACAGGTTAAGAGAAAGAAGGCAAACAAATAAAGAAGTGGTACTTTACTTGTGTCCATTTTGTCATTGTGTTGTTCTCTTAGTGGCGTGGTATGAACATGAAGAAAAGTATGTTGAAAGAAGAGGGCGAATAAAACTGATGTGCCCTATGTCTGGGTTGGCTTCTTGAATTTTCTTTCATTACATTGCCATGAGGTCCCAGCTAACCCCTCCATATCAACTCATCTTTGACAGGTTAGCATTGTGGTTTAAATAGTTAAACTTCTCATGATACCGGCTCCAGCGAAGCTTTTCACAACTAGGCAGGAAAAGATGTCATAGCTGAATTTGATGTTTTTAATCCAATCAACATTCAGAATTAGCTTGTTATGGTTTATAAAATGCCGAGTGTTTTAAAAATAGAAAAAGATAGACACACTGACGCCAAGAATTCTAAATTGGGCGGCAAAATAAGAAACCGTTTCTTTTAGTAAGAGTAGGAGTAAGAAGTAGGAGCTAAAGACAGTAGTTTTGTGTAGGAGATTTGAAAAGAGGAAGACGCAAGTGAGTTGACCACTAGAGTCCAGAAGGGATAGGCTCATTTACTACTACCATCCCACAGTGAAGAGAATTTAGCTAATCTGCTCCTGTATCCACACAAAATTTAAAGGTTGTAACTTGATGTAAAAACCTAAAGTTTTATACCAAAAATAAACATTACTTCAAGTTTGTGTTATCTTCTTATTATACCAAAACGAAGCGACACAACAAGCTTTTTGCACTGACTTGTGAATTTTTCTTAGTTGGGTTTTTCCAAAATGTTTTTTGTTCTTCATTTCTTATCCCTACAAGTTTCTTTGCTTTGTAAGAAGTTGTGTAACTGCATTGAAACAACATTCAGTCATAGAGGAAGTCAGAAAAACAATGAAAAAAATTTGATAGCTCCCAGTAGCTTTAGATACCTTTATTTTTATAGCCAAAATTGAATAATTTTTGAAAATTTGAAACAAATGGATAAATGCCTCCTGCCCCCTAAGTATGTTCACCACTCCCACACAATGAAATGAAAACTCCCAGTGCCCTCTTTCAACTTAACAAAGACCACACGGTGCATTAGCATCTATATTGAGAAACAAATCACCACCGTTAAAACCAGTTTTGGCCAGTATGGTCAGATAATATTCCAGTTCCTTCTACCCCCTTAATTCTGTGAGAAGCTTCAGTGGTTTTTGAAGTCAACTTTTAAAATAATGGCTTCAAATTGGGAGAATCTAAAAATATTTCTGTGGGAGGTTGAGGGTTGTGTGGTGGTGGAATATTTGGCCTATGTCAAAATATTTAACACATCAAACTAAACAGAAAAGAAGAAAGCAGGGAAAGTATAGATAAAAAATTTATAGTCCTGAATTATTGACATGTTTTATGAATAATGTTTTGAGTTAGGTTTCTTCTTTTGATGACAATGTTTTTGTGTAATCAGAAATAGACTAGACAATGGAAGATTTTTTTATGACTTGGCTTTGATTCACACTATGTGATACATTATCTCCCTTTTATACAGACTGAATATTAGACCCAAGGATACATGCAAATATTTGAAAGAAATATGCTTGAAACTGTAAGTTAAATAGTATAAAATTCCTTACTTTATAATTATCAATGCTTAAAAGTTGAAACTTAGAGTAATAATGTTATGTCATGAGTAAGAATAAATAACTCAACAACAGGAATAGGTTAATTGTTGTATTCCGTGAAAATAGTATTTACAAAGGTTATTAGTATCCAATACAAGAATAAAGGTTAATCGTCTCAACCGTCGTAAGACGTAGTATGAGCAATGGGTACTTCAGGGTCGTCACCGGAAGTCTATGATTGACTTGTTGATCGGCTGCTCGGCACGCTTCCCTACGTAGATGCCACCATTACTTTACATAGTAATGGAATAGTCCATTATAGCCGAATAGGCACGGGCGTCCCAACAAATAATTTGCTATAAGTTTTAAATGCTGTGTAAATTATATCTTTCTCTTTAAGTTTATTAGTTTTTATTTTAGGTTGGTATCCACTCAGGAAAGATGTCATTTTATTAATAGTTTTTAATAAAAAAAGTTTTATTTTATCTATAATTTATTGTTTGACTTATCTTCTAATAATGTGTCCACAATAATTTGAATTTGTTTAATTTATTCCTTTTACCAAATCTTAATTTATGCAGATTTTTAAAGCTTTTTTTCACAAGCACAACACATTATCTGTCATTATAACATCTGAAACAAAAAGTATCTTTTTATACTAACGTTCACCTAATACAAGGCCCAAGAGCCATTCAAGGAAGTCGGTTACTGTGTTGTATGAGCATAAGAAAAAGCAAGGAGTGAAGTTTGTGGGGTTATGCAGGAAAGATAATGGTTAATTCTAGACTTGAAGAAGTCAAGATTGTAGCAATTGGGAAGACGTCCTGATAATGTGTACTGATAATTATAATGATGTGCATTGTGGTGCAGTGGATATCAGCTTGGAATGAGAAATCGGGGAGCCGAGTTCAAATTCCAGTTGAATTCCTTGCATTCACTTACGTGCAAATACCCTCAGAAAAGGTTGTAATCCATCTCTTCCCTCCAGTTATGGGGTAAATAACAGGATAGATTGATTGCCAGCCAAGGCTATAAAACTCAATCTACCACAGAAAGTAATAGCAACCTACTGTGAGATAATCTTCTGCCCAGTCAGTCATGTCTCGTTAGAGACATGATCACCTGAGTATCGAATATCATCTTCAATGAGTGATAATCCAACAAGAAATAAGTCTTGGTTTAAAGGTCTATAAAAATTGGACATATTTTCGATAGTCTAGTATTTGTTGCAAAAAAGAATATTATTTATAATCAAAGCACACAGACAGAATTTTTTTTAATTATCTATACAGAGGTGCATCTGTATGTGCATACTTTAATTTTAATTTGTCAAACAATTTTTTTTTGCTACTTGATAATACTATTCAGCAAAGTTGAGAAAAAATTCTTATATTAGGAAAAATAAACAATGACAAGTGAAGCATTTTTCAATTTGAGCAGAATGTGCAATTTAATGAAGAACTGGAGATAGTTTCATTTCAGAGAAAGGCGTTTTCTATAGCTTCATAATCAACAGTTAATAATGCAACTAGCATTGACTTTTGTTTGCTGATAGACATAATTTGGAATTCGAATGAAATATTATCTACTTGAAAACATTTTTTAACAGGATTCCAATGCTTAATCATTGCTTTTGCTTTTGTGACATGATTAATGCTGAGAAATACCCAAAGTCTGAATTGAATTTAATGTCAATTATGAATCTTTGAAATTGTTTTATTTCTCTTCTTGGTTGTTAAAAATTTTGCACTTAAACTGAAACCGAGATGCCAAATGAGGATAATTGACATCGCATTTAAATTTCTCAAGATCAAAGTTGAGTGGAAACCAATAAATCAGAAGAGAGTTCCACAAGCAAAAAGTGCAAGAAAATTTATATAAAATTTATATAAAAAGCACAGGGAAGCTATGTCAGTAGGGAAGAGACTGAAGTCAAGGTGCCAGGTCAGGATTAATAACATTGCAGATTGTTCTTTGTATTTTATCAAGAATCTCTAAACACATAGCTGAAGCACCAGACCAGATATGGCAGTAATATTCAAAACAAGGGCAAATGGTAGACTTATAAATGTGTAAAATAGTTTGTCAAGAAAATTTATCTAGCACAACATAGTGAACCAACTTTTATAGTGGAAGATATAGCAATCGATTCAATATAATTTTTCAACTTTATTCCAGTAAAAATCAGTAAGTTTTGAATAATAATTTAAAAAATATGTATTTTATGCAACATTTATTTAAAAGTATAACCTTCTTCCATGTCAATGCACTTAATATACATTGAATAGTATGCACTGAAAATTTCAGATCAAAATGTCAAGCTATGAAATTATTGATCCACCCTCGTATATCTGTATTGATCTTAGTTGACTCATCTTTTCCTGGAATATATAGCATAAAAATATTAGAAAAAACTAGTGTTAAAAGTAATTCTTAAATAAATGTCTATGCAAGTAAATTGGTAGTGATTATGGAATAATCGTAGCATAGATTTAGCTCTATAGCCTTGGTTGGCAGATAGTCTCAAAGAGTTTGGAACTGAGTTTAGACTACTCTCAATTTGGAGCTGAGAGTAGTCCCCTCTTAGTTCCAAACTTTGGAACAGGCAATGAGAAACTACTCTACTGTCTTTCCAAAGAAGTTATAAAAATTCACAGATATCAAAAAAATAAATAAATAAATAAAAAATTGTGAAAAGCAATTATTGCCTAGATTATGGACATAGTATTAATAAAAAAAGGTCAGAAATATGACGTCATTTATATATTTTTAAACTAATTAAAAGCAAAGATTTTTAACTGACTTTCAAAGTAAGCAGTCCTACCTAAGCCACTAGATGGCGCTACTTTTTCTCTCTTTTTGATTCTGTAGAAGAAAGGTGATTTTTTAAGCATAACTTAGATGTGGCACAAAGCCAAAAGTGTGGGGGAACTCAGTGAGGATCAAACTCACTATTCTGTTTTAATTGATGTAGCAAGACAAGTTTGCTAACCATTACACCACAATGAAGTACCCAGATGATTTATTAAATGTAACTTAGTTATGGTACCTGGCTGAGAGTATGAGGCACCCAGTGAGGATTGAACTTACTACTCAGTTGTAATTGATCTGGTGAGTCAAGCTTGCTAATCATTACACTATGTCAAAGTGCTTTGTCTTTGTAGATGAAAGGATTAGACATTAACTGCAAGAAGACAAAATGCATGGTTGCCAGAAAAAGGATGAGCCCAAAATGAGAATTACAAATGAGTACAAAAATCAAATAAGTACCAAAATTGAAAATATCCAGGAAATGCTTGAACAGAGAATGGAAACTGTAGCACTAAAATCAGGAGGTGCATTTGTGGTGTAGAGTGGCTGACACTCCTGCAAAAGGTTGATAAACTGTAGAAAAGGAATCAATCAATCAATCAATATCCACTATTTATATTTAATTTTATTTTTCTTGCTAATCCTCCTCATTCAACCTTCAATGGCTTTCTTCACAACTTCTTGAAAAACATTTTATTTTTCATTTCCGGAAATTATTTTTTTTAAATTTTAGTCTTTTGTTGAAAAACAAAAAACAAAAAACAAAAACAAAACATCTTAACAGCACCTATACCTCTTTTGAATTTTATGTTTAGTGTCTAGAATTACCAAAAGAAACTTTGAAAAATCAAACTTCTTACATGAATTCTTATTGATAGACTTAAAAATAAAAACAAATATGTCTTGTATTTAATAATTCTGCAATTTTTGCAAGCAAGCAAGCAACGGTTGAAAGAAATCATTAGCATAATCTCTGTATGGAATGATACAAAACAAAATTATTGGGATTGATGAGATTGTTGTAACCTTAAAAGTTTAGTAATTACAAGAAATAAAGGTTGGGAATAACAGTATAACAAGAAACAAGACTTGCATGCTGAGTGAAGTAGATACACTGCTAGTGAACTGCTAGTCAGTATAATTACACTACTCTTCCCTTTACTCTAATAGTGTCCATGCATTTAAGACAGTAGGAACATACCATTACTGTATATAGGTAGGTCTACAATAGAGATTCATCAAGTGTATTGGAATGAAAAGCCACAAAAAAATGAATGAATCAAACATGTTGATTGATTCATTCATTTTCAATCAATTGACATGTTTGATTGATTTCTTTTGAAACTTCTCAACCTCTTCACCGCAGTTCTTAAAACACCAGCATCCATTATAAAGTAAAACCTCTCTGCAAACTCACTGAATTCAAACCTACAAATCTGCTCTTTTATCATTCTGGGTATCACTATAAAGTACATATGGCAAGCTAGGTCTCTGATTGCAAAGTTTTTCTTCTTCTTCTTCTATGTGTCCTGTCCCTTCAGGACGTAAGTGATCATGGTTCTCCACGTCTCCCTATCCCTTGTGGCTCTTAGTATGTTTGCTCCTGTTACTCCTGGCAACCCCCGTTCCGTCATCCACCTGATCAGGCCCTGCAAATATGTTATCCGCTGCCTTCCTCTGTCTCTCTTTCCTTCTATCTGGCCAGTCAGTATCAGGTTCTCCAAGCTCTCCTTCCTCATTGCATGTCCCAGGAACTTCAGTTGTCTCTTCCTGATGCTCATATTAATTTCATTTTTGTTGCCAGTCTTTCCAATACCTCATCGTTGCTTGCATGCTCAGTCCACAATATCCGCAGCATCCTTCTGTAGGACCACATTTCCGCTGCTTCCAGTTTTGTCCTCATTTTTGATGATATTGTCCAGCATTCACTGCCGTATTGAAGAACTGCAAAGTTTTTAGGAGCCTGAAATCACCCTTTAATTGGTATTATTCTCAAGCTCATGCTAATACAGGGTGGTAGCACCTGTTAGGGTCCAAGCTATGAGCATATAGTGAACCTCTAAACTAGGGTTAAAACACCATGAAAGTATAAGAATACTCTTTTTATAGTATAAATACCAGAACTACATTTTCATAGTGAAAATAATTAGCAGCAATAAATTAAATTCAAAAAATAAGATTATCAGAAATATATTTTTGTAAAAGTAATTACTAATACTCCCAAGAAAATTAAATTTCATTATTAAATGACCCATGAGGAGTTGATGTCTCTAAAGAAACAAACAATTCAAATCTTTTACACTATCATACATCTATATACTGGGTTATCATGTCTATCTCTGTTCCTTTTTGTTATAAAGAAAGTAACATGTAGAACTATTAAGGTTAATGTGAAGAATAGGCATTAAATAATTAATATAGTATTGAGCTTCAGTGTCTTTTTTTTTTCCCTCCCAAGTAAGCTAGTTTGATTTACATGGTTTGTTTCAAAGAATAGAATATGCCTACATAATATTTGTTTCAACACAAACATATATAAAAGCAAACTGGGCATTTCAACACGGGAAAATGGTTAGCAAGCTTGTCTTACTAGATCAGTTACAACTGAGTGGCATGTTTGATCTTCATCGGTTGCCCTATGCTTTTGCCCTTATGTCACAACTAAGCTATGCTTTCAAAACTAGCATTGGGGCTCTTTGATGTGACGCAATGGTTAGTAAGCTTGTCTCACTAGAACAATTGCAACTGAGTAGTTCAATCCTCACCAAGTGGCCAGTATTTTCAGCTTTGTGCCATATCTAAGACTATGGATAGAAAATCAATATGGGGCACTTTGATGTAGTGTAATGGTTAGCATGCCTGAAGAGGGGTGTGATTTAGTGGCCAACTGGGAGGATAACGGTTGACAGAGCATATATACATGTGCATCAAGCTGCTGTCAGCTAATGTGTATACAGTAGCTGTAACATGGGAGTATTATTGGACTCATTACAGATACCCAACAGATTATAGCACGTGCATTTACTTGCATATGGGACGGTCATAGTTCAAATGACTGGAGCTGTCCTTACATTTCTGCAACAACAGTGTTATCTGTTTGGAACTGCTTTGTAGATAAATGCCATTTGAAGGAGCTAAATCAAGATTATATGATGAATTAAGAAAGATATATCAGCCATATCACTGGAGCTACACTTTTTGTCAGATTTGCCTGTGTGTGGGACAAAATTGGCATTCAGCTTGCTGATAATACCATTACACAAATTTCTTGGTCTCTTTTGACAAATAACTTCTCAAGGCCAGTAGTTCAGCATGAGAAATTGGAGAGCTGAGTTTTGAAAAGCAATATTCACTCAAAAAACAAAAAAGAATTCTTAAAATTCAAAATATGTTCTGGCTTTAAATAACCTAAAAAACATTGATAAGCCATAATAAAACATATTAGTCAATCACACTTACAGTAAATCTTGTGTTTCACAATATCTGGCTGTGTTAACCTTCTGACCATTCAATATAATGTTGACCAGCAACAGACATTTTGCATCCCAGAACAGTGTTGGCATCAATTTCTCTCCTAGATACTGAACTTTTAAGTTGAATGGTGGGATCAATGGATAATTAATGCTTAGCATGGAATCAACTTTTGTCTCTGGGAGCTCATCATGGAAGATTATGTGTTCCATAAAGTCTCATAAACACTCTTTAAAGCTGAAAAGAAATGCTTGTGTTCTTCAGTCAATTGCTTTGGGATTCAACTTAGAAGTTTTGACTGTTGTCCAAATCTTTGTTGCCATGTTTACAGTGCTTCAACACTCCACTCTCCCTTGGTTTGTTGAAATTTTGAACTGAACCCTTTGTTTTGTTGTTCACTGAGGTAGATTGTTCTCATTCCATGAGTCATGCCACTTCAATGTCTCAGTTATTTCCATTTAACTCTACTCTAAGTTTTTTGTTCACCACTGCTGTAGCCAGGTATTGAACTCACAACTCTTTGGGTCAAATCACTGGATCTAACCAATGCTTTTATTCACTGGGCTAGTTATTGAAATAAAAGATTCAGTTCAAAATTCCAATTATCTGAAGAAGATTGAAGTGTACAACAGCTGAAATTTGGGGAATATGGCAACAAAGATGAGGATAATTACAATATCTCATCTTGGAAATATCAATGAATGTTTTGTTTTATACATAGCAAAATATATTGCCTCTTACAGAATATGAATATTGTATTAATAATTGTTTTTGTAAATAGAGACATGGTGGTGTAATGAATAACAGCTCAGATTGAAGAATTAAAGAGCAGAGTTTGAGTTTCATTCAAGTCCATTACATTGACTTATATACTAATACTCTTGGGAAAGATATGAATCTATCTCTTTTGTAAGGTATAGCTAAATAATCAGTACAAATTGAGCTAAAAAGCCTTGATTAGAAACAAGTCTAGGAGAAAGAGAACTTTAAATTCCAACCAGCCTGGAACTGCTTGGATTGCACTATCCTAAAGGCTGTTTATATGGCTTGTGACTGTTTGTGAATCTAAATTCCCACTGAAACTCCTACTATGAATTTGCACATCCTTCGAGATGTGGCAGATTCATTTGATGCAGCCAGCTTAACCTATTCTGAGTGAATGCCATAACAAATACAAATAAGTAATTCTTTTCAGAATGAAAAAGATTTATTGCCTAAAAAAAATAGCAAAGAGAAAGTGTGATGCTTCATATCTACTGCTGCATCAAACTCTGATAGCATGAAACTTTACACCAAAATCTCTCTGGATGCTAAAGATAGATTAGAAGTCACAGAAGTTTAACCTTTTTGGCCTTGATTCCTGGTATTCTGAGTAAACATTGCAGAATAAGAATCAGGTAAGCTAAGCAATATTTGCCCAAAGCCATCAATGCTTTTCATCCGTCAAGAAATTGAAGAAATAATGACAAGACAACCAAAGTTGAGAGCTCACTTAAGATAATGGCAAATCCAATAAAATGATTTCTGGGAATGATTGATAACACTACAAGTAATCAATCCTTATATACATAGAATTTTTTTTGCAGAGAAAGAGAGAGAAAAAGAGGAGCAAGATCATAGTGAAGTCTAGGTCAAAAGCCAACAATGTTTTCTCCTAATGTTTACTACAAGTTATATTCAAAAACATTCAAAGGCAGACTCCCTTTTCTTCTATTGTCTACAACAGAGTAGGTTCAAATACATTCAAAGATATAGACCCTTTTACTCTATTGTCTGCAACAGGGTAGATTCAAAAGCATTTAAAGAGGGACTCCTTTTTGTCTATTGTCAGCAACAGGATAGACTCAAAAGCCTTCAAAGAGATATACCCTTTACCTCTATATGCTGTACCAGGGTACGTTCAAAAACATTCAAAGAGTGACACCCTTTTTCTCTATTGTCTGCAATAGAGTAGATATAAAAGCATTCAAAGGTAGATTCATTTTTCCTCCATTAGCTACAACAGGGTAGATTAAAAACATACAAAGATATAAACCCTTTTCCTGTATTGTTTGCAACAGGGTAGGTTAAGACATATGTAAAGACAGATTCCTATTTCTTTTATTAACTACAACAGGGTAGATTAAAAAAAATATTCAAAAGGTGGGCACCCTTTTCATAAGTTGTCTGTTACAGGGTAGATTAAAAAACATTCAATGACATAGACCCATTTCCTCTATTGCCTCAAGAGGGGCAGATTCAAAAGCATTCAAAAGTAGATTCATTTTTCATCTATTTGCTGCAGCAGGGCAGATTCAAAAGCATTTATAGCAGTTGCTATATTTCACACCCACATACATGCATGCTTTTCTACATGTCATTTTATTTGACTGTGATTGGCTAATAAATCACTACTACTTTACTATAGGACAATATAACAATTGCAATTGTCTTTGAAAACCTTTGGCTCTTAACAAACCTGCCTAGTCTGTTTAATACGCATGTTGCAATTGGTTAATTTTTAACCAATCAAATATTTTTAATGTAAGAATGAGTTTCCTGCAGTGCTCACCGGAGCCTACATTTTTCCTTTATAAAGAGCTACTTTCCACAGCTTGTTAATAAGATTTTGGCTGTCGTTCAAATCCATGTTAGTTTTATACCCAATCTTGCTCAAACACAGACAATATTTCATAATACAAACTTACACTTTCACTTTGGACACTTTGCTAAGCACATCCATTTAAGCATTATTGAATCAAAACTTATTTCCACACAACACTTCACAACAACTATCTCTGTGCAAATCATTCTTCTTAAACTTTGTTTCGAACGATTATTCAAAAAACATTTATCTCAGAGAACTTTATTCAACCAGTTGACTTTTGACCAAAACTACAGTCAATAGCAGACAACTTTTTCTCCTTTATCCACATTTTGTATACAGTCTAATTGCAGGCTTTGTTCTCACTGTTATATTTTTATCAATACATGTTTATTGTTGGTTACCAATTGACATTGTTATTTATTTCATGAAGAATCTTTAATATAAATAAGTGGAGGTATAAGACCCCTACACATTCAAAGGCAGACACCCTTTTTCTCCATTGTCTGCAAGAGAGTAGACTCAGAAGCATTCAAAGGCAGACACTGTTTGCCTTTATTGTTTGCAACAGGATAGTTTCAAAAACATCAAAGGCAGACTTCCTTTCCCTATATTCACTATACTAGGGTACATTCAGAATCATCAAAGGCAGACTTCCTTTCCCTATATTCACTATACTAGGGTACATTCAAAAAAGAATCATCAAAGGCAGACTTCCTTTCCCTATATTCACTATACTAGGGTACATTCAAAAAACATCAAAGGCAGACTTCCTTTCCCTATATTCACTATACTAGGGTACATTCAAAAACATCAAAGGCAAAGACCTTTCCCTATATTACTATACTAGGGTACATTCAAAAACATCAAAGGCAGACTTCCTTTCCCTATATTCACTATACTAGGGTACATTCAGAATCATCAAAGGCAGACTTCCTTTCCCTATATTCACTATACTAGGGTACATTCAGAATCATCAAATGCAGACTTCCTTTCCCTATATTCACTATACTAGAGTACATTCAAAAGCATTCAAAGTCAGAAAACCAATTTCTCTATTGTTTGTAACAGGGTACATTCAAAAGCATTCCAAGGCAGACTTATTTTTCCTTCATTGTCTGCCACATGGTAGCTTCATTTAAAGGCATATTTTCATTTTCTTTGTAGTCAGCAACAGAGTAAATTCAAATGCATTCAAAACAGACTTATTTTACTTCTGTTTTTTGCGCTACTAGAGCTACATTCAAAGTCAGATTCAGGATTCTACTATTCACTGTACTAGTGTAGATTCAAAAGCATCCAATGGGATTCTCATTTTTCCTTTATTTGCTGTACCAGGGTAGATTCAAAAGCATTCAAAAGCAAACACCTATAATTTAAAAAATCCTTTATTTTATAGTGAATAGATGAAGCTAAAACAAAGTAGAAAACACATGCACATAAAACCAAATCAGAATCACTAAAATATAATTTTGTTACAAAATACTACAAAAAAAAAAAAAAAAAAAAAAAAATCCAAAATAAATTAAATGATGATTCTGGTTGCTGATTGGAAAAAACAAATTGAACTTTCAATGACCCATGTTTATGGTTCTTGTCACCCAAAAAATAAGTTTGCATTCAGAGCCAATCACGTGATTGAGTTGGCTAATTATTCATCTATGCCTAGCAGTCCACAGGTGGTCAGTGAACACACCACACACTAAAAAAGGAAACAACAACAACAACCAAACACTTCAGTAGTTTTGTAAACATCTAACACAGTCTATCTTGCCTGACTGAAAAACTGATTATCTCCTTTTGGATCAGGTGTTGGCCAGCAGGAGAAAAGAAAAGGAGGTGGCCAAGACTCCTTACATATTTTTCTTAGAGTCTAGTCGCACATGTGTTTGATTTAAAATAAAGAACCTATAAGATTTATTCCTAACTGGATCTTATTTATTTCTACTAACAATTTTTTCTCTGATCATTTTTTTTTTTCCAAAACAATCATATCAAACTGGTCTCTTTTTTACCTTAACTTATTTGACTTTTCTTCCTCACATACTGACAAGAGAGGAAGAGAAACAAAGCCAATTCATTTCTGCTTTCATTTCACACTCGAGACAAAGTTTTACTCTCAACATCAGATTACCTTTTCAAAGAGTTCATACACATTAACAATACCATTTTGTCTTTTCTCATAAGAAAGGCTCACTGTCCTATTACTGTTCACACAGTGAAACAGATTTATCTTAACTTCAAAAATCACATTTCACTTAAACTCTTTAAACATTTGAACTTTGAAGATATTTTACTACCTTAACAAAAATGACACACACAAAAAAAAAAAATAACAATTGCCTATATATATATATATATAAGAAAAATTAAGGCAGACACTTTAGTTATTTCATGGTAAATCAGAAGTTAGGTCTATTTCAGGCGAAGCCATCAGCTTCTGTCTTTATTGTACAAAGGATTTTACACAATGAGGTTCACAAAGACCTCAAAAAAGAAAAAAAAAAGAACAAATGAAAATAACAGTTGCTCCCTTAAAAGAGAAAATTAAAAAAAAGTACATCAGTTCCAAACGCACACACATATTCATACATAAGCATAGAGTTACCACTGTATGTACAGGATACTCCTTTGGATTCTTCTATACTCACACTGCATGCTGATTTATATATATATATATATATATATATATATATATATATATAAGTCTTCCTATTTTTCCACAAAACATTTCTTTCATGTTGTCTTTCTTGTAAATTTTGTTATTTTATGGTCATGGAAATTTGTGTTGTATTTTATGGTATTTTATTTTCCTTTCAATCCGGGTATTTTCCCCTCATACAGTGGTGACCACAACTCAGAACATGCAACCAAACATTCTGGTAACAACAAAGTGATGACTAATCGAGGTGAAAAGAACTTGCAATTTTCTGTTGGAATGGAAAACTTCAACAAATAAACAAAACATGTTATAAACATAACCACATCACAAAAACACAAAGAACACAAACAAAACAGAACCAAAATCAAAAGTTTTCAAAGGCGAACTCTCATTTCCATTATTGTCTGCAATAAAGATAGATTCAAAAAGATTCAAAGGCAGACACTATTTTTCTTTTCTTGTTTGCAACAGCCAGTCAGTGAGTTAACTGCCTTAAGTGATACATGCTTGGGCAATTATATCTCGAAAGAAACATGACTGACTGGGCAGAAGATTACCCTGTAGTAGGTTGCCAGCCAAGGCTTTAAAACTTAATCTGTCCTGTTAGTTAACCCACAACTGGAGGGAAGAGATGGATTAATACCTTTCCCAAGGGTATTTGTGTGTAAATAAATGCAAGGAATTCAACTGGAATTTGAACTCAGCTCCCAAATTTTTCGTTCCAAGCCGATATCCACTGCACCACAATGTATATCAGATACCCTTTCCCTCTATTGTCTACAACAGGTTAGATTCAAAAGCATTCAACATCAGACTCCTTTTTCCTCTCTTGGCCATAATAGGGTACACTCAAAAAATATTCAATGTCAGCCTCCTTTTTCTTCTATTGGATACAACAGGGTAGATTCAAATGGATTCAATGGCAGACTCCCTTTTTCTCTATTGTATTCAACAGGATAGATTCAAATGGATTCATAGGAAGACTTCCTTTTCCTCCATTGGCTACAACAAGGTAGATTCAAAAGCTTTCAAAGGAAAACTCCAATTTTCATTATTGTCTGCAATAAGGATAAATTCAAAATGATTCAAAGACAGATTTGCTTTTCCTCTGGTTACAACAGGGTAGATTCAAAAGAATTTCTTTCAATCCGACAGATTCATTTTTTCTCTATTGTCTACAACAGGGTAGATTCAAAGGCAGCCTCCCTTTTCATTTATTGTCTGCAGTGGGGTAGATTCAAAAGCAATAAATGGCAAACTCCCTTTTCCTTGAATGTTTACAAGAAGGTGGAATCAAAAGGATTTAAATGCAGTCTCCCTTTTCCACTTTTGTCTACAACAGGGTAGATTTAAAAGCATTCGAAAGCAATCTCACCTTTTGTTTATTTTCTACAGCAGAGTAAATTCAAAAGCATTCAATGGCAGATTCCCTTTTCCTCTAATGTCTACACCAGTATGGATTCAAAAACATTCTCCCTTTTTCTCTATTGTCTACAACAGGGTAGATTCAAAGCAATTCAAAGGTTTATTGGCTACAACAGAATAGATATAAAAGGAGTCCCAAACAGACTCTTTTTCCTATTTTGGTCATAACAGGGTAGGTTCAAAATCATTCAATATCAGACTCCCTTTTCCCCTATTGGCTACAAAATGGTAGATTCAACTGAATTAAATGGCAGACTCCTTTTTTCTCCTTTGTATGCAACAGGGTAGATTAAAAAATATTCACTGGCAGACTCCTTTTTTTTTCTATTGGCTACAACGTCGTAGATTCAGAAGCAGTCAGTGGCAAACTCACTTTTCCTCTATTGGTTACAACAAGGAAGATTCAAAAGAATTCAAAGGCAGACTGTTTTCCTATATTGGCTACAGCAAAGTAAATTCAAAACATTCAAAAGCATACACACTTTACCTCTATTGGTAGAGGGTAAATTCAAAAGTTTTCAAAGGCAGACTCCAATTTCCATTATTGTCTGCAATAAGGATAAATTCAAAATGACTCAAAGGCAGATTCACCTCTTCTCTATTGGCTACAGAGTAGATTCAAAAGCATTTAACGGCAGACTCTTTTATTTTATCACCTGCCACAGGTTAGATTCAAAAGGAATCAATGGCAGACCCCTTTTTTTCTATTGCCTGCAACAGGTTAGATTCAAAAATATTCACAGGCAGACTCATTTTTCCTCTACTCTCTATAGCAGGGTAGATTCAAAAGCATTTAATGGCAGGCTCCCTTTCTCTCTATTGTCTACAACAGGGTAGATTCAAAAGCAATAAGCAGCAGACTCCCTTTTCCTCTATTGCCTACAACAGTGTGGAATCAAAAGGATTCAAATGCAGACTACCTTTCCACTTTTGTCTACAACAGGGTAGATTTAAAAGCATTCATAAGAAGACTCTTTTCTTCAGTTGGATGTTGACAAACACTTTTCCATTATTGTCTACAACAGAGTAAAACCTAAATGATTCAAAGGCAGTCACTCTCTTCTTATTTTCTACAACAGGGTGGAATCAAAATCATTCAATGGCAAACTCCCTTTTATTCTAATGTCTACAACAGGGTAGATTCAAAAGCCTTCAATGGCACTCTTCTCTTTCATCTATTGTCTACAACAGGATAGACTGAAAATGATTCAAAGGGAGACTTGCTTCTCCATTATTGTTTAGAACAGGATAGATTTAAAAGGATTCAAAAGCAAATGGCTACAACAGGGTAGATTTAAAAGCATTTAATGGTAGTGTCAAAAGAAATCAACAACAGACTCTTTTTGTCTATTGACTACAACAGAGTAGATTCAATGACATTCAACAAAAAACTCCCTTTTTCTCTATTGTGTGCCACAAGCTAGATTCAAAATGATTCAATGTTAGACTACTGTTTTCTATATTGTCTGCAATGGGGTAGATTCAAAAGAATTCATAGGCAGACTGCCAGACTGCCTTTTCTTTTATTGGCTACAACAGGGTAGATAAAAAAGCATTCAAAAGGAAGACTCTTTTTTTACTACTGGCATTTAAAAGCATTAAGTGTCAGACTCACTTTTCCTCTATTGTTTAAAACAGGGTAGATTCAAAATGATTCAAAGGCAGGCTCCCTTTATCTCTATTGGCTACAAGAAAGTAGATACAAAAGAATTTAAAAGCAGTTTCCCTTTTTCTCCATTGTCTACACCAAGGCAAATATAAAAAGCATTTAAAGGCAGATTCTTTTCCCTTTATTAGCTACAACAGGGTAGATTAAAAAAAAAAATTTAATGCCAGATTACCTCTTCCTCTATTGTCTACAACAGGGTAGAGTAAAAAAAATTTAACAGCAGTCTGCCTTTTACTCTAAAGGCTAAAAAAAGTGTAGATTTAAAAGCATTTAACATCAGATACCCTTTTCCTCTATTGGAATCAAAATAATTCAACAGACTCCTGTTTCCACTATTGTCTGCAACAGGATAGATTCAAATGAATTCAATAGCAGATTCCCTTTTCATCTATTGTCTACAACAGGGTGAAATCAAGAGGATTCAAAGGCAGGCTTCCTTTTCTGCCACTGTCTACAACAGTGTGGATTCAAAAACATTCAACTACAGACCCCCTTTTCATCTATTGTCTACAACAGGGTAGGTTCAAAGGATTCAAAGACTCCTTTTTTTCTATTGGCTACAACAGCATAGATTTAAAAACATTCAATGGCAGACTCTTTTCCTCTATTATCTACAACAGAGTAGATTCAAAAGCATTCAACAGCTGTTTTCTTTTTTTCTATTGGGTACAACAGGATAGATTCATAAGGATTCAAATGGAGACTCTTTTATGGCTACAACAGGTTAGATTAAAATTATTCAATGGCAATGTACCTTTTCATCTATTGTCTATAGCAGGGTAGATTCAAAGTGATTCAATGGCAGACTCGTCTTTCTTCTATTAGATTTAACAGGGTAGATTCAAAAGGATTCAAAGGCAGACTCCCTTTTCTTTTATTGCCTGCAACAAGATAGATTCAAAAGCCTTCAAAGACAGACACCCTTTTCCTCTGTTGGCTACAACAGTGTAGATTCAAAAAGATTTAAAGGCAGGCTCTCTATTCCTCTATTGGCTACAGCAGAATAGATTTAAAAGGATTCAAAGGAAGATTCCTTTTTTCTCTATTGGCTTCAACAGGGTAGGTTTCCATATTGATTTCCTTGGTCACCTGCAGCTTAAAAGGTTTTCTTTTCTATTTATATCTAAATATTAATGGAGTGTTTGATTCATTTTTTTTTTATTAAAATGAAAGCTTTGACACAGTTCTGCATTGTATTAACTACTTTACTTATGTGGGAAAAGTCAGAAATCCGTACGACACAAAATTAATGTTTTTTTTTTAATATCTGATGTTCACATATATGCTGTTATAGTTTTCAAATATCTTTTCTATATATCTCATCTTGAAAAAGCATGATCTTTAAGTGATGATATCAACTCTGTAGCAGTCATCATTATTGTTTAGAAGGTGGTATATTAGAGATATGATTTGTAGATAGAAAAATCTAATGGAGTATATATTTTGATTTCTTAGTTTTTAAAGTTTATAACAAGACAAAGAAATCTGAGTACTCCTTCACTTGAAAAACAAACAGTACAAAATATTCCTGATTCTATGCCATCTACATCTGTCTGTATTTATGAGATGAGGTATTGTAGCTACTTACATGATTTATATCATTTTGACTGGTGTCCCCATCTTGTAATATTCATGACATCTCCCATGTTTCCCCAGTGGATAAAAGTGTTGTTTTAAGTAATCTAAAAAGTGACTTGACACAAAGAGTTGTGAGTTCAATACCTGGCCACAGTAGAGTTGAACAAAAACTTGGAGAGTTGAGTTACTAAACTGTGTTAACTGAAACTGACATATCCAAAAAAGTCATGGCATGTGGCACTAGAACAATCTACCCCCTATCTACACAAACAAGACTAAATAAAGGGTTTGGCTCAAAATTTCAATACATTTTTATTTTCTTATTTTCTTAAAATTTTTTAAAAAATCATTTCACCCTAAGCAAGGCGGTACCATCACTTAAGAGAGTTAAACTTTTAGGCAGGAGGAGAGTGAAAAGGAAAGTGAACCAGCTACAGTGGGTAATAGAGAAAGGGCAAGAGAAGGATGTGAACACAGGAGTGAAAACAGATGCGAAGGTAGAGAGAAAGGAAAAGAACAAGATATATGGGGTGATGTAGAAAGGACTGGAGTCAAGTGGATAAGAGATATGAGTTGACATTGCATTTAAATTCCTGGAGGTTGTAGCCATCAGGAAAGCAAGTATATGGAAGGGAGTTCCACAGGTGGGAAGTGCGAGAAAAGAATATATATTAGCAGAAGAAGGCTGGAGTAAAGAACAGCCAAAACATTGTGAATATGGTAATAAAGATGAGGTCAACAGTCTGAACAAAGCAAATAGTGTAAATAGTTTATCCTGGCATTATGCTATCTGCTCTTTGCTGAGTACATTAAAATTGAATAACCCTTTACTAATTCTATTATATTTTTATAATAAAACTTTAAAAATTTGATATATTTTGATAACAATAATTCTAACAATTCTGATATATTCTTTGATAACAATAATTCCCTAACACTCTGATATATTCTTTGATAACAATAATTCCCTAACACCTCTGATATATTCTTTGATAACAATAATTCCCTAACACCCCTGATATATTCTTTGATAACAATAATTCCCTAACACCTCTGATATATTCTTTGATAACAATAATTCCCTAACACCTCTGATATATTCTTTGATAACAATAATTCCCTAACACCTCTGATATATTCTTTGATAACAATAATTCCCTAACACCTCTGATATATTCTTTGATAACAATAATTCCCCAACACTTCTGATATTCTTTGATAAATAATAATTCCCTAACACCTCTGATATATTCTTTGATAACAATAATTCCCTAACACTCCTGATATATTCTTTGACATACAATAATTCCCTAACACCTCTGATATATTCTTTGATAACAATAATTCCCTAACACCTCTGATATATTCTTTGATAACAATAATTCCCTAACACCTCTGATATATTCTTTGATAACAATAATTCCCTAACACCTCTGATATATTCTTTGATAACAATAATTCCCTAACACCTCTGATATATCTTTGATAACAATAATTCCCTAACACCTCTGATATATTCTTTGATAACAATAATTCCCTAACACCTCTGATATATTCTTTGATAACAATAATTCCCTAACACCTCTGATATATTCTTTGATAACAATAATTCCCTAACACCTCTGATATATTCTTTGATAACAATAATTCCCTAACACCTCTGATATATTCTTTGATAACAATAATTCCCTAACACCTCTGATATATTCTTTGATAACAATAATTCCCTAACACCTCTGATATATTCTTTTGATAACAATAAAAGGGAATTCCTCAACACTCTGATATATTCTTTGATAACAATATTCCCTAACACCTCTGATATATTCTTTGATAACAATAATTCCCTAACACCTCTGATATATTCTTTGATAACAATAATTCCCTAATGCACCTCTGATATATTCTTTGATAACAATAATTCCCTAACACCTCTGATATATTCTTTGATACCAATAATTCTAACACTTTGATATATTCTTTGATAAATAATAATTCCCTAACACCTCTGATATATTCTTTGATAAATACACTCCTAACACCTCTGATATATTCTTTGATAACACCCTAACACCTCTGATATATTTTGATAACAATAATTCCCTAACACCTCTGATATATTCTTTGATAACAATAATTCCCTAACACCTCTGATATATATTCTTTTGATAACAATAATTCCCTAACACCTCTGATATATTCTTTGATAACAATAATTCCCTAACACCTCTGATATATTCTTTGATAACAATAATTCCCTAACACCTCTGATATATTCTTTGATAACAATACCCTCAACACCTCTGATATATTCTTTTGATAACAATAATTCCCTAACACCTCTGATATATTCTCCGACAACAATAATTCCCTAACACCTCTGATATATTCTTTGATAACAATAATTCCCTAACACCTCTGATATTCTTTGATAACAATAATTCCCTAACACTTGATATATTCTTTGATAACAATAATTTAACACCTCTGATATATTCTTTGATAACAATAATTCCCATCTTGATATATTCTTTGATAACAATAATTCCCTAACACCTCTGATATATTCTTTGATAACAATAATTTCAACACCTCTTGATATATTCTTTGATAACAATAATTCCCTAACACCTCTGATATATTCTTTGATAACAATAATTCCCCTAACACCTCTGATATATTCTTTGATAACAATAATTCCCTAACACTCTGGATATATTCTTTGATAACAATAATTCCCTAACACCTCTGATATATTCTTTTGATAACAATAATTCCCTAACACCTCTGATATATTCTTTGATAACAATAATTCCCTAACACCTCTGATATATTCTTTGAGCAACAATAATTCCCTAACACCTCTGATATATTCTTTGATAACAATAATTCCCTAACACCTCTGATATATTCTTTGATAACAATAATTCCCTAACACCTCTGATATATTCTTTTGATAAATAATAATCTTCTAACACCTCTGATATATTCTTTTGATAACAATAATTCCTAACACCTCTGATATATTCTTTGATAACAATAATTCCTCAACACCTCTGATATATTCTTTGATAAATAATAATTCCCTAACACCTCTGATATATTCTTTGATAACAATAATTCCCTAACACCTCTGATGATATTCTTTGATAACAATAATTCCCTAACACCTCTGATATATTCTTTGATAACAATAATTCCTAACACCTCTGATATATTCTTTGATAACAATAATTCCCTAACACCTCTGATATATTCTTTGATAACAATAATTCCCTAACACCTCTGATATATTCTTTGATAACAATAATTCCCTAACACCCTGATATATTCTTTGATAAATAATAATTCCCTAACACCTCTGATATATTCTTTGATAAATACACCCCTTAACACCTCTGATATATTCTTTGATAACAATAATTCCCTAACACCTCTGATATATTCTTTGATAACAATAATTCCCTAACACCTCTGATATATTCTTTGATAACAATAATTCCCTAACACCTCTGATATATTCTTTGATAACAATAATTCCCCTAACACCTCTGATATATTCTTTGATAACAATAATTCCCTAACACTTGATATATTCTTTGATAACAATAATTCCCTAACACCCTGATATATTCTTTGATAACAATAATTCCCTAACACCTCTGATATTCTTTGATAACAATAATTCCCCAACACCTCTGATATATTCTTTGATAACAATAATTCCCTAACACCTCTGATATATTCTTTGATAACAATAATTCCCTAACACCTCTGATATATTCTTTGATATCACTGTTCCCTAACACCTGATATACCTTTTGATAATAATTTCTTATTGTTGTACACCTACCAGGAATGGGATGTTCCTATCCTCTTAAATATGTGGACACTATTGGAGTAGTACAGTAGAGTAGAGTGATTATACTGACTAGCAGTTCACTAACTGTATCTACTTCATGCAGCGTGCGAGTCTTGTACTTGTTGATATACTATTATTCCCAACCTTTGTTTTGGTAATTACTCATGCAGTAAGTAATCTTTTAGGGTTACAACACTTAATAAATCTGATATATTCTTTAATAATAATCCTTTAATAATTCTTTAATAACTTATTAAATTCTTTAATAAACATCTTTAATAATTTTGATATATTCTTTAATAAATTTTTAATAATGCTGATATATTTCATTAAAATTTTAAAATTGGTTTTTAACCTTTTTCATTTTTTAAGCACACCAATTATAAATGGTTTGGTTTAACGACCCATCAACCATTTTGGTCATTTAAGGGTCAGTCTTATAGTTTTGTTGGTAATATATTTTTCATTCAAAAAAGGTTTTGTGGGTAAATACTTTCATAACATTTTAACCCCAGTTTGGGGGTTAACTATTTACCCATAGCTGGGACCCTAACATGTGCTACCACTCTGGGTCAGGGTGGACCTGGAAACAACAGCAATTAAGGGGTGCTTCTATGCTCCTCACAACCTCCCAATCAAAGGCCTTGCTGCTGGATTGTAAATGGCTTCAAGCAGATAAATTCTTCTAAAAAGACATTTCTTCATCAGATCCTGTAGACTGGTGCTACAAACAAAGGATATTATCAGATAACAAAAACCATATCACTTGAAGATTTCTAACAGCACTTACAAAAACTGGGTAGCACATGTAACTACAAGGGAAAATAATGATATCAAGATGTTGACTTTCCACACTGCCTTGAACAAAATGTTATGAAGTAAACTTCCATACATACTAGAAAGAGCCATAATAGTTAGCAAACTTGAGAAAGCTATTTTTCTGAAAGAAAAAGAGAAAGGTTTTATAAATTTCAACTGACAGAAATGTTAAATGTTCTGTCAATGAATGTTGAATGTTATATGAAATTGGATAAACTTACCATTACCATAAACATTAACATTCTGTAGGCTATTAGAATGAATTATTTATTTGTCTTCAGCAAATATTTGTTTACAGGTCAAATTAAAAACATCTTCAAGACAAAAGGAATGATAAAAGAAAAAAGAAAGAACTAACAACATTTGCAAGAAATCATGGTTGTTAGCAAAAAAGAACAGTCCAACATGCAAATTACAAACTGGAGACGCCAAAATCGAACAAGTCAGTCAGTTTAGTGCCATACATGAAACATGCTTGGGTGATCATGTCTCTTGCGAGACATGACTGAGTGGGCAGAAGATTATTTTGCAGTAGGTTGCTATTGCTTTCTGCGGTAGACTGGTTGCCAGCCATGGCTAAAGAACCCAATCTGTCCTGTTAGTTAACCCATAACTGGAAGGAAGAGATGGATTAATACCTTTCCCAAGGGTATTTGAGCATAAGTGAATGCAATGAATTCAACTGGAATTCGAACTCGGGTCCACGAATTCTTGTTCCGAGTCAATATCCATTGTACCACAACACACATCCACAAGTACATTGTACCACAACGCACATCAAACAAGTACAACAACTTAAATATCTAGGTAGTGCTTTAGCAGAGGACAGAAAATGTGACATTGAAATCTGAAGGTGCATTGAAATAGCAAAAAATGCCTTCCAAAAACTAAGCAAAGTATTAAACAACAAGAGAGCATTGTTATGAATAAAGAAAAGAGTACTAAACATATCTGTCCTCTTATATTCTTGAAAAAGAATGTAGTGAAAAGTAAAGTAATATTCATTACTAATGCAGAGGGTTAGAAGTTAAGTGAGGTAGGAAAATTAAAAGAAATAATTTTGGTGAACAAAATTTTTGTTTTTTGCAGCTTATTTACATGCAAATATCCTTGGGAAAGGTATTAATCCGTCACTTCCTTCCAGTTATGGGTTAAATAACAGGACAGATTGGGTTCCATAGCCTTGGTCAGTAATGGCAACCTACTGCGGGATAATCTACTCAGTCAGTCATGTCTCTTTCAAGACATGATCGCCCAAGCGTGTATCACGTATGGCACTTAACTGACTGACAGCGAGACAATCCTAACTGATCTACAAGAGGCAAATGAAAATAGTGAACAACTAACCTAATAAGTTTGTGTGAATGGATTGCAGTGCAAAGAAAAAAAGAGGAATGGTAAAAATCAAATATTGTTTAAAGTTACAAGAGACAGCGAGTTTGAAAAAGGCACAAATTTATCTCTTCTTCCTCTAACTATGGAGTAGATAGTAAAGCAGGCTGGGTTCTTCAGCCTTGGATGGCAACTTGTCAAGGAGAGAATATCTCTTAATTCGAAACTGCTTTGGCATGGGGCTATTCCCACTGTAATAATAAAAGATATGTCAAGAAATATGAATTGTTGTAAGTACTCAGATGCAAATTAACTGTAGTTGCTCTGGCAATGAAAGTACTTTTTATGCATTTTTGTCTCAGTAAACTGCTTTCTCTTTTAATTAAAATAGCATTTTTTTAATCATGATTATGGCCAAAATCTCCTATGGGGATTTTTTAAAAGTGTAACTTAGATGTAGCACAAGGCCAAAAGTATGGGGCACCCAGTGAGGATTGAACTCAATACTCAGTCGCAATTGTTCTAATGAGATAAGCTTGCTAAACATTGCACCACATTGACATGCACTTAGTCAAACTCTTCTCTGTATTCCTTAGGTAATTGAAAACGTTCCTTCATTACTCTAATTAATTTATATTCCACGCGAAACAAGTTTGATAAAATATTTCAAAATAGTAGGGTGAACCATTATGACAAACCCAACGAATCAAAATATATTATTTTAACCATCAACTCTATCATAACTAGGCTCATCCCTTGTTCCCTGTTTAGGATGTGATTCCCGGCTTTCTCTTTTCCAATCTTTTTCTACTCTTTCCTGTTTTTTTTTTGTTTTGTTTTTTTCAATTGGAGTAGATAGACTAAACTATCCCCCGTTTTCACACTCCACCCTCATCTATTGAACAGGTGAAGAGGCTCATCCCTTGTTCCCTGTTTAGGATGAGGTTTCCGGCTTTCTCTTTTCCAACCTTTTCACTATTACATAGCCCCCTGCGCATCAGTGGCGTTACTGCCTTGCTTTGGGGTGATATGATTAAAAAAAGAAAAAAAAAGATTATCTAAGCTTAATATAAAATTTGTTACAACTACTAAAACAATAAGAGACTTTATTAATCTAAAAAACTAAATAATTATAAGCTAAAAAAAAAAAAAAAAAAAAAAAAAAAAAAAGAAGAAAAAGAAAGGAGAAATTTACTCTGTCACCTGTAATAATTGTTAAAAGAAATACTTCGGAGAAACCTCAAGGAATTTAAATAAAATATTATATGAATACAAAATAGATCTTTTACAAAACAACACGCTCATAATGGTTGCTCACTGTAATGAGCCTGACCATAACCTTTATTAAAAAAATTATACTTTAATTAAAAGAAAAAAAATTACTAAGATGAAAATTTATAAAGTACCTTAATTGCTAGATAATATATAGTCAATTTGCATCCACGTTCTTACAACATTTCACCTTTCTTGGTAGATTTTCTATTCTCACAATGTGGGATATTTAATCACGAAAGGGATAAAAACATAAACAAAAAGAAATTGGTTAGGCTGTTGTATAATCAAATACATTTTTTGTTAAATGTAAAAATTTCAATGTAAAATTTCAGCGCCCCCTCTCCTTAATGCGCATGAGTAATCTCATCAACGATATAAGATACCCTGATATAAAATAAACTCGGATATAAGATACCCTGATA
The DNA here is from genome assembly GCA_037127315.1 of Ascarosepion bandense. Classification (NCBI taxonomy): domain Eukaryota; kingdom Metazoa; phylum Mollusca; class Cephalopoda; order Sepiida; family Sepiidae; genus Ascarosepion; species Ascarosepion bandense. The sequence goes on from JBBBDQ010001668.1 coordinate 2,004,397, forward strand.
TAAAATAAACTCGGATATAAGAGTGATTCTCTCTGGCTCCAAATTAGAGCCTGTGGTAATGCATAAAATAGGCCGAAACTCGGGTATAAGAGATTTGTTATCCAGACCCGGTAACTCTCTTATATCAGGGTTACACTGTATCACTTTAGTCTGATGATGTCCTAACGCGTCACACGAAAAATGCTTCCAATTTGTTATAGAATTTTCTAAAATTGTTCTGATATACAAAAAAAATTATATATCGTTTTCTGAAACATGTACAGTATGACCCGGATATAAAAGAGATTTTATCTGGTCCCAAATTAGAGCCTGTGGTAATGTATATAAAATAGTCAAAACACGGATATAAGAGAACTTTTATCCGGTCCCGGCAACTCTCTTATATCCGGGTTACATTGTATATACTTAGTGGTACTGTTACTAAATTTTAAGTGAGCTGGTGGTTAAAAGTTTTAAGTGGAAGTTTTGATGAGCTTGGCATGCATGCTGAGTTAAATAAATAGGCCTTCTTGCGCTGAGACTTGTAATTTTGTAGTTGGATAGCAAACACAAAAGAAACAAAAAAAAACAAATAAATACTTATATCGACATGTTGCATATAACAAATTGTTTTGCCTACATACATTATTCGGCTTTTAAATTTTATCAGTTCAGTAAAGAAGAATGTGTGGAATCCATTTTGCAATATTAAATTTAAAAAAAAAAGCATTTACGACAATTTATCTATCGCAAATATTCTGAGTCCAGATAAAAAAATTAAAATAATATTATATTTGCTTCAGAATGATAACACATTTCTGTTGAACACAGGCGCTGGATAGGAAAATTTAAAATTTGAATTTCGCGCTAGTCATCACTGATTTGTCAGAAAATATGAAGCACGTTAGAACACCTCACAGAACATGTTTAGTTACGTATTCCGCCAGAAATTTGAATAAGTGTTCTTGATCCTATCATATTGTATATATGGCGGAGACTTTCGTCTGGATCCTTAGTGAGAATTATTGCTTCAACCAAGTGCCACTGATGTCCATGAGACAATTAACAGTTGAATTTTACGAAGTTAAGAACCTCTTAACACGAACACAATTACTACGTACTCGGTCACTCGCTCAATTATATAATATTATACTCACTCAAAGGAACAAAACATGTAACCTTTTCAAGACATATACTTTGAACTCATTTAAAACAACTGATTTGTTTATACGCTTTTTGCTTAACAGTAAAAAGGAGAGAACTTATTCATACATAATTATATGAACTTTGCATTTCATTTATAAGACACATTTTCATTTTCTATTTACTCTCTCCACATCTAATATTATTTTCACATCTTGTATTTTTCACGATATAAATTTTACCTGTTTTTGTTACCAAATATCAGGAAATTCGTTGTCATTTGCCAAATGTTTAAAATTAAAAAGCGGTGAATAAAGGTCGTATTCATTACAAATGTAGTGAAAACGTTCGTTTGCTAACTTCCCTTTCCTTTTATGTCAGGAAGAAAAAATATTTTCGTATGAATTTGACTTGTAAGATTAAAGCCCCCGACATAAGATATTTTTAAAGAAGGTTAAATGTTTGAGTTAATTTTGAAAGTTGTAAAAAGTAGTGTACAAAAGAAAGTAAAAAACCGAGAAAAAGTTCTTTCTTACCGTTATCAGCTCTCAGTCAAGTCGGTTTCCTTTGAGTATCAGGTTTATCCGTGCTAAGCCCGAATGTAATGATACAACAGCTATGGCTCTGGCAATGTGACTATGACGTTAAGTGTCCTTTTTAAAAGAGCTTCCTCCCTAAAAATGGGCCGGATTGATGTGTTTCGCTAATTTCTTTTTAAAAATTCGCATTGCCTAAAAATAGTTTTTTTTTTAATTTTTTGTTGAGCTAATCTTGCATATAGTGTGTAGAACCGGACATAGTTTATCTGACGGGTTGGGTTTTAATTTCCAGTGTGTTACAAGACGTCACGGTGAAATCTTCCGTTAGGAGTGGTTATTATTTATCCTGGTCTTCAAATCTGTGACGAGATTGGGCACAAAGTCGTGATTAACGCGGGGAACCTGAGCGCGTACACTCGGGCCTAGGACAAAAATTACCAAGCTCTGCAAGCATCAGTTGCGTAGGCATCAGTATGACTACTGATCCACCTTCTCTAGTGCAAAAGGGGGTGCAGACTCAGGTGGCTATTTCTCGGGACTGGACACCTCACGGCTTTAATTTTCCTCTGCTGCATCTCCGTTCGCAGACAGAGCCACAACTGAGCCGCAGCCTACTCGAAAACCTAGACGCAACTGAGAGATGACAATATTACTTCGTGGTAAAATGATTTACTAAGTGTAGCTTAGATGTAGAACGAAGGCTGAAAGAATGGAGCACCCAGTGAGGATCGAACTCACAACTCAGTCGTAATTGATCTAGCGACATAGTCTTGCTGAAGTCGAAGTACCCTCTTCTGTTCGTAGTGTCTTTTTTCTAATGTTCTTACAGTTTTCCTGCAGCTTTCGGCTAATTCATTAGCCATTTTTAAGGCGTTCGTTTTTAATATATTTTCTGTGTTTGTGTTCAAAGGGGTATTGTATGTGAGTAGTATTGATTTTAAGCTTGGCGAGATAAATATGGCTGTAGTCCCATGTTGGAATGTTTAAAAAAACAACAACTCGTTACTATCATTGTTAAATAAAGTAAGGTTTAGACTTGACTTGAATTGTTTTATATAAAGAGCCTCTATAATCTTCAGATGCGACCGACGATTAGATTTATTTAGAATGATGATGTTATCGACAAAATTTTTTCTAATGGTGACAGACAATTTTTTTGTGAGTGTCAAGATACTTTTATAGCACTGAGATCACTTTAGTGGCTTATCAACATTCGGCCGATAATTGTCGCCATATAACCAGGTAGATATACGGTTTATGGCAAGGAACACGGAATTTTAAAGGGCAATTAAATCGATATACTACGTTAGCCGTTGTTAGTTTCTTTATTTGTAATTATGAGGTTGACAGTTTTTTATTTCCGACAGTATATTGTAAGTTTTATACGTGTGTTGGAGTCAACGGGAGAGATAATCTATTTAATGATGCATCAGGTTGCAGTAAAAGATATTAATACTTTGTTGTTCTATAAATATATTTTTTTAATCATTTCACCACAAGCAAGGCGGTAATGACCCAAGTACGCAGGTGGTTACAGGGAATGAAAGTGGAAGGGAGGGCCAAGGAAAAAACAGATGTGAACGGGGTTCGAAAAGACAGTTGACGATTGACGCTTGTCCGAAAGGAGGTAGCGGGAAGTGGGATGCTTAACCACTTCAGCATTGATTAGAGCAGCATTTCTCAAACTATTTCTAATTCAAATCGCACTTGTAAAATAACTAAAACTCTAGAGCACACTTTAAACTTTAATTAGGTCATGAAATTCAGAAACAGGAAAATAATAATTAAATTATGTATCCTGAATATTTGTCTATATTTCTGAGATGAGGTATTGCAATTATTTACATTATTTACATTGTTCGGACTGTTGTCCTCATCTGTATTGTCATATTCACAACGTTTTATACACCCCTACCTTCTTCAGGTAAATGGAATTTTGAATAAAGGGTTCGGTTCGAAATTCCAATCACCTGGAGAAGGTCGGAGCGTATAACGACCGAAACGTCGTGAATATGGCAATGCAGATGAGGACAACGGCCTGAACAATGTAAATAATGTAAATAAATATTCTAAAATAAGCATTTATTTTTATGAGATTAGTGTCCCTAGCATTTTTATTCAATAAATATTTTGTTTAATATTGTGGGGGATTTGGTATTTGCTGGGTTGTATGTTGATTATTTCCCCCACAAATACAACACTCTATTTTGCAATCGCGCAAAGTGAAGGAATAATTTACAACGGACATTCAACAACAGACAATTTATTATGTGACGAAATAAAATGGTATGTAGAAACCAACAAAATACATGATTCTAAAATTGCCTTTTTGAGAAATATAAACTTGGCAAGAAGTTAATTTTTGTCCAAAAACGTGTATGAGTTTGCATTAGCAAAGTCTGTAAATAAGCCTTTCCTACTTACATTCAGTTGGCGGCAGCGTGTCGCGTTGCTGAAAGAAAGTTTCGTCGGCTTTTCTTTTAGGGTCCTTGGAGCGAGGTCACGAACTTTTGGCATGGAAGAAATGACATGGCCGGCAAAGTATACGGTGGCATGCGGACTTAATGGCCTGCTTGGTGACTGACCTGGTGACTGACCTTTCTTTCTAACTGTGTGTATTATATACATTAATAGGGGATCAACTAATCTTCCTAACATTAGGGTGTGAAAACATTTACTGACCAATCAGATTTATTATTTTACTATTTTGTTTGGGGCCTAAATATTTTTGTGTTAATTTACTTCCAAGCCTATTTTTCTAGAATGTTCTTATTCTAAGTTTTTAGCTTATTGGTTGAGAAATATAAAAATGTAATCTAAATTCTACTGCTGTTTTGATCCAGTTTTTCTAGATTGTTCTATTGTGTTTTCCTGTGCTTATTTTAATAAAAAAAATATGTATCCCATAATATAAAATAATTCATAAGTTACTCTTTTGTTAACTTAGGGCACACGCAGCTACCTTTCGGGGCGCATTAGTGTGCCCCGGTGCACCACTCGAGAAACGCTGGATTAGAGCCTCAAATACTTCGCTGAAAAGCGGCAAAGGAGATAATTTGAGGGATCGGAGGGTTCTCCGGAGTTCTTAAAAACAGGAGGAGGAATTCCAACAAGCTAGAACACAGGAATCAGCAAAGCAATTGCTGTAGAGTTTGGAGAGAACTGGAGTCAGCTCAGAAGCCCATTTCTTAGTGTTGGTGTTGTTTAATTTCTGTCGGAATAATTTTATTTGGTTATCAATAACCATGTAATGAGGAAGGAGGGCTTGGAGAATCTGATACTCACAGGCCAGATAAAGGGAAAGAGGAACAGAGGAAAGCAACGTGTAACATGGACCTGAGCAGGTGGATGGCAGAGCGGGGTTAGGTAGTGTAACATCGAGGAATGAGGTTATATTATATCGTATGAGTTTTTATTGTATCATATGGGAATTTTAGTGAAGAGGTTTTTGTTTTCAAAAGCTGGTTTTAGGTTTGAAAATTCAATGCTATTTCTTGCTAATATAAAAATGTCATTAATGTATATTTGTTAAGATTTGTGGTTGGTTTGTTGTTTTGAAGACTTTATTTTCGGCGTGTGCCATATAGAAAAAGAAGGCGAAATATGTCCTCTGAGTAAATGGTATCATGGCTGAGACTAAGAACTACAATTATACCTACTTAGAGCCAAACCCGAAGCAAAAACTAAAATAAAAGGACTGAAAAACTGATTTTGATCAGACCCGGTAGGATATCGGGGTATCGATTGGGAAAATGATTGTTAACCAATGTTTTGTATATATTTTTTTCAGTAAAAAATAATGTCTGGCAAATAGAGGTTCTCCTTCTATGTGCCTTGTCCTTTCAGGACGTATGCGATCATAGCCTTCCACGTCTCTAGTGGCTCTTTGCATGCTTTCTTCTGCTACACTACCTAACTCTGCCCTGCCATCCACCTACTCAGGTCCATCAAGTATGTTACACGTTGCTTTCCCCTGTTCCTCTTTCCCTCTATCTGGCCTGTGAGTATCAGATTCTCCAAGCCCTCCTTCCTCATTATATGTCCCAGGGACTTTAGCTGTTTTAGGACGTTTTATAATGAGAACGTGGCGTTGTGGTTAGAACATTCGCTTTCTGACCATAAGACCTGGGTTTGAATCTCACCGTCGTCGTTATTGGTCTGGGGAGGGGATCCCAACATGAGGCACCTTTGGAAAGTGCTTGTCCTAAGTAAACCATGGGAGTGGAATTAGGTAGGTGGGAATATCTTAGGAATTTTGACCGTCTAGCTTTGTTCGGACAGTTGATACCAGATAATTCATTCTCTCCTAAAAATTGTAACTACAGTTTGCTCAGTATAGTTTCAGGATAAACCATAGGTGTGTTGAACAAGAAGAAACGTGCCTGAGCAGGCGTGTGAAACAGGGATTTGCCCTAGCAGACAAGCATTCTCGGATAGGAGTGGCTAGCTATTATTTAGAAAGATTTTATCGCAGTTCATTTATGTCTTTGTGGGTATTTGCTGTTATGGTTTAGTAGACAGGAGTTATTACTAGTTTTATTTTTATACAAGTAGGTGTTAAAGACATTAGTGTTGAGTTCTATGTAAACATCAAGGAATGAGGTTATATTATATCGCATGAGTTTTATTGTATCATATGGGAATTTTAGTGAAGAGGTTTTTGTTTTCAAAAGCTAGTTTTAGGTTTGAAAATTCAATGCTATTTTTTGCTAATATAAAAATGTCATTAATGTACATTTGTAAAGATTTGTGGTTGGTTTGTTGTTTTGAAGACTTTATTTTCGGCGTGTGCCATAAAGAAAAAGAATACAGGACCTACAGTGTGCTCATACAAACTCCATTGGTTTAGAGTGTACATACCTCTTTATGAGATACTTTACTTGAACAAGCAAATAATCTGAAGAATTGCTGGTTGAATGTTACGAGGAGAGATTGACGGATGTTTGTAAATGCAATCAAAAACTATATTGATTGTTTTCTCAGCTGGTACATTGGTAAAGATTTCAGAGGATGGAAACGAAAATAAAATTAATACTGAGCACTAGGAAAAGACAGCTGAAGTTCTTGGGATATGTGATGAGGAAAGAAGGTTTGAAGAATCTGATACTCACAGGTCAGATAGAGGGAAAGAGAGACAGGGAAAGCAGCGGATAACACATTTAAAAGGCCTGAGCAGTTGGATGGCACAGTGGGGTTTGAGTGGGGTAATAGGAAAAAAGCATGCTAAGAGCTACCAGAAATAGTTAGACGTAGAAGGCCATGATCGCCTACGTCATGAAGGGACATCGCACATAGAAAAAGAAGAAGATAAAGTCCCATGTACGGGTTTTGTTGCATGAAGAATTTGGAGAAATGCGCTTGTAGATGTGATGCTGTAGTTGTTGGCTGTCTATAAGGAAATTATATCTTTAAGGGTTTTAATAGGTGATTTACAGATGTAGGTATTTGGGATATAATGGGTTGGAGAGAAAAACCAACATTGTGGGTTTTGATATTTTTAACTCTCAGAATTTTGTAGGTTCTTTTGCTTTGGGTCAATCTTGATTGATTTTTCGGCCTCTAACTGCTGGATTGATTGATGGAGCAACTCGATTTCTGTATTTTTTTCATATGATCATATCTAGGCTAGAGGTTTGTCGTTTTTTACAATCTTATTTCGTCAAACGTTCATTACGTAACGCTGTTTAAGTTCTTTAAAAAGACAAACATTTCTTTCCTTTTTCTTATTTTGTGCCAAGATGTAGCAGAACGTAGATGAGGATGTCTCTAGTAGAAGACTTCGACATTATGTAATTACTAGCAAGCTTGTCTCACAAGATTAGTTAGGTGTTCAAACGAAACATTCTGACAACTACAGTAGAGACGGTCAGTGAATCTTCACTGATGATACAGTGTCGGTAATTTCAAAGGAATTATCTATAAGAAATATGGTCAGTAAATCTTAGCTAACGATAATTTTTTTTTTCTTAACTACGGATTTTCATATGGACTAATTATTTAAAAGTCTTTTATAAACTACATTTTTTTTTCTGGAAACCATCAACCTAAAAACTTGAACTTAAAGGCTATATTCAAATTCAATCATTTTTTACTTTCTTGAATTAATGTGCGTATGTCTTTCAATAAAAAAAATCTATTTAACAGGCATGCCCCTGTTGTCTTTTATTTATATTTTGTTATTTTTTTAAATTTTTTTTTTTTTAATCATCTCACCCCAAGCAAGGCATTCCACTGCCACTATTGCGCATGGGGCTACATAGGGGAAGGTAAAGAGAAGTAGTGGTTAGACATAGGGAATGTCAGGAGGAAGGTGACAGATGAGTAAGGATAGCGAGGATGAGGGTCGGGCAGATGGGAAGAGTGCTTGATAGAATGGGAGCAGGTTAGTGTGTTAGGAGGTGTGTATTGACCTTACATTTAAACTCCTGGAGATTGTAGCCGTCGGGGAAGCAATCGTTTGGAAGAGAATTCCACAGTCGGGAAGTGCGAGGAAAGAAACTGTTGGAGTAGAAGTTACGGCTGCATTTTATCGGTTTCACTGTAAAAGGATGGGACCTAGTTGCTAATCTAGTATCTCGTGCAAATTCGTATTTAGAGGGCACCAGTGATCTAAGTTCATCGGAGCAGAAGCCGTGAAAGTATTTATAGAAGAGACACAGGGAAGCCACGTCTCGCCGGTGGGAGAGAGACTGCAGGCGGTCTGCCAAGTCGGTATCTATCACATTACAGACCCTCCTCTGAACCTTATCGAGAAGCCCGAGGAGAACAGCAGGGGCACCCGACCAGATATGGCAGCAGTATTCAATGCACGGGCGGATGGTAGATTTGTAAATGTGCAGGATAGATTTAGACGGAAAAAACTTCCGGGCCCTACACAGAGAACCGACTTTCATAGCAGCGGATTTAGCAATGGATTCGATATAGTCATTCCATTTGAGGTCCGCTGAAAGTGTGAGACCAAGGAGGCGTAGTGTTTTACTCTCTGGGAGGCAAGCCTGGTCCATGCTAATGGGAGGTAGGTGAGATTGTCGATGATGGTTAATTGAGAGTAGCTTCGTTTTAGAAGCATTAAAATTTACTAGCCATTTCTTACCCCAGTCCAATATGGATTGGAGGTCTTTTTCAATCTCGGCTGCGAGTTTAGCTTTGACGCCTACACCAGATTTTTGTTGGAGGCGAGAGTAAACTGTGGTGTCATCGGCGTACAAACCTATTTGGGTTCTTATGGAATCAGGGAGATCATTAATATATATCAGGAAGAGTGTAGGACCTGAATTCGGTCGTTCGGATTGTTAATATAAAAAATAATCTGGAGGAGTGTATTTCTTAAAGGTGTATTTAACCATCATAACCATTTTATAAACAATGGTCAATTCCTAAGCGTAGCTGAGATGTGGCACGTGGCCGAAATTATGGGGTATCTATTGAGGATTGAACTCACTACTCAGTCGCAAATCGATCTAGCTGCCACAAGCTTGCTAAACCGTTACACCATTTTGCGAATGAAATAAACAAATCTTGAATTCATTTATTCTGAATTTCTTTTCTTTTTCTTTTTTTTTTTTTTTTTTTTTTGTTGTTTAAATTTTCAAACGAATACTGTAACACTTTCGCCATATTAATTTTTTAAAGTTTGGTGGAACCATATCAAGAGTTATTTAATACCTCCAGTTTTTAGTTAACTGATATTCGTCAATTAGCCGTACTTATTGCAATCTTAATTATTAACTACTACGAATATTAAATTAATTTAGCACTTAAAAATGTCTGAGTCACCAGACACCGAGGGAAAAACGCAAATTAATAAAAAAAAGTTTAATTCATCGATTACTGAAATATTTTTGAGTAATTCAATTTCATTTTTACAGTTGGTTGATTGCTCGCGTAAGTCAAGTATATTTTGTTCTCTTAAAAAAATAGGGTAAACAAAAAAAAAAGTGTTTGACTTCTATGCAAGGTCTAATTGCCTATACGGCAGGGAATGCTCGGCAATTTTCTCACAGATGAAGAAACAACTTGAAGTTAAATAGATGTGGTTTTATCGACTCATATTGACTATACTATGAACAGAGTATGTGGGAAACGAAGGAAATTTTAGAAGAATAGAAATTGTAAAGAAACTATTCATAATAATCAAAAAAGCGATAAAAGAAATATTGGATACATAAAGGAAAAAGGACTTAAAGAACTTAGCACTCATAAGTGCGCATTGAAGGCAAGAAGAAACGAAGGAGTAAAACAAGGAATTGAAGGTATAGGGAGCTGGTTAATGTTTCGGCCTTGTGCCATACTTAACCGAACTCCCTACAGCTTAGAAGTTTTATCATCAGAATTATCATCAGAAGGTTTTCATCAGAAGGTTGGTTGTCGGCAGGTTGGAATATGTAGAATTGTGTGGAATAGTTTAAGAATAAAATATAAATTTTTCATGTTAAAATAGAAATTTATTAAAAGATATGAATAACAAGAATTCGTAGAAATTAATGTTCAACTAGAAAGTTTAGGGTATCAAGAGTTGTAGAAAATGTTCGTAGTAGTAATGTAGGTATTTAAAATGTCCGCAGAAGTTTAGAGTTCATGATTGTGTAGTAGCAGAATGTAAAGTTTTTGTTCCCTTCTCTTTTAGTAGATCACGGCAGGTTGAGAGAAAGAGAAGGCAAAGTAAATAAAGTAGTTGTACTTAACAAGTCCATTTTGTTGTTGCTGTTGTCCTCTTTAGCAGCGTGGTGTGAACATGAAGAAAAGGACGCTGGAAGAAGAGGTCGAATGAAACTGTGGCATGACCTATGTCCGGGTTGGCGTGGAGTGAAAAAGATAGAAAGAGAAATTGGCAGTGAGGGCAAGTCAGCTTGAAGATTTTCTTTACATGGTGAGATGCTGTCAGCTACTGCTTCCATCTGACTAGCTTTGACAGGTTAACGTCGTGGTTTAAATAGTGAAACTTCTCATGATGTCGGCTCTAGCGAGCTTTTCACATCGAGGCGTAAAAATACGTCAAATATAAATTTTCTGTTTTTAATCCGATCAGGATTCAGAATTTGCTTTTCGCGCTGACTTGTGAATAGTCATTTGAATCAACTTTTGCAGGTGTGCAATTTTAATTTAGGTTTTTCCCCAAATGTATTTAGTTCTTAATTTCTTATCCCTAAAGAATAAACTGTTTGACAATTTTAAGCAAATGGATGGCAGAACAAGTACCCCATAAAGAAAGAAGAATTGTAAAGGAACAATAATTACTTCCGGCAAAAAAAAAAAAAAAAAAATTAATAAATAAAAAAAAAGCTAAAAAGAGAGACATAATAAGTTGTGGAGAGCCATAATACCCAATGCCCTGACCCTGATACACACAGAGAGAGAGAGAGAGAGAGAGAGAGAGAGAGAGAGAGAGATTAATGATTGATTATACTCCTTGGATTGCACACTTCACGGAAAACCTATCAGATGTGGAAATTGAGCTTTTACTGTTCTTCTCGCCAACACGCACAGATAATCGTAAGGTGTGCAAGACTTAACGGTAATTTCCTCTGCCCTGAGAGCCGCATGTTCAAGTCTTACAGAAAAGAGCAAGCTTTTATTTTTTTTTAAATAGAATTTTTTTTGAAGATACAAGCCGGTAGACGCAAAAAATAAATATACGTTTTAATAATAAACGCAGCTCATACTTAAATACAAGTATGCACTAAAAATAACGTTCGATATGATAATATATATATATATATATATATATATATATATATATATATATATATATATTACTGAATGAACGATATATATATATATATATATATATATATATATATATATATCGTTCATTCAGTAATAAATTAGAACAGTCTCAGCCACTGGCGTGTGTACATTGTAGATAACACGTTAAATGCCTGCTCTTCTTCTACCGAACGCCCACAGCCCAAAGGTAGAATCGCCGACTGGCTAAAAGCAATCGGATGTCTAACCGTACTGATGAGCTGTGATACAGATATGTTTCGCTGTATCACAGATCTGTTTCATGACTATATATATATATATATATATATTAATCGTTTCACCCCAAGCATCATTGGGAGAATAAAAGTTTAAGCAGGAGGAGAGCGAAGAGAAAGACGAACCAGTTACAGGGGGTGTCAGAGAAAGGTCAAGAGAAGGATAGGAATACAGGTGTGATGACAGTTGCGAAGGTACAGTGAGAAAAGAAAAGAACAAGATACTCGGGAGGATGTAGAAAGGACAAGGAAATAACTGGAGTAAAGTGGGTAAGAGATGGGTAGAATTGTCGGCTGCATTTGATAGATTTAACTGTAAAAGAGTGGGGCCTTTTTGCCAGTCTGGTTGCTTGAGTAAATTCTTGTGAAGGGGCACTAGTGACCTAAGTTCGTCGGAACAGAAACTATGAAAATATTTGTAGAAGAGACAGAGGAAAGCCACATTGGAGCCTGTTGAGAACCTTGAGATGAACAGCAGGAGCGCCTGACCAGATATGACAACAGTATTCCATTCACGGTCGGATGGTTGATTTGTATATGTGCAAGAAGGATTCAGGCGGGAGAAATTTCCTGGATCGACACAGTGACCTAAACTTCCTAGCAATGGATTTAGCTATTGATTCAGTGTAATGGTTCTACTTGAAGTCGGAAGAGAGGGTGAGGCCGAGGAGGAGCAGTATATTGTTTTCAGGGAGACTCGCTTGGCCAATGTTTATGGGGAGCAAAAGAAACTGCCTGTGATGGTTGACAGATAGTAGCTTCGTTTTAGAAGCATTGAAATTTACAAGCCATTTCTTATACCAGACTATCACAGATTAGAGGTCCTTCTCAAGATCAGCAGAAAGGTTATATTTGTTCATCTCGCCAGATTTCTTACTAATGCGGGAGTAAATGATGGTGTCGTCTGCGTAGATGCCTACTTGGGATTTGATCACGTCAGGGAGACCATTTATGAAGATCATAAAGAGCGTCGGGCCTAAGATAGAGCTCTGGGGGACACCAGCGTTCGTGTGGTAGGATGTGGAGGCATGTCCGTTCAAGACGAATTTCATAATGCGATTTGATAGGAAAGATCGCATCAAACCAAGCAGTCGTCCAGTGATACCATAACCCCGTAGCTTGCGCAGAAGGCCGGCGTGCCTGACTCTATCAAATGCTTTGATGATATCCAGGGTAACATCTCGAGCTTCGCCAGACTAATCGAGGGCCTGGTATATGTGTTCATTGATGGTCATTAACATATCGGCAGTAGACCTAGCAAAGTGGAAGCCATGCTGTCTATCTAAGAATAGTTTATAGGCAGTAAGATGCTGAACTATTTCAGCATTGATAATAGCCCCGAACACTTTTCTGAAAATTTGTAGGAGACTGATAGGGCGATAATTGGATTGGTCCGATGATTACTCTGAGTTTTTAAATATAGGAAGCAGAGAATAGGAAAACGGGAAGCAGAGAGGCAGTAATTGTAGAGTTTAGAGAGGACAGAGGAGAGTTCAGGGGTTCATTTCTTCAAGACAATTTCAAGTTTTGAAATTATCTTAGATACCAGGGAGGGTGTTATGTGAACATCTCTCAGCTGAGCCTCAATTCTAAGGGGGAAATCGGGTATGGATACTCCAGGACCTCAAAATTATTGATTAATGGAGGGATGGTGGGTTTGCTGTTGGTCAGCACACGTTTACAGGTCGCCAATAGTCTTTGGAGCCGAACTTGCGAGCATCTATGCGTTGCCTCATTCTCTCAACAAACAGCAGCTTAGTCTCATTAAGATTCTCTTACACTCATTACCAACAGAGGCAAACAGGCGCCTATTATGGTCTGATGCGTGACTTCGAAATAGCAGGAAGTAGTGGTTCCTATGGGCAATGGCTACTGAGCAGGTAGAAGAAAACCAGGGGGACGAATAGAACTTCCCTATCGGTATAAAAGCATCAATGCCAACTTTCAGTCCTCAACGGAGAGACTAAACACACACACACACACACACACACACACACACATGGTCCTGGAGCTCAGTGAGACTCTTTGGACGTTGACACGAAAGACTAAAAAGCAATAGTTGTTTACAGTTAAAGCGAAATCGTAGACTGAAAGAAAAATGAATGGATGTAAGTCAAATTTTGATTTCCTGGTATCGATATCAAATAAGTTTTTTCGTCGTAAACTGAATTTTGAAGACTAAATAAGTCCTCTGAGTAAATGGTATCATGGCTGAGACTAAGAACTACAATTATACCTACTTAGAGCCAAACCCGAAGCAAAAACTAAAATAAAAGGGCTGAAAAAAATACAGACATACAGGCAGATAAACAAACGCACACACAAACAGCTTGCCTTTTTTTATATATATTATCGATTTTCTGCACTATTGTAAGAGCTTCAACCTCGAAACTTCTGAATATCGTTTCTTATGTCTTTGTCTATGAGTGTATCAAATTTGATTAAAATCGGACCACTCCTTCTATAACCCGATTTTTTCGATTATAGATTTTCGATATTTATCGGAACTGTGTAAACGTTCAAGAAAATAGGTTCAGCCGTTTAGGAGTCTATAAGTAACGGACACACACACACACACACACACACACACACACACACACACACACACACACACACACACACACAGAGAGACAAAGTTCCATTTATAAATAAGTTTCGATAGATTTCTGAATTACGATACATTTGACGGGGTCATTTGACGGTTATATATTCTATTTTTTAATCGAGTTCCTCCAAAGTAAGGCAGTAAATACACTAAGACACAAGGAGTTAGTGGGTGTGAAAAAAAATTAGAAAACAGAAACTTTAATAAGAAGCGAAAACAAAAGAAGAATAATCAAAAGATAAAAATTTACATTGCAATTAAAATTTTGAAGATTAAATTTGATTGGAAAGCTGGAAGGATGTTCAACAAGCGAGAGGTGCGAGAAACGAAATTGTTAGCATAAAACTTAGGTTTACACAGTCAACTCAGCCTTAAATTGATGAGTCCTCGTTGCTTGTCTAGTACAGTGCTCAAGTTCATAAAGTGTAGTTACCATAGCGAAGATCTCATCCGAACAATTACCATGAAAATATTTATAGAAAAAGAACAGGGGGCAAGTTGACGACTGTGACTGAATCCGAGACACCAGATCAGGATCAAGAATATTGCTGATTTTTCTTTGAATTTCATCAAAGATATCTAGATATATAGCAGGAGCATCGGACCATATGCGGCAGCAATATTTTAAGCATGGACGATTGATAGACTTATAAATTGGTGAGATAGATTCAAAAGAGAAAAAAATGTCTAGCATGACACAGTGAACCAACTTTCTTAGCAGCTGACCTAGTAAATGATTTAATATATTCTTTCCATTTCATGTGTGCGAAGAACGTTTGCACGAGAAAGCACAACAACTCGATGTCTTGGAGGTTAGCATCAGCCATGCTGATAGAAGGCTGAAAGGGGTTTCTTAAATTATTACTAGAGAGCAGTTTCGTTTTGGAGATGTTAAAATTAACAAGCTATTTTTTTAGCCCAGTTAACAACGGGTTAAAGGTTGTTCTTTCCTTGCACTGTGACTAGTGGTCAGTAGCATTTCTACTGAAGACAATAAAATACAACCTCTACGCCTTGAATTATTTTCTATTACAATGAAATATTTCCCTCAATAAAAATAGGACGTTTGAATTTCAATAAGAAATCGTGGTGGTTAGATTTTGGAGGTATTGACCTGAAGACAGCTGATGCGATCCACTGCGAAGTGACGACCGTTGATCATCAAATACCAGTTCGAGTCAAAGAGAATGTAGTGACAATGCTACACAACCTAGCGGATTTTATGGCCTGCTTGAGATGAAATTATTAAAAAAACAAATAAAGTGTCATAAAAATTGAAATAATTTGCATAATAATCGAAGTGCAAGTTTTCACTGAGGCGTGAGTGTAAGTTTATCTCACTGAGTAAAATGTTGTAATGTACTCACCGGTTGGCCTGCTATCATAGCTAAAGCTTTTCATCATTTTTTTAAAAATTTCACCCAAAGCAAGACGGTAATGTCACTAGTACGCAGGTGTTACAGGGAGTGAAAGGGAAAAAGAAGATTGAGAATAGGGAGGATTGATGAAAGGACAAAAGATGGATGGGTTTCAAGAGGATTGATACGGTGTCGTATCAACATTGGAATGAACTCTTCCCCCTTCATAAATACTAACCTGCGAGACTTCCTGGAGAGGCAGTCGAAACGCAGTGTAACTTGACAGTTCGGACGGACACTTCTATCTGCTGACTAATAACACTTTTATTTTGTATATATGTTCTGTTATTATAATACACTGGTTCAACTCACTTTTCTTTTTTCGTGTCTTTCTTCCTGGCTCTAACAGGCCACAACAAAGATAGAAAATGGCAATTGATATTGCATTTAAATTTTTGAAAATTATATTTATTAGGGAAGCAAGGAAACGGAAGAGAGTTCAACCAGTAGGAAGTGCGAGAAAAGAAACTGTTGGAGCAGAAGTTGTGGCTGTATTTTGCTATTTCAACAGTAAATGTCAATCTAGCACCACGCTTATATTTATGTATTTGGGGCACTAGGGGAAAATTGTCTGAGCAGTTTCCATGAAGTTATTAAAAGATTAGAGATAGATTCAAAAGAGAAAAAAATGTCTAAGCCACGTCACTTCGGTGAGAAAGTGACTGAAGCCAAGATGCCAGGTCAGTATCGATTATATTACAGATCCTTCTTTGGATTTTGTCAAAAATCTAGAGATGTATAGCATAAGGATCATACCAGCTATAGCAAAAGTTTTCGATGCGTGGACGATTAGAAGATTTGTAAATGTTTAAAATAGCTTCTGGTGAGAAAAAATTCTGGCACTACAAAATGACCAAAATTTCTTTGTAACAGATGCAGCTATTGATTCGATATAGCCACTCTACATCATGTTTATGGAGAAAGAAGGCGTAGTGTGTTGGTCTCTCGGAGTTTAACATCAGCCATACTGATGAGGGTAGAGAGAAAAGATTCTCTATGATGTTTAAATGAAAGCATATTTTCGATGCGTTAAAATTTACAAGCCATTTCTTGCTCCAGTTAATCACTGATTGGAGGTTCTTTTCAAGAGCAGCTTCTATGTTTTCTTTGTCAGATCTGTTGGATTTGTTATTGAGATAGAAATAAATGCTAGTGTCATCTGCATAAATCCCTAGTTGGGAACAGATGACATCAGGAAGATCAGAAACAGCTCAGGACACAGTAGAACCTTGGGAAACACCTGCGTTCATATTAAGGATTTGTAAGCGAGCCTGTTCATCACGACCTTCATTTCACAATATAATAGTAACAATTGGATTAAACCAAATATTTATCATTAAGATATAGTTAATCCGACACTAACTATACTGTGATGGTTAAGACGCTCATTTTATAGCTCAGTGTGCTAATTTAGAGAATTATAACTGGATGCACTATATTCGTAACCTTGTGTCAGACTATAATAATAATAATAATAATAATAATAATAATAATAATAATAATAATTAGAAAGAGCAGTCAAAGATCACACACCTCCGCCGAGGCAATACCGACTTCATCGTAGCGACTAGCAATAAATTATTATTAAAATAAGAAAGAATAACTGCAATGAACTTGACCGCGCTTAAGAGTGAAAATACAAACAAATAAACACGAACGCTCTGAAAATTAAATGCACGCTTAAAATGAAACAGAGGAGGTAATTCAGTATTTAAAATGATCTTGTGGGAGTAATTCAGTATTTGGCATTTGAAAGTCAAATATTAAATTTGATTAATAAAACCGGAAAATAACCCAGAAAGTTATTCCGTACCGGATCGAACCAAAAATCTAATCAGTTCGTGCCCGTCATGAGGCCAATCATCCCTGAAAGTTTTACCTGAATTCATCTACCGGGTCTTGAGATAACTTGACCACAGACAGACAGAGAGACAGTCAAACAAACAAACAAACAAACAAACAAACAAACAAACAAACAAACAAACAAACAAACACGACTGAATACAATATCCCCGCCATAAGGCGAAGGTAGAAATAATCAGCCCCTTGACTTGAATAATGTACAAGAATCGAGTACATTTCTAGCGAATAAATATAATTTACTATTTATAAACATTAAGTAGTATTTTGTCAATGTGTTTCATGTATACAGCAAACAGATAGTTTCCCATATAAAAACGTCAATTTCAAAACCAGGGATAAATCTAAAACAGCCATTAATTCTGCATGCTTGCAACATTACTCTCGCTATATGATATGCGTCTCTCAAAATATTCTCAACAAATTTCAATAAAATTAGGTGAGGCAGTTGTTTATTGGCAACGGAAGTACGAATTAAGTTTCCAGACGGAACCATACACATTTACCTACTCTACTGATGTACTTACATATTCACAACAAAATATATCGTGAATTTCTTTAACCTTTTATCCACTGTCTTATGAGGCGAGAGAGCGTTAATAGGTTATTGGTAGTAACCCATAATCAATAACGGATTTTTTATAAACCTATAACTAATAGCGTTTTTTATCTAAAAAAAGAAACCTATAATGGATTTACTTTTAAGAAAAACCTATTAAAAATAATAGCGTTTTTTTTTGTTTTGTTTTTTTAAGCTATAATTGATACCGGGTTTTTTTTTTTTAAGAAACCTATAATTAATACTGGATAATTTTTTTTATGAACCTATAATTATACCGGTTTTTTTAAAAAAATGACCTATAATTAATACTGGATAATTTTTTTTATGAACCTATAATTATACCGGATTTAAAAAAAAATAAACCTGTAATAAAATACCGGATAAAAAGGCCTTTAATTAATACGGTATTTTGCATTATTTTTCAAGACACCTGACAGGTTTCTTAAGAAATAATACAAAATACCAGATTTTTTATTTTTATTTTTATTTTTATTTTTATTAATTGTCAAAGAGCCTATAATTAATAACTGGTGTTTGTTTTTGTTTTTTAATTAATAAAATTTTCTTAAAAATAACGACAAATAATACAGTATTTTTTAAAACAAACCTATATTTAATAACGGACTTAAAAAAAAACCTATAATTAAAACCGAAATATTTCTATATTTTTAGAAACCTATAATTAATATAGAATTAAAAAAAACTATTATTTGTGGTGGATAGGAAATTCAGAATAAAAATCAACCTTCTTTTTCATTTTTACAAAAATTCACAATGACGTGTGAAATCCTGGTTTTTCCCAGATAGAAATAAAATTGATCATGTGCTTAAAGAAAAAATCGAAACCGGATTTCATAAGTAGATGTTAAATTGATTTTCTGACCAATGGAAGCGATTTACAAGACGAAAGGGACTTAGCGATTTATTGCAAAAATCGGAATGACTATAAAGGCTTTGATCAGATCAGCGCCAGTCAGTCAGGGATGGAAGCAGCAGAGACGACAAGCTAACATGTAACGGGATAAGCTTCAACATATGTCCTCTTTCCCCTTCTTTCTCGTGTGCTGATTCCTTCTATTTCTTTTTCTCCATTCAAAGACATTCCTACCAAACAAACGCTAATACATACATACGTACGTACGCATAAACTCTCTCGAACAAATTACTACTATGAACATTTTTCGATGCCCTTAACTCATTACTTGTTTCTCATTGAACATTAAGTACTACTTATTCTTGTTATTTCTTTCTGTTAATAAGTTTCTATTTTAAAATGCAAAATGTATATTTTATTCTTCTACACTGATTCACACATTCCAACCTCCAACCGATAACCAGCCTTCTGAAAATGATAACGATGATAACCTTTTGATAATTCTGATGATAACTCTAGATAAAACTTGTAAGCTGTAGGGAGTTTCGTTAAGTATGACACAAGGCCGAATTAAATAAACATGGCCCATCTCCCTACAGCTACATATTAACATCGTATTTCCATTTTTTTTTTAAAGAAGCCCATGATTAATACCGGATTTTTATTTCAATTCTTATAAATAATTTATATCGAATTTTATGACGGGAATTGTTTAATGTCAAGGACAAAATATTTCGGAAATTTCTCAATGAGTTTGTATGAAATTTGGTAGATTAGGTTAGATTAAGTGACAAAAGTTTGATGTTGTTTAAACGAATTTCGATAGTTAACTTCCATGAAAGTATTTTTTGTGACACAGAAAAGTTAATTGGAAACAAAGATAATAGTACTGGCGTCAACAGAAATGTAATTCCATAAAAGGATGTTGGGAATACCATGGACTGAACACGAGAAAGTGTAAAGAAAAAGGACGCATACTTCAAATTTGAAAGTGACAGTAGAAATTGTTAGGTCATTTAAGAAAGAAAGAAGGCGTAGAAAATTTGGCATTCGGAGGACATACTGAAGGCAATAGAACATAGAAAAGCAGCACATAACTTCTCTAACCAGCTTATGTAAATGGTTGGCAGAACACTAATGAATGGAACTGTGTGTGTGTGTGTGTGTGTGTGTGTGTGTGTGTGTGTCCGTTACCTATAGACACCGAAACGGCTGAGCCGATTTTCTTGAAATCAGTCGTATTATAAGCGTCGGCTGAGCCGATTTTCTTTACTCAGTCGTATTATAAGCGTCTGCGAGTGTTCTTAGCTAGATTTTGTGTCGAGGTACTCCCGATAAATATCGAAAATCAATAATCGAAAAAATCGGGTTATAGAAGGAGAGGTCCGATTTTAATCAAATTTGCTACACCCATAGACAAAGACATAAGAAACAATATTCAGAAGTTTCGAGGTTGCAGTTCTTACAATAGTGCAGAAAATCGATAATATATATATATATATATATATATATATATATATATATATATATAAGGCAAGATGTTTGTGTGTGTGTGTGTTTATCTGCCTGTATGTCTGTATTTTTTTTCAGCCCTTTTATTTTAGTTTTTGCTTTGGGTTTGGCTCTAAGTAGGTATAACTGTAGTTCTTAGTCTCAGCCATGATACCATTTACTCAGAGGAATTATTTGGTCTTCAAAATTCAGTTTACGACGAAAAAAACTTATTTGATATCGATACCAGGAAATCAAAATTTGACTTACATCCATTCATTTTCTTTCAGTCTACAGTTTCGTTTTAACTGGAAACAACTTTTGCTTTTTAGACTTTCGTGCCAACGTCCAAAAAGTCTGAGCTCCAGGACCATGGATTAGTTTTAAAGCTTTCATTACACCCGAGCAACGCCAGGCTATACTGCTAGTTAGGATGTAAAGGAAAAGTACAAAATTTACTGAGACCTACAAAGGAAAAGAAATTGTGGAAAGCAATGATCGCCAACGTTCTGAAGAAGTGATGGAAGAGGTATGTGCCATCTGAGTGCTTTTAGTTTTAACTTCAGGCTATTTTCATAAAGTGGATGATGAGTCAGAACAAATAAAACTTTTCAGAGGTGAAGGCACCAGAAAGATTTTTTGCCTTCGGGTGATGGTAACACTTTTTTTTTGTGAGACCACAGCTGAGGTCATTCTTCTTGCAGTAGAGAAATTTCCAGTGCCCCACTCTTTTTCGCTTCCCCCTCTCTCTCTTACACACACACACACACACACGCACACATACATACACACACACACGCACTTTTTTTCTCTCTCTTTCTTACACACACGCATATATATATATTTATATATACTCAAGTGCATATATATATGTACTGAAGTGCATAAAATGTAATTAATTTAAAATAAAAAATAATTAAGTTAATAAATCACATAAATGGCTCTCCACAATTTCCTATTCTTCGTAGCACTTAGTAAAGTTTGTCTTTTTGCTCGCTCTCCTAATCCCTGTATACGCATGCTTGTTAGGTATGTAATGCGTTGCTTTCCTGTTTCTCTTGTCATCAATATGTTTCGCGAACCTCAAATTTTCAAAATTTTCTTTCCTTTTTATGTCAGTTAAGTGCCATGCATGATACAAGTTTTGGCAATCATACCTCGAAAGATGTGCGTTGTGGTACAGTGGATATCGGCTCGGAACGAGAAACCAGGTAGCCGAGTTCGAATTCCAGTTGAATCCATTGTATTCACTTACGCACAAATACCCTTGGGAAAGGTATTAATCCGTCTCTTCCTTCCAGTTATGAGTTAAATATCAGGACAGATTGGGTTCTATAGCCTTGGCTGGCAACCGGTCTACTGCAGAAAGCAATGGCAACCTACTGCGGGATAATCTTCTGCCCAGTCAGTCATGTCTCTTTCGAGACATGATCGCCCAAGCATGTATCGCGTATGGCACTTAACTGACTGACCTCGAAAGATTTTACCGCAGTAAGTGGTCATTACTTTCCATGCTAGGAATTTTGAACCGAACCCTTTATTACGATCACTTGGGTGTATCATTCTCATTCCTTATGGTACTCATGATTTATCTCCCTCTAACCGGACTCTCTAAGTTACTTGTTCACCACTGCTGTAGGCTGGTATTGAACTCACGACTCTTTGGGTAACTTAAAGAGTTCCGTTAGAGAGAGAGATAACTCGTGACTAACAGAAGGATCTTCGCACAAGAAATGAGAACGATACACCCAAGTGATCGTAATATAGGGTTCGGTTCGAAATTCCTAACACCTGAAGGAGGCCAGAACGTACAACGGCCGAAACGTTGTACAAATGGCAACAAAGATGAGGACAATAGTCCGAATAATGTAAATAGTGTAAATACTACCTCATCTCAGAAATATAGACAAATAATTATTTTTTAATTTATGTATTTCTTTATGGACACGACAATGTGGTATATATGTGGACATGCAATTTATATTGGAAATATAGTTTATTTCCTATACCTACAGCATATTCAATTCAACGTTCTGAATATTTTTTATATAATGAACACGAAGCGAAGTGTTGTTTAAAGACAGATATACATACTTAATCCCAGAAACAACCAAATTTAGAAATTACACTGCAATAGCGCTCAGAATGAAAGGGAGGAAGTACCAAACAGAGCTTAAAATGAACAAGAAAAAAAAAATGAAATAAGCTTAAAATAGACGAAAAAAAAATCAACAAAATTACTTTGCCAAACGTAGATTAGATTAACAGTTCAAAAATAGAAACTTTCCTTTTATCAACAAATTACCAAAGAAAATTTTATTTCCTAGATTACTGGACAGTGCGTCTGCTATCTAACTAATCTCAAAGGAAATTTGCTCGAATACTGTCCTAAGTTGTTCCACCATTGTGACCTACTGATAGATTAAGATTTATAAATATCTTTACGTAGCGCACAGTGGGTGTTGGCTACAAAGCTCGTTTTAAAAACCATTGCCCATTTAATGTGTTTCATCAAAGTTAGGTGTTTCACTATTTTGGTCCCTTTCTAAATTAAATTCATTGGAGTTTGATATAGAGCAGGGCTTAGCAAAGTAACACCGAAAGCCACTTCCATTTGTATTGTTATAGGAAAGGAAGGCGGGTCCCTTCGGGTGTGTGATGAAAAAAAGTTGAGGTTGAGAACTTTCGATGAAATTGTATTCAATATTTAGAAAGAATAAAAATTTCATCACGTGGAGATATATATTTTTTATTTTTTTTATATAACGAATAACATGGTTCACAAAAGAGAGAGAAAAAAAAACAGTATGTTACATATAGCTAGAAAGGAAGAAAAACCTATAAGGGTTTTTAATTCATTGATTTGCTTTTTACGGTTTATTTAAAGTTATTTAAAATTACAAAATATTTTAGGTTGTAAAAAATGTAGGGGGTAATAATTAATTGCATTCACTTACGCGAAAATACCCTTGGGAAAGGTATTAATTCATATCTTCTCCCCCCCCAACTATGGGTTAATCGCAGGACACATTGGATTCTATAGCGTTGTTTGGCAACCAGTCTACTGCAAAACGAAATGGCAATCTACTGCGGGAAAATCTTCTGCCTAATCAGTCATGGAGCAAAAGAAACATGATCGCCCAAGTGTGTATCACGTACGGCATTTAACTGACTGACTAATGATTTACTGATACATAACCTACTAATTAACCCATAGCTTGGGGAGAAGAGATGGATTCATAACGTTCCCAAGGATATTTGAGTGTAAGTGTTTATAACAAACCCGACTGTAATTGAAACTCAGCTCTCCGATTTCTAATTCAATCCGAGCCGTTATCTATTAAACACCCGCACACCTATCCAAACTTACAACGCCTGGTATTCCCAAATGGTCACCTATTTAGGTAATGAACAGTCTCGTCGTTGTTCAACTTCGGTGATCATATGAGAACAGGTGTTTTCATGTGAGATGGACGTATTAAGAAACGTGTGTGTGTGTGTGTGTAAGTAAAAAATTAGTCATCAGACATTTCGGATACCAAACCGAAGAGAGAGAGAGAGAGAGAGAGAGAGAGAGGGCTACGTTCATTCTTATATATTTCTTAGCAGTGCCACCTCGCGGATATCTAAAGAGACCAGGTGGAGATAATTCCCACACATTGTTGCATAATTCTAGTCTTTTTCAGTGTTCCGGTTCTGTGTCCCTGTGCTAGACGAGGCTTATTAGCTGATGTAGTTTTCTGTTTTCTTTTGAAACTGATAGTCTTAAACCATGATTTCAGATGCTGATTTTCAAGGCATATAGTTAGACCCCCAACCTCACTTGGAAGACTGATACACTTTAAATATTCATCCTTTGCATCACATTATTCTAAATGGTTATCTATTAATATTTATCTAATAAGCATCAAAACTCTGTCGCCCAACAAATTTACCAGCTGAATTTTGACCAAAAATATTAACAATATAAGGCTAATACAATCAAGAACTATTGGGTTAAGTTCATTGACAAGGAGCAGGATTATAATTTATGCATGGAATAACAGCATAGAGTGATAAGGCGCTTGAAAGAATCAGCGCATATGACAATCGCCTCGATAGACCTAGCATAAAGACACTATCAGGAAGCTTGTGATTAAAACATAAAGGACACTCAGATTCCACGACCTGAGTAAAGCCACTCATAGATTCCACTACTTGAGTACAGACTTTATGTTTGAAACTCCAAAAGTAAACTATTGCATTGTGTAAGGCGAGTATGACTTAACGCTGGTTAAATCATATCTGGTTTGTTTCCAGTTAGGATAACAAGTTGGGTAGTATTGTGGTTCAGTAGAAGGAACAGACAAATGACACAAAGGTGAGTAACACTGGAAAATAGGTACTTATCTCTCTCTCTCTCTCTCTCTCTCAGTAAATACGCCGTAATTCACGCATATACATACAGACATTTTATTTAAACAATAACAAATTTCCAAAGAATTAATGGATCCGTTTTTAATCTTATATTTTTAGTACTTCAGCCGAAGTACTAACAATATATCGTTTGTAGGTCATTTGGGAATTCCCTCCTGAATGTGATATTGAACCTGTCTAGGGGATTTTATCCAGAATTATCAGAAGGATATCAGCAGGTAGATTTGTGAAAGAATACAAGTATACATTTTGTATGCTTAAATAGAAATTTTTTAGTAGAAAAGAATAACATGATTGGGTAGAAGTTAAAAGTTCATGAGAAACAGTATTCAGAAGTTATGGGTATCAAGAGTTCGTTGTAGTCCTTGCAAGAATGTTCACTTCATCCTGATGAATGATACTTGTGCTGTTGCAAACAATTGATATGAGGGAGAAGACACTCTGCATTACGACAATTAAGGAAGAGTGATGACTGACAAACACTTTTTATTTGAATAGACACCCCATTTTTATTTATCTATTTATTAAACGGTGTGTATTATATCTATCGGCCTGCTCATTCAAGAAATCTTTATAAAGAAAATGTGTCCTACGGTAGGTATCAAACCTGTCTAGAAGGTTCTGTAGTTTCCTTTCCAAGTCAGCTAATGTATGTAATATCATCTGCATATCTTATATTGTTAAGATTATGTCTATTGATAATAAATCCTGGTATGAACTCCAGTTCCCTTAGGATATCGTTTTGTAGAGGTTGAATAAACCTGGAGAGAAGACACATCTGTGACCGCTCTTGGTGTCTAAACATTTGAGTTATTTCATTATCTTTGCTAAATTCATTTTTTTTGTTTTTTACACTATTCGATATTAATTGTTCATTTAAATTCTTTCAGAAATTAATTTTTTTGTTTGGCTTTTTACCCCTTGAAATGTTAATGATTACATTAGTAAAATAGTAGTCCTGGGTATGACGATAAACTACATCCGGCAACAAGGCCTCCGTTCAGGAAATTAGAGGTTTTGGGGAGTGTTGCACTATCTTTTAATTGCTGTTGTTCTCAGGTTGACACTGACCTGGAGCAGCAGTACCTGTTAGGATACAAGTTATGGGCAAATAGTGACCCCCCCCCCAAAAAAAAGAAAGACCCCCCCCCCCCAAGAAAAAACACGATGAATTTATAAAGATATATATTTTTATATAAAAACATTACCAACAATACAAATAATAGAATTGAAGCAGTAGGGAGATGGTTAATGTTTTTTGAATTGGCCTTGTGTGAAACATAACCGAACTCACTACAACTTACAGGTTTTATCAAGAATTATCAGAAGAATAAAAGCATACATTTTGTCTGCTTAAATAGAATTTTATTAGTAGAAAAGAATAACATGAATTGGTAGAAGTTAAAAGTTCATGAGAAACAGTATTCAGAAGTGAAGGGTATCAAGAGTTTGTAGTTGTCCTTTCAAGAGTAAGTTTATGTGTACGTAGGCAGGAACGTATGTATGTATGTATGTATGAGCATTTATTGTTGAGTAGGATTGGCTTTGAAGTTATCGCTAAGGATGAATGGTGAAAAGGAAGGAGGTGAGAGGTGAGAGAGAAAGATAGCGACAATAATAGTGCTCGCTTGACCTTTGTCAAGGGACGTGTTAATTACGCTCGTCTTATTTATCTCTGGCGATGGTTGTCTTGTCCCGTCTTTTAAATCGTTTGTAGGTTATTTGAGAATTCACTCTCGGATGTGATTCTGGCCTTTTCTATTTTGTTTTTAGATGTGTCCTAGTTTTCTATTGACAGAAAACATTTCGCATCCAGGTGTGAAATTTCGCGAGTTTTGTGTGTGTTAAACAAAGTTTGTAAATTTGAGAAAATTCGTTTATTTCTAACAAGATCAATGAGTTAGTGCTGAGCATTTGCATTTTTAAATCTAGAACTTGTTTTGTTCACTACAAAATTACCAATGCTTTAATCAATATAATATTTCATAGTTTCTTAATGAACTCAAACTGTATTCCAAAATACATCTTCAGTAAAACTACAACATAAAACACACATATGATGACCCCTATTAATTATGTCCACACGAACATGTATATGTAAATAAATTTAGTATCATCTGCCATGTACTCAACTGTGAAAGCAGAATAACAAATATATTTTTATTATTTCAAAGCCCCCAAGAAAATTAAATTTCGGCATGAAATGTCCCATAAGGAGTTTATATGCCACTAAACAAATAAAATTGATAAAATGTTTACAGCTTTAGGTGCCTAAGCAGTTAATTTTTTTTAATTTTTTTATTTTTTTAATCATATCACCCCGAGCAAGGCGGTAACGCCACTGATGTGCAGGGGGCTACGTAAGAGTGAGAAGACTGGAAAAGAGAAAACCGGAATCCACATCCTAAGCAGGGAACAAGGGATGAGCCTCTTCACCTGTTCAATAGACGTGGGTGGAGTGTGAACCGGGCGATATAACACTTCCAGTAAATCACGCTCGAAAAGTCTTAAAAAAAGGAAAGGAAACAGCAAAATTAAAAACAGTATCCTAGTACAAAATAAATAAATAAGAACATTAAATAATAACAGCTTAACGCAAAATCTCAGATAAGTTTTCTTTCCTTTTTTTTTTTTTCTGTATTTTAATCAAGTGTTGTATATTGCAATAAATGTTGTCATGCCTCATCGGGTACCTGATGCGACCAGCAGGAAATCCTGGATTGATTCTGTTCACGTCATCCTGATGAATGATTCTTGTGCTGTTGCAAACAATTGATATGAGGGAGAAGACACTCTGCGCTACGACAATTAATGAAGAGTGATGACTGACAAACATCCGTTTGACTACATCATAATTATCTTAAGATTAAAAATGTCTTTCCATTCTTCCTGTTCCTATTCGAGAATCCATTCATTCCACGCGAATTGCTGTCGGATTTAAGCTTTCTGGCAGGGTGGCAAAGTGATTGATTATTTCAAACTAATCAGCATTGATTATATACATATATATACACATGTATCAATGTAAGTAACTGTAGAGTAATAGCCTGCAAGTAAGCCTTACAAGCGATTGCTTCTGAATTTGATCTTCAACGGGTACCCCGTTACTAAGTTTAGTATAATTATATGAGGTTTATCTCGCGAATCTTGAATGTTATTGCAAAGAAAGCAGCTGTTAACCAGGCATGTTTTAATGTTCTGCCACGTAAGTCTCAAACAGCAAAGCAAGGCTTAATTTATCTTTTCTAAAAAGATGCATGCCTCTTTTTTTCTTAAACGAGGTGATAAAGCCACTAAGACGCAAAGAGTTACTAAGAGTAATAGGAAGTGAGAAAGCATTATTGAAGTGAAAGGACAATAAAAAAACAGGTTT
Source organism: Ascarosepion bandense (assembly GCA_037127315.1). NCBI lineage: Eukaryota > Metazoa > Mollusca > Cephalopoda > Sepiida > Sepiidae > Ascarosepion > Ascarosepion bandense. The sequence goes on from JBBBDQ010001668.1 coordinate 2,032,637, forward strand.
CTAAAAGACAAAATATAACTATTGACGTTGCTTTTAATTTTTGAAAAATCGCAGTTGTCAGAAAAGCAAGAAGCCAGATAGGCGAAAGTGCGAGAGAAGTTACTATTAAAATAAAACTAACAGTTACATGTAGCGATTTCAACAGTAAAGTGATGAGATCAAACTTTCAATCCAGTACTATACTTAAATTTGTGAAGTCGAGGTACTAAAGAAAGAGTCTATCGGAACAATTACCATGAAAATATTTATAGAAAAAGCGTAGAAAAATTGCATTTGAGCGGTGGGAAATTGATTGAAATGTCTAGATCAGTCAGTTAAGTGCCATACGTGATACACGCTTGGGCGATCATGTCTCGAAAGAGACATGGCTGACTGGGCAGAAGATTATCCCGTAGTAGGTTGCCATTGCTTTCTGCGGTAGACTGGTTGCCGACCAAGGCTATAGAACCCAATCTGTCCTGCTATTTAACCCATAACTGGAAGGAAGAGACGGATTAATACCTTTCCCAAGGGTATTTGTGCGTAAGTGAAGGCAATGAATTCAGCTGGAATTCGAACTCGGCTCCCCGATTTCTCGTTCCGAGCCGATATCCACTGCACCGCAACGCAGACTAGATGTGTCAACAATATTCGCTGGACGGACGAATAGTAAACATATAAAGGTGAAAAATCGATTTTGTTGAGAAAAATTGTTTGGCGCGATACAGTGAATCAACTTTTCTAATAACATATCTAACAACTGATTCAATATGAATGTTCCACTTCAAAGTTGACTGGGAAGCAAAAAGGCCAGAGAGGAGTTCCACAAGTGAGAAGTGTGAAAGAAGAAAATGTTAGCATAGAACTTGCGGTTACATCTCGCGATTTCAACTAAAAAATGATGGGACCTTTCCAACAGTCTAGTACTACGATTAAATTCAAACAGACTTGGTAACATAGAGGAAGGTTCATCAGAACAGTTACCATGAACGTAGAAAAGGCACAGAAAGTTACATTATAGCAGTGGGAAAGTGACTGGAGGCGAGCTAACATACCAGGACCAATAACATTGAATATTTTTCTTCGGATGTTATCAAGAATCTGTAAATAGAGCACCAGACCAAAAATCAAGCACCACACTATAAACCAACTTTCCTAGCAGCAGATGATACAATATAATTGTTAAATATTGGGATTTGTTTATGTCTACATCTGCTAATAAGACTTTCAGTATCTAGGTCAGTGGACGTTAATTTCATTGTAGGTCCACGGCGATGCTGTTTTTGGTTTCATTAACAAATACGTTTTACAGAATGGAGTTGTTAGTGCTATGTACAAGTGATTTTTAATTCAAAGTTGAATTTCTCTTAGACAGGAAGCTGTTCAAAGAGAATGAGCCCAATATGTTCTCCTATTAATCCATTGCTTGAGGGAGAAATAAGATCATGCCTTTACCAGGAAAAATAATTTGAAATGAACACAAAATCTCTCAGCATAAATTTGAACTTGTTCTATTTGAATTGGTTCCAGTTTCTGGGCTATTAACAACGAAGCTACCTTCATCTTCAATTCTAAGGAAAACCAACGCACATGTTATAGGTGATCAAAACGTATCTCTTAACGAAAAATGGTAGTTTAAAAAATTCTGTAAAGACGAAATAAACGGTTATCCGAAGATGATAACAGAAGGCATCTCAACGTGGTGTGATGGTTAAGCTTGTCTTGTTGGAACAATTATAATTGAGTAGTGAATTCGACCCTTAATCGGTGCCCTGTACTTTAGGCCTTGTATCACGTCTAAGCTACGCTTACAAAAATCACTATATATATATATATATATATATATATATATATATATATATATATATATATATAAGAGAATAAACAGAACAAATAGAAAGCGTTTATCACTCTAACATGTTCCTCTTTTATTAAAGCTTCATCAGATAATCAGATATAGAGAAAAACAAATAAAGAAATTATGTACTTTTATTTTTGTGTTGTTTGATTTTCACTGGTTAATCAGGTTTGTTAAACGACGTTTATGACGTCCCGTATTTAAGTAGAATAGATGAGTTCTTTCGAAATTAACGGATTCCAAGCCTAACTAAAAAAAAAAAAAGAAAAAAAAAAGAAAGAAACGTATAAATCTTGCTTTAATGTACGTAAGTGTATTATAATTCTATAATTCTGTCGGATTCCGATCCATATTTGATCTGTATTTAATCCCAATTCATATATATATATATATATATATATATATATATATATATATATATATATATAAGAACGTATATGCAGCTGTAATTGCAGAATTAAGAAAAATTATCCGTTGGATAGGAAGTGCCTGACTGCAAATATAATGTATAAGGTTAGTATAAGAAATATAGCGTATAAGGCGTGTTGGTAAAGAGAGAAAGTTTACGGTGGGCCCACTGAAAGGCCATTTAAGCAGAGATATAACAACCGCAAAATTTTCTTTAATGCAGAAAGATATAGAAATAATTGTACGGTAGCATTGTACTACTGTTATAGTCAGTCAGTTAAGTGCCATACGCGATACACACTTGGGCGATCATGTCTCGAAAGAGATATGACTGACTGGGCAGAAGATTATCCCGCAGTAGGTTGCCATTGCTTTCTGCGGTAGACTGGTTGCCCAATCTGTCCAATTATTTAACCCATAACTGGAAGAAAGAGACGGATTAATACCTTTCCCAAGGGTATTTGCGCGTAAGTAAATGCAAGGAATTTTAACTGGAATTCGAACTCGGATCCCCGATTTCTCGTTCCGATCCGATATCCACTGTGCCACATCCGCATATTTATCCGCACTGCTATAGTATGGTTCATTAAAGATTGACGGATTCCTTTTCTATGGCTTATCAATCCTTTTCAGGTTATTTAAAGCCAGACAATTTTTAGAATGTAAGAATTATTTTTCCAAGGAGATAATGATTTAGCGATACATGTCTTACTAACTAACTCATAGCTTGGGAGAGGAGATGGAACTCGGCTCTCCGATTAGTAATACCGAGCCATTATCCATTACACCCACACATCCAAGCTTACAGAACCTGGTATTCCCAAGCGGTTACCAATCTAGATACCGATGAAGCTCGACATTTTTTAACTTTGGTAATCGTACGGGAACCGGTGTTTCGACGTGATAGAGCCCTAAGCCGTACCTTAAAGAAAAGAACGTTGTGTGCATTGGAAGTGAGGAAAAGAAAAGTAGTAATAGAAATAGAGACATGTTTTCTAGTCAATGTATGAAATATAAGCTGGTATTTTATATCATACCCGGTGCCAGATAAACTGATAAATGTTAGATCAGATGAGTTGGTTAAATGTCGGCATTCTAAGAAATATTTACTGACACTTTTGGTGCCAGATTAACAGAAGGAAGTTGGAACCCCACCAATTCTGATTTGACTTTTATTTCCTTTTGCTCTCCGTACTGTCATTTGGGTATTTAACTGTATTCATTACATGTACTATTTTGTATATCCTGGCATTTACAGACATGAAGATCCATAAATTCAAGTGAGCCGGTTGGTAAGTCGCCACGCCATATATTGTTTCACTACGTTCTTATAATTTTACACACACACACACACACACACACATACACACACACACGTCTATATATGAGAAAAATATAGTTTTATGGCATGCCAGATTTATGCTCAATATAAGAGATAGAGCGTATGTAAATATGAAATTAAACATTAAGGTAAAAACTAAATGTGTATATATATATATATATATATATATATATATATATATATATATATATATATACTAGCAGTATAGCCCGGCGTTGGTCGGGTGTAATGAAAGCTCTAAAATTAATCCATGGTCCTGGAGCTCAGACTCTTTGGACGTTGGCACGAAAGACTAAAAAGCAATAGGTTGTTTCCAGTTAAAGCGAAACCGTAGACTGAAAGAAAAATGAATTGATGTAAGTCAAATTTTGATTTCCTGGTATCAACATCAAATAAGTTTTTTCGTCGTAAACTGAATTTTGAAGACTAAATAAGTCCTCTGAGTAAATGGTATCATGGCTGAGACTAAGAACTATAATTATACCTACTTAGAGCCAAATTCGAAGTAAAAACTAAAATAAAAGGGCTGAAAAAATACAGACATACAGGCAGATAAACAGACACGCACACAAACATCTTGCCTTTTATATACATATATTATCGATTTTCTGCACTATTGTAAGAACTGTAACCTTGAAACTTCTGAATATCGTTTCTTATGTCTTTGTCTATGAGTGTATCAAATTTGATTAAAATCGGACCACTCCTTCTATACCCCGATTTTTTCGATTATCGATATTTATCAGGGATACCTCGACACAAAACCTTGCTAAGAACACTCGCAGACGCTTATAGTACAACTGTGTAAATTTTCAAGAAAATCGGTTCAGCCGTTTCGGAGTCTATAAGTAACGGACACACACACACATACACACACAAGTTTATATAAGTTTATATATATATATATATGGAATCTCCCGTCGCTTCTAACGTATGAGAAAGTAATAGCGCAGTTCTTAAAACCGAACAGCTAGACTGCGGGTACATATAATTTGATTATAGTGGTGAAGCCTATGCACAACCAACCACATTTTTGTGAAGAATAATACAGAAAACTAGTGCACAAATGTTTACAAACAACCCTCCCAAGGTTTTGGAATTCAAAGTTTTACCTTATCACTGAATGGCTGCCAACCAAGGCTATATGACCCACTCTGTTCTGTTATTCAACCGTTGCTAGAGGGATGTGGAGAAAAGACGTATTCGTGCCTTTGTCAAAGGTATTTGTGGGTTAGGTAATGTAACAATCTCAACGGGAATTCAAACTCAGCTCTTCGATTTAACATTCGGAGGCGTCATCCACTTCATTTTTTATTGGAAAAGTTATAAGCGTATTTTCATCTATAGCTGTTGAACACATGATTTCGTTTTTATTGTGAATTTTAAATGATTTTACGTCAACAGTGAAACTGAATTGCGTTCAAGGCATCTGAACAGATGTAGATACTCCATATATCTTATATGAGCGTTTAGGGTATTTGAGCAGATATAGGTACTCCACTTACCTTATGTGTAAGGCATTTGAAAATCATCTTTATACGTGAATCGATACGATGTTCAGGTGAATCAAATTTTAAAGGAACAAAATGAATGTATCACATTTTTATTTGTGATTCTCTACTCAAACACAATAAAGACAAAACATTTCTGGAAAGAGAAAAAACGCTCACAGGCAATGAAGAATTGATTGCTTACAACAATGTGAAGCGAAAAAGATCCCGGCAAACGAAATCAGCATCCTTCAACTGCTCCGAACACTGGTCTTCATCCGAAGAATGTTCTGCTGTTTATCTAGTGGGACTGGAAAGTGTATTCTGCATTGCGACCCTCTTCCGCAAAATCAGACATTGCATTTAAACAGGGAAAAAAGAATGGAAAGCGTCTGGAAGTAGCCAATCGTATCGTGTCGTTTTCCGTCAAAATAACGCCAGACGTCGCGTCTCTTTTTTAGACCAGACTGAAATTTGTAATGGTTGGTGCATGAACTTTCAACCTTCTGATAATCATTTCATTCGATCTATGCAAAATTCTCTCAACGAGGACGCTGGAAACTAGTTCAACACCCAAAAACAAGATGGAAAGTAAAGGGTAGACGGAGTCATTAAAATACCTCAAAGATGGCAAGAGTTAATGGGACAAAATGGTGCATACGCAGTTTAATAAATCTCTGTACAAATCTAATCTAAACTTATTAATAAATGGCACTTTGTCTGTGTGTATGTGTGTCTGTGTGTATGTGTGTCCGTTACCTATAGACTTCGAAACGGCTGAACCGATTTTCTTGAAAATTTACACAGATGTACTATAAGCGTCTGCGAGTGTTCTTAGGTAAGTTTTGTGTCGAGTTACCCCTGATAAATATCGAAAATCGATAATCGAAAAAATCGGGTTATAGAAGGAGTGGTCTGATTTTAATCAAATTTGATACACTCATAGACAAAGACATAAGAAACGATATTCAGAAGTTTCAAGGTTGCAGTTCTTACAGTAGTGCAGAAAATTTGATATCGATATTAGGAAATCAAAATTTGACTTCCATCCATTCATTTTTCTTTCAGTCTACGGTTTCGCTTTAACTGGAGACAACTATTGCTTTTTAGTCTTTCGTGCCAACGTCCAAAGTGTCTGAGCTCCAGGACCATGGATTAGTTTTAAAGCTTTCATTACACCCGAGCAACGCCGGACTATACTGCTAGTATTTAAATATTGTCTTTGAAATTCACTTAAAAGCACTACCAGTGATAGACACTTTTAAGAAACTAAGTATTATGGGATAAAACAAAACACTTTAGAAGCAAAGAAAAGTGTGCTAGACTGCTACATTTTCTCCGTTCTTTTATATGACAGCAAAAGCTGAACAATTTCATCATAAATTTAAAAAAAAGCTTGAAGGTACAGAAATATGGGTATAGCGACGAATATTTAAAATTTATCATGGTGAGAGCAGATGGGAAACGAGGAAGTTCTGAGAAAAACAGGAAACTGCTCAGAGCAACCAGAGACAGCTGAAATATTAGAGGCAGTGAATAAAGATAGGATAATGTATCACTAAGGTGACACATTGAAATGAAACAACGGAAAATAGCGAGCAACATACTCACCAGGTTTGCGCATGCGGATAGAGAAGTACAAAGATAGACGAGCCATAAAGGAGAAAAGACTGCTGAGAGCAGTGAGAGACAGGAAGCTCTGGAGAGCCATGATCGCTGACGTTCTGAAGGGATAGATAGATAGATAGATAGATAGATAGATAGATAGGGAGAGAGAGAGAGAGAGTTTGGAAAGAGAGGGACTATACTAGTTTTAAAATAATTCTCGCACTTCCCGCCTGTGGAACTCATTTCCGTATACTTGTTTTCCTGATACAGTGTAACTCGGATATAAGAGAGTTGTCGGGCCCGGATAAGATTTATCTTATATCCGGGTTCCTCTTATATCTCGGTTGGTATATTTTGTATACATTACCACAGGCTCTAAATTGGGATCAGAGAAAAGCTCTTATATCCGGATTTCTCTTATATTTGGGTCTCTTATATCCGGGTTATACTGTAGTTGCAATCTTCAAAAGTTTAAATACAACGTCAATTGCCATCTTCTATCTTCTTGATTACCATCTTTCTCTTATCCATCGACACTTAGCCTATGATATCGGGTACAACACGTTGGCGCGATCAGACGCGAGTCAGACGCCTAGCAGACTACCACTCGCTCACCGTGGTCGGACGCTCAGCAGCCGGCTAAGTGGCATCCGGGTAATGTCCATTTTTCGAAATCCTCGGTAATTTTTTCGACATCCCTGGTCATTTTTGTTTTTTCTTTTTCTTTTTCTCTCACTGTAAATCCCCTGCGTACTAGTGGCTGTCTTGCCTTGCTTGGGGTGAAACGATTACAAAAAAAAAAAAATATTAAAAAAATGATAAACATTAGGTCGGTGGTTCCTGACCTTTATACTTCAGACCCGACATCAACAAATGGAAATTTAAATATCTGAATAGATCTGAAATTTTATTTTTTTGTTTTTTACACTTAATCAATGAAGCCTTAACCCGACTAAATTCTCAGCCAGAAAATGATTATCATTTTTGTCGCCGAAATTCCACATTAACCACCTAAATATTCTATTTCAGCAGTGGTGACGTGAGCCCTACATTCAGAATCAATGCATTGTCGTCATTTACTATACTTAGGTTAGTTTGGCACAAGGCTATAAGTATGAAGTACACAATGGGAATCAAACTTACTACTCGAGGAACAAAGGATGTGCGTTGTGGTGCAGTGGATATCGACTCGTAACGACAAACCAGGGTGCCAAGTTCGAATTCCAGTTGAATTCCTTGCATTCAATTACGCACAAATACCCTTGGGAAATATATTAATCCGTCTCTTTCCTCCAGTTATGGGTTAAATAATAGGTCAGACTGGTTTCTGTAGTCTTGACTGGTAACCAGTCTACCGTAGAAAGCAATGGCGACCTACTGGGGGATAATCTACTGCCCAGTCAGTCATGTCTCTTTCGAAATATGATCGCCCAAAGCGTGTATCACGTATGGTACTTAACTGGCTGACTCAATAAACAATTAAACTAACTTGCTATTATTCTTCACTAAGTGTCTCAAAATATATTTCCTTAATGAGGATTATATCAGTCACAAGGCCAAAAATACAGAACATCTAGAAAGAATCGTGCTTATTTTTTACTAGCAGTATAGGCCGGCGTTGTTCGGGTATAATGAAAGCTTTAAAATTAATCATGGAGCTCAGACTCTTTGGACGTTGGCACGAAAGACTAAAAAGCAATAGTTGTTTCCAGTTAAAGCGAAACCGTAGACTGAAAGAAAAATGAATGGATGGAAGTCAAATTTTGATTTCCTGGTATCGATATCAAATAAGTTTTTTCGTCGTAAACTGAATTTTGAAGGCTCAATAAGTCCTGTGAGTAAATAGTATCATGGCTGAGACTAAGAACTATAATTATACCTACTTAGAGCCAAACTCGAAGCAAAAACTAAAATAAAAGGGTTGAAAAAATACAGACATACAGGCAGATAAACAGACACACACACAAACATCTTGTCTTTTATGTATATACATATATATATATATATTATCGATTTTCTGCACTATTGTAAGAACTGCAACCTTGAAACTTCTGAATATCGTTTCTTATGTCTTTGTCTATGAGTGTATCAAATTTGATTAAAATCAGACCACTCCTTCTATAACCCACGATTTTTTCGATTATCGATTTTCGATATTTTTCAGGGGGTAACCTCGACACAAAATCTAGCTAAGAACACTCGCAGACGCTTATAGTACAACTGTGTAAATTTTCAAGAACATCGGTTCATCCGTTTTGGAGTCTATAGATAACGGAGACACACACACACACACACACACACACACACACACACACACACACACACACACAGTTCCATTTATAAATAAGTTTAGATTAGTAACCAATCTGAAAGATTAGCTTGTTAAACGTTGCACTAAAACAATGTGCTCAATTTAATCTCACTATAATTCTAACAGGGTTAGGGCTAATGAGAATAAAAAGAATTACTCAAATGAAAGCTAAAGTTTCTCAGATTTTTTTTGTAAATGATTAGCGCTTATTTAACGTATTCTTCTTCTTCTTTATGTGCCGTGTCCCTTCAGGACGTAGGTGAACATAAACTCCCACTTGCCTCTATCCCTTGTCACTCTCAATACTTGTATTCTCGGTATACCTCCGAAACCTTGCTCTTCCATCCATTCGCTCAAGCCCATCAAGTATATCTCGCGCTGCCTTCACCTGTCTCGCTTTCCCTTATTCCGTCCTGTGAGTATCAGATTTTCCAAACCCTCCTTCCTAATTACGTGTTCCAGAAACCTAAACTCTCTTTTCTTTTCGTTTGCATTCTCTACAACACTTCGCCGTTGCTCAGATGCTCGGTCCATAGTATCCTCAGTATCCTTCTATAGAACCACATTTCTGCTGCATCGAGTTTCTCCTTCATTCTTGAAGAGATTTCTCAGCAGTTGCTGCCAAATAGAAATACAGATATCACATAATAGTTGAGTATTCTTTTCTTTGTTTTCAATGAAATCTTCCTGTCTCTCAATACTCTGCTTAGCTTTTGAAATGCGTCCTTGGTCATGCCAATGCGTTTGCAATAACAATTTAGCTCAGTCCTTGTTTGCCATATAGATTTTATACTCATCACATCCGAGTCAAAAGTGTGTGTATGCTCATCATACTCAGAGATGCTGAAAAGGAAGGAGGTGATTTCCAATGTTATACTCATAGGTGAGGAAAAGGTAAGGCGTGCTTTCCAATACGATTAACACATTCAGAGGGACTGAAAAGGGAGACGGTGTTTTCTAATGTTACACTCATAGGTGCGGAAAAGATAAGGGGTGCTTTCCAATACGATTAACACATTCAGAGGAGGTGAAAAGGAAGAAGGTGCTTTCTAATGTTACACTCATAAGTGATTAAAAAGTAAGGAGTGCTTTTTTAATATGATTAACACATTCAGAGGGGTTGAAATAGAAGGAAGTGTTTCCAATGTTACACTCATGGGTGCTGAAAAAGTAGAGAGTGCTTTCCAATACGATGAATGTGTTAATTCATAGGGACTGAAAAGGAAGAAGGTGTTTTCTAATGTTACACTCATAGATGCTGAAAAACTAGAGAGTGCTTTCCAATACGATTAACACATTTAGAGAGTCTGAAAAGGAGGAGGTGTTTTCCAAAAATTTTTATCAGAGTTCGAAGGACGGAAAAATGTGGCATGTTCCGATATGCTTATCACATATTAAAAATTGACAAGATATTTTTTTTCATGCAAATGTTAGACCCGTAGTTCCCAAAATAGATCCCATAAAGATGTTTATCTTTAAAAATAACGGTTAAGTAGCAATTATACATGCCATTATATTCGGGCGTGGAAACACATTATGAATGTTTATTGACAACGTTTTGATTATTTTGCCCTCCGGATTTATTCAGATGTATCTTGTACTCAGTAGCCTTGTAAAAAATTTTAACCGAACACTTTTTTATTCAGTACAAGTGTTTAAATTATACTCACTGTGTCTTCTATACTTTTGGGGTATCTTGTATCAGTTAATTTTCTCTAACCTTTGCGTTGTTTCTTCTTTTGTTTCACTGAATTAGACTTTACTGCACTAACCAACCCAGGGATTGAACTCACAAATCCCAGGAAACCCAGAGATACTTTAACAGACTAGGCCATTTGCTATTCTGGGAGATGCAGTTTTGGAGGTTTAAACCAAATGTCTTTACTAATCATGGGAATCGGAATGTGCATTTGAATTTGATTTTTAACTTCTGATCTTTTTAATGATCTGACAAGACGCTAGCGATGGTGGCTCTCCACAGATTCCTTCTTTTTTTTTTTCTATGTCCCTTCAGGAGATAGGCAATCATATCTCTTCACAAACTTCTTTTTTTATTATCTGTAAAATACCATGGCTTCTTGGGAAATATATCAGGATGGTTTCCCATTCCCTTCTCTACCGTTTGGAAGTCATTAGTACATTGTCTTTACTGCTATTTTTTTCTTAAGCTAACAGTGGTACTACTTTTTCTTGCTTATCCATGGAAGATTCGGCTATTTGCTAACCTTGGTGCTCTTACTTTGGAGACTACTTCACAATTCGCACTCCGTAACCCTTTTTAGCCGCATATCACTCCAACATGTTACTTAAAAACAAAACAAAACAAAACAACCTTTAACCAAATGCCAACGACGGGTTATATATGCAGCTAACCCTTAGATAATATGGGTACAACTTGTTTGCTTCCCACTTTCCACTGTGAACTTCAATTGGTTGGTTGGTTGGTTGGTTTTATTTAGCGGCATATCAACCATTATAGGTTATTTAATGCCGAAATCTAAATATTTCGCACACAACTTCCTGGCTTAAACTAGACATATTTTGAACGCAATAACATACTTTCAACTCCAGATAGAATGTTTTGCTGGTCATTTTACTATATGTAGTGTTGGTCCTTTTTTAAATAAAAATGTTTGAAGTCAGAGTTTTCCTTCTCGTAGAAGGGTTGTTACTCAAGGAATCGTGGCCAATAAAATAAGAAATGAACTCATGCTGTAGGGATGTACAAATTGATTATTTCCCTTTTGACAGAACAATTTTATTGATATCTTAAGAAGCACTCTAAAATCACGTCGCAGCCCGTTGGAAAGAATCGTCAACTGTAGTGTAGCTTACGATAAAGGCGGGAAAACTGCAATTTGCTGACTGAGAGCATAAAACCTATTAAACTCTGTCCCTGTTGGGGAAGTTACAAAGAATTTTTATATTTGTCCCCTCAAATACTGCTTTGCTCTTTAATGTGTTTTCAGTTACTCTGTCTGGGACAAATTATGACGAATATTTGTATATTGCATTTTTTTATGATGTATATTTGTGAATTTTAGTGTTGTATGCAGAATCTTTCCAGGTATAACTCATTTTGGGAATTTTTTTTTTTTGGCTATTCTCTAGTCCAGTAATTCCGATTTTTGTTTCACTTTATCGCCCATTTTAACACCGCCCAACTGTATAGGCAATATTCAAAACATACCGAAATTGTCTGATAAAAGTTCAAAAACTGATTTTATTATGTCATAAAAAATACCAAAAGGAGATAACAAATAACGCTGACATACGGCTTCTGCTACTAACGTATTACAATAATAAACCAACACAAACTTAACTATAAGACTATAGTTTTGTAGTCAAGGTTAGTTTTATGGTTAAGGTTAGCGCTGCAAGTATTGATAAAAAATTAAACGGTTGTTTTCATAATTATAAAACTAAAAATAATATATACTACTACTAGCAACTAATAAAAATATTAGCGAATATTTTTTGTTGTTTTTGGTCTTTTCTATTCTGATTTACATTCGAAAAAATGTTATTTCGTCTGAAGAAGTGTTTGAATGGGCAATACTATAGCAAACTATAGAAAATACCAAAAAATATTCGTTGTTTGCGACGATATTTGTTTTTATTTTTTATTTAAAAAAATTTTTTTTTATAAGCGTTTCACTCCGAGCAAGGCATTTCACTGCCACTACTGCGCAGGGGGCTACATAGAGAGGAGGAAGGATGGTTAAATATAGGAAATGTCAGAGGGTATATCTAATCTAGGATTGTGGCCTAGCTATTCTCATTTAGACTCCTGTTTTTATTTAACAGGTTCTTTGCATATATCCTTTAAATATTTTTTTTCTGGTAGCATATGTTGAAATACCTTTTTAATATTCAAAAAATACTATATCACATACCAAAATTTTCAGTCGCCCACCATTTTCTGTTCAGTTGCTCATCGCTCACCCAACAGCAGAAATCGCCCATCCACTGGCAACGGATAAGGGAAAACAGTGGGACGCCTTATGACGAACTTCTGTGAATGCATAACGGATAGGGGTTGGGAGTTTTGATAAAGATAGAAACGCTGCCGAGAAGGTTGTGGAAAGCCATGATCGCCCACGTCCTTAATGGACACGACACAAACAACAAGAAGAAGAAAGGGAAAGGGGATTGTTTCGAAAATAAGCGCAACAGAAACTAAGTCAGAATTTTAACTCATTCGTCCGATTGCTCTTTCTCTTCATTGCTGAATTTTTTTTGCGGGAATTCCGAATCTGAGTGGATTAGATTATCAGGTCACCGATTAATCAAGTGTGTTCTATTATTAATTACAATGGGTTCAACATTCACCATTTCTGACTGTTAGCTGCCTTTCATCTTCACCAATTCCTATCATAGTGATTTTCATCGAATCACCACCTTGCCATTTTATATTGACTTATAAGAAACCCTCCTACCCGCATCAACCTGACCTTTGCTTGAACCTACCGTGAACTCATGCCAATTTGTCACAAAGACAACTTCAACAAGAGCAATGAGCCTAATCATTTGTACATTGTTTTACTATTTTTTTCTCAGCCAACAATGTTACTACTTTTTCTCACTTTTCCAGTGGAGATTCCACTATTTTCATGTGTTAACCTCGGTGTTCTTACTTTGGAAACTACTTCACAACTCGCACTCCATAACCCTTTAGCGGAATCTGACCCAAATTTGTGTTCAAAATAAAATAAAAAAATAACCTTTAATGCCAACGGGTTATATCTGTGGCTCATCCTTAGAGTATAGGTAGATAAAATTTGTCTGCCTCCCAATTTCCATCGATGGCGACCGCGATAAAACGTCATTTCTCAGACGCACAGTATCGAACGACTGAAATCGAGTAAAGCAATCGCCAAAACCCCAGTTACCATAAAAAAACATAATCACATGAATTATTTTAAAATTATTATTAAGAGAAATGTTCGTATGACGGGGATTTGGCCAGAAAGAAAGAAGCGTTTAACTTCTTCCGTTAATAATGTAGAGGACGAAGCGTCCGTTACTAATTTAAGTTTACGAGTGGACTCGACGTAACTGGGGTCATGAAATAAAACAGGCAATAAGAAAGACGAGTAGGCGAAAGTAACAAGAAAAACAATATATTAACAAAGGTTACATAGGGTTGACAGCATGCATAAAATTAAGGAAAGAGAAGTTCTTTCCCTGGTGAGAAATAAAAAATTGCGCCCCTAATTGCTACCCGTAATTAGTGCGCGTGTGTTTTTGTGAGTTAGGGAAACATGTTTGCTCTTGTCCGGGACAAAATCCTAACTAGCGTACCACGTGACGTTCCCCGCTTTTATTGGCATCGTTTACGCGGGAACTAAGTTATCACGTGAACGCTGAGTGACCATGTGTGTGTGTGGGGGGGGTCAATGTATCAAGCCCCACAATACCTTATGAATAATGGACTATTCCGTTTAGATTGATTAGAAAAAAAGGACAGACATATGCTAGTTGGTTTCAGTTAGAAAAGGAAATAAGGGAAGATAGTTTATTTTTTAAGCGCCGCTTAGTTTGGGCACAAGGCCGAAAGTGTGGCGTACACTTTGAGGATCGAACTCAGTTGTAATAGGTTCAAGCAAGACAACCTTGCTAATCATTACACCACGCCATCACAAGAGGAGATAGAAGTGTTTAACGACGGTTTCAGGGAAATGGAAAAATTTGTCAATTTCAAATCTTTTCATTTGTACCCACTTCTTAAAATAACGACCATCATTCTTCTTATTTATTGATTGTTATTGAAATATTGTGTTAAAGTTGTTAAGCTCAAATATTTAGTGATGGGATATGAGAATTTCTACAGATATTTTATTATCGTATAGCGGGTTATCCATTCTTTTCCAGTTTATAGTTGGAGTCCGTTCTAGTGAAGGGTAGTTGTATATTGTTGCAGATTAACGGAATTTGGCCTTGTTGTAGATAGCCCACTATAAGTCATAAAATGATTATAAATCAAGAAAGCAGATTGAGTTGAAAATTAACATTTTATATATACACATATCAATTAAGGTTTTTACAATTAAAGTAATTCTTGAAGTATAGGTCCAACGGACGTTAAAATGTTCATGGCAATAAAATGCTGAAAGAGAATTAATGCTTAGGAATGTGGGAGCGTTGTAAGTAAGGAATGTCTTTGATGTATTCGCTCCTTAGGTCAGTAAGTAGTTTTGAGACAGGGAAGAAGGTAAAGAGGTAAGGGAGGCGAACTTAGTAAGCCACTTGACTTCGAGTCAGTCCGTGTCTGTCGGCCTGCGTCGGTCTGTCTGGCGATGCTTTCTGTATCGGCTTTTTATTTCGACTTTTTGGATCGCAGGTGATCATTTGGGGGTTCACACTTGTATTTGATTCTGGGCTTCCCATTGGCCGATAAATGAAGTTCGCGTAGTCTCGCGAACTGGAAATTTAATATTTAATTAACTTTTATTTTTCAACCGGAACATCTGCGCGAGGCCAGCTGTGCACCGTCGAGTTTTGGTCATTTGCTTTTTGGTTGTGATGGTGCAAACATCCGGCGCCTCGCTTTTGCTCAGTCGGTATCACCACAATCGTAGACCTAGCCATAAGCTTATTCAATCATTAACTTTAGAATTAAGATTCAGTCGAAAATCTAAATAGGAAAACCGTGAAATTTTCACGTGTCTTTCTAGTGCATATTTCCAAAAATAAAATTTGATATTATTTGTTTAACGCCATATCAACATCTGAAGGGTTATCTAATGTTGAAATTGAATTTTCTTATGAACTTTGAAGTCATAAAAATATATGTTATTCTGCTTCTACAGTTGAATATATTGTAAGATGGTACTCAGCTTTTGTGCATATACATGTTTGTGCGGACATAATTACTAGAGGCGGTGATATGTACGTTTTATTTGGTAGTTTTGCTGGAGTTATATTTTAAAATACAGTTAATGTAGGATATTATATATGAAAGAGTTTTTTCATGCTGGTTGGTTAGATATTTTGTACATAATTTTATACTTTGTACGTATTGTTGGTGAATACGGCAGTGAATGCTGGACAATATCATCGAAAATGAGGACAAAACTGGAAGCAGCGGAAATGTGGTTCTACAGAAGGATGCTGCGGATATCGTGGACCGAGCATGCAAGCAACGATGAGGTGTTGGAAAGAATGGCAACGAAAAGGAAACTAATACTGAGCATCAGGAAGAGACAACTGAAGTTCCTGGGACATGCAATAGGGAAGGAGAGCCTGGAGAACCTGATACTGACTGGCCAGATGCAAGGAAGGAGAGACAGAGGAAGGCAGCGGATAACATATTTGCAGGACCTGATCAGGTGGATGACGGAACGGGGGTTGCCAGGAGTAACAGGAGCAAGCATACTAGAAGCCACAAGGGATAGGAAGACGTGAAAAACCATGATCGCTTACGTCCTGAAGGGACAGGGTACATAGAAGGAGAAGAAGAAGAAGAAGAAGAAGTATTGTTGGTAATTTATTTAAAAAAGATATTTTTATATTTTGAATGTCATTTTGCTATAAAAGTGTATTGTTTATTTTTGTTTGGTGTTCACTATTTGCCCATAGATGGGATACTGTCCGGTGCTACCACTCCGGGTCAGGGTGAACCTTGAAACAACAGCAGTTAAGAAGTGGTTCCAAGCTGCTCAAAACCTTTAATCTCCCGATCAGAGACCTTGCTGCCGGATGTAGTTTATCGTCATACACAGAACGATCTACTAATGAATGTTGAAAATACAGAGTATGTGAATTAACATATTTTCCGGCTTACAGCTTGGAAGACGCACCCTAATATTGGAAATAAATTTCTAAGAAAAAAAAAATAACCGTCATTTTCACTCAACAACACATTAATCATGTGTCCCTCACATACTGGCGCCACGTATTGTTTTACATTAAATCACTCGTCGGATTTTGTTTGTATGGCAATGACGCACGAGTTAATGGTTAGTAAATATATGCTATACACCTTTCATTACCCGAGGGTGGTTTTAATTTAATAAAAATGAATTAACAAATTTGAATATATGCATGTAATATACAACAAAAATTTTATTTATTCTCAAATCCCATAACTCGTCACTGCTGTATTCATCTCTAAAAGCTCTAAACTATGATATGCAAAACCATCCCTATTGTCAGTCATAGAGATTTTCTAAGCGTAGCTTAGATGTGGCACAGGGCCGAAATAGGCACCCAGTGAGGATCGAACTCGCTCCTCAGTCGTAAATTATTCTAACCGGACAAGTTTGCTTGCACCACGTCATGTACAATAAATGATTGATTCTCACTATCATCAAATGTCATGGCGGTAACCATGGTGATAACTGATACATTCATCTTCTTGGAAGACGCACATGTATTTTTCAGGGTGTTTTTAGAAAAAATGTGTCTTGTTAGCCAGAAAATGCGGTAATAAGATGCTAATAATAACAATCATACTGTTTCTGAAATTTTCGGGATGCACAACAAGGAAGGAAAATTTAGAGGATTTAATTTTTTAACTCTTACCAGGTACAATGCTTGATGAATTTGAGTAAATGGATAGCAGAACAAGTACAAGACAGAGAGAGGACGTAAAAGCAAAAGAATTTGAGCAAAAAAGAAAAGAAGAAAGAAATCGTAGACAGCTATGCTTTACTCAAGTTCTGAACGAACATGGCATAAAAATTAAATAAATACCTCCAAAGTTTTGCTAAAAATGAGCATACGCAACGAAAAATTCCCCAAACTAAATAAAAACAAGGTTTTATTCTCAAAATATTTATGTCTTTCTTTTTTTTTAATCATATCACACCGAGCAAGGCGGTAACCTCACTGATATGCAGGGGGCTACGTAAGAGTAAAAAGATTGGAAAAGAGAAAGCCGGAAACCACATCCTAAACAGGGAACAAGGGATGAGCCTCTTCACCTGTTCAATAGACGTGGGTGGAGTGTGAACCGGGCGTCACTTAAAAAACAACCAAACAAAAAAAAAAAAATATTTTTTATTATTAAATTATATTTGTAATCCTTTTTAGAACTGGAAATTTTGGTTAAAAATTTCGTTTCTCTGGCGTCAAAGGGGGACATAATTTAGTAAGGGTAATTCTAGAGTATTTTTTGATAAAAAACATTGATTTGTAAATTTTTGTAAAAATCAGATAAGTTTCGAGTTTAAATGAAGCTATTAGGATTTATTCACAAATGAATTAGATTAATTTTGAAACCTTTTTTTAGAAAATCTTGGTAAATTATTACTTGATCTTTTACATTTGTTGCCCACACTTATTTAATTTTATGAAATAACGAGAAATTCTTTTTATGGAGCTTAATGTTTATAGTTATAAGAACAATTCCTAGGATAATGTAAATTATAAAATTATTTTGGTCGGATTGGATCCTAGTTAGAGAAAATCTCTGACTCGTAAAGTAAAAAAAAGCAATGAAAAAGAGACTTTATTTAATTAGAAAAGTATTTAAATGCTTTTATGAATCAAATATATTATGAACACTATTATTATTGCTATAAGAAAAAAATTCTATGAATAATGAATTTTTACAAGAAGTGTTTTCACTTTTAAAAATGTTAATTAAAATAATTTATCAATTCAAAAAATTCTTTTATTAATTTGTAGCGGTCAAGTGATATTGTTATTAAATAAAAACTATATTTAATGGAATATCCTACTACAATGCAGCGACACTCAGTATTTTAGAAAGAATTCTGAATTTTCTGCCAATTTTTGAACGGAAAAATTATCAGAAAATAAGATTGGTAACTTATTTTGTACTAGTAGTACTAGTAGTGTTCATCATGTCCACTATATTTAGGATGTGCATTGTGGTGTGGTGGATATGGGCTCGGAATGACAAATCGAGGAGCCGAGTTCGAATTCCAGTCGAATTCATTGCATTCACTTACGCTCAAATATCCTTGGGAAAGGTATTAATCCGTCTTTTCCCTCCAGTTATGGATTAAATAATAGGACAGATTGGGTTCTATAGCCTTGGCTGGCAACTAGTCTACCGCAGAAAGCAATGGCATCCTACTGCGGGATAATCTTCTGTCCAGTCAGTCATGTTTCTTTCTGGGTGTTGGCATGCGTGTACATTCGGTGGGGTGCGTCGTCTCGGGCGTCCGTTCTCTTCGGCTGGCAGAATTAAAATGCCCCAAGGTCATTTTAGACGAACTATTTAAGGCGTAACGTGCGGGCGTAGTTGAAAGCAAATCTTCACACCACCTTGGCGATTTGAGTTAAATGTTTGCGCCAAAGAAAATGTGTCATGGTTTAAAGAAAAACGTATTTTTTCAATCAATCGTTTTTTTAATCTGCTACAAGTGCAGGGGGTTACATAGAGCGATTGGGTATGGGAAATGTCAGAAGAAGGGTGGTAGACGACTTAGGATGTACATAGGGAGAGAGTTGGAGAGAGTGGGTGTGAGTTAGTGTGTTAGGAGGTGTCTATTGTCCTTACATTTAAACTCCTGGAGTTTGTAGCCGTCGGAGAAGCAAGCATGCGGTAGGGAATTCCACAGGCGGGAAGTGCGAGGAAAGAAGCTGTTGGAGTAGAAATTGCGGTTACATTTCATCGGTTTCACTGTGAAAGGGTGGGACCTAGTTGCCAATCTAGTATCTCGTGCAAATTCACATCTAGGGGGCACCAGTGATTTAAGTTCGTCAGAGCAGAAGCCATGAAAGTATTTATAGAAGAGGCACAGGGAAGCCACGTCACGCCGGTGAGAGAGATACTGCAGGCGGTCAGCCAAGTCGGTATCAATCACATTACAGATTCTTCGCTGTATTTTGTCAAGAACCTCTAGGAGAATAGAAGGGGCACCCGACCAGATGTGGTAGCAGTACTCAATACATGGGCGGATAGTGGATTTATATAATTGCAGGATAGATTCAGGCGGAAAGAATTTCCGGGCCCTGCACAGAGAGCCGACTTTCATAGCTGCGGATTTCGCAATGGATTCGACGTAGTCATTCTACTTGAGGTCCGCTGAGAGTGTCAGGCCAAGCAGGCGTAGTGATTTACTCTCTGGGAGGCAAGCCTGTTCCATGATAATGGGAGGGAGGTGCGGTTGTCTGTGGTGGTTAATTGACAGCAGCTTCGTTTTTGAATAATTGAATTTTACGAGCCATTTCTTACCCCAATCTACCACGGATTGGAGGTCCTTCTCAAGCTTGGCAGCGAGGTTCGCCTTGTCACCAACACCAGATTTTTGATCGAGGCGAGAGTAAACTGTGGTATCATCGGCGTACATGCCTACTTGTGATCTTATGGCGTCTTTCTAATCTATATCAATGATCATTGATATAGATTAGAAAGAGCGTAGGACCTAGGATAGAGCATTTGCGTGGTAATGTTACTTTTCGACCAGATTGGGTATGCATCCAGTGGAATGTGCTCATTATTGTGTGTCAGTTGGCTTGGGTGTGATTTTCCAATGAAGCTGTTTTTAGTCTGTCTAAGGAAACAGAGCCATTTTTTAAATTTCACGATTGCGAAATTTTTTCTGTCCTTTTGATTACTTCGTAAGAACCCTGGTTACGTGGGTGTAAAGGCTTTTTGATTGTATCATCGCGAACAAATACGTATTCGCTATCAAAAAAAGTGTTTTGGGTATGTAGACGTGCCTCACTGTTAGCCGCATGGGATTAGACAGTAATTTGGAGATCCCATTTTTTTGATTCTGCACAAAGGTAGTTGTAGGGTATACGTCATTTTTATTGTCAAAGTATTGCCCGTATAGAAATAATGTTGTGCCAAAAATGATTTTAGCTGGAGTGTAACCTAAATCCTGTTTGACAATACCCCTGATGGATAGTAGGAAGAGTGATAAATTATCTAAGAAGTTAATAGCATTGGGTCTCCTTGTGCGCGATGCTTTCAACTGCCTGCCTGTGGAATAGATTCTTTTAGTGTGTTAGCGCACGGGTGGTATGTCGTTGTTAAACGTGCTGAGTGCCTAACAGGAGGTTGAACTCGCTGTTGTAATGACCGCTGGTTTTTGCTACAGTATCCGCTGAGATGTCCCTTGATGAAATTGCAGTATGTCAGCGGGAAAATCGATCGACGATTGTTAGCAAATAGCAGTAGTTTTGACAAAGTGGTAGGGGTCCGATGATGTTGATGTGAAAATCTGACGTCAGATTTGCTAAAAGTTCCGATGAGTGACTTTGTGGGCATGTGGACTTTGCGACGTTGGCAGTTTATGCCGTTGCTGGTCCAAACTTTAATGTCTTTGTTCATTTCAGGCCATACTAATCTTTCACTGATCAAAGTGGCTCTCTTGCTTGGATTGGACAGTGAGTGAAAAAGATCAAATATGCGATGCGATGGTGTCTGTTCTTTTCGACTGACAGGATGAAAATACCTCCAAGGTAATTTTCGAGAGACTACTTATGGCGTAGCGTGCGGGCGTAGTTGAGAGCAAAACTTCACAGCTACTTTACAATTTGAGTTAAATGTTTGCGCCAAGGAAAATATGTGGTAGTTTAAGGAGTTAGACAAAACGTATTTTTGAACCAATCATTTTTAGTCTGCTACATATTATAAGGAAATATAATTGTCTGGTAATGGTTAGGGGTTAAGATTAAGGAAAATAATTAGTTTCAATAAATAGCCTAATACTTATGTACTCTTACTGAGGTACGACATGTTCAAACTGTGTAGGCCACATAATATACCAGAATGAAAGAGGTAGGCCACATACTATATCGGCACCTAAATAAATATATGCATAATACATACATTTATACAATTCACTACACTACATTTTCGAAGTAATATTGTGTAATGTGAGAAACTGATCATTATTGCAATAACTAGAATTGCAATGAGTTAGTTGATTTGTAATTCCCTTTCAAGAGGATCTCAATACATTTCCCCGTGAAACCTCTAGTCTCTGAGTTGCTATTGATTTACATTGTAATTCTGCCGGAATTGGGATAGATCCAGCTCGTCCTGGGTTCGTTCAAAAGTAGGAAACTTCAATAACACCTAGTCCTGAAAAAAAAAAAAAAAAGAACAACAATTACTTAAATGCGTCCAAGATAGAGAACACAGACTGATTTTCCAGGTTACATTAAGGTTGTATTTATTTTTATTTATTCATGCTAAATATGCGTCGCCCCCCTATGCGCATAGTACACATTTTAACAATGTGCGTTTTTTCATATGCGACTGCTACCTCAGCTACGCTGACAATTCTGTGCTAGCTATATATATATATATATATATATATATATATATATATATATATATTATGTTTTAGAACATGTACATAATTTTTTCTATATATGTCCTCTTCTCTACAATCATATAGTTGTTTCAATGTTTGGACTCCAACATTTCATTGGGAGAAGGAAAGAGTAAGAGTTTGGAATCATCCTCTGTTTATATTTGGTTCGTTGTTGTTGTGGGGTTGGTTGGGGTTATTGATAATTAAGTGAATGCGTCTTTCGTTTTGACCGTTAGACTTTTGAAGAACCTGGTGTGCAAGTGTGAACTTGTTGATTAATGGTATTATCTTTTGGAATGTACGTTTTATCGGCCGGGTATATCTTTTGGTTAGAATTTCTAAGAGAGCGATATGTTGGAGTCCAAACATTGAAACAACCATATCATTGTAGAGAAGAGGACATATATAGAAAAAATTATGTACATGTTCTAAAACATAATTTATAATAAATATTCACAGCTCTATACATCATATATCGAGCACTGTTTTAAATTAATGTTTGGACGGGAAAATTTTTTTTTTCTTTTCTCTCCTCGTTCTATACTCACTCGGATATATATATATATATATATATATATATATATATATATATATATATATATATATATATATATAGTGATAATTCAGTATAACGTTTTATTTGTCTTGTTTATAAAATGCAAGTCCTTTTTACATCACTTAACCCGGGAAAAAGTTTAGCGAAATCTCTTGTAAAGCACACGAGGCGAACGGGAGCGGTGTTCGGAACAGTCTTTACAGAATAAATGCTTTCGGTGATGTTTAAGAAGTCATATTTCTTGTGCTTGGCTTGCACATTAGTTGTATTGTATGATATGTAAGTGAAGAAAACGAAGTTCTTAATGTCTCTTGTGTATGGCAGGTCATTTTTTTTTCTTTTTGGTTTAAAAGTTAGGGTAAGTAAGGATAACAATGGTTAAATAGTCTCGCTCAAGTCAGCCTCGTACTGAGTTGGAACAACCAAATTATTTGTTTTATGACTGGAGCTGCAAAACACAACGAACGTAAGAAAATGGAAAAATGTCGTTGGAAAGAGGAAAAAGAGTTCAGTTGTTAGAGAACAGGGGAAAACTATAGTTCCTCACTGGAAACGTAATTACCACATGGTTCTACATTTTGGAACAAAAAGGAGAGCGTGATGCAAGGAACTGTTTGTTTTTTAAAGACTACAACAACGTCACATAACGATGTTTTACGAAGCCAAGAGGAGTTATCATATTTACGGTTTCTTTATTCTTAGCATCATGGTAAAATGTATTTCTTTTTCTTTTCTTCTTCTTCTTCTTCTTCTTCTTTTTATTATTATTATTATTATTATTATTATTATTATTATTATTATTATTATTATTATTATTTTCCCCCATTGGTGTTGCAATGCTCGTTAATAGAGAACGTATAACAATTTCTTTAAGTTCAGCAATGTTTGTGTTTTTGCGAACTTTTTTTTCATCTGTGTTTTAAGTTGATATAGTAAGAAAGGACCGGCCAAGTTTCATTGACAACTGGAATTACTGTTTAATATTGGATGAAGTGAGGTGATTGCTTCAATCGCTGAGATTCGTGTAATTAGTTGGGCTTGTTACCAGTCCACTTATAATGAGTCAAATGTCGTTTACTTGTTACTTCAGGCCAAGCAGTCCCGGTCACCAACGAGGCAAGCGCAACCGACGGTTGCGGGGAACGGGCAAATTTTATCCCTAGCTAGAATGTACACTCTTGGGTTCCTACCTTAAAAACCGACCTTGTGTTACAACTCGCCCCACTGTGTGTGTGGGGGGTGTTGGTAGTGACAGAATAAATATCTACTTACAAAATGTCTGAAAATTGAGGATTTTATACTTCTTTGGTTATTTTCGGCTAGGTTGTTTAAAAAAAATGTTCGTCTTCATTTGGATTAGCTTCAAAGTACAATTTTTAATTTGTAGTGCCCCAAATATCTTGCCAGCGAAACTGTTTTGATCACCATTCTATCGATCTAAGACTCCCAGTCTTCAACGAAAACGGAAGTGCTCACCTCGTAAACCACCGTTCAAATCGATTTAATTTTAGGATCGCTCTGCGCATCCATTTCCGAAATGAAAAAAAAATCATGAAATATTTGTAATCAACCAGAAAAAAGAAAAATCGCACAGATTTAAACATTATATAAACCGTTATTAATTTGACTCTGTGACAAAATGCCACAAAGACACCAAGAGTTCGATGTTAACAACAACAGCCAAATCTGCTTCGAGATGAAAACCTCTATTCCTACTATACGGTAAAGCACATACACGAATATATTTTCCTTGCGTAGCTTTTCTCTACAATTACGACACATTAACAATTGCTACGTATACTGTAGAATTCCTAGTTGAACTCTCTAAGCATTTTTGCATTTCGCATTTTATGAAAGCATAAATAAATATTCCTTTTCGCTATAATAACGCTTCGACTCCAGTGTCGTGTATTACTCTCTTATTCGTTAGTTACAGCATCGGAATAAAATCGAGTTAAATACCCCGACTTCTCATTGAACTTTTTGTTTATTGAATTGCAATACACTTGAAATCTATTGAACCTTTTTCTTTATTGAAGTATGACTCAGTTTATATATTTAATATATAAATCTAAACTTATTTATAAATAAAACTTTGTCTGTGTGTGAGTGTACGTGTGTGTGTGTCCGTTACCTATAGACTCCGAAACGGCTGAACCGATTTTCTTGACAGTTTACACAGTTGTACTATAAGCGTCTGCGAGTGTTTTTAGCTAGGTTTTGTGTCGAGGTACCCCTGATAAATATCGAAAATCGATAATAAAAAAAAAACGGGTTATAGAAACAGTGGTCCGATTTTAATCAAATTTCATACACTCATAGACAAGGACATCAGAAACGATATTCAGAAGTTTCAAGGTTGCAGTTCTTACAATAGTGCAGAAAATCGATAATATATATATATATATATATATATATATATATATATATATATATATATAAAAGGCAAGATGTTTGTGTGTGTGTGTCTGTTTATCTACCTGTATGTCTGTATTTTTTTCAGCCCTTTTATTTTAGTTTTTGCTTCGGGCTTGACTCTAAGTAGGTATAATTATAGTTCTTAGTCTCAGCCATGATACCATTTACTCAGAGGACTTATTTAGCCTTCAAAATTCAGTTTACAACGAAAAAGACTTATTTGATATCGATACCAGGAAATCAAAATTTGACTTACATCCATTCATTTTTCTTTCAGTCTATGGTTTCGCTTTAACTGGAAATAACTATTGCTTTTTAGTCTTTCGTGCCAACGTCCAAAGAGTCTGAGTTCCAGGACCATGGGTTACACCCGAGCAACGCCGGGCTATACTGCTAGTATATATATATATATATATATATATATATATATTTCAATGTATATATCTTTGTGCATAAGTGAATGCAACAAATTCAACTATATATATATATATATGCTATTTGGTGACTGTTATCATTGCTTAGCAATGTTTTATGTCAACACAAGATAAAATCATCTTTGATGGTAGATGTCTTTATGTTAACGCCCCTGTAACATTTCTAAAGGTGGCTCATGTGAGCTAAAAGCTTAGGAACAGCATAATAAAAAAAATATTCAAATACGATGTTGAGAACTGCTCAAGTTTAAAAATCCATCAACTTTTTTCTATTACTATTACATCTGTAAAACTGTTCTGTAAAAATGATCCATACAAAGATGAACTGAAGGCAAGGATTATGACAGCATCATCAGCTTAAACAAGCAAATCATCTAGAAAAGATGTATAAGATTCCAAAGCCGTCTGTAGGCTGAGGTTGAACCCAATCGCAATTTTATCGAATAAATTTACTCTTTCGTATATAAAGGTATTTTTGTGTAATTTTGGTAAATATATCTGTTAAAATGAGATGTCAGTATTATTTTTATTTTTGCATAATTTAAACAAGTTAATGGTGACAATCGGACAAAAAACGAACTCTGCAACATCTCCTGACAACTTGAGAACGCCGACGCACACAGCATTTTTCCTCTTCTAGGGGTACCTAGCCGTATGATATTAACAAACCACAAATTCAACTGACATAACTCATAATGAAGAACCACAACCACGCAACTCATGGAGACCACGTTAATGATGAACCTTGCAATATCCAACTCCGCTAATATAAATATATTGTTCCTGCAACTACAAACAATTTTCAAGAGCAAAGAAATTACATCTCAGCGGCTTCAATATTGCTACGTTGTCGAAAAACTACCCACTGAAGTAGCTGTAGAGGTGACGGACTTGCTTGAAACTATGCCTGAAGAACGTCCATATGAAATTTTACGGCAAGCAACAATTAAACAGATGGGAAAATCTAAAGAAAGCCTGCTACGCTGTTTATTTAACAACGTAGAACTTGGTGACAGAACCCCTCTCAATTACTACGCCACATGAGGTCGCTACTTGGAGACAATAACATGGCCGATTCTATTCTAAAGTGGATATGACAAATTTTAGCGCCTATGTCAGAAGATGAAAACCTTGGAGAGGTTAGTTGATGTTATTGACAGAATTCATAACAGAGAAAGCAAAAGTTTACGACAGTCGGTCCCAGAAAATAAACAACATGGAGTTATCACAACTCAAGGAAGCTGCAGTAGAGTTAACCAAACAAATGGAGATGATGCAACAACATTATAATAATAAATCTCGTTCAAAGCAAAGACACAGAGTAACCAGACGACATATCACGCGCAGGTCTGGTTCAAAAGCCGTATATCGGTTGTAGCATGAGAAATTCGGTAGCAACGCGCATAAATGCAATAAGCCATGAAAGTTTCAGGAAAACTGCTCATGCACTCAATAAATGCGACTACGTTGATTGGACAAACAATATAAAAAAGGGTTGCCTATTCTACATAAAAAACAAGCTTCACTAAGGTGAACTTCCAGATATATACAGGCGCGCAGTTTAGTGTGATACCAGCTACACCGACACTTAGAAAACGAACAAACGCTATATCTGCACTAACACTACAAGGCACAAATGGATATATTATTTCGACATATAGTGAAAGGACCCCCATCCACGCTAAATCTAGGACCCCGGGGAGAATTCAAATGGACTTTCATAACAGCTGACGTAAAAAACCCCATCATCTGTGCTAATATATATATATATATATATATATATATATACACCAAGTTTAAAGTTTTTAATATGTCCAGTTACATCTTCATGGATGAAGGAACTCGACTGAAAACAGGGAGAACTCACACGTATCTTTCTACTACCGGGATAATAAATTTGCAGCCACATTCAGATAATTCAATAATTCCCAGACTTAATACAATCATTAACACACTCAACCGTTAGCTAACACTCAACAAAATACCACATACACATTACTAGACAACCTATAAACTCTACAGCTCGCGGATTAAGGCCAGTCAAGTTCAAATTCGCCAAACGAGAATTTCAGGGTTTATTGGAATAATAAAAAGTTCTTCTAAAAGTTCTTGAACCTCAAAGGATGAGTCAACATGGAGAATTTTAGATGGGTAAATGCAATAACCGTTAACCGTTAACCTGGCTGTACTATTTTTTCCAAACTCGACTTAGTAGGTGCATATTACCAGATAGCAAATGCTGATGAGGATATTAACAAGACTGCGGGAATCACTTTCTTTGGACTGTTTAAGTTCACTAAAATGCAGTTTGGGTTACGCAACGCCGCTTTAACATTCCACGGATGTTTTAAGAGCGCTACCTTTCGTTCTCGCCTCCGTGGACGACTTATTAATAGCTAGCAAAGACAAAGATGCAGATGATTCCAAGGCCGTCTGGAAGCTGTGGTTGAACCAAATGACAATTTTATCAAATAAATTTACTCTTTAGTATATAAAGGTATTTTTGTGTAATTTTGGGAAATATATATTAAAATGAGATGTATGGTTTTTATATATTTATTTTATTTATTATTTTTTTTTTTTGCATAATTTAGACACTTTAATGGTGATAATCGGACGAGAAACGAATACTACTATGGTAATACCGACCGAGCAAAAGCGATGGATCGGATGTTTGCTCTCTCACGACAAAAAGGCAAATGACCAAAAGTTGTCTGTACGCAGGTGGATCCGCGCAGTTGTTCCGGTTGAATAATAAAATTCTCGTAGGCTCGCGAAATAGAAATTTAATATTTGATTAGTTTTTATTTTTCAACCGGAACATCTGCGCGAATCCACCTGCACACAGACGGCTTTTGGTCATTTTCCTTTTTGTTGTGAGAAAGCAAACATCCGGTCCATCGCTTTTGCTCGGTCGGTATCACCACACTGCAACATTTCCTAACAACTTGAGAACACCAACACGAACATAGTATTTTTATTCTGAGAGGAACCTAGCCGTATGATATTAACAAACCACAAATTTAACTGACATAGCCCATAATGGTTAACCACAACCACGCAACCCATAGAGACCACGTTAATAATGAACCTTGCAACTTATTAATAGCTAGCAAAGATAAAGAGCATAACCAACACCTACGACAAGGGTTTAGTATATTTCTGCAGTATGGACTAAGGATCAACCTCACAAAGTACCTCATAACACAATATTTCAGAGGAAGTCGTTGCTTCTATTCAAGAAAAAATATATGCCACCACCAACCACATACCTAAATTTTCCCCCATTCTCGCTACATTTACAATTTTACTCAAAAAAAAAAAAAATGGTCGTACTCCCCAACCAAAAGTGGCAGGAAAGTGTGACACATGCACACATACGCGGACACATACACACACACACTCATATTCGCATTCATGCATACATATGTTTGTTTATCATGTAATACATGATTATGGCACAAGGCCGAAACGGGAAGGGGAACAAAACTTGGGATGGTCTTCAATTATCTATCCTATACCTAGCTAATCCGACTCACGATTCAGACATACGTTACAATTTTCCTTTATCACCACAAGAACTTATCCATCAGCACTGATACTGCCATGTACCAAAATACCACACAACATTCCATTCATGCATACATATGTAATAAATTTTGTTCTAACTGTATAGATTCGAATAAATGTAAGCTGTTCGCTGGTTGGTTTAAGTTAACCAATCAGAAACAAGGCAAGTTATCCACAATTTTACCGCCAAATCGTAGGGGTGTTTTGAATGCCTATTTAAATGATTTGCCGCGTATTCTGCGCTGGCATTTGCCTCTGCAACTATGACACTGTTAGCTCTCTACCTTCCGAGCCAAGAGCACTAACCCAGTCGTGGTTCTGCAGAGGAGTAGAATCACGACTCGGTAATAATAGACAGACATTTTTTGGCCCGGCTATATGACCGAGAAGACCCACTATAAAATGACCTTGTGTCACATCTAACCTTGCGTGGGAAGGTTGGTAAATACCGTTGGCATAAGAATTTTAATACGCACAACATGTAAGACCAACTCACCTTCTACGAATCATTCTTATAAACTTTACAAAGATGAACTTATCAACGGACTCAGAAATTTTCACCAATCTTCTAACAATATTATTCATGCTACAACTTACATATGACACTGATAAATCTTCCAGTGACAAAAAACTTTACAACTTACCTCAATTGCTGTAACACAATCCTATGCACAAAATAAAAGACATTCTAATCCAACACATGCAACGTTTGTACAAAGTATGTAATTCTTGTTATTTGTTAATACACTTTTATAAATACAAATAATGCTTTGACCATTTTGTGCTATGTAAAAAAAACTCAAACCTAAATTTTTATGCATATGAGGCCCCACAAAAGTATTACCTAGAAGTGAACACGAACGTAAAATGTCACAATTGAAATTTGAACTCTTCTCTCGCCTAATACACTTTTTAATCTGTAAGCCGTTCGCGCCAAGTTTATCAACAGGCAAATTTCTTAAAATTAAAATAGGATTTCGCTAGCCGTCGGTTCGTTTGTACATCGAACCAGTTTAGATTTCGATTTCTTTTTTTTTTTATATTCGCTGGTTGAATTCTCACAAGTTAGGGTCATCTGTATTTGATCCCAGATGAAGCAACTTGTACGTCGGATGTTACAATTTCTTGAACAATGTTTAGGATCAGTAGTTTGGTTCAACGTCAGTTTGTGCCAAACGCCGAGGAAATCAATTTCCCCTTAACCACCACACCAGAAAGTAAGTTTGTATTTACTTAATAACTGTGCTATTAAAATGTTAATATACTTTATAGCGTAAATTTAATATTGGTAAGTTTTGAACGTTCGCTCCGAATAAATTTATTTCCATTCGTCCAGGTGAACATAAATCTTCTCCAACACCGCGACACAAGAACATTAAAAGTAACTTTAACGTTTACTACTTATTTATTTAGAAATGACCGCTTAAGCATTCAAGTTAGAAGAATAACAGAAAATATACAAAACGCCACAAAATAAGAACGTGATGGTGTGGGTGGGGAACTAAATCAGATATAAAGTTTTAAAGATTTATCTGATCGTAAAATAAACTTTTCTTGTTCCTATTATTTTGACCAAAAAAAAAAAAAATACAGGTCTTTCCAACTTCTGACATGCATATAAATTGTTTCAAAAGCTAATGTTTCAAGGTGGGGATAAAGTTTTCTAATTTTTGAAAATTAATAATACCAGTTATTTTCAACACTTACGCGCAAATACCCTTGGGAAAGGTATTAATCCGTCTCTTCCTTCCAGTTATGGGTTAAATAACAGGACGGATTGGGTTCTATAGCCTTGGTCGGCAACCAGTCTACCGCAGAAAGCAATGGCAACCTACTGCGGGATAATCTTCTGCCCAGTCAGTCATGTCTCTTTCGAGACATGATCGCCCAATGCGTGTATCGCGCATGGCACTTAACTGACTGACTATTTTCAACAAATGATGCAGCAGATAGACTGAAGCCAAATTTTAGTCTTCTGTTCATTTATTAGCTCTGACCCCGCGCCTTAGTACCGTGGATGCAACTAGACTAACAATTATTCATTATTCTGTATAATTGTTTCGGTCGAGTACTTCTCCATAATTTTCTTCTTTAATTTCTTCACTTATTGATGTCTCAGTAGGGTTCTTTTCACTGTCATTATATCTAGTTCAGGGCCGGCGCGTACTAATCCGCGACAGGGTGGGGCGGGGCTAATTAGAGACTCATTGCAGTGCTTTTTGTGACTTGTAGCTATGGAAGCTGGTTAATGTTTCATTGATTCGGCCTTGTGTCGTACTTAACCGAACTTCCTACAGCTTTTTATGCAGAATTATCATCAGAAGGTTGGTTGTTGGAATATGTGGACTTGTGTGAAATAGCATAAGGAGAATAAAATATGCATTTTAAATAGAAATGTATTAAAGGGAAGGTTGTAGGAGTTAATGGAAAGTTAAGGGTATGAAGAGTTCGTACAAAATATTCGTAGTAGTAATTGCTGAAAGAGAAAAAGAGGACAATGTCCGGGTCGTTTGAAGTTACATTTTAGATGTGTGTGGCGAAGATATGTCCTTTTGAAGTTTTTAATGGATCGCTAACTGCTTTCAAGTCTTACAATTCTCTCCCATTTGTCAAAAAACACCTACTTGCGAAATCTGGTTTTGACTTTTTGGTTAAGCAGATGGTCAATCCTTTTTCTGTTTGGGAAAACAAGGATTTCACTCGTCATTGTGAATTTTTGTAAAACTGAAGGTTGATTTTAATTTCTTATCCGCTACTGACTCTTTCTTGTCTTAACATTTGTTCTTTTTTTTTTTTTTCTACCTACATTTTTGTTAAAAATTAAGTACAATGACCCTGATATAGTTTTCACCCGATTTTTACAATAAACTAATCATTTTTTTGCTTTTTAATAGTAGCTAATTTGTTGATAAAAGTAACTTAAACAATTTTTTGGTGGGGGGCATTTTTCACGTTTTTCTTTATTTTTTTTTTTTTTTTTATAAAAGAATAAAAAAAAATCAATTCTGATGTAACAGGAAACCATTTCTTTCGAGTTATCAGTTCAGCGAAAAGTTTCGTTAAGTTTGAATTGAATGCATATTGAAGTCTCAAATTTTAATATTTTTCGGTTAAAATTAACTGAAAAATATTAATGTTCGTTTATGAAACCGTTGATTATTTTTTTTTTTTTTTTTTTTTTTATTCGTCTGCTTACAAAATACTGTAACATGGTAAACACACCTCAAAACGTTCAAGCTTTTTAAACTTTATTTAAGGATTATGTAGAAAACAAAAAATAACATAGAAAAATGTTGTCGGGATGCAGGAGCTTATCTCCCTCTGGTTGAATTAAATCCCGTGACAGCCGCTTAGTGACGTCATGCCAGGTAGACTCAAGCACTAATCATTAGACAGTTCTTGAACCAAACGAGAAAGTTTTGTTTTTCTTTTGCAAAGTACTTGGTCCTAGGCGGACCAGGCTAAAGAAGCTTGCAGGGACAAACAGCTTACAGGCACAAAATGCCTGGTAAACTTTTTATTTATTCCCCCGAAGGCCTTTACCCCTTCAAACTTTTCCAAAACATCCTTATTTCCGTGCAAATGTATATGCTGAACTCAAATCGAAAAGTATTTATTGAAGAAACTTACCTTTATTGATGTTAACGACCAGAAAAAATCGAACTTCTTGCTGTTTATCTCACCCCTCAACCACCTTTGAAATATGTCATTCAGTGCTGAATTACTTTAGGCGTAGTAAGCTAATTTTCGGTATACTTGCTTCCTTTGGGCAATTACTACGCGATTTGTTTTGTTTCGGAACTCAATTTCCGCTGAAAGTTGCGTGTATTTGCGTGTTTTTTTTTTTTTTTTTTTTTTTTTGGTGGGGAGGCTGTAGAATTTTTTCTTTAAGATGAGGGTGTTGAGGGGTGAGATAAACAGCGAGAAGTAGTTCGATTTTTTTTTTCTGGTCGTTAACATCAATAAAGGTAGGTTTCTTCAATAAATAATTACCGATTTGAGTTCAGCATATACATTTGCACGGAAATAAAGATGTTTTGGAAAAATTTGAAGGGGTAAAGGCCTTCAGGGAATTAAAAAAAAAATTACCAAATGCCTTACGTCATTGAGACAAAACATGGCTGAATCAGGCCACGTCCTGCTGGGATATAAGTTTATGAATCCGGACCTTTTAAATCCTGATTCATAATCAATGGCTTCCCAGATAAGTAACTTCAACTACAGTATAACCCGGATATAACATAGATTTTATCTGGTCCCAAATTAGTCTGTGGTCAGGTAATGTAATATAAAATAGACCAAACCTGGAAATAAGAGAAACTAGATATGAGAACTTTTATCCGGTCCCGACAACTCTTTTATATCCGGGTTACACTGAAGTAACTATATTCCAAAAAAACTTTCCTTTTTTTTTTTTTTTGTTCCTTCTTATTCTTTGCTTTGCGGTATGTGATATGTACTCCTCCATGTGTGGACATTTGGAATGTGTATGTCATGGTATATAATTCCCTCTCCGAGAACAAGTGTTCATTCATTCATTTCTCTTATCTCATTACATTATTTTCAGCTCGATAATTTATTTAGACTTCAAGAAAATTTGATTTAATTTAAAATTTTTTTTTTTCTTTTTTACAATAAAAGTGTTGCTTGCATAAAAATGCAAGCCACACTTTACAAATTGTCAAAAAAAAAACATAAAAAAAATAAAAAAACGAACTTTTAAATTTTATGATAAAACTATAGATTAGATAATAAAATTAACATTTCTTCCTTATTTTAAGGGGAAAACTGTAATTTCAGTTTGAGAAAAAATTCAACGTCATGATTCGTACTTAAACTGGGTGTGGTAGTCCTCGGCATCAAATGACACTTTTGGGGTTGGGTTGTTAAAATTTGTTGATCAGCAATTTTTTTAAAGAAAAATAAAATACTAGTTCGGTATTTGTCGCTTTGTTGATAACATGATCAAATTCCAAACCTGAATTGTTTGTTCATTTAATTTTAAAATACTAACTACAAACAATACTATTACTAACATTTATTAAAAAAATATATTTAGTTTTACAAGTGCAGAAGGCTTTAAAATAACTTCAAAGGGCTGAATATAAAAAAAAAGATAGAAATATTTATTGTATCGGGAACATTTTATGTAGATAAAATTTCAAGAAATTTTCTTAATCTCTATAAACGATAAAGGTTGAACATGGTCTGCTGGGGAATTAGCAAGTGAGGAAAGTGTAATTGTCTGTCATGTGCATTTAGATTGCACTAGCAGTATAGCCCGGCGTTGCTCGGGTGTAATGAAAGCTTTAAAACTAATCCGTGGTCCTGGAGCTCAGACTCTTTGGACGTTGGCACGAAAGACTAAAAAGCAATAGTTGTTTCCCTTTAAAGCAAAACCGTAGACTGAAAGAAAAATGAATGGATGTAAGTCAAATTTTGATTTCCTGGTATCTATATCAAATTTTCTGCACTATTGTAATTTAAGAACTGCAACCTTGAAACTTCTGAATATCATTTCTTATGTCTTTGTCTATGAGCGTATCAAATTTGATTAAAATCGTACCACTCCTTCTATAACCCGATTTTTTCGATTATCAATTTTTGATATTTATCGGGCGTACCTCGACACAAAACCTAGCTAAGAACACTCGCAGACGCTTATAGTATAACTGTAAATTTTCAAGAAAATCGGCTCAGCCGTTTTGGAGTCTATAGTTAACGGATACACACACACACAAAGTTCCATTTATAAATAAGTTTAGATAAAGTGTGAACGTCAGGGTTCATTCTCGATGTTGGTCTGCATTGAAATAGAACTAGTCTCTTTCACGCATTTTTGTGTTTAGTGAAACGGTTTATCTCCTACAATGGATTCCCATAAATATATATATAAGGTATACACTAAATGTGACAATGAAAGGGTCAGGCGTTTTTTGTTCTACAATGAAGTTGGTATGTGTTCATGAATAGATATATAGATAACAAATAAAAAAAAAACATTTCTCACTCCGCTCGAAAAAAAAATTGTCTCAGTAAGAAATTTGAAAAGTTCTATGTACCGTATCCCTTCAAGATGTAGGTGATCGTGACTTTTTACATCTTCCTATCCCTTGTAACTCTTAGTCTTAACAACCCTTCTCTTGTTACCCCCACCCAAACTCTGCTCTGCCATGCATTTGATCAAGCCCATCAAGTATGTCATGCATTGCTTTCCCCTGCCTTTCTTTCCCTCTATATGTCCTGTGAGTATCAGATTTTCCAAACCCTCCTTCCTCATTATAGCTGTCTTTTCCTAATGTTTAGTATCAGTTTCTTTTTTGTTTCCATTATCTCCGAAATTTAATTACTAACATGTTTGATCAATGACATCCTCAGCATCCTTCTGTAGAACTACATTTTGATTGCTTTAAGTCTTTCCTTCATCTTTGAGATTGTCTAGCATTTGCTGCCATATTGAAGAACAGACATTCCATAATAATTCAGTATTCTCTTTGTTTCCAACAAAATTTTCCTGTCTCTCAATACTCTACTCACCTTTTGGAATGCATCCTTGGCCATGCCAGTATGCCTCTGGATCTCAGTGTTGCACTTTCTGTCCTCTCTTAGTACACTCCCGAGGTATTTAAATTTCTGTACCTGTTGGATTTCAGTATCTTCAAATTGTAATGTGCATTTTGGGTTCCTCTTTTTACCAAGCATTCAGTTTTCTTGTAGTTTATGTTTAGTCCTTTTTTTTTCACTTTCTTTAGCTACCTTCTGTAGGAGGTTTTGCAGTTTCCTTTTTGTGACTGCTATTCACACTGTATCATCTGCGTATCTTATATTGTTCAGATTATGGCCGCAAATAATGAATTCTGATGGGACTTCCAGTTCTCCCAAAATTGTCTTGTTGTATAGGTGGCTGAATAGATCTGGTGAGAAGACACATCCTTGTTTTACACCTCTTTCTATTTTTGTATATCTGGTAAACTCCTTTCCTGTCCATATGCAGGCGTTTTGATGCCAGTACAGGTTCTTGCTCATTCTAATGTCTTTGTCGAATATTTCTAGTTTGCCAAACATCTCTATCAGGTCTTTGTGGCGTACCTTGTTGAAAACCTTTGTGTAGTCTATGAAATACAGGTACATGTCCTTCTGCCTTTGTATTGCCCTTTCCAATAACATGCTGAGCATAAATATAGCATTCCTTGTTCCAGTGTTTGTTTGTTTTTTGTTTTTTTTTCTTAATCATTTCACCCCAAGCAAGGCATTCCACTGCCACTATTGCGCATGGGGCTACATAGGGGAAGATAAATAGAAAGAGTGGTTAGATATAGGAAATGTCAGAAGGAGGGTGATAGATAGTTGGGTGGGTGGGTTTGAAGAGTGTTTGAAAGAATGGAAGTGAGTTAGTTTGTTAGGAGGTGTCTATTGACCTTACATTTAAACTCCTGGAGATTGTAGCCGTCTGGGAAGCAGTCATGTTGAAGGGAATTTCACAGCCGGGAAGTGCGAGAAAAGAAACTGTTGGAGTAGAAGTTGCGGTTGCATTTTATCGGTTTCGCTGTAAAAGGGTGGGATCTAGTTGCTAATCTAGTATCTCGTGCAAATTCGAACCTAGGGGGCACCAGTGATCTAAGTTCATCGGAGCAGAAGCCGTGAAAGTATTTATAGAAGAGACACAGGGAAGCCACGTCGTGCCGGTGAGAGAGAGAGAGACTGCAGGTGGTCTGCTAAGTCGGTATCGATCTCATTACAGACCCTCCGCTGTACCTTGTCGAGAAGCCCAAGGAGAATAGCAGGGGCACCCGACCAGATATAGCAACAGTATTCAATGCACGGGCGGATGGTAGATTTATAAATGTGCAGGATAGATTCAGACGGAAAAAAACCTCCGGGCCCTGCATAGAGAACCGACTTTCATAGCAGCGGATTTAGCAATGGATTCGATATAGTCATTCCATTTGAGGTCCGCAGAGAGTGTGAGATTAAGGAGGCGCAGTGTTTTACTCTCTGGGAGGCAAGCCTGGTCCATGCTAATAGGAGGTAGGTGCGATTGTCTATGATGATTAATTGATAGTAGAAAATTTACTAGCCATTTCTTACCCCAGTCCACTACGGATTGGAGGTCCTTTCCAAGCTCGGCTGCAAGGTCAGATTTGTCGCCCACACCAGATTTTGATCGAGACGAGAGTAAACTGTGGTGTCATGAGCGTAGATACCTACTTGGGATCTTATGGTATCAGGGAGATCATTAATGTAGATCAGAAAGAGCGTAGGACCTAGGATAGAGCCTTGAGGGACACCCGTGTTCGTATGGTAGTTCTGGGAGGCATGTCCGTTTAATACCACTTTCAATGTGCGGTTAGATAGGAATGACTGGATTAGTTCAAACAAACGTCCAGCTATACCATAGCTCTGCAGTTTACAAAGAAAGCCAGCATGCCAAACTCTGTCGAACGCTTTAGAGATATCCAAGGCGACGGTTCGGGCTTCGTCATTCCTGTCGAGTGCCTGGTAT
This sequence comes from Ascarosepion bandense, assembly GCA_037127315.1. Classification (NCBI taxonomy): domain Eukaryota; kingdom Metazoa; phylum Mollusca; class Cephalopoda; order Sepiida; family Sepiidae; genus Ascarosepion; species Ascarosepion bandense. Next base: position 2,070,361 of record JBBBDQ010001668.1, read on the forward strand.
ATATACTCAGTGATGGTCGTTAGCATATCAGCAGTAGACCTGGTGAAGCGGAAACCGTACTGCTTGTCCGAGAGGAGCCTGTGTGCTGTGAGGTGCTGAACCACCTCGGCGTTGATAATGGCTTCGAACACTTTGCCAAAGATCGGAAGAAGGCTGATAGGGCGGTAATTTGCGGGGTCCGAGGGTTCTCCAGTGTTTTTGAATATAGGAACTACAAAGGAAGATTTCCACAGGCAGGAAAGCAGGAAGCAGAGAGACAGAAGTTGTAGAGCTTAGAAAGGACAGAGGAGAGTTCAGGGGCACATTTCTTTAAGACTATAATTGGGATTCCGTCCCCTCCACTCGCTTTGTGGGGGTCAAATTTTGAGATTATCTTAGAGACAAGCGAGGGTGTAATGTGGACGTCATTCAGTTGAGCCTCAGTTCTAGGTGGGAAGTCGGGAGTAAGAACCCCAGACGAGTCCAGACTCTAATTGTTCAAGAATCTCTGTGCAAAGCATTCAGCCTTGTCCGCTGAGGAGGTGAGGGCCTCAAAATTATTGATTAGTGGTGGGTATTGTGGACTTACTCTTGTTAAGTACTCTTTTACAGAGTCGCCAGTAGTCTTTGGCGCCGAACTTAGCGGATGCTATGCGTTGTTTCATTCTGGCAGCAAACAACATCTTAGCTTCGTTAAATATCTTTTTACACTTATCACGAGCTGAAGCAAAAAGGCGCCTGTTTTGGTCCGACGCATAGCTACGATAAAGTCGGAAGATATGATTCCGGTGGGCAATGGCGGCTGAGCAAGCGGGCGAGAACCATGGAGACGAATGAGATTTAAGAAGTAATTTCTTGGCAGGGATGAAGGCATCGATGCCAGCCTTAACCCAGGAGGAGACCTCGGATACACATTCTTCGATGGGAAGACTAAAAACGTTGTTCCATGGGACGTCACAGAGGAAGTTTCGGAACGAATCCCAGTCTGTTTCTTTGGTAGCAGTAGGATATTCTACTGGTCTGGGTTTCTTGGGTCGGGTGGGAGTGGAATGAAATGTTGACGGAAACTACAGTGTGGTTAGAGTTTCCGAGTGGGCAGAGCTGTCTGGTAGTGCAAGAGTCTGGGATGGAAGTGAAGCAGAGGTCTAGTAGTGAGTCCCTTCCGTTAGGGTTGTCGGAGAAACGCGTGGGGAAGTCCACCACTTGCGTAAGGGATTGGGTGATTGAAAAGTTCGTGGTGTGGACACCAGCAGGGTCGGTGACAGAGTTCTCCAGCCACTTGGTGTGATGGGCGTTAAAGTCACCAAACACAAATATATGGGCAGAGGGATGGGAAGAAATGGCTTTGTCGATATTGTCAGAGATGCTGTCAAGTAACAAACAGTCAGAGGAGGAAGGGGAGCGGTAGAGAAAGAAGAGATAGCTAATCGAGCTTAGACGCGAGAGACGGAAGCACATGAAAGAATGATCCAGGGATTCAAGAGACGTCACCCTAGCTAGGGGGAGGTGTTCGCTGACATACACACAAAGCTCATGCATGTGAACATTGGAGTCCTTCCTGAAGAGGGGAAGGCAGCCAGGAACGTAAAACTCGGTAGAGGGAATAGATGGGTTAAGGTTAGTTTCCCATAGGACTAAGATATCAGGTGAGTTAGTGTGAAGGAATGAATCTACGCTGAGGAATTTAGTGCGGATACCACGTATGTTAGTGAAAGAGATGCAGACAGGTTTGGGCGTTTTCAGACGAGCTGGTTTAGTTTTGCTGTTATGTCTGCTTTTTTCCATAGTGATTCAGTTAAGGAGAGGTCTTAGAGTAGAATCAGTCGGTCGCTTGTTTGCAGCATATGAAGGATGGAGACTGGCGCGGCCTACAACATAATGTGGCCTCAGGGTTGCCCACCGAACGTTCATGCAGGGACGCCTTTCCATGCGTGATATGGCACTACAAGAACCCAGGTATTATTCGTTCTTGATGAAACAGCATTGTTCTTGTCCTATCTCTGGTTTGATTCTACTGCGTGCTCTATTCATCAGAATTCAGATGATGAGTTTTGTTATGTGACTCATTAAGCTGATTGTTTGAAGTTCACATTCCTATGCACCTGGCTTTTTAGCCAGTGCTATGAAAGTCAATGTGCTTAGATCTTCAGGTATATTGCTACTATTGTAGATTTCATTTATTTCTGTAATTTTGTCTCATGCTCTCAGCATCTCTATTGCATGTACCATCTGTTTCTGCTACTTTATTTCTCTTCAATTTTGTCAGTGTAGCTTCCGGGTTTTTAATATTTTCGGCCCGTCGGTATTTATTTGTATTTTTGGTTTCTATCTCTTATTATTGAAGAGATCTCTGATATATTCATACCATTGCTGAAGTATTTTCTCAGAACTTAAAAAACAAATTTGGTTTATTTTCTCTGCTTAAAATAAACACTATATTTTTACACCAAATGGGGTATTTTCAGGGATGATTTTTAGAGATCAAGTAGCAAGTTTTCTGAAAGTTCCAACACTCACAAAAAGTTCCCTGCATACTTGTAATAGTTTTATAGTTTTTAATATTTTTTCTGAAATTATTTTTGAAAGATTGCTTGGTAAAATTTCTTAATGTTTAAAAAAAATATCATGATTCCAAACAATAATAAAATAAAAATAAAGAAAATATGGGTATGTCTTAAAAAAAAATCATTTATATTTGAAAAAATACATACATAAATTAAAATTATTCTATAGTTTAGTCTTTTGGTAGTTGGTCCATAGAAAAACCTGCAGGAAAAGACTTTGATTGTCAGTGATGATTCACTAATACTTTGAGCTGTTGCTGTTGGAGGTGATTCAATAGAAGTTGTCAACATGTTTCTTTCAGTACATGTTTACATGGTTGGGAGGAAAAAAAGCTATGTAGCCACATCTTTTGCGATTGAACTGCTGGTGAAAGTCAAAATCTGCAGGGCTTAATACAACATTTTTCCTGAAAATAGGAATTCGAGAAAAATAGGGTTTAGTTTTCTCAGATTAGTCAAATATTTCACATAGTAGTGTTAATTTCTGAATACTTTGATTTGAGTTAGGATTGAATATAGATCAGAAGCCAACAGAATAAAGAACAAAAAGGAAATGTTTATCAATCTAACTTGTTTCATTTTACAAATACAATTAAAAAAAGAACAATTCTTTACGTTGAAAGTAATTTGAGGACCTACTAATTACAATATTACCAAATATAAACACATGTCAAAAACACATATCATCAGTCTTTATTGAATCTATTCTTAAAGAATATAGCACATTTATATAAAACAAACAGTATGTATGTAAAAACATTCCCAAATCAACAAACATAATGTCTACTAGACACACACACACACACACACACACACACACTTACAAATATACATTAATGTCTGAATCCCATACAGACAAACTAGAACTATTATATACTGGTATACATAAAGCAATATTTATGGTTTTTCAATTTTTTTTTTTTTTAATCATATCACCCCGAGCAAGGCAGTAACGCCACTGATGTGCAGGGGGCTACGTAAGAGTGAAAAGATTGGAAATGAGAAAGCCGGAGACCACATCCTAAACAGGGAACCAGGGATGAGCCTCTACACCTGTTCAATAGACGTAGGTGGAGTGTCAAACCGGGCGATAGTTTAGCCTATCTAGTCCGATTGGAAAAGAGAAAGCCGGAGACCACATCCTAAACAGGGAACAAGAGATGAGCCTCTACACCTGTTATTGCTTAGAATCTGTTAATTTCTTGAAACTTTGAATGGATATGTAATCTCTCCTTGAATTCGGAACATCGCAAATTATACTAATGTTTGTTAACAAGTTGAATGCATGTGAAACATAATTAATCAATAGAAATCAGGCAAGAAAGTATTTTCTATTTTTTTTTCACATCTCATTCTCTGACGAAGCTTTAATAAAAGTGAAACATGTTAGATTGATAAACATTTCCTATCTGTTCTTTATCTTATTATACTTTGACTTAAAAAGAAAGAAAAGGAAAGAAATAAAAAAGAAAAGTGGGAGGGGGAGTTAAAAAGAGAGGGAAGTTTATGTTAGAAGACAGGTGTGAAAACACTGTTTCCAGGATAGGGAAGGGAAAACAGATAGCGAAAGGGATCCAAACTCATTCTTTGAAAAAGGACATTTGTAGAATACATATCTGTAAAGAATTAAAAAATAAGTATGTCACAGGAAAGGATCCCCTCTGGCTAGATTAGTTTTGATATTAATAGGATCTTCCTTGGGATTTTACCTACATGCCACTTTCTGTTTGATATATATATATATATATATATATATATATATATATATATATATATATATATATATATAGTCAGTTTTTGGCCATAATTAAATTTTACCTTTATACAGTTGTATTAAAAAAGTGTTCAATGCATTTATATTGTAGAACTTTTTAATATTTTTCATTTAGGAATGAGTTATATTTCCACAACCTAAATTTCAAATTTTCAGTATTTTCAGCCAATTTATAATAACTGATTTTTCCAGTTTTTAAACATACAAACACGCAACTGTAATTTTTAAACAACTGAAAATTTTCAAAATTACGGAGGAGTTATTTAAGGATCTTACAACACTTTCATCCATGTTTGTTTATATATATATATATATATATATATATTAATTAATACAAATATAAAATTGATCATTCAGCTGATTGTTGTTACTTTCAGCATGCAAACTTCAGAGTTTTGTAGGCAGACCTTCCAGAAATCACTTCATCCACTTGTCAGATGGTATCAGCAGTTGATTTGTTCATATTTCTCATTTGCGCTTTTCATTGATGCAAGGGTGTGCTACTTTATTTTCATTGTGTATATGCATGTGCATATATATAGGGAATTCATCAGTAAGTGCCGTCACAAGGCAAATTATTCGAATACGTAAATTTAGAATTTAAATCCCCGTTGACTAGATGTTAGAATATAAATTAAAAGGATTCAATTTAAGTTTTAATCTTAATTTTACCCTAACGTTAACCTTAAAAAGTATTTTAACCCCCCTACCTTCCTATCCCAAGCTCCTTTAATTGCCTATCTTTAGAAAATATGGATTCTTTTACTAAACCCCTTTTTCCTTGGTTAACACACACACACACACTATATATATATTTTCTCTAATATTTTTTTTTTCTCTAATAATTTTTTTCTCTAATAATTTTTAAACTGATAACTTCCTGTAATTGGCATTTAGCTAGCTTCAACCTAAAAGGTTTAATCAAATAAACTTAAATAAAAATTTTAAAATCTTATATTGAAACCCATTCCTTCTCGCCTAAATACACCTCTTCAAACAGCCCAAAATTTTAAACCTTAAAAAAGTAATTTAACTCATTTAGTTGTCTATCTTTATAAAATATGAACTCCTATTCCTTCCCTTCCTAAATATACCGTTTCAACACCCTGTAACCCCGCGACTATCAGCTCTGTCCTGTTCTACTTTGTGACCGTTGTTAACCAAAAACCCTTCCACACTCTACCCCAGGGCCTTCGCCATTTGGAAAAAAACAATGTCGCTGATGTGACGTAGAATCTCTATTAGAGATCCTATGTCGAAATGTACATCCGACACCTTTGAATTTTGAAAATTTTCTCTAATTCATATATATATATATATATATATATATATATATATATATATATATATATATATATGGCACAGTACACTTTTGATTCAGTAAGATACATTAAAACATCAAGCTGCAATCTCTATTAGAACATGGTTCTTTTTAAATCAGGGATTAGTCTTTATCTAAACTTATACTTATTTATAAACTTAAACTTATTTATAAATGGAATTTTGTCTGTGTGTGTGTGTGTGTGTGTGTGTGTCCGTTACCTATAGACTCCGAAGCGGCTAAACTGATTTTCTTGAAAATTTACACAGTTGTACTATAAGCGTCTGCAATTGTTCTTAGCTAGGTTTTGTGTTGAGTTACCGCCGATAAATATTGAAAATCGATAATCGAAAAAAATCGGGTTATAGAAGGAGTGGTCTGATTTTAATCAAATTTGATACACTCATAGACAAAGACATCAGAAACGATATTCAGAAGTTTCAAGGTTGCAGTTCTTACAATGCTGCAGAAAATCGATTATATATATATATATATATATATATATATATATATATATATATATAGATAAGGTAAGACGTTTGTGTGTCTGTTTATCTACCTGCATGTCTGTATTTTTTCAGCCCTTTTATTTTAGTTTTTGCTTCGGGTTTGGCTCTAAGTAGGTATAATTGGAGTTCTTAGTCTCAATCATGATACCATTTACTCAGAGGACTTATTTAGCCTTCAAAATTCAGTTTACAACGAAAAAAACTTATTTGATATTAATACCAGGAAATCAAAATTTGACTTACATCCATTCATTTTTCTTTCAGTCTACGGTTTTGCTTTAACTGGAAACAACTATTGCTTTTTAGTCTTTCGTGCCAACGTCCAAAGAGTCTGAGCTCCAGGATCATTGATTAGTTTTAAAGCTTTCATTACACCCGAGCAACGCCGAGCTATGCTGCTAGTTATAACTAAAGATGCTGGAAAAATGGTTGGTGCCTTGTTTCACTTTAAAAGTTACTTTATTCCTGGCATAATTTATCTTTACAAGGGTCAGATCAGATAGAAAATGGAATATTTTTGCCATGTATGAACAGAACTGCTTAATCTTTACTTTCCAGTCTTGATAGATTTGAAAATCATTTACACAATGTTGTTGGGGAAAAATTTTCTATTCTACAGCCTCTTTCCCTACAGTTACAATTTTACAAACTTATCGCTATTCTATCATGGTTTACCATGCAAATTTTCAAATGAACTTCACTCTTTAGTTTGCAATTCCGGCTTTTTAGCTAGGACTTGCTATGCATTTTTCCCCATATTCTATTTGTAGGGAGGATGTTCCATTCAGCTTTTTCCTGGTAACTGCTACTTTCTGGAATAAACTTCTACATGGACATATTTCTGAACATCACAATCTTAACCTCTTCAAGTCAAGGGCTAATAATTTATCTATCCTCTTTATTTTTATAATCTTCACTTCTTTCTACCTTTGATTATGTTCATATCATATACATCATCCAGTAACCCTCTTGTACGAGTATGAAAAAAAAATCTTGATTTGTCATGAGGTGTTCACATCACAAAATCAAAAAGCAGCTTTTGGGGCTCTCCTAGAAAAAAAAACTTAAGGGGATTAGGGATGTGTATTAAACTCTGGTAATTTGTTGTTGTGTGCGTTGTGGTGCAGTGGATAGCGATTTGGAATAACAAATTAGGGAGCCAAGTTCGAATTCCAGTTGAATTCCTTGCCTTCATTTATGCACAAATACCCTTGGGAAAGATATTAATCCATCTCTTCCCTCCAGTTATGGGTTAAATAATAGAACAGATTGGGTTCTATAGCCTTGGTCAGCAACCAGTCTACCGCAGAAAGCAATGGCAACCTACTGTGGGATAATCTTCTGCTCAGTCAGTCATGTCTCTTTCAAGACATGATCGCCAAAAGCATGTATCATGTATGGCACTTTAACTGACTGAATTTGTTGTATGAAATCACCAAAAATTAAATTAACTGAAAATTGCATTTTGTGTTGTCTCTGACTTCATTTGTTCAGACCCCTACATGATGTCATTGACTGCATCAGTGATGGACTTTTTATTTTTCATTTTGCTTTTTTACATAAGACAGTAGTTTTTAGGAGGAAGTGAGAGAGAGTGGATGTCAGTTGAAAGAATTCATGTGCACTCCTTGGTCAATTATGTGATGTTAGCACAATTTAATCATGCTAGTATAATATACTTGGATTTTTTAAATATATGGTCAAGATTCCAGGAATTGAGAGGGAAGGTAATTTTCTCTCTACGACTTCCTTTCCACAGTTGTAATGTTGCAGGCCTTTCGCTAATCTGTTGTGATTTTCAGGGCAAATGTTCAACTAAGTTTCATTCCTTATTTCCAAAATCCAACTCTTACAAGGACTTACAACTGAATTTCTTAAGGACTGCTCTGTCCTAATAGTTTATTATCTCAAGCTTCTCACCTGTAGAACTATCTTCTGGTTTCCTGTTTTTCTGCCAACTATGGTCTTCAAAAATTTAAATGCAATGCCGATCATCATCTTTTATCTCCTTATCTTTATGTTTTGGCTGTTTATATATGCTGTAATAAATAATTTATTATTTACTTAAGTACACACAAACATAAGTAAATGTAATAATAATCAACAAGAAATAATAAATAAGTAAAAAGTTAACAAACAACAATATAAGATAGCTCAATAGTATTCAAAAACATTTATTTTAATAAAGTTTTTTTTTTTAATCATATCACCCCGAGCAAGGTGGTAAAGCCACTGGTGTGCAGGGGGCTATGTAAGAGTGAAAAGGTTGGAAAAGAGAAAGCCAGAAACCACATCCTAAACAGGGAACAAGGGATGAGCCTCTACACCTGTTCAATAGATGTGGGTGGAGTGTAGGATGTGGTTTCCAGCTTTCTATTTTCCAATCTTTTCACTCTTACATAGCTCCCTGCACATCAGTGGCATTACCTTGCTCGGGGTGATATGATAAAAAAAAAAATTTACTTTCAAATATCACAGAAATGTATTTTTTGAATCTTAGGCTGTTTATTTAAGGGTATGACAGATCTAAGGTTTTTCTATAGGTGTTTTTTCTGTAAAACAATTGAAGAAAATGTGAATGTATAAGACAACCCCTGGCTGTGTTCAGTCAACCTACCTGACCCATGTTGTGTTGTTCTCAGATTAGTCAAAGCAGGACCACTTATTACCACTTGATGAGGATGGACCAGACTTGTGAGAGATTGGTATATGATGAAAACCAGTATACAAGACTGCAACGACACTGTGTAGATTTATATATATCGAATAATTACAAGATTACCAGCAAGTCAGAATAAGTGACGGAAAAGAAATATCAGTTGACTAGTATTTCCATAACACAATAATATGTTTTATTTCTACTGGATGATCAGCTGGTTGAATTTGGCAATATCTCTCTGTGATGTCATCTTCTTATTTTTAGCAGCAGACTGTTCAGGCCAATCTGATTTCAGATCTTTCTTCCAACCTCTTCACTCAAGACACAAGAGCCAACACACCAAATCTCTTCCGATTTTGTTAAACAGCACCCAGACCAGGGTTGGAAAGAGGGGTGTAAGGTTTTCATTTCCCACCCTGTATAACTTTTACCAACTGGAAATGAAAACAATCGCCCGGTTCACACTCCACCCACGTCTATTGAACAGGTTAAGAGGCTCATCCCTTGTTCCCTGTTTAGGATGTGGTTTCCGGCTTTCTCTTTTCCAATCTTTTCACTGTTACGTAGCCCCCTGTGCTTCAGTGGCGTTTGGCGTTACCGCCTTGCTCGGAGTGATATGATTAAAAAAAAAAAAAAAATTACATTTAACCATTTCAACTTTCAATAGTAAACACACTCCTTCTATTTGTCTGCCTGCTCTTATCAACTGTCCTGGTAACCAGTACACAGAAAATAGTCAAGGCCTTGACCTCGGGTCACTCATTGTCAAAACACATTGACAGATATTTTGTCTGAAATTACTTTGATGAATTCTCTTAAAAATAATTCTGTACTCTGTAAACTTTGCACCTGGGGTTTTCACTTGTTAACACTTCAGCCATTTTTCTCAACAAAAATAATAGTATTCTCCAATTTTTTCTCATTTTGAAAATCACTTAAAATTAATACTAGCCACCTGAAAATAGGGTTACAAAAACATTTTTAAAAAATATAATTAAGTATTTTATAATTTTAAAAATTTAGGAAAATATTTTCTGTAATTTAATGTTTTATTGAATTATAGGTACTTAAGCTTTAAATTTACTATAGTTATTGCTCTTATTTTCTGATAATGTCAATTGTGTAGTTGCTAAAAAAAAAATTAAAAATTCTTTCAAAAATATTGGTGTTTGATGATTTGTATTAAACTTTTTCATTTATAATGAGTAAATATGGTTTTCACTTAATATCTAAAAGAGTGAAAATAAATAATTTTAAGATTTTTAAGCTTTATGAATGATTCTGATTAAAATTTTAAAAACACATGAAAATAATTTATTATTCAGTGGAAAAAATATTTCTTAAGTCAATATTGTGCTTAATAAGTCTTATTTATAAACATAAAAGTTTTCCAATTAATGTCACAGCTTTAATGAATTTTTTATTTTAAAATTCAAAGCAGATTTTTGGTACATTGTTTGACAAAAAAAGAAAATTGATAACTTAAATTCTCCAAGGTGTCTTTTAACTAATGTAAATAAGAAGGTGTAATTTTAATTTCTCAAAATTTCATAAAATTAGGCAAAGAATCAGTTAATTCAGTGCCATACGTGAAACACACTGAGGCAATCATGTCTCAAAAGAGACATATTTCACTGGGCAGAAGATTATATCATAGTAGAGGGGGTTGCCAACCAAGGCTACAGAACCCAATCTGTCCTATTATTTAACCCATAACTGGAGGGAAGAGACAGATTAATACCTTTTCCAAGGGTATTTGTGCATAGGTGAATGCAATGAATTCAACTGGAATTTGAACTCTACTTCCCAAAGAACAAAAATATATATATATATATATATATATATATGTTATGTGTGTGTATATATATATATATATATATATTTTTTTTTTTTACCAAGATTTTCTTAAAAGAAAAAAATCAGTAAAGATTTAATTAATTTTTAAATAAGTTGTGAAAGTTTCATTAAAATCCAATGATTATTTTATTTTTGCTAGGATTTTCAAAAAAATGATTTTTTACAAAAGCACTTCAATGTGGTGTAGTGGTTAGCAAGCTTGTCTCACTTGATCAATTATGACTGAATAGTGAGTTCAGTCCTTACTGGGTACCCCACATTTTTGATCTTGTGCCACCTCTAAGCTATGCTCAGAAAATCACCATAAATATGAATGCTGGTTGTTATATATATATATATATATATATTGGTGAATTAATGGAGGTACCTAAATTAAATCATCACACGCTTTTCAATTGACATCCTTTCAACAGAACAAGACTGTTTCAATTAAAACCTTGATTAGTGATTAATTTATTCCTTCAGTGTCGAACCACTGTGATAAGTTCATAAAGACTCCTCAACTCATTTGAACACAGTGCTACTATATTTTAATTCTATTATTTTATCAGTCTAAGGTATAAAATATTGTATTGATTAATTAACAAATAAAAGAAATAATTAAATGTTAACAAGTTTTACATACCAATTCATAATATTTTTTTTTTCAGTGTTATTGAAACAGGCTTGAAAATTGGAAAGATATGAATAGTAACTCTCTACTTTGATACTTGTTCAAACTGATAAAATCAATTACTAATTGCTCTCTATTGGGAAAGCATTGTGCATTTAATTATCAAAATTCTGATTAATAGTCAACCAGTCTGATGACTTCAAGCAACGTAGTTGTTTTCTTGAGAATTCTGAGCTTTTTCAATTGTTTTGAAATGTCAGACTTTTTCAATTTGTTTTTTTTAATACATTGTTTGACATTTTTGCTCAAATTATCAGAAAGCATTTTAAAAAAAATGATATAATTCACTTCTATGTGTTGTGTCACTTCAGGATGTTGAACATGACTCTCTGCATTTTCCTGTCTTTGGTAGCTCTGAAGAAATTTGTTTCTTTTTGTTATATCTCCTAAATCCTGTTCGATTATTCATTTACTCCAAGTTCATTAGGTAAGATATGTAATGTTTTCCTCCGCCCCTCCTGCTTTTGATGTGCCCTCTAAGTATCATACCTCACATGCCTGAGAAATCTCAACTCTTTTACTGATAAGTATAAGTGTCCCTTTTTTGTTTTCATTTTCCCTAAAACTACTTCAACTGAGCTTTTTCAACTATTGGAAAAATGAAAAAGTATGTATGTAATATATGTATTTACCTGGTTGGCATAAAATGACCCATCAGGGTTGACAAGTCAAACAAAATCACACGAATCTAAAACTTCATCATTGCTCACATGTTCAATCCATGGTATTCTCAGCATCCTTCTGTAAAACCTCATTTCTGTTGTTTCAAGTTTTTTTCCTCTGTGAGGAGATTGTCCAGTATTCACCACTATATAGGAGGACTAATATTATGTAGCAGTTCAGTACTTATTTCTTTGTTACTAAAGAAACATTTTTTTGTTTCTTAATGTTTGCTTAGCTTTTGGAAGGCATCTTTCACTATGTCAATCCATCTTTACTGGATTGACGCACGTGTTAGATTATGGTATATCCAATTTGTAATTTGTATGTTTGGCTGTTTCTTTTGCTAACAGCCATACCTTCCATATTTTTACAGTTGATAGTCTTCTCACTAAGCTTCACTACCTTCTGTTGAAGTTCTTGTATCCTTTCTCTGTTTGCAATTGTGGATCTTCGTCACCAATTTGTGGAGTTGTGGTGAAACTTCGCCACAAAGTTGTAGTGACCAGTTTGTGTTAGAAGTAAGACATGGAACAAGAAGGTCGGTTCAAAACAGTATATTAGTATAACAAGAAACAAGATATTCAACCCCCTGTGCAATAGTGGCAGTGGAATGCCTTGCTTGGGGTGAAATGATTAAAAAAAAAAAAATTTAAAGGAATTGTTAATAAGTAACTAGCAATAAGTAGGTTCGAAGGTATTATTATGCTGCTTATTGCTTGACTAGTAGCTGTTGTTAATGCTCCTTTTAACTGCTCTTTGGAAGTCCTGCAGGTAATTATATATAACAAGAGGAAGTTCATTCTTTGTAGGAGGACACCATAACAGCTTTCAACACTGTCATCTGCATATCTAATGTTAAGGTTGTCGCTGCTGCTAATGAATCATGGTACAACTTAGAATATTCTCAGAATCATCTCACTGTATAGGTTGAACAACTTCATTGGTAAATGTTTGTTTTAGGTGCCAACGGCTTTTCCCCCTTCAAATTTATTCAAAATAGCATTATCTCTGTGCAAATGTATCTGCTGAACTCAAATCAACAATTAGTTATTGAAGAAACTTACCTTTTTTGCTTTGAAAGTCCATAAAAAAATGAACTATATCTCGCACTTTTTCTCTCCCGTAACTCTCATGAAGTCATGTAATTAACTGCAGAATGACGTTCTACGTAGGCAGCAATTTTCTGTTGAATTTTGGTTGATTTTCTTCCTTTACTGAAACTTCCGGTGATGTACTTCCTGTTATGAGAGTAATAAGCGTGGAAATACAATAGCGCATTACTTTCATTACCGGATGTACATCGCTGGAAGTATCAGTAAATGAAGAAAAATCGACCAAAGATCTACCAAAATTCATTCACATATGCAGTATGTTATTCTGCAGTTAATTGCATGACTTTGTGAGAGTTACGGGAGAGAAAAAGTGCAAGATATAGTTCGTTTTTTTTTTTTTTTATGGACATTTAGATAAAAAAAAGGTAAATTTCTTTAATAACTAACAGTTGATTTGAGTTCAGCATATATATTTGCACAGAGATAATGCTATTTTGGATAAATTTGAAGGGGGGGAAAAGCCGTCGGGAATTAAAACGGAATTTACCACTCCATTAAGATACATCCTTGTTTTACACCTCTTTCTATTTTTGTATCTTTACTGAATTCATTTTCTATCCATATGCAGATGATTTGCTGCCAAGATAGATTCTAGATTATTCTTATATGATTGTACTTCTGACATCAAAAATGATGGCAAAATATATACAAATGAATTCATAGCAGTCTTTCTTATAATAGAGAAGATATATTATTCTTCACTACTCGACAACATAATTATTGCAAAAAGTAAAATAAGGGACTGTTAAAGAGCAAACACGTGGCAAGAGCTTTAATAACTGGTAGTTAAGAGGTTGAGGTGAACCAACACTGCCTTACTATTGTCTCTCTCCCCATGAGCGTAACAAGAGGTGGGAAGATATATATATATATATATATATATATTTATTTCTTTTATTTATAAACTAGTTATTTCGCTATGAAATAATAAAATGAAAAATATTAAAAAGTTCTACAATATAATTGTATAGAACACTTTTTTAATACAAATGTGTACTGGTCTAACCCTATTAGGACCAAAAACTAAGTATTAAACAATCAATTAATATATATATATAATAGAGGATTCTTCCCAAAATTCTGGTATGAAGACATCCTTGTTGTACAACTTTTTTATTTTTGTATATTTACTGAATTCGTTTTCTCTTTGTATGAAGGTGATTTACTGCCAGTATAGGTTCTGGATTATTCTAATATTCTTCCCAGGTTGCCTAGCAGTTCAAATATTTCTTTTTGATGTACTTTGTCAAAAACACTTTTGAATAATCAATAAAACACTGGTACACATCCTTCCGCCTTTTTATTGCTTTTTCTGATATTATTTTGAGCAAAGCGAAACAAATCTTTAATGAAACACAAAATTATATACACATACTAAGTTATAATTTTACAAATGCAATCATAGAGACAGTGCAGAAAAGAAAATTGACCATTTCAAATATTGTTTTCCTAATTTCATTATGAGCATTAAAATCAGTTCAAAATATAAAAAAGTATGTTATATCAAATTAATAAATAAAAAAAAATTTATATTTTTCTTTCTTAATTAAATTTTTAAGCATTCTTGAAAATTGCTTAGAAACACAAAAATATAAATAATGGTTCTCTTCAGTGAGATTTGTTCAAATTGATAAAATTAATAATTGTCCATTTATTTTTCATTAATTTTTGATTAATAGTCATTCAGTATGTCTTTAAGCAATATGATTTTATTTGGAACATTTTCAATTAGTGTGAAATGGTGATTTAATAAGCATAGCTTACATGTGGTACAAGGCCAAAAGTCTGGAGCACCCAGTGAGGATCAAATTCACTACTCAGTTATAATTGATCATTACTCGATAGTGAAGTGCTCTTCAGTTGTTTTGAAATGTCATTACTTTCATTTTCAATTTTTTATTGCACTCATTTGTCCTTATCTTTGTTATTTTTATTTTTTTTTACAATTATGTTAACCCTGTACAAGGTCCAAGAGCCAATCGAGGTAGAGGGTTACAGAGTAAGAGACTCCACCCTAAGCATGATGTTGCCAAGATGCAAGGGGCCACTGGAAGTAGAAGAGAAGGAAAAAAGTTTAGGAGTAACTGTAAACCCAGTTCTATCAGGAAACATAGGGTAAACAAGGATGCCATCATGCCTCCATCTTAAGTGCTTGGGATCTTCAAAAACTAAAGCTTATAAAAACATACTTGTTGTTGTCCATGACTAAAGATAGATTAAATTCTTTAGCTATTTTAAAATGATCTTGCAAAGAAGATAGGTGTAGAAAGTGCCATGAAAAAAGGTTTGCAGATCTAAAGCCTTGAAAAATGTTTTAGGTTGGATAATGAATATTTTCTTTAGCTTGTATTAAGTTGTATATTATAATAAACTTGTTATTCTACATTTGTATGATGTGCATTGTGGTGTAGTGGATATTGACTCGGAAGAGCAATTGGGGAACTGAGTCTGAATTCAGGTTGAATTCATTGCATTCACTAACATGCAAATACCTTTGTGAAAGGTATTAATCCATCTCTTTCCTCCAGTTATGGGTTAAATAACAGGACAGATTAGGTTTCTATAGCCTTGGCTGGCAACCAGTCTCCCACCGAAAGTAATGGCAACCTACTGCAGGATAATCAGTCATGCCCAGTCAGTCATGTCACTTTCGAGCATGTATCACATATGACACTTGAGTGACTGATTCTACATTTTCAGTTTTTCTCTCTGTGAAAATTTAAAAAAAATATATTTGAAAGGGTACCTGAGTTCAGCTTGCCCAAGGTGCCAGAATCTCTAGGGCAGTTACTGTCTTGCATAACCTATTCTATGTTCAATTTCCTTACTAAACTTGTTATAACTGATTTATATACCAAAGTATTTGAAGTGTTTTCTATTTATTAATTCCACATCCTGGATTTTTATGATAGATTTACAGTGTGTAACCATCACTGCTTTCATTTAAAACTGTCCAGTAATAATGATTAAAAAATTGACCAATGTTATAGGTTCAATTATCTGCTTAAACATACATTTTTAATAAACTTGGGGAATAATATATACAGTGTAGCATGGTACAGGCTCAAATAAAAATAGTAAATAGGGAAAAATTGTTTAGTCTTATTTACATTCATCTAAATGTCTTTATCTTTTGATAATATTATTACCCATGTTTTGATTGTTATACCCACTAGCCTTCAGATGTTTGTCAGTTCGGATAAACTTTGGGTCATTTCTAATTGAACCCTTTATTTAATCTATAGTGTTAGACTGTTCTTATATTATTTTTTAGAACTGTTCAGTTATGGCTCACCTTGTTTCAATTAAGTTTAAATTTGTACTCTCCAGCCAAGGGATTGAACTCATAATTTCTGTCACCAAATTTGTGAATCCATGCTTTAATTCACTAGGCTTCTTTTCCTGTAGCTTTTTTTCTCTGGTGCCTTGGCTTTTGGTTTTTTCTTCTTAATCGTTTCACCCCAAGCAAGGCAGTACTGCCACTGATGCACAGGGGGCTACATAAGAGTAAAAGTTTAGACAGGAGGAGAGTGAAGAGAAAGACACAACCAGTTACAGGTGGTGTCAGAGAAAGGGCAAGAGAAGGATGGGAACACAGGTGTGAAGACAGTTGTGAAGGTAGAGAGAAAGGAAAAGAACAAGATATATGGGGTGATGTAGAAAGAACTGGAGTCAAGTGGATAAGAGATGGGTATTAACATTGCATTTAAATTCATGGAGGTTGTAGCCATCAGGAAAGCAAGTATAAGGAAGGGAGTTCCACAGGAGGGAAGTGTGAGAAAAAAAGTTGATGTAGTAGAATTGCCAGCTGCATTTGGTTGACCTAACTGTAAATGGGTGGGACCTTGTTACCAGTCTTGTTTCACAAGTAAATTCTTGTGGTAGGGACAACAGTGACTTAAGTTTGTCAGAGCAGAAGCCATGAAAATATATATGGATTTAAGCATGCTACTAGATTAACATCTGGGTCCCGCCATTTTACTGTTGAAATAATTAAATGCAAATTTCACTTATGCGCCAATAGTTTTTTTTCTTGCACTTCCCAGCTTACTTGACTCTCAGATAATGAAAATCTTTAAAAAATTAAATGCATTGTTAACCAACATCTTCTGTCTTCTTGAATCCCATTCATCTTTTGTTCTTTCCACATTCCCCAATATTCTCAGTTCTTCTCTTTCACTTTCACTTCTTGTAATCTCCTTCGGATATACTTTTTTGGGTAACATCTTCCTAGTTTCTGCTGAAATGTTAAATGGTTTTAATTCTCCCCTCTTGCTATATATATATATATATATATATATATTATTATTATTATTTATTCTGCATTGTGGCAAGTCTTTGTAAGTACAATATAGAAGAATGTTTAATCTATTTTATTGTTTTATAATGCTTCTCCCAACTTTAAGTTAAAAACTTAGCATCATTATTATTTTTTTCTAATAGGAGTGGATAGGCTCTCCAATCACTCAGTTTATGCTCTTCTCTTGAACAGGAGTAGAGGCTCATCCCTTGTTCCTGTTTAGGAAGAGGTTCCCAGTGGTACAGTGAATATCGGCTTGGAATGAGAAACCAGGGAGCTGAGTTCGAATTCCAGCTGAATTCATTGCATTCCCTTACACGCAAATACCCTTGGGAAAGGTATTAATCCGTCTATTCCTTCCAGTTATAAGTTAAATAACAGGACAAATTGGGTTCTATAGCCTTGGTCGGCAACCAGTCTACCACAGAAAGCAATGGCAACCTACTGCGGGATAATCTTCTGCCCAGTCAGTCATGTCTCTTTCGAGGCATGACCGCCCAAGCGTGTATCATGTATGGCACTTAACTGACTGACTGAATGATGCTTTCACTAATTTTTTTGTGGAGTGTGTGAATGGTTGCAATGTCTCTTTAAAATGAGAGTACCAGATTGACAGTTTTCTGGTTGCTATTTCTGACTAGTAGTTAATGCTCTAGCACAAAGTCTAGAGAGGCTGCTCTGATCAAATATCAAAGTTCTTGCAGTGCCATGTCATGCATGGATGGGTGTTCCCGCAAGCACTTCCAACTAGCAACCCTGAGGCCATACTATGCTGAAGTATGTGTCACTTCCTATTTTATACATATTGCATTTGATGACTATCTGTTACTACTAGTACTCAAGACCTCTCTTTACCAAAACAAACCAAGTCATAATCTATAACCAAAGATGTAAAACTAAATCAGCTGAGCTAAAAACACCTCAACATATCTTTCTCCAACATTTCTGGTATACATACTAACTTCTGCAGTGCGGAATCATTCCTTCACAAAAGATCCCCAAACGTCCTAGCTCTCTGCGAAACCAACTGTAACTTCTGCAATTTCCTCCTGATTTCTCAATTCCAGGTTATCTTTTGCTTTTTAGGAAGGACTCTGATGTCCACATACATATCCCACTGGCTAGGGAACTCTCTCTTGAATCCTCAGACTATTCTTACATATATCTTTCCCTACTAAATTCAGTCAGCTATCTCTTCTTTTTATACCATTCCCCTTCCTCTCTTGACTGCTTTGTGTTAGATAGTATTTCAGATAATATAGACAGCACAATTTCCTTTCACCTGTTGGCTAACATATTTGTGTTCGATGACTTCACTGCCCACCATGCAAAGTGTCCATACCCTGAACTTTTCAATCACTCAGTCTCTCACACAAGTAGTGGATTTTCCCACACATTTCCCTAGAAACCTTGAAAGACATGCTTCCCTTCTAAATCTCTGCTTTACTTCTATCTTTGAAACTTGACAAGTCATGCAGCTCTGCTCTTTTGGCAACTATGATCATACTATAGTTTCTATTAATACCTCTTTCCACTCCCACTTCTTTCAGGAACCTCTTACCAGCAGAAAATATTACTGTTACCAAAGAGCAGACTGGGATTTGTTCAAAGACTTCCTTTGTGATGTCCCTTGGAACAAAGTTTTTAGTCTCCCTTTTGAAGATTGTACTTCTGTAGTTTCCTCCTTGGTGAAAGCAAGCACCAATGCTATCATCTCAACCAAGAAATTTCGTCTTAAACCTCATTCATCCTCTTGGTTCTCTCCTGCTTGCTCAGCTGCCATTGCCCACAGGAATCACTTTTTTTTTACTGGAGGACCGTATCCAACTATTGTTAAAGGCGACTTTTTGTCTCCTCTAGTAATAAATAAAATCATGTTCTAAATGATGCTAATCTGTTGTTTGTTGATAGAATGAAATAGTGTATAAAAATTGCTTAATATCAACATCGTCAAATGAAATCTCTCTCTCTCTCTCTCTCTCTCTCTCATCTGAGAGAACACCTTTTTACCATCCATCAGCATGTCTGATGCTCACCTTCAGGAGAATGACTTATTGCACCTTCTCAGGTAAATGTTTTCCACTGACATGAAGGTGAAAGATTATATTCAATCAATTGTGAAGTCTGCTGCTGGTAAAGTTGGTTCACTGTGTCATGTTAGACTATTTTTCTTGATAGAATTTCTTCAGTCAGTCAGTTAAGTGCCATACGTGATACACGCTTGGGCAATCATGTCTCAAAAGAGGCATGACTGACTGGGCAGAAGATTATCCCGCAGTAGGTTGCCATTGCATTCTGCGGTAGACTGGTTGCCGACCAAGGCTACAGAACCCAATCTGTTCTATTATTTAACCCATAACTGGAGGGATGAGATGGATTAATACCTTTCCCAAGGGTATTTGCGCGTAAGTGAATGCAGGGAATTCAACTGGAATTCGAACTCAGCTCCCCAATTTCTCATCCTGAGCTGATATCCACTGCACCACGACGCGCTTCTTACATATTTATAAAATTCAAGATTTGTCCATGCCACCATATATGGTCCAGGGCTCCAGGTATATATTTAAAGATTCTTGATAAAATCCAAAGATGATTATTGGTCCTGACCTGGCATTTTGACTTCAGTTATTTTTCCACCAGGATAATGTAGCTTCCATGTGTCTTTTCTATAAATACTTTCATGGTAATTGTTCTTTTGAAATTAATTCTATGGTACCTAGACTTTATGAATTTAATTGCAGTACTAGAATGGTAGCAATGTCTCCTTATTTTACAGTTGAAATGGCTAGATTGCATTTCTCACTTGTGAAACTCTTTTCTGTCTTTTTGCTTCCCAGTCAACTTTGATCTTTCAAAGTTCAAATGCAATGTCAACTATTATATTATGTCCTTTTGGTTTCTGTTCATTTGTTGTTCTCTATCTTTAATACTGCTTTTTTTTTTCCTCAGTCTCTTACACTCGGTAACCTCTTAGTTGCTTTATTACCTTGCTTGGGGGTAAATGATTAAAAACGTTCAGGAAATGATATACAAAATCAATTCTGAAATTAGTTTTGCAGTATATTTTTTGTAGAAATGTGTGTGCATATTTTTTAACCTACAGGTGATATTCTTAAGAACCTGAAAGAAATAATCTTGTCACCTGTGTTCTAGTTTTAAAATCAGCCATTTTGAATTTCATTCACAATCTGCTTAGAAGGCACTCCTCTCCATCTCTGCTCTGGCAATGAAGATTAAACCTTTCTTCCTTCGACCTGTTTAAGATTAATCCACAAGAAAAACTGAATAAAAGAAAAATTGTCTTGTGTATATAGGCTTCTTTTTACTTTTTCTCTGAACTTTTAATTCCCTGGAGAAAAATAATAATAAAAAGCTCTCATAGGGATTAAAGAAATGGAATTTGCAAAAAGCATTTTCGTTTATCAATTTATTTTTTTGATTGATTCTTCTCTCCACTGAATTGGTGGAATGCCGTTCCTATAATCATATATTCTATAGGAATTTCTAAAATCATTTTTTATTTCTTTATTTTTAGATAAATTTATTGATTTCTATAGACTTTTTTGTTTCCTTGATCATACACTATTAACATAAAAATATTTTGATTTAACTGGTAGATACACCCTTTCCATATTCGCTTGTTTAGGGAATTTATTGTCATAATGCTGATAAGCATTATCAGAATGAACATGATAACCAATCAATAATCATATATTAATAATTTTATGATTATTTTTAAGATATATTTTTAGTAGCATTGATGTAATTATTAACATATAAAAAGAATGGCTTTATCAAAATGTTTTTAGTTGGTAATGATATTTACCTACTGTAAAATCTAGTTTTAATTATTAAAATGAAAATAAAAAAAGTTTGATATTTTAGGTCTGGAAAAGAATATAATTAACTAGCAGTTTAGCCCGGCGTTGCTCAGGTGTAATGAAAGCTTTAAAACTAATCCATGGTCCTGAGCTCAGACTCTTTGAACGTTGGCACGAAAGACTAAAAAGCAATAGTTGTTTCCAGTTAAAGCAAAAACCGTAGACTGAAAGAAAAATGAATGGATGTAAGTCAAATTTTGATTTCCTGGTATCGATATCACATTTTCTGCACTGTTGTAAGAACTGCAACCTTGAAACTTCTGAATATCGTTTTTTATGTCTTTGTCTATGAGTGTATCAAATTAGATTAAAATCGGACTACACCTTCTATAACCTGATTTTTTCGATTATCGATTTTCGATATTTATTTGGGTTACCTTGACACAAAACCTAGCTAAGAACACTCACAGACGCTTATAGTACAACTGTGTAAATTTTCAAGAAAATTGGTTCAGCTGTTTCGGAATCTATAGGTAATGGATACACACACAGACACACACACAAAGTTTCATTCATAAGTTTAGATTATAATCAATACCTCCTCCCCCCACAATGGGACAGTGGACATTATTGGCTTAATTTTTTAGAGCTTGAATTTACATTAAATTTTGCTTTCTGATAAAAACAATGCCAGAATAGCATACAGCATACAATGCTTTATGGGAGCATGGCCGAGTGGTTAGAATGTTTGCTTTCTGACCATAAGGCCTGGGTTTAAATCTTACCATTTGTGACTTCTTGATGTTATTAGTCTGAAAGAGGTGTTCCTAGCACCTTTGGAAAGTGCCTGAAAAACCCTACCACTGGGTAGATGGGACTGTTTGGGAGACGACAATAGTCATGCTAGCACAGTCATTGTGACCAAGGGTTTCAGCACCCTGGCCTTGTTCATGCTAGATAACACATTCTCTCCCAAAAATTGTAACTGAGGTTAGCTCAGCATTGTTACACTATAAACCACAGGAGAACTCTATGGGTGTTGAACAAATACAAATGTGCTTGAGCAGACATCTTCAATGGAAATCAGCTAGCTGTTCTAGTAGTCAGGTATCCTTGAATATGAGTGGCCAGCTATACATGCACAATGCTTTTTCTTACTTGACAACATACGGGCAAATTTGACAGTTCTATTAAACTGTTAAAGAACTTTTTACACCTGTAAGCCTCTCTCTTGTAGAAACTCCATGCCTACAGGTACATGCTATAGGGACATTTCTACATTCATTAACTTTATTTTGTACCTATACATTTAGTCTGTTTGAGCAAGAAATTGTGTGGTGATGTAAAGGGTGATTATCTCCCTTCAGTTGAAATAAATTCATGAGTGTCATTTGATGGCCAGTGAGTGAACTAAGTTCATAGTGGTGAGTGGCAGTTGTTGATCTGAGGTAAGACATGTCTACCCACACCATTTAATATGTAGGCTGTGGAGAAGATGGGCATAACTAGCTTGCTGTGGTATAGTATACAGAGGAACCCACCTGGCCTCATCAGAAGCATAAAGAACTCCACTGACCTGCCCTTGTTTTCATTGGGAAATATTACAACTTGTTAAAATTGGCTTCTAAGCCAATACTAAATAAAACAGCAAATTTTCTAATTTCTGACAAACTTTGAATAGCCATAACTCAGTGGCTAACTGAGCTACCAAAATAAATTTGGTACCATTATTTGTTTTGCAAAAATCTATATACCTACGTGAAAAGTTTTTAGATATAAAAATAAAATTTTGGTTTGGGAATACTTTTTAAAAGTAAGACTCTTTCTCTTTTTGCTCCTTATGGACACTTCTTGTATATAAGTGATAATTTTTTTGTTTGGGATAAATTGATGATACATATGTATATATTAATATAAAAAATTCTTTTGTGTACCATCAGTCAGTTAAGTGCCATACGTGAAACATGCTTGGGCAATCATGTCTCAAAAGAGACATGACTGACTGGGCAGAAGATTATCCTGCAGTAGGTTGCCATTGCTTTCTTATCCTGCAGTAGGTTGCCAGCCAAGGCTATAGAAACCAATCTGTCCTATTATTTAACCCATAACTGAAGGGAAGAGATGGATTAATACCTTTCCCTAGGTATTTGTGCGTAAGTGAATGCAATGAATTCAACTAGAATTCGAACTCGGCTCCCCAATTTCTCATTTCAAGTGGATATCCACTGCACCACAACACACATTGAGAACCATACATGTATGTAATTCTTTTATTTCAGCTATTTGTTTTGGTCTGTATGAATGTCATGGAATTGGAAAAATTGCACAGCATCAGTTATATATATATAACTGATGCTGTGCAATTTTTCCAATTCCATTTAATGACATTTGGCATTGTGCCAAAGCTAAAGTAAGCTGGCACTGAAGAATTACAAAGAACAGTACTAGAAAACAGAAACCACATCACATGAGGACTTTTGACAGCAGCAATAACTAAAATAGATATCAAATATAACTTAAAGAGAAAATAATGGCTTAATCAAGATGTTGTCATTTCATACTTCAGATATAAGGTTAGGAAGTCTTTCTGTTTATTTCAAACATCTCTCTGTTCATTTTTTTGTGTAAAGAAAATAAGTTAATTTTGAATTAATTATTCAACCTATTCTTTTTTTTCAGTTGTGATAGAGAAATAAGTAAATAAAAATAAATAACACAAAGGCAAAAACTTAACTTTCTAAAAATAGACTAATAATAAAAATTGTCAGGCAAACAAAACTATAATTTCATCAACTAATCAGAATGTTTCTAAAACCACAATGCAAAAGAAAGAAAGAAATGAGACCAAAATTTTCCCATTTCAAAAAATAGAAAGTTCAACCAATCAATAAGAAAGTTTTCACAACCAGCATATAGAAGCCAATGAGGAGAGCCCTCTTTCAAACCAGATCTATAGATGTGAAAACGAAAAGGTTGAAAATCAACCAAAATTATTTTTTCCATTCTCCACAGCCCACTGTGGTATGGCATACAAAGGAACTCATATGGCTGAAATGTTAAATTGTAATGATGCTTAGTGACAAAATTGTTGTTTTTCAGTAGTTTACTAGTATAAATGCATTTTAGGCAAGCATGTTTTTTCTTTTTGTCATAAAGTGCTTGATATATATATATATATATATATATATATATATATTATAAATTATGTTTTACAACATGTACATAATTTTTTCTATATATGTCCTCTTCTCTACAATCATATGTTTATTTCAACGTTGGGTTTCCAACATTTCATCAGGAGGAAATTTTTTTCCTCCTGACAAAATGTTGGAAACCCAATGTTGAAACAAACATATGATTGTAGAGAAGAGGACATATATAGAAAAAATTATGTACATTTTTTTTTTTTAATCATA
Organism: Ascarosepion bandense; assembly: GCA_037127315.1. Taxonomy (NCBI): domain Eukaryota; kingdom Metazoa; phylum Mollusca; class Cephalopoda; order Sepiida; family Sepiidae; genus Ascarosepion; species Ascarosepion bandense. The sequence goes on from JBBBDQ010001668.1 coordinate 2,095,009, forward strand.
TCACCCCGAGCAAAGCGGTAATGCCACTGATGTGCAGGGGGCTACATAAAAGTGAAAAGATTGGCAAAAAGAATAGTTTAGTCTATCTACTCCAATTGAAAAAAAAACAAAAAAAGAAAAGAGTGAAAAGGTTGGAAGAGAGAAAGCCGGAAACCACATGTTCTAAAACATAATTTATAATAAATATTCACAGCTCTATACATCATATTTCGAGCACTGTTTTAAATTAATGTTTTGGATGGGAAAAAAAATTTCTTTCCTCGTTCTGTACTCACTCGGATATATATATATATATATATACTTACACTTCCTTCCAAACTCTTTCTCTGTTGCACTTATAGATTTGAAGTTATGTATTTTACATGTGTGCATGTTCACATATAAATGTAGAAGCAACAAACTCATGGATTTTTACTACAATGCATTTTCTTTTGTTTTTTTTATAGTAACTGTAAAGAAACAAATTTCTCAATGTCTCTTGGGTATATCCGTTATCTTTTTCTGATCCAGAAGTAATTTAGAGTAAGTAAAGATAAGAAAGGTCATAATGATTGAGCTCAAGTCAACCTTGTGCTAAGTTGGAATGACCAAAGTATAGATTGTACTTAGCTCATCAGTGGTACTCTTGTAAAACATGTATGAACACTATACTTTAGGATTTGAAAGTTCTCAGTTGTCATTTGATCAGGGAAAAGTGATATTTCCAGAAGGGATGTCTTTATCAGCATGTTGCTACATCTTGGAGAGAGAAGAGGAAAATACTTGTGTTTTTATAGAACTTTAAAAAGTTCCATCTAACAAACATATGTCAGAGCCAAGTAGGGTAATAAAATTGATGACCAAAACTTCTTTTTGATTCCTTTTTGCTCACATCATGTGAAAAACATATTTTTTATTCTTTATTATTTTATTTTTCCACAATCTAACTTTTCTGTGTCAGGACTTGAAATTTGCATTTTCACCTTTATAATTCTTCATTGTTATATTGTGTATATAAAAATTTATATTGTATTAACTCTGTGTCTTTCCATTAATCATTACACATGGCTAATACATATCTTGATTAATTATATTGATATATGATGAGAATGGACGTTGTCATATGATAAACAAATCTACAACTGATAACCTTCATAATTCTAATTGATCCTTTTATTCCAACCAAGCTTGTCTCATTTTTTATATACTCACAAATAGTCAGTTAAGTGCCATATATGATACATGCTTGGGCAATCATATCTCGAAAGATACATTACTGACTGGGCAGAAGATTATCTTGAAGTAAGTTGCCATTATTTTCTGTGGTAGACTGGTTGCCAGCCAAGGCTATAGAACCCAATCTGTCCTGTTATTTAACCCATAACTGGAGGGAAGAGAAGGATTAATACCTTTCCGAAGGGTATTTTTGTGTAAGTGAATGCAAGGAATTCAACTGGAATTTGGACTTGGCTCCCCGAGTTCTCATTCTGAGCCGATATCCACTGCACCACAACACACATATGGTATAAAGCCAAAATTTCAATGATGATACACTCCCGATCAAAAATTTAAGACCACTTAAAAATCTTTAAAAAGAAATTTTTTTTTACAGATAGATTTTAAACTCCTCCAACTTAAGGTTACCAATACTACAATCTAAAAGGTTATGGAAACAAAAAGCTACATTCCAAACATTTTATTTAGAAATTTACATTTTTATAAAATGAGGTGATTTACGCATGATCATAATTATAAGACCAGGGGTATAAATTGTTAGATTTATGGTAATTCCAATGTTTTTAGTTCAGTTAGAGATTAGCAATCACTGCATAAAGGTGTTACCATGCCTAAAGCAAGCAAACTTACCAAAGTTGAGCGTTCTCGAATTCTAGAATTCCATAAGCAAGGTTTGTCACAGCGGGCAATCGCAGCTAAGGTAAATCACAGTAAAACTGTGATTTGCAACTTTCTAAAGAACAGTGAGAATTATGGAAAAGCAAAATCCTCTGGTAGGCCCCCAAAAATTTCTTCTGCTTTGAGTAAGAGAATAAGACAGGTTGTTATGAAAGACGAGGGAGTTTCTTCTAGTCAAATTAAGGCAGTCACAGATACTGATTGCAGTCCCGTAACCATCAGATGACACTTACAAGAAAAAGGCATGGTAAATAAAAAGCGTTAACAAATTCCTCGGCTGCTTCCACGTCAGAAGGTGGACCGCTTAAAGTTTGGTTGTGAATGCCAAACATGAGACATTGAGAAGTGGAAGAAAATCCTGTTTTCTGATGAGAAAAAATTCAATCTAGATAGTCCTGATGGCTTCCAACGATATTGGCATAACAAAAACAGGCCTCCTGAAATTTTCTTCACACTTCATAGTGGTGGAGGGTCCCTAATGGTATGAGGTGCCTTTTCTTACAGAGGGACGATGGAGCTCCAGGTGGTGCAGGGTTGTCAAACAGCGGCTGGTTATGTTAGCATACTACGAAAAGCATCTTTGATGATGGATGGTTATTCCAACAGAATAATGTTGCAATCCATGCTGCAAGATTGACCTTGACCTTTCTACAAGAAAATGGGGTCCATCTCTTGGGACATCCTGCATGCTCACCAGACTTAAACCCAATTGAAAATGTTTGAGGATGGATGACAAGAGATGTTTATCGAAATAGCAAACAATATTCAACAAAAAATGAACTTCATGAAGCCATCTTCAGAAGCTGGAGCAACATCCCTCGCACTTTAATGGAAACGTTTATTTCTAGCATGCCTGACAGAATTTTTGAAGTCATCAAAAGCAGTGGAAGTAGAACTCATTAAATTTGGTTGATGAATGTTTTCATACACTTTTCATACACTTTTTGTACAATTTCGTAGAATTTTTGTCTCTGGTCTTATAATTTTGATCATGTGTAAATCACCTCATTTTATAAAAATGTAAATTTCTAAATAAAATGTTTGGAATGTAGCTTTTTGTTTCCATAACCTTTTAGATTGTAGTATTGGTAACCTTAATTTGGAGGAGTTTAAAATCTATCCATAAAAAAATATTTCTTTTTAAAGATTTTTAAGTGGTCTTAAAATTTTGATCAGGAGTGTATCTATTAAGATTGGAAATCTTTCTACTTGTAGGACTTATGGCCAAATCATATTGAAATACTGATTCTCATATGATCACTAAAGTTAAGTAATGTTGGACCTGGTCAATGCATAGATGGGGAATGGTGCATAGATGTGTAACTAATGTAATGGATAATGACTTGAAATTGTTTATCAGAGAGCCTAGTTCCAGTTCCAGTTAGGTTTGTTATATTCACTAAAATACAATTCCTTCTGGGAAAGTTCTGAATTCATCTCTTATCTCCCCAGCTATGGATTAATTAGTAAAACATGTATCACTAAATCATCATTATTTAAAAAGAAATCTGACTTTAAAGAACCTGCAAAGGGTTAATCCATAGAAAATGAATGAATCAATCTATTTGGATTGTTATAAACATTTACTTCTTTATTTTAATTTGTCTGGTTATTTGAAATTTATACTCGAAATGCAGTTCCAGCAAATCCTCTCAGATATGTTTTAGATGCATTTGTCAGCAGTTAACATTTGATATAATTGCAGACATTTGCAGACATTCTAATATTTTACCCAGGAGACATTCCTGCCAAACTAGAATAATGTTGCAAACAGTGATTTAATTGCACCATTGTTGAAGAGAAGAAAAACATCTTGATATTTAAAAATGCAGATTTATTTGTAAGTATATCAATTTTTTTACATCTTTCCTCACAGCAGTCCAAAGCACATTAGTAATGCATAAAAATGGAAATGTGCTTTAAAACTTTATCTTCAAATTTAAATGTTGGTTAAATATGTCTGACTGCTCATATCCAACTATGCCTGTTTGCTAATCCCTCTTTCAGATGACTGCTCTGGTACATTTGTGTTTCTTATACATCCAAAGCTAAACTATGGATTCCACTGCAACTATTCTGAGCAGATCATAGTTACATTTTCCTGGATAGTGCTTAATTTGGCATGATCAACATTTTGAACAAGTCTGTAAAAATCTTGTGAAAGAACCAGCCATTACTCAACTAGAATAGAAGTTGGTCTGACTAACTAAAAATCCACCAGGGCAAATTGGTAGGTGTTTTAAATAATAACCTGGGAGATTCCATTCTGTTACAGGCAAGTCTATTCTGTAAGCAGTGATGGCTGATAATTTCAGTGTATACATTGAGCTCCATAAATATTCAGCACAATATCCACCATTTGTCTTTGGGCCACATAGAGACATGTATTCAGTTATGACCCTGTTTGTTTTTGTCTGCCAACTGGACGCTAGTTGGAAACATCAGGTAGCTGAGTCTCACACTCTTGAATGTTCACCTTCCTACAGGGAAACAAAAGGAGACAGCCATGTTGAAAGGTAAGTTATTTGACTTCTACAAAGACCAACATTTTGAACAATTCTTCCTGAAAGAGAAAACGAATGATGAACACCTGTTCTCAAAGAGACTTTTACATACTATGACATACACAGAATTATGCATATCTACAAATATTCACATGTGGAGAATTACATATTGCATATATCTACTGCAAAGCAAAGTATAAGGAAGAACAAAAGGAAACGTCTTACATATAGTTTGGAGTTACTTCTGGTCTGGAAAAGCTATTGTTATGACTAAATTTTAAGAGCTAGATTTATCTATATCTGAGTGGGATGGCTCTGCTGTAATAGTCAATTTCTGTGCAGATTGTTAAGGAAAGGCTTAGATCAAAGTTATAACAATATTTTATTACAAAAGATAATAAAGACCTTGTCATCTATCTAATTTAAACTTATTTATAAATGAAACTTTGTTTGTGTGTGTGTGTGTGTGTGTGTTCGTTACCTATAGACTCCAAAACGGTTGAACCGATTTTCTTGAAAATTTACACAGTTGTACTATAAGAGTCTATGAGTGTTCTTAGCTAGGTTTTGTATCAAGGTACCCCTGATAAATATTGAAAATCGAAAAAATCAGGTTATAGAAGGAGTGGTCCGATTTTAATCAAATTTGATACACTCATAGACAAAGACATAAGAAATGATATTCAGAAATTTTAAGGTTGCAGTTCTTACAATAGTGCAGAAAATCGATAATATATATAAAAGGCAAGATATTTGTGTGTGTGTCTGTTTATCTGTCTGTATGTCCTTTATACAAATCCACAATTTTTATCCGATTCTCACCAAACTTCACACAAATATTCTTCAGGCTGAGTATGAGCTCCAGAACCATGGATTAGTTTTAAAGCTTTCATTACATCCGAGCAATGCCGGGCTATACTGCTAACTCAGAATATGTAAAATCACTTACCGGAGGGTATTCGTTGCTAAACAGATGACTTGTATCTGCTTCTTCAGAACTTCTCTGTAGTTCCTTCTTTGAGATGGTCCATTGATGTAGAACCAAGTTCCATGTTCATGCGAGAGTGTTACCCTCGTGTCTGTCCTAGATGTCAGTTGTTGTCTCTCTAACCACTGATAGCTATGTGAGGGGAGAAAAACTTTTCACAAAAATAATTGATAATAAGGAGTCTGTGCCCTGGAAAATCAAATATGAGATTCAAGCCCAGGTATAATGGTCAGGATGCTAAAGTTATAACAACATCACCATACACTCACCTGTAGTTAAGTGTTTATATAAGTGAGTAGATATGTATGTGTATATATCTGATCATGTCTCAGGTAAGCTCAGAACAAGTGTAATTGATGAGGAGGCAACTAATATGCTGTCTTAGGAATGTGTTGCTCATGTGAGTGCATACTGTTGCTGAGGGCAGGTTATGTAAACCATCTGAAAGATCATCAAAACAAGCAAGGCAACTCGCCTCATTATCATGCCAACAATACTTGTGTTGTCTGCAACAAGTTTGGTAGATCATAATCTGGACTGAAAAGACACAGTGGTGCACAGTTATAGGAGATACAGATCTAATCAATCTATTCCAGGCTATAGTAAATGCCATCTCAAGAGAAACTTCAAACCATGGATGCTGAAATGAGATAAAACATATACAGTTGGGTAGGTGACTCTCAGATAAGAAAGATGTGATTTTCGCCATGTGTGTATGTGTTTGTGTATATATTGTGTATGTGTTATTTCATTTGAGAATGAGTTATTTCCGCAACCTAGGTTTCAACCTTTTGGTATCTACAGGTGATTTATAATAATTAATTTTTCTGTTTTTCAAATGTGCAAACAGGGATTTTTACGAATGCGCAACATGAATTTTTAAACAACTGAAAATTAGGGAAGATTTACTTAAGGACTTTAAAACACTTTCATCCATGTTTGTATGATCCTAATATTTATTTATAGGTGTCATTGCATCTGGAAATTATTTCTGATCTTTCATTCAGTAAATTTTTTGTTCTGGAAACAACATACTGGCTAACTTTTCTTCTTGGCACAATCTGCAGACATCACCACCATTGTATGGTTTGGCTATTTTTAATATACTCCAAGTTATATCAAGGACTTATCTCTTTTTCAGTTTTAGTTACAACATGTAGCTATCCATTTTGATACAATTTTTAAGGTTTTCAGTTTAAATGTAGATTTGTAATAATGCCATCTGTTTTTAAAAATTCCTTTTGTGGATCCCAAATATGTTTTTCTTTGTCCATCTATGTCATGTACCTTGCTTTGTAAACAACCCCTTCTGTTTTGCAAAGTTCCGTTAAGTGGGCATTTGTTTTTGTTCTACAGTTACATTCATTATTGGTAATGTTATTTTGTATGTTATTATTTAGGCTTCTGGTGTTTCATTTTTTATGTAATTTTCTAAATTCTAAACAGTTATAACTTAATTTGATGGTTTTCCTATTAAAAACTTTTTTTTAATTCTGAGTTTTTGGGAAGTGTTTATTAATTAATTTAAAAAAATATTTGTCCTATTTTGGATTTTACTTCTAAGTTAAATGGTGGATTGAACCAAAGAATTTTTTGATTTTTATTATATTTCATTTGTTTGTTTGACTGAGGTTTGTATTCTTATTTGTTCCTATAGCCAGATTCCTTTTAAAGCATTTTCATAATCTTTCCTCTTTTTCTTTTCATCAAAGTTTGTTTTGTTAAAATCTTTTGATAGTCTGTGTTCTATTCCCTTATGGATGTGTTTGATTATGTTGGTTGGGTGGTTAGATCTTGTGTTTATGTACTTTAAAGTTGTCTGTGTCTGTAGTAATTTTTTTATATATATAGTTATTTTTAATTCATTATTTTATTGATTTTTGTCATGTATATTGATGTTTATATTTTATTTTTTTCTAAATTTTAATTATCTAGTGTGATGTTTAAACAGTGTCTACAGAAGTTTAGTAAATCTTTATTTTTCATACTTTTGATAATAATTTTTCATGTAAGCACAAAGGGCATGGGCCGTTTAAAGACCTACTGTTCGTTTTTTTTTATATATATTTTCCACTTTATCATGGTGGTTTTATAAGTTTCCTTTAAATGCCAGAAATGCCTGGTTTCTGCAATTGTTATTTTTAAAGAAATAAAGGTGCTGTCTCCACCTTAGTTTAAATTTATTCTTTGTGCTACCTATGTATTTTTTTTAATATATGGATTCTCTATTGAGAATTAGTGCATTAGTAAATGCATTAGTAAATTGCAAACTCAGTAAGGCATTTATTATTTAATGGACAGTTTTTTTTTTTAATTTTACAATTACAAAACCTTTCTTTATTCTTCCTTATTTTTATTTTATTAATTTTATTTTTGTGTTCCTGGTTTGAATGCTTGGTTTAGTATTTTTGATTTTTGTTTTTTTTTTTGTTTTATGATTCTTTCTAAATTATCATTACAACAATATTCAAGGTGTTTTTATTGAAAATTTTGCTAAGTGTTTTCTTTTGTGGAAGTGTTTTTTGATTAGTTGGAGAAATTTGTATCCTAATTTACTTTTAACCATTTGGTTGAAAAGAGGTGTAGACAAAATGATTTTTCTACTATTTATTCATTCAATGTTAATAGTATATTAAATATCAGGGCATAGCCACTTTCTTTCAAAGCTTATAAAATTTCCTGTGTTCATAGAATATTTTTTTTGTTTGTGGAATTTCTATTTTTTTTTTTTTTTAATTGATTGGGGAATTTTTTAATTACAGAAAGAGTATGATTTAACTTAGGGTAGATTTATAGAGGATTTCTATTAGGTTTTCTATAGATTTGGTATGCATTGTTCATTAGGTCTAAAGTTATATCTAGGAAGTTGCCTTTTTTATTTTGGTGATAATAGTTACTTTTAGATTTAGGTTCTTAAACACTATAAGTTTTCTAACTTTATCAATTTTAAAATTAGTGGATTTTTTAACTACAATAAGGCAATCGTTCATATATGATCCAATAACTTCAATATCAATTTCTTGGAATGTTGGTTAGGTTATATAAAATAAACAGTCCTATGAGGTCTGTTAATTCCGCTAAGTTGTTATTGTTATTTCAGAGTTATCATCAGCATTTTTAATCCATTGTTCTCTCCCATGGATGAGTACAAATTTTTTCAAATTTAATATTATGTTGGACTCCTCATTCATTAGGTCTGTGTAGATTTTAACAAAATCTCATGGAGACTTGAAGAGTTTCATTGTTATTGACGAGTAGCAATCCTCGATAAGAAAATTGGATAAGGGTACATTAAGTTTTTTCATCAATCCTCCTTGAGAACCAATTTGTAACATCCTTGGTATTAATCCATAGGTTGAATTCCAGATAGTTTTTTATCTTTAAGTTGAATCTTTCCAGTACTTTTTTTCTCCTAATTCTTCCAATTTGGGATCTGGTTGGATTAATAATCCTTGTTGATGGATTTACCTTGCAATTGGGTTTATGGTTCTCGATGGTTATGTAGCATTCTTTCTTGGTAAGTATTTCAACCCTGTTGCTGATTTTAAATTTTAATAAAATTTATATATAGTTGTCCGCAGGCACATCTGTTTTGCTGTATCAGTACAGTTAGACACCCAATTGATTCTAGCCAGGATTGAAACTCAAACGCATTGATTCTACCTCTGAGCTATATGTGCTTGGTGAAAGAAGGCGGAATTTAGCATGTTATATACAATGTAAACACACGCCAGTAGCCGAGAGTATTTGAATTCATTACTGAATGAACGATGTGTAAATGCATGAGTAGATACAGTTTTTTCAAAGTCTACCATTCCTCCATAGTGCTCAATCGGGGTGTGTGTGTGTGTACACATTCAGATATGCATTGTGGTGGGATGAATATCAGCTTGGAATGAGAAATGGGAAAACTGAGATTGAATTTCAGTTGAATTCATTACATTCATTTACGCACAAATACTCTTGGAAAAGGTATTAATTCATTTCTTTCTTTCAGCTATGAGTCAAATGACAGGACATATTCAGGTCTATGGCCTTGGTTGGCAACCAGTCTACTGTAGAAATGTCAGCCTACTGCGTGAAATTCTTCTGCTCAGTCAGTTATGTCCTTTTGAGATATGATCACAAAAGTGTGTTTCATGTATGACTCTTAACTGATATATGTGTGTGTACATATATATGTGTGTGTATGTATATATATTTGTATGTCTGCATGTGCGATTTAAGCTATATATATGGGCATATGTGCTTGTATATATATATATATATATGTTTGTTCGTGCATGTGTGTATATATATGCATGTGCATATATATCTGTACATGTATGTGTGTATATGTGTGTGTATTAGTGTGTGCAGAAATATACACACATATATACACATGCAAACATGCATATATATACACATGTATGTGTGTATATATTTGTATGTGAAAAATGTTTGTATATAAATATAGGTGTGTGTGTATGTTTTAATGCTGTATTTGTTAAGCGTGTATGTGCAAATACATGTGTGTATTTGTGCATATATACATCTGCATGTGTGTGTGTCTGTATGTTCATGTTTGTATATATATATATATATGTGTGTGTGTATGTACATGTTTTTATGTGTGTTTTATATATGTATACATATATGTGTGTGTATATATATATATATATATATATATATATATATTTTCTCTTCTGTTCAATATGTCCAAATAGTGGATATATTGGTGAATCTGGAAATAGCTTTAGATTCCATTTCAATAATCATAAACTTAGCATTCCGCCAGAACAACCAATATTCCCCCATAGCCCAACACTTTAATCAACCGGGATACACATTAGAAAACTGCAAATGTTTACTAATAGACTCCGACTTTAGTTCTACACATTCATGCAGAAAGAAAGAAAAATACTGGATTTTAAAATTAAATACACACAGGCTAGGGTTAAATAGGGACTTGGGTGTTTTGAATCTTTATAAATATTTCAATAGCTAAACATTTTTAGATACACTTAAAAGATTTTTCTCTAAAACAAAATTTATAAGTATTATTAAAGATCGGTTTACGTTTACAAATATTTTTAAAAAATCTGTTGCTTTCTGCGTCACGTGATGTAAACAATCTCTCCACGAACGCTCTCGCAAAATACGTTTCTAATTTAAATTTTAAAATCATTTGTTTCTGATGAAAGGCCGAGGATGGTCTGAAATATCAAATATAATAATAGAAATAAATAAATACTGTCAGAAAAATATATTTTTAAACTTATAACGTTTTAGTAGTTTTTCCTATCTATCTATCTATCTATCTATCTATCTATCTATCTATCTCTATTTCTCTCTCTCTCTCTCTCTCTATATATATATATATATATATATGGATACATGTGTTTATTGTTTATTTGAAAAACATAGTTTAATATAATTTTATGAGTGTGGGTGTATGTAGCTTTTGGTTCAGTTTCTAGCTTCTCTGAACTTGAAGGTGAGTCATAAACTATTTACTAATTACATGGATACATGTGTTTATTGTTTATTTGAAAAACATAGTTTAATATAATTTTATGAGTGTGGGTGTATGTAGCTTTTGGTTCAGTTTCTAGCTTCTCTGAACTTGAAGGTGAGTCATAAACTATTTACTAATTACATGGATACATGTGTTTATTGTTTATTTGAAAAACCTAGTTTAATATAATTTTATGAGTGTGGGTGTATGTAGCTTTTGGTTCAGTTTCTAGCTTCTCTGAACTTGAAGGTGAGTCATAAACTATTTACTAATTACATGGATACATGTGTTTATTGTTTATTTGAAAAACATAGTTTAATATAATTTTATGAGTGTGGGTGTATGTAGCTTTTGGTTCAGTTTCTAGCTTCTCTGAACTTGAAGGTGAGTCATAAACTATTTACTAATTACATTTGAGGTTCAAGTAGGTTGGGTGGTTGGAATGAAATCTTTTTTTTTTGTTTTTAAATAATTCTTTTAATAATTTTTTTTCTATAATTGTCATTAATAAATTTCCTTTTTCCTTGTCTGCTTATAACCTAAATTAAGGGATGGGATGAAATTTCCAGAATATTTAATAAAAGGCGTGTTTGGATTGGGTAAATGTATTACTCCCACAAAGGAATAATCATTCAGTACTGTCTATTTGAAATACAGTTAATTGGTATAGTCACAGTCATGGGTTAGTTAGTTTGGATCAAACTTGTCTCATGAATGGACAGGTTTGCAATGGTAACTATACCAAAATAAATGCAGATTCAATACTCTGTTGTTCTTATGGCTACATACCTGTTCCTGTACAATTATTGAAGCAATGTTGAGCTTGGTCAGTACCTAGATGGGAATACCAGTAAGCTTGTATGTCAGCTGGTGTAATGGATAATGGCTTGGAATTGTTAAACAGAGAGCTGAGTTCCAATTAAGTTTGTTATATTATATGAAATACTCTTTGGAAATTTATGAATTCATCTCTTCTCTATTAAAACTTGTATCACTAAAACCATTATTATTTCTAAAAACAGAAAATTCTTACACTTCAAAAATATAAAAATATTTTCTGGATTTAATAACATGTGAAGCCATAAATAGTTAATCAAAACCCAGAATAAATGAAATTAGTTTCGTAAGTTAGACTTGTAATCTTTTAATTAGTATGATTCTAACTGGGTATCTTTACACTGGTATCCTTGTTATTTTAAGTAAACTTTGTAAGGAACAATAAATTAACCCTTTTTCTCCTCCTCCTCAGAAGCATTCCTCTGTGAAGAATAGAGTTACAGTCTTACCACATTGTTTTCTTTAGGTCTCTAGTGAATAGAGTTGTCAGTCTCATATGTGAATGATTTTGAAAACACATATCCTCCTTCTAAACTGGTTGCCAACCAAAGCTAGAAAGACCCATCTTTCTTGCTATTTAACCCAGAACTGAGGTTGGAGAAAAGATTAAAAGATATTTGTGTAAATTTGAATGCAATATTATTTACATTGTTTGAACTATTGTCCTCATCTTTATTGCAAAGATGAGGACAGTAGTCTGAACAACGTAAATACTGCCTCATCTTAGAAGTATAGACAAATAGTGAATGCAATGACCTTTGACCGAATTTGACTTCATAGTTTTCAAGTTGACTCAATAAGTTTTACAATACTTACAAATCTGAGCCAGTGACATGTGTTAAGATTAAGAGTTACTATCTTGAAAGAACTCTCTGTATCAGGTGAGGAATGGAGTCTGGTATATAGTAGTTGGCCTGGACTACATTATATTATTGTACTGAATGTTTCAGTTATAAGCAAGAAGAAAGATTTAGGTGACCTTGATAAAGACCAGACAGTCCTAGCTGAAATTCTAGGTTAGAGAATTTCTGAAATGGAATGGCTTGTTGGTGCTTAAACTCAGTTGTGTTGAGTGGCAGGAGTGTGAAAAATTAGCCAATTGCTGACAAGGCACTGGGTAGCCAAGATTTATTGGTGTGAGAAGTGGACAAAGGTCTTCCTGCCAAATACAAGCTAACAGAAGAACTAGTGTGGCACAAATTGCAGATAGTTTTAAGTTAAATTAAAAGAGATGCATTACAGCCCTTGGTATGCTGATCCTTGCTGTTTCTGGGATTGTATAGCTGCAGGTTAATTGGTTTACATATGCTATCCAATGTTGATAGCTGAAAGTGTCTTTGTTGAGTATATTAGCATGGAACTGAACTTTTTATCAAAAGAAGAAAGTTGCTTGATCTGATGAGCTTCTTCACTATGTACCCACCTCCCCATTAAGGCAAGGTCAGTATAATGGTGGATGCCATGCATACAGGCCAAAACACAAGTAACTCAGCCCCTGTAATCACTGTCAGAGAGAGAGAGAGAGAGAGAGTGTGTGTGTATTATATATATATATATATATATATATATATATATATATATATATTATAAATTATAATTTAGAACATGTACAAATTACAATCTACTACAAAGTGTACATTTTGTTTCGACATTGAAAGGACAATGTCTCATCAAGTAGTAAACGCTAATTTTTGAAGGGAGATGGAAAATTTGCTTATTTATTTATATTGGTAAATTTTTGTGTGCGAGGTAAAGTGGGTAGAGAAAATGAGAAACCAGAATGGGGGATTGTTTTATTTTCTGAAGGGAGATGGAAAATTCGCTTTACTTAAATTGGTAAACCTGATGAGACATTGTCCTTTCAATGTCGAAACAAAATGTACACTTTGTAATTTGTCCATGTTCTACATTATAATTTACAATAAATATTCATATCTCTATTTCTATATTGAGCACTGTTTTAAATTAATGTTTTGAACGTTGTTAATATTTTCTTCATTCCTTATTCACTTGGATATATATATATATATATATTAATCATCTAATTCAAGTCCCAAGAACCACTGAAGATAGATAATTACTAAGTGAGATTGTTGCAAGAGCATACAGAGAGGGAGAATATGTCTATATTATTGTGTAGGATAGATAGATAGATAGATAGATAGATAGATAGATAGATAGATAGATAGATAGATATTGTTGATTTAGAGGTTAAGATTATAGTCATCAGTGTGAGGAAACATTTTAAAAATTGGAAAAAAAATTCATAGCTTAAAGTAATATCACTAAAAATTTCACTTCTGTACCAAAAATAGGCTCATACAGCAATTAACCCACTGAAGTAGATTCTAATTTGAATTTCCACATTAGTATTTATTAACCAGTTAGCAGCATTATCCCAAACACTATTAAAAACCTTCAAATTTCAAATGAGTGCTCATGTTGTTGGCGAACAAAATTTGAGTGTTTACCCCAGAAAATGATTTAAAATATTTTTTCTCTTAAAAATATATATTTAAAAACTGGGGAAAAATATTTATTAACCAATAAACTTCTGAGTTTTGTAAATTTAACATTTAGCTTCTTGGAGTCCAAATGTTGTAAATGTTATCCCATAATTTCACAAAGTTTTAATTTCTTCCAAATTTTTGGTAAATCTTTGATTAGAGTTGTATACAACTGATTACTCGCACCATTTCATTTAGTTAATCACTCAACCTTTGACATATTTTATTGAGTAATTTCTTGCAATAACCTTGTGATTTTAATGTAATCACCACATAAAAACGTGAGATATGTCAACAAAAATATTAGTAGTTATAACTTAGCTTTCATTTACTGACTGCTGTCAAATTACATTCATTCATAAAACATTCTAAATACTTAACTCTCATTAAATACCTATTCATTTTTTTATATCTTACTAACACAATTAGTTCTGTTGTGTTGTAAAGAACAAAAACAAAATATTTTTGTGGGACTTTGTTTTGTGAGGGTCTTCTGTAAATTGTTTCTTTCAATTTGAAAGAAAACATACTCAGTAATAAAATTTATTTAAAATTTGTAGAGCTGTGTTTGAAGATTATTTCTTTCTTTGCTTTCTGCATGCTTTTTCCTCTATAAGGGAAACATTTGCTTGGAACTTCATTCCACCTTGCAGCAGATCAACTTAGTTTCACCATCCCAGATCTTTACAGTAAGGAATGTAATTTGCTATTAAAATAGAAATAGTTGTAAGAAGCTATCATTTTTTATGTCTGTGAGAAAGGAGTTGAAGGGTAGAAAACAGTTCATCACTGACTGACATTAGTATCCACTAACTTTCTCTCTTTAGTGCAATAAGAAAAGTGCTGCCACATAGGTTCCTCCTTTCTTAAACTGAGGCTGGTATTAGTTTTAGGCTTCTGAAATCGAGGCTGGCATTAGTTTTAGGTATCCGAAACTGAGGCTGGCGTTAGTCCTAAGCTTCTGAAGCTGAGGTTGGCATTAGTCCTAGGCTTCTGAAGCTAAGGCTGGTGTTAGTCCTAGGCTTCTGAAGCTGAGGCTGGCGTTAGTCCTAGGCTTCTGAAGCTGAGGCTGGCATTAGTCCTAGGCTTCTGAAACTGAGGCTGGCATTAGTCCTAGGCTTCTGAAACTGATCTTGGTATTAATCTTAGGCTTCTGAAAGAAAAATTAGATATAAACAAATCTAATATTAAGGAGTTCACTGAACCAATAACACACAGAAATGTGTGTATTTGTATATATGTATCTATATATTCCTCCTGTCATGTTCTTGAAGAGAGAAACAATAGTGAGGCAGTGTCAACTCAGTTCATTATCTTTAATACCAGTTATGAAAGCTCTTGCCATATGTTTGCTCATTAACAGTGCCTTATTTTATTTTTTTTCAGTTATATCATCAAGTAGTGAATAATATATATATATTTTCTTCCTGTCATTCTCATGGGTGTGGATTATTATTCTTTTTTCTTATGACTTAACTAGCAGTATAGCCCGGCGTTGCTCAGGTGTAATGAAACCTTTAAAACTAATCCATGTTCCTGGAGCTCAGACTCTTTGGATGTCGGCACAAAAGACTAAAAAGCAATAGCTGTTTCCAGTTAAAGAGAAACCATAGACTGAAAGAAAAATGAATGGATATAAGTCAAATTTTGATTTCCTGGTATCGATATCAAATAAGTTTTTTTCATCGTAAAATGAATTTTGAAGGCTAAATAAGTCCTCTGAGTAAATGGCTGAGACTAAGAACTGCAGTTATACCTACTTAGAGCCAAACCCAAAGCAAAAACTAAAATAAAAGGGCTGAAAAAATACAGACATACAGACATACAGGCAGATAAACAGACACACACACAGACATCTTGCCTTTTATATATATATATATATATATATATATATATATATATTATCAGTTTTCTGCACTATTGTAAGAACTGCAACCTTGAAACTTCTGAATATCATTCCTTATGTCTTTGTTTATGAATGTATCAAATTTGATTAAAATCGGACCACTCCTTCTATAACCGAATTTTTTCAATTATCAATTTTTGATATTTATTGGGGCTACCTCAACACTAAACCTAGCTAAGAACACTCGCAGATACTTATAGTACAACTGTGTAAATTTTCAAGAAAATCGGTTCAGCCGTTTCGGAGTCTATAGGTAACAAACACACACACAAAGTTCCATTTATAAATAAGTTTAGATTAGTTTTAGATGTAAGATACTCAATAGTAGTTACATCAATATATTATACTGCCATTATTTTGGACAGCATTGACCCACTTGTTTGCCTATATTTTAAAATTTAACAAATCAACAAGATAAATAACTAATATATGTCTGTAGAAAGCGGTACAACATCCTTTTGACAGCATGAACTTTTATGAAAGTTCTGTGCTATAAACATGTCATGGCTTCAGATGCCAAGGCAGAAATTCAACCCATTATAAAGTAGGAAAATGTATGTGAGGTCAAGTAAATGGGCAGAAATTTTGAGATAATGAGGCCTATAAATTTTCATAGATTAATATAACAGGAAAAACAATATTTAAAAGTATGCTTTTAAAACCTCACCATATTTACAGAACAAATTTTATTTCACTCTGTAAGTGGAAGATTTCTCTTGTTACGTTTCTTGAACCCCAGTAAAATTAGGTTCTCAAATTTTGTAAAACATCATTTGAAGCTTATTTATAGATAACTTATTGCAGAGAATATATGCAACTTACTTTTATAGCTATATTAGTTGAGTCTGGCACAAGGATTCATTAGTGGGATATCTAGATAGGATCGAGTCAGTTCATTATGTAACTCTTGAAAGTATTCTCTACATAAACAATTACGTTTTGCCTTTCTTCTTAGTGCAATTAGACTTCCTGTGGCATACATGGTGATAGCCACACCACACAAGGTATTACTGCTGTTCTGTAGCAAATGAGTTTCATGGGCTGGAATTGTTAGCCTCATGGCGAACCAATTTTGAATTCAATTTTATTCTAGACTGGTTGCCAACTGAGGACAATGAGACTAGCCTTCCAGACAATAAATGAAGAATGAAAAAGAAAGAAAGAAAAAAAGAAAGAAATAAGACCAGCCTTCCAGGTTCTTTAACTCATGCCTGTATGAGGTGGGGAGGGGGGAATGAATTTATACATTTCTCAATATTTGTGAAACTTAATGTAAAAAAGGTTTGTGGTGTAGTGGATATTGGCTTGGAAGGAGAAATCGGAGAGCCGAGTTTGAATTCCAGTTGAATTCGTTGCATTCACTTATGCACAAATACCCTTGGGAAAAGATATAAATCTGTCACTTTTCCATCCAGCTATGGGTTACATAGCAGAACAAATTGGGCTCTATAGCTTTGGTTGGCAATGAGTCTACTGTGAAAAGTAATGGCAACCTACTGCGGGAAAATCTTCTGCCCAGTCAGTCATGTCTCTTTTGAGACATGACCATCTAAGCGTGTATCACCTATGGCACTTAACTGAATGTAATATACTTAACTGAAATTTAAACTCCATACACTAATTCCAATTTCGACCACAAATATGCACAATGCTGCACATGCATCCAGTTACAATTTGTCGTACATTTGTCATTTTTAGCTTTTCAGTTGCTTATTATATTAACATAAGTTCTGTTAGGAAATTATAATTCTGTTTCTATATTTAAATAGAAGAGAAAAATATAAAATAATTTCATTGGCTTACATCAGAAAAGATAATTCTTATAATTAAAACAAATTGATAAATGAGGCTTAAATGTGAGCCACATTTAAATGGTCTGGTATATTCAGTAAAACATGATTTGACAAGCTCCCCCCAAAAGCCTGAATATCCACTCTAAGATATTAATGATGCAAATAGTAAAGGTATGGATTTTTGGTTTGAATTTTTTTAGCACCTACATTATGGTTGATGCACATTATATTACTTTTTGTATACTATATCTAGTAACTAAACATATTTGATTTCATCCACAATGTTTTTTTTTCTTTTCTCTTCTTTTTCTACATCTCTCTTTCTTTCTCTTTTCATCCTTCTTTCTCTCTTTGCCTCCATCTCTCTTTTTTTTCTTTCTTGCTTTTGTTTTTCTCTCTCCTTATTTCTTTTTAATAATTCATATTTAATATAGACCATTTTACTGGTCTTAGTGACATAGATTTTACGTATTATTACTATAAACATTATACAAAGTGGGTACACATGTATCAGTAGACATTGGATATAATTTTTTTTTTTTTTTTTTTCAAATTAAAATCAATGTTTAGTAGTCTGGAGACAGAAGGTCTTAGAAATGATAATATGCCACACAGAAAGAACTGAACCTCTACTCTTAAGTTTTTAATTTGGGTAACCACTTCAACGCCAACTGTGCTCAACCATTAAGCCATAGGAAGCCATCACAGCAAACATTAAATAACCCCATTTAAGAAATGTACATCTCTCTCTGGGACCTTTTGAAATATGTACCTATTAACTTTGTTTCTATTTTGGGTTGAAAAATAAAGCAATTTAACAAATTCTTCAACTTGACGTAATATATAATGTTACAAAAGCAAATCCATTACCTTCTTACTAATTTAGACTTTTGTGTATCAAAAGAAAAGTTGTCATTTTGTTTTCTAAATTGACTTAATTGGATGATGAAAGTAATATACAAAATAAATAATCCTACAAAGCTGATGCTAATTTGAACTTTTGGGATTTTTTAAAAATCCAGTCAAAATTTACTTGAATTATAGGATGATCCTGTTGTACTGATCTAGTAAAAAGTGGACTATGCATTAAGTACTCTGTGTTTTACCTGAATTTAAACACATATCTCTGACATCAAAGGTGGGTGATGGCCAAGGCCTAATTAATGTTAATTCAATAAATTTTAAAAGTTTAAACTTTTGTAAGTCCAACCTCAAGAGTGGAATATTTGTTCAAAATGACTTAAAATTAATTCATGAATTTTGAATTAGACATCTAAAATTTACAATGTCTGATTAAAAAATCCCTTCAAAATTTCTATACTTAAAATAATTACATTTTATTAAATTTGCTAAAATTTTGAAAAATAAAATAATTTGAAAATATGAATTTATTTTTGGGAGGTGAGAAAGATCATGCATATCAACATTTTTGTATGCTTTTTTATATTTTTGTATGTGTTTTTTCTCATATTTGTGTTTTTTTTTCTCGTATTTATGTTTTTTTTTGTTTTTCATATGTATTTTTTATCTTGTTTTTTGTATGTGTTTTGTTTTTTCTTTTGTGATTTTGTGTGTTTATTTGGCAGGAACGTTCTTTATCAGTAATACTAATTCGTATTTTTATTTTACTAATGTTACAAATAATAATTCTGACATAGTATTATAACAATGATTATTGTACATGATTAGATTTCAATAAAATTTACATTTTATATAAATTCTTTATGAAAATTGACATGTAGTTGTTTGAAAGCCTTGTATTATAGAATAGGAGGGAGGATATAAAACTCCCTAATGTTGGCACACTACAAAACTATCTCTACCACAAGATTGGTCCAGGATCACATTGGTGGAAGTTTATTCTAATTGTACCTTATGGATGTGTGTGGTGGTCCAATGGATATCGGCTCGGAACAAGAAATCGGAGAGCCGAGTTCAAATTCCAGTTGAATTCATTGCATTCACTTACGCGCAAATACCCTTGGGAAAGGTATTAATCCATCTCTTCCTTCCAGTTATGGGTTAAATAACAGGACAGATTGGGTTCTATAGCCTTAGCTGGCAACCAGTCTACCGCAGAAAGCAATGGCAACCTACTGCGGGATAATCTTCTACCCAGTCAGTCATGTCTCTTTCAAGACATGAACGCCCAAGCATGTTTCACGTATGGCACTTAACTGACTGACCTTATGGGTATTAAATGGGATTAAATTAGATTTAATAAAACTTCAAAATAGATTTGAGAAATTAGTATAAATCCCAACCAATGCACCTATTGATTTGAATTTTAAATGAAGATGGAGGCGATAACATTGAAGAAGTCTAATCAAGAAAAAGAATTGGGCATTAAGTTTAATTATGCAGTAACGGGAAATTGTATACAGCATAAGCAGAGTGCATGAAGAAGGTTCTCATAATTATAGTTATATGTGTGTTTTTAAGCAATATTTTCTATCAGTAATTTTAATGTATAATTTAAGCTATATGTTTACTCAATCTATTGACAAACTCTCTAAATCTGTAATTCATAAAATGAAAAATATTATACAGGATAATGTGTGTATACTGATGCTTTAAAAATCAATTGTACCAGGGCTACTTAAGAATTTATATAAAGAAGCTGAAGCAACCCAACATTTTCAGTGTGATATCAGGTTTGTTACATTTTGATATAAGGCTTGTGTGATCAGATTTGTCTCATTGTTTTAAAGCAGCTGAATTAAGTTGCAGTAATGGATTCATCAGATTTTAGATCAGTTAAATATATATACTTTTTGTTTGAGCATATCTTTCATACGTCATGCCAATGCACTTGTACAATTATGGTCAATTGTTGAATTCCATTTTATTCTCATAATTTCCATGCCATCTAAGTCAAAAGGTTAGTATGGAAACTCCTGTCAGTAGTAGAAAAAGCAATGGCAAAACTTGAGAATCTTATTTTCCAGAAAAAACAAGGTTTTAGAAATTTTAACCAACAATGAATACCAAATGTTTCCTATAGAAATGGCTATTCTAACCATGACCATTCTACTCTTAGTTCTCTTTCTTTCCCTAACCCACTTACCCTCTCCCCTTTCCCCTTTTCATTATGCCTTGCTCTTTCCATTTTTCTAATTTTTTTGCTCTTTCTTTGACACTCATTTTTCCTTGCTTTCTTTCTCTCCCTGTCACTCTTTCTCTTGCTCTCTTTCTCATGTTTTCTTGCACTCTTTCTCTATCTCTCCACAGCCTCCTTTTCTTTGCCATGACTTTTTGGTGGAGATAGTCTAGCATTATTGTTAGGAAGACTAATAAAACCTGAAACTAAATCTGTTAAATTATAGTTTACTAGCAGTAAGTACCCGATGTTGCATGTGATGGGAAGAGTAAGAATTCCCATGGGCAGTTTAAGCATTGGTCTTTGTAAGGAGAAATGTGCCACTATGCAGAAGGGGGATAAGTTGGCAGTGCCTATTTGTAATGCTGATAGGTGGAACTTCAGCTGACGCAGTAAGATAAAATGAGGCTGGGTAAATGTTGGAAAAATCTACTTTCTAATTATTTTTTTATACAACCCAGCTCTGCAGATATTAATTACATGAGATAACTTGTATTTTTTGAAAGAGTTCTTCTGCATGTAAAAATTACTGTATTGAACTTATCTTTAACAAAATATACTTGAAAATAAGAAATTAAAACAAAGATTAAACTGAAGAGCTATGTATAATTTCTTTGTCTTTGCTGTGTAGAATAATAAATTTGCAAGGGCGTGTAAGTTTTTAAACAAATTGGATGAAAAATGTGGAAGTGTATGTTAATAGAAATCAGTGAGGATACATACATCGACACACATCTTTAGTTTTATATAGATAGATTAATCTCTGGACTTCACTAACTGCTATCAGTGTAAGAGTATGTGGCTCTGTGGGCTTCCTCTAAATGTGGATTTGTCTTCTTGTAAGGATGTGGGATACTCTTTTCTCTCTTGAGTGGGGTGCTTGTATAACTTCCTGTTTCATAGTTATCCTCTGTATTCACATCATAAGTAGAACCAGGCTAACCATCTGTTTCCATGTCAGGGAGCAGCAGTTGACATCCTTTTGAGATGTGACTTGGCAACTAGTTGCTATGAGAGCACCTTCAATGTCAACCATTTGATACACCTGGCTTCTCTGAAGCTCTGGTATTATATTGAATGCAAAATCTATTTCTGTATAGTTGTGAATTTTAACACTATTTCTATTGTTAACACAAAATTTTGACTGGAATTCTATTCTACAGGGGTGAATCTCTTTTTAGAAATAAGAAAAGGGAGGGATCTCTTAAGAAAAAAATGAAATTGAGGATCTCTTTCCAGAAATGATAGCAAACAAAAGAATTACTGTAGTTGTTTTGTTGATTTTTCCACACTGGTATCTAGACTTTGTTGTGATGTAATGAATATCGGCTCCAAATAAGGAATTGGAGAATAAAGTTTGAATTCCAGTCAAATTCATTTCATTCACTTATACGCAAACACCCTTGGGAAAAATATTAACTCATCTCTTCTCCTTCCAGCTATGGGTTGAATAGCAGGATAAATTGGGTTCTATAGCCTTGGTTAGCAATCAGTCTACTGCAGAAAGTAATGGCAACCTACTCCAGGAAAATCTTCTGCATAGTCAGTCATGTCTTGAAAGTGACATGATTGCCTAAACATATATCATGTACAGCAATTAACTCACTGACTAGATTGGCAACAAGGTGTTGGCAATTTACAGTTGTAGTGGCTAGATACAACCATAAATCCTATGCTACATATTTCTTTAAAAAATATCTCCCTATATATATATATATATATATATATATATATATATATATATATCATAATTTTATCCAAACATTCATTAAAAAATCACTCTATATCGATCATTGGGTTTAAAAACTTGTCTAATTCCCTTCAACATGATTGCTTCCCCGACGGCTACAATCTCCAGGAGTTTAAATGTAAGGTCAATAGACACCTCAAAACACACTAACTCACATCCATTCTCTCAAACACCTTTCCCATCTACCCAACCCTCAGCCTCAGTACCCTTACCAGTCTCTCATCCTCCTTATGACATTTCCTATATCTAACCACTCTTTCTCTTTACCTTCCCCTATGTAACCCCTTGCACAGTAGTGGCAGTGGAATGCCTTGCTTGGGGTGAAATGATTAAAAAAAAATACATGTACTCCGGTGATTCCAGATTGAAATATACATAGTTAAATTATTAAAACTTTTGTTTGTTAGTTTTTTTGTTTTTTTTTGTTTAAACCACTATGTAGAAGTCTGGATTAATCGGCATTCGTTTCTTTTCTTTCTGAAATATTTCATGCTAAACTGTTAGTTCATTGAGAAATATACTATTTCTGACAATATAAGTGATTCTATTATTTTTATATATGAATTCAGTCAGTCAGTTAAGTGCCATGCGCAATACACGCTTGGGCGATCATGTCTCGAAAGAGACATGACTGACTGGGCAGAAGATTATCCCGCAGTAGGTTGCCATTGCTTTCTGTGGTAGACTGGTTGCCGACCAAGGCTATAGAACCCAATCTGTCCTATTATTTAACCCATAACTGGAAGGAAGAGACGGATTAATACCTTTCCCAAGGGTATTTGCGTGTAAGTGAATGCGAGGAATTCAACTGGAATTCAAACTCGGTTCCCCAATTTCTCGTTCCAAGCCGATATCCACTGCGCCACAATATTCTTCCAATTCTTTTCTTGTTTAGTAAATAAGTTCTTTTAAGTCTTTTACATTTATCTAATAAGCTAATGTATACTGTTTTCTCCAGTTTTCTCACCATCCAGTGATACTCTGTATCTATTATTTGGACCTCATCCCAAAGAGAGAAATGTTATCTCCTCCTGTTTCTAAATATGACCTGCCATGTCGGGATTCCCTTTGAATATGGCTCTTTTATATGCATCAAGTCTAACTTACAGGAAATGGCTGGTTTCTCTCTTCTATATTTACACATTTGTATGAGATGCATTATTTTGTAAACTTCCTCATAAGGTTGCAAAGGGTGGTTATATATTATTGAAAAGCATATAAGCAAGTAATGCCCATAAGTCCTTTGGAGTTATTTCCCTATTTTTTCTTTTTATATGTATCTATCTATCTCTCTGGTATGCTCACTGAAGCTACATTGTTGGAGTCTCTGAAGGGTTGTTCACCAATTACTCATCTTAGAAGGTGGGTAATTTTGACTTCACTGGATATTAATAATATGCCTTAATTCTTCTTCTGGCTTTATTGTGATCAAAGCCATTGGTTTTTTGGTCTCATGTTGAAGGCCCGTAAATCTGAGCAAGTTTGTAGAATGAATGAACTGAAATCTGATAACGAAATAAAAAAAAATCAACAATGTTATTCGGCAATAAGAAAGAAGAAAAATATTGATGGAAGGGCTGTTTGAGCTGAATGCAATTTACTTATGAAAAATATACTTGTATAAATATATATATTATTATTTATAAATGGAACTTTGTGTGTGTCTCTGAGTGTGTGTGTGTGTGTATCCATTATCTATAGACTCTGAAACAGCTGAACTGATTTTCTTAAAAATTTACACAGTTGTACTATAAGTGTCTGTGAGTGTTCTTATCTAAGTTTTGTGTCAAGGTACAACCGATAAATATCAAAAATCGATAATCAAAAAAATCGGGTTATAGAAGGAGTGGTCCGATTTTAACCAAATTTAATACACTCATAGACAAAGACATAATAAATGATATTCAGAAGTTTCAAGGTTGCAGTTCTTACAATAGTGCATAAAATCAATAATATATATATATATATATATATATAAAAGGCAAAATGATTGCGTGTGTGTCTGTTTATCTGCCTGTATGTCTGTATTTTTTTCAGCCCTTTTATTTTAGTTTTTGCTTCAGGTTTGGCTCTAAGTAGGTATAATTGTAGTTCTTAGTCTCAGCCATGATATCATTTACTCAGAGGACTTATTTAGCTTCAAAATTAATTTTATGATGAAAAAACTTATTTGATATTGATACCAGGAAATCAAAATTTGACTTACATCCATTCATTTTTCTTTCAGTCTACGGTTTTGCTTTAACTGGAAACAACTATTGCCTTTTAGTTTTTCGTGTCAACATCCAAAGAGTCTAAGCTCCAGGACCATGGATTAGTTTTAAAGGTTTCATTACACCCGAGCAACGCCTGGCTATACTGCTAGTATATTATTATTGTGTGTGTATTTTTTTTTCTATCAGTTGGGCACAAAAAAATTAACTTTTCTTGGTACTGTTCTGATGACTGAGGAGTGATAACTGGTTTTTTATTATTATTATTTTTCCTCTTTTTTTTTTTTTTTTCAAATTGTTAAATAAATAGTTGGTTTCTCCTTTTTGTGCCTCTTAATTATGACTGTTCCTTTCGCTATAATTACATTTTATGCCACTAATAAGATCTTTAACCCTCTAGGGCCATTCATATCATATTTGATACAGTATTTCCCTATAAGGAAACATTTGGTATTTCCCTATAAGGAAACATTTGGTATTCATTGACTGAGCAGTCAGTACTGCTTTCATTTGAAATTTATAAAATATTTCTCTTATAAAATTTTTCAGGAAAATATTTCTTTCAAGGCTTGTTTTCATACTGTATCAAATTTGATACAAATGGCCCTAGAGGGTTAACTTTAGAAAAGTTAAAACTAAAGACTAATTCCTCCAATACAAACTTTGTACATTTTCTGAAATACAGTTTCCTTATTACACTGTCAGACTGTCAGATTTTATTTAATCATTAACATTTTTCTCAATAAAATATTGGGATTAAGCAACTACTGTTGCTAAGATTTCTGGGATATGCTTTTATTTATATAGACAATCTTCTACTTTTATGTGCTATGTACCCTTAAGTACATGTGCGTTGTGCTGAAGTGCATATCGACTCAGAACGAGAAATCTATGTACTAAGTTCAAATTCTAGTTGAATTTCTTGCATCCACTTATGCACAAAAACCCTTGGGAAAGGTATTAATCCATCTCTTCCCTCAAGTTATGGGTTAAATAATAGAACAAATTGGATTCTATAGCCTTGGCTGGCAACCAGTCTACTGCCGAAAGCAATGGCAACCTACTGCAGGATAATCTTCTGCCCAGTCAGTCATGTCTCTTTCGAGATACGATCACCCAAATCATATATCACATATGGCACTTAACTGACTGACCCTTAAGATGTAGGCAGTCATGGTTCTCCACAACTTTCTGCTGTTTGTTGCTCTCAGCAATGTTTTTTTTTGCTATACCTTCTAATCTATTCTGTCAAACATTTACACAAGCTTGTCAGATAGGCCATTTGCTGCTTTTCTCTGTTCCTCATTATGTACCCTAAAACTTTCAACTTTCTGATGTTGTATATGCTGTAACCCTAAAAGATTACTGTGTGAGTAATCATTAAAATGAAGGTTGGGAATAATAGTATATCAAGAAGTACGAGACTTACACACAGTATGAAATAGGTGAACTGCTAGTCAGTAGAATCACTCTACTCTTTACTCCAATAGTGTCCATGTATTTAAGAGGATAGGAACATACCATTACTGTATATAGGTAGGTATAAAACAGAATATGTCCTTTCTGTTTCCATTTTCTCTAAAACTTTGTCAATGCTCATATGTTCAGTCTGTTATTTGCAGCATTCTTCTGTAAAACAACATTTCTGCTGCCTCAAGTCTCTTCTTCAGCTGTGATGGTATGGTCTCACATTAACTGCAATATAAGAGGACTGATAAAAAGCAGTTAAATATGTTTTTTATTTTATTTATTTATTTATTTTTTTTAATAGGATTTTTCTGTTTGCTAATACTTTGCTTAGCTTTTGGAAGACCTTTTTTGCTATTCCAATTTACTTTTGAATTTCAGTATTGCATTTTCCACTCTCAGTTAAAACACTTTCTAGATATTTAAATCTTTGTACTTGCTTGATTTTGGTGCTTTCAGTTTGCATCTTGGGTTATTTATTTTGCCGACAACCTTATATTCACTATTCTTACAGTGGATGGTTAGTCCTTTCTTCTTGCTTTCTTCTTTTTAATACCCTTCTTTTCTGCTTTTAACACTGTCATTTGCATATCTTATGTTGTTAGGAATGTGTCCACCATTAAAGAATCCTGGTAGAACTTTTAATTTTCTTAGGATCCTCTCATTGCAAAGGTTAAATAGGTCTAGTGGGAAGACTGTTATAATCTGCTTCAAAATAGATTTCTTTCTAATTGACCCCACATCAAAACATGTCAGTCATGTGTGAATGCTACAGAAATAAAATAAATGTCACTCACTGTGTGGGGGCTCTAAGCATTGCATCCAACTCATCAAACAAATCTGAAATTTAAACATCAGAACCAAATACAAACTTTGCTGCTAAAGTAAAATCATGACAGAAAATGCTGAATAATGTATCCACCCTGACTGCTTAAAAGGACAGGCCAGTAGACAGGCAGTCATAGAGTTCACCTTGGCCCTGAGTCAGTCAGTTAAGTGCCATATGTGAGACATGTTTGGGCAATCATGTCTCGAAAGAGACGTTACTGACTGGGCAGAAGATTATCCTGCAGTAGGTTGCCATAACTTTCTGCAGTAGACTGGTTGCCAGCCAAGGCTATAGACCCAATCTGTCCTGTTATTTAACCCATAACTGGAAGGAAGAGACAGATTAATACCTTTCCCAAGGGTATTTGTGCGTAAGTGAATGCAATGAATTCAGCTGGAATTCAAACTCGGCTCCCTGATTTCTCATTCTGAGCCGATATCCAATGCACCACAATGCACATTAGAGTGAACAAAAATAACGCTGCCTCAAAAAGCACAGCAACTTTTGGAAGAAAATGCCCACGGAAAAAAGACATCATGTATTGTCAAATGCAAGGAATTCAACTGGAATTTGAATCATCCCGAGCTGATATCCACTGCACCATAACACATATCTAAGTTGGCCCTGGGACAGCTGACCCAAAAGCTTTAACACCAAACCCATATGCTACTGACTCTCTCAAGCTCCAGGTCACTTCCTCACCCACAAAGAAGCATTCCACCTTTATTCTTTATACTGGCAATATGGAAAAAATTATTTTGATGTATCCTAT
Source organism: Ascarosepion bandense (assembly GCA_037127315.1). Classification (NCBI taxonomy): domain Eukaryota; kingdom Metazoa; phylum Mollusca; class Cephalopoda; order Sepiida; family Sepiidae; genus Ascarosepion; species Ascarosepion bandense. The sequence continues at coordinate 2,123,065 of JBBBDQ010001668.1, forward strand.
CTACTGTTGTTTCTGTCTCACCAGCAGGACTTTGTTGTTTTTATTTCTCATCAATTTAAATTCTGTTTGAAATACAAAAAAGAATTTTGCATATTGAAAATATTAAATTTAATCTATTATCTTTAAAATAATTTTAAAAATGTTTAAACCTTAGGTAAATCCATTTATGAGATACTAGCAGTATAGCCCGGCATTGCTCGGGTGTAATGAAACCTTTAAAACTAATCCATGGTCCTGGAGTTCAGACTCTTTGGACATTGGCACGAAAGACTAAAAAGCAATAGTTGTTTCCAGTTAAAGCAAAACCATAGTCTGAAAGAAAAATGAATGAATGTAAGTCAAATTTGGATTTCCTGGTATTGATATCAAATAAGTTTCTTTCATCGTAAACTGAATTTTGAAGGCTAAATAAGTCCTCTGAGTAAATGATATCATGGATGAAACTAAGAACTACAATTATACCTACTTAGAGCCATACCCAAGCAAAAACTAAAACAAAAGGGCTGAAAAAAATACAGACATACAGGCAGATAAACAGACACACACACAAACATCTTGCCTTTTATATAAATATATATTATCGATTTTCTGCACTATTGTAAGAACTGCAACTTTGAAACTTCTGAGTATCGTTTCTTATGTCTTTGTTTATGAGTGTATCAAATTTCATTAAAATCGGACCACTCCTTCTATAACCCAATTTTTTCGATTATCAATTTTCGATATTTATCGGGGGTATCTCAACACAAAACCTAGCTAGCAACACTTGCAGATGCTTATAGTACAACTGTGTAAATTTTCAAGAAAATCTGTTCAGCTGTTTTGGAGTCTATAGGTAACGGACGCACATAGACACACGCACACACATAAAGTTCCATTTATAAATAAGTTTAGATCTAGATAATACAATGTTTGTTGTGGAAAAGCTGATTTATATAATAAAATCTTTTATTCGTTCTTCCCCATCTTTTGTTTTAATTCTGCTTCGATTTACTTTAACCGGTGTTCACACTTTGGTTGTTATGGTAACAGCCATTTTACTTTTGTATTTAGTTATTGGTTGGTTGTTTTGTTTTTATGGCATATCAACCTCGGAGGGTCATTTAACGCCAACTAAATTTTATTTATTTATTGCTGGTGATACCTTTTTCTTTCCAACAGTTTATTGTTGTTTTTGTTTTTTCATATAAGTTTTGTGTCTAGTAATACTTTTTTCTTTTTAAGTATCAAGATTCATTGGGATTTGTTTTTAAGAGCAGGGTCCCCAAGTCCTACCCTTGTTATTTAACCCTTAACTGGAGGGAAGGGATGGATTAATACCTTTCCCAAGGGTACCAGTGCTTAAGTGAATGCAGGGTATTCAACTGGAATTCAAACTCAGCTCACTGATTTCTCTTTGCGAGCCAATATCCACTGCACCACAATGCACATCCATCACTAAAACACTTACAGCACCTGGTATTCCCAAGCAGTCACCCATCTAAGTACTGACCAGGCTCAATTTTGCTTAACTTCGGTGATCAAGTGAGAACCGGTGTATTCAATGGGATAGGCCATAAGCCTTTGTATTTAGTAATCTTTATGGAAAGTAAATCTTTTATTTATTCAATGCTCTCTGTACACTGTTCCTGTTTGGATATTAATTTATCATTTCATGTACATCACTGACAGAATTGTGACCTAGAGGAATATGGGGATAAACATTGCTCAGAGCTACAAAGGATAGGAAGTTGTGGAGAGCCATATAAATGTATGGCAGAACAGGAGCTGGAAGGGATAGTAAGGAGACAAATATTGCTCAGAGCCGCAAAGTACGTTATAGGTTACCATAATTACCGACATCCTGAAGGGACGTGCCACAAAAAGTTGTTGCTTCTGCTTATTCCACTGAATCAAAATGGGAGAATTTTATTGCTTTATTTAGAGATTGAACTTCTGACTACCAAGTAACTGCAAGCACTTAACTGGTCCATGAGGCTATCATCCTATAGAAATTTTAGAAGATTAAACTTAATGTCTGTTCTTTCCCTCTCCAAGGTATTCGTATTTCTTCGAGGCTTACTACAGTTTTATCTTTATTGTTCTTATCACAGCATTTCAGCTGCTTGCCTCTCTGAGTGTCTGTTGCACTTAGTAATCATCAGGTAATTTTTGAACCAAACTTTTTAATTCTGTCCAAGGGAATATGTTGTCCTCATTTCTAGCTTTCTTCTTTGTGGATTTCTAAAATTGTAACTGTTATTTTATTTTCTGTGCCGGTTTGTTTTTCCATTGAGTCTGAGTATTACTGCACCATGTAGCTCTGGGACTGGACTGATAACTTCCAGAGGGTGGGATGAATTTATGCTCAAGTGCTTTTTTTTTTTTATCTCCCAGTTTAAAATGTGATAAAAACAAGATGAGGATGTTAGTTTGAAAGGGCCATTGAACTTATTACCACAGTCTTTGATTTTTAGTGTTTTTTTTTCTGCATTTGTTGAAAAATCACAAATAAAAAACTGGTAAGTCATCAAGTGTATTGTTTAATACTACAGGGAGGGGATCTGACTTCATATGTAAGATCTCTAAATTTTATTTGTACAAACAGCAGATGGAGAATGTGTCCAATGTTATGCTGTGACTTGTCAGCTCTATTAGAGAGGTTACTGTGCATATATGATAGTAAGACTTCTATGAAAGATAGAAATAAGATGTGTATAAGAGAGAGTGAGTGGTAAAAAGATGTGTATAAGAGAGAGTGAGTGGTAAAAAGATGTGTATAAGAGAGAGTGAGTGGTAAAAAGATGTGTATAAGAGAGAGTGAGTGGTAAAAAGGTGAAATTGAAAACAAAGGAAGTGGGTAAAGAAAGATGAAGAAAAATGGTTGATAGATAAAAGCTTTGTGGAAAAGTTTGAGTTTCTCGCGAATCTGAGAGAAAACAGATGGGCTGGATGGAATGTAGATCCTTTTTGTAAACAGTTGAAGTTATCAGAAAATTTCTTTTACTTAATGCAAGTGTTAAAAGTTTCTGAGGCTGAATCAAAGTAGTCAGCAGGATGGGGGTGTGCTTACCTTCAACTTAATCTAAGTTCTCATAATGCACACAACTTTATGAAAGTTTAGAATTTTATACAAATCCAGCAGTTGGGCCTTTTTAGATAAGGATAGATGGGAATGGAATGGAAGTGGGAAGATTGTGCTTTCTAATTTGCCCAATGGAAGTAAGTCTGTCTGACTTGAAAATCATCAGTCAAAAGTTAGATTTTTACTTAAATTTTATTTTTTATTTATTTTTTTAAAAATTTTATTTTTGCTACATTATTTTTTTTAATACATTTTGTTATACATTTTGTTTATTTTTCTCTTACACTTTCTTCAACACTCTTTGTAATTAAATTTTCCTGTTTCTTAATACCATTTTTAGATTTTGGAAGGCATCTTTTGACCATTGTAATGCACCTTTGCATTTTGGTGTTGCATTTTTCGTCATCTATTAAAACAGTTCCCAAATATATATATAAACTTCTGTACTTGCTTGATTTTGACATATCGAATTCAAAGCGGTCTTCTTGTTTACAAACATAAATCCTATCTTTTACAGTTGATGATTAGTATTTTTTTTTGCTTTTGTTCTTTCTGTGTCTACCATCATCTGCATATCTTATTTTCCTAAGATTGTGCCCACCAATAATAAAACTGTTAGGATTTCTAGTTGTTTTATGAATTCCTTGCTGTAAAAGTTGAATGAATCTGTTAAGATGCATCTATTTAATAATGAATCTGTTAAGATTAATAATGAATAATAATTAATATAATAATAATTAATATAATAATTAATAATGAATAATAATTAATAATGTTAATAATGAATCTGTTAAGATGCATCTATTTCTTAAGCCCACTTCTAATTTTGTGTACTTAATTAATTTTCTATGTATTTGCAGATTCTTTACTCCCCATATAAGTTCTAGATTACTCTAATTCTTCTTCATAGTCGTATCCCTTCAAGACGTAAGCAACCACGGACTTCCATTTGTCCCTGTCTCTTGTCACTCTCAATATTTTTCCTCTTGCTATCTCTCCCAAACCTTGTTCTGCCATCCATTTGCTCAAGCCAATCAAATATGTTTTGTGCTGCTTTTCTCTGTCTATCTTTCCTTTTATTTCTCCAGGCCCTCTTTCCTCATTATGTGTTGAAGGAACCTCATCTGTCTCTCTCTGATGTTAATTAGGAGTTTTCTTCTTATTTGCATCCTCTCCAACACATCATTGCTTCTGTTCTCAGTCTATGCTATCCTCAGCATCCTTCTGTAGAACCACATTTCTGCTCTCTCAAGCCTCTCATTTTTTGTAGCAGTTAAAATAGATATTGATAATCAGTCAGTCAGTTAAGTGCCATGCGCGATGCACACTTGGGCGATCATGTATCGAAAGAGACATGACTGACTGGGCAGAAGATTATCCTGCAGTAGGTTGCCATTGCTTTCTGTGGTAGACTGGTTGCTGACCAAGGCTATAGAACCCAATCTGTCCTATTATTTAACCCATAACTGGATGGAAGAGATGGATTAATACCTTTCCCAAGGGTATTTGCGCGTAAGTGAATGCAAGGAATTCAACTAGAATTCGAACTCGGTTCCTTGATTTCTCATTTTCTCATTCCAAGCTGATATCCATTGCACCACAATGCACATCCATAAATATTACGTCCCTGGGTGGGCCTGAACCACCAACCTGTTGGTTAACAGCTGATAATAATATTATATTGATAATAACCAGACAAATTAATAGATTGGACCAAATATCAACTGGTTAGAGAAGTTTTCTTGTATTCTTCATACTATATTAAGTATAGTATGAAAAATTTAAATCTCTGATATTTGATTTTGCTTAGATTACTAATCTGTCTTGTTTTGGAATCATGACGTTTAATCCACAAGGCTTAAACTAGGGCTCAAAATTTGATTTAGTTTTGACATTTTTATTCAACTTCAGTCAATGCTGTTTGTTTAATTGTAGCCTTCACATTTTGATTAATGTTTGAACTTAAGTTTACAGTGTCTGAAATTTAATGATAAGCAACAATGAGGCTGAGGCAGAAAATCTGTGAGAATTGTATGATTAAAATTTTATTCTTGGTGACAAGTTTGCATAAACATAAACCAAAATTCTGGTCAGATAAAAAAAGAAATAAAATACATTTGTGTAGTAGGAACATTATCATCATCATCATTATTATTATAACCATCATTATTATTCTTATCATTCTTATTCTCATCATCGTTGTTTTTAACCTTATCATCCTTCTTCTTCTTGTCATTCTTCTTCTCGTCATCATCCTTCTTTTTAACTTTCTTCGTATCATCATCCATCTTCTTATCGACATCATACATCTTCTTATCATCCATCTTCTTATCATCTTCTTATCACCATCATCCAACTTATCATCCATCTTTTTTTTATCATCATCCATTTTCTTATCATCCATCTTATCATCATCCATCTTGTTCTCATCATTATCACCATCCATCTTCTTCTTATCATCATCATCCATCTTATTCTTATCATCATTCTTTTTCTTATTCTTATCATCATTCTTTTTCTTATCTTTTGCTTTACTGTTTAATCTTTTACTTTACCAGTTGAGGGTAAGGCAAGATATGCATTCTGTTTCCAAAAATTCTGACTTTTAAGTGGTACTTAACACGTACAATATATATTTTCTTTTATATGAGAATTCTCTCCTGGTGAGTAAATGAGAAGTCCCACAGAGTGCAAGGTTTTGAGTCTCTTTTAAACTGGGAAGAGATTTTGTTAACATTTTTGCCTGTATCTTTTTTAATCACATCAAAGTTTTAAAGGAGTTTATGTTTTTAAATCATTTCAGTACAAGTAAGGCAATATAGCCACTAAGATGCAAGTGGTGACTGAGTGTGAAAGAATATAGAAAAAGCTTTATTAAAGGCAGAGAAAAATAACTCTTTCAAGACAAGACTGACTAGGCAGAAGATTTTTCTCTCAGTAGGTTTCCATTTCTTTCTGTAGTAGACTGGTTACCAACCAAGGCTATAGAACCCAATCTGTCCTGCTATTCAACTCATAGCTGAAAGGTATTTGCCCATAAGTGAATGCAACAAATTCAACTCATTTTCAAACTTGGCTCTCTGATTTCTCATTCTGAGCTGATCTAGTAATGTGCTTCAATTTTTAGGTACTGAAAACGGAAGCTCATCAGAACAACGTAGCGCAGTGTTCAAATTTCAGAATCCTTATATTTATTATCATGACTACTTTTATGATTTTTTTTTATAAAATGAAATTGAAGACAATATATAAAATATTGAGAAAATCTCCAAATATTTTTCAACACATTTTTTTTTTACTATGCTGTTCACCCTGTATGACTTACAAGGACCAGGTTCTGGGTATGACGGTAAACTGCATCCAGCAGCAAGGCCTCTTATTAGGAGGTTGTGAACCACTTCTTAATTGCTGTTGTTCCCAGGTCTACCCTGACTCGAAGTAGTAGCACCTGTTAGGGTTCCATCTATGGGCAAATGGTTAACCCCCAAACTGGGGTCAAAACACTATGAAAGTATAAAAATAGACTTTTATAGAAAAATATACATTTTTGAAGGAAAAAAAGATTGCCATAATACAGTTTTGAAAAAAAAATTATTACCAGTAATAAATTTTTGAATACAAAACTAGAAGATATCTTCAGTTTTCTAAAATAAAAAAAATTAAAATTAAAAAAAAATTATCAAAATCTCACTAAATCAATCTTCTCACTATAACTGAGCATAAAAAATATCTTAAAACCGCACCTTTTTGGCATCAGAGGTTGATATGCTGTTAAACAAAACTCAAACTCACAAGGGCCACTGTGAAAGATAATGCTTAAACCCTGATTTGAACAGGCTAAGATTGTAGTAATTCAGGAAACAGATTCTTGGGTCTTGGCTCCATACAGTAGTGATTTGGAACTTACATATTTTCAAAGGAATACAACGGAAATGAGGGTAGGACAAAGGAGTTTAGTTCCTCTGAACGCTGTTCATGGACATAGCAGTAACGACATAAATATATAAAAAGTGTTTTAACTCAGGATGAAAATAGTGACAACAAAATCCTAAGGTTCACTAGAATTGCAGAATATGCCTTCTGAAAGCTAAGCAATATCTTAAACAGAAAAATTTTGTTAGAAACAAACAAAAGAAGTACTGAAGTGTTACAAAGTATTAATGCTCTATATAGGTAGTGAATGCTTGACTATATCATCAAAGATGAAGAGACTAGAGGCAATGGAAATGTGGTTTTACAGGAGGATGCTGGGAATATCATGGACTGAAAATGTGAGCAGGGATTAAGTTTTAGAAAAAATGTAAACAAAAAGGTTCATTTACATTTAGTATGAGAAAGAAATAGTTGAAATTTCAAGATACATAACGAGGAAAGAGGAACTGGAATATTTGACACTCACAGGACATGTTCAATTTATTTCAATTATTATTACTTACATAATTTTTTTTTTTTGATCTTTTCATTTCTTAGCAGGCAATAAAGCCACTGAGATGCAAGGGGGTTACAGAGTGTTAATGAGGGGAAAAAAAAACGCTATTAAGGAGGGAAGACAATAAAACAAACATTAAGAGGACAGAAGATAACAGTTAACCTTGCATTTAAATTTTTGAAGATCAAACATGACTGAGAAACAAGAAGCAGGCAGTGTTTCACAAGCTAGAAGTGTAATAGAAGAAACTGCTAACATAGAACTTACAGTTATTCCTAGCCATTTCAACTGTAAATTGAGCTTTTTTTTGCCAATCTTGTCAGTCAGTTACGTACCATACGTGAAACACACTTGGGCAACCATATCTCGAAAGAGACATGACTGACTGGGCAGAAGATTTTCTCACAGTAGGTTGCCATTGCTTTCTGCAGTAGACTGGTTGCCAACCAAGGCTATAGAACCCAATCTGTCCTGTTATTTAACCCATAGATGGAGGGAGAAGCAATGGATTAATACCTTTCCAAAAGGTATTTGTGCATAAGTGAATGCAATGAATTCTATTGGAATTTAAACTTGGCTCTCCGATTTTTCATCTCAAGCCGATATCCACTATACCACAATGCACATCCCATACGATTCTGTTTTACTGTATCAGAACTTATCAGTGCAGCTAGATTAATCATTTGCTTCAGGCCAGGATCAAAATCTGATTGATTTGTCATCAGATGGATATCTTTCCGCTACGCTATCTAATCTAGTACTGTGCTTAAATTCATAAAGTCTAGGTACCTCAGAGGAAATTTCATCAGAGCAATTAACATGAAAGTATTTATAAAAAAGACACAGGGTAGAAAAATGACTGGAGCCTAAATTACAGATTCTTCTTTGGATTTTATCAAAAATCTCTAAATATCACAAGTACCAGATCAGATGTTTACAAACAAACTGATATGGCTTGATAATTTGTGCACATTCTTTGGTGGGCTTTAAGCTGAAAAATTGTTTTTTGTATTTTATTTCTTTTGTTTTTCTCATTTGGTTGACTTATTTTATTATTTACTCTCATTTAATTTTTAAATTACAGGCATGCCTCAATTAATAGGCATTCAATTAATGCGTTTTTGAAAAGTGCACTAAAATTTTTACATACCACATTTCAATTAGTGCAGTAAACATTCTTCATTTTAACCATAGTAATTGAAAATTGATTTTTTATATAGTTACTGATGTACACATTAGTCACACTAATTGAGGGATTTTACTAGATTAGCAGATTTTACATTACAGTAATTCTCACTTATCCATTGGGAATATGTTCAAAGAACATCAACATGTTCCTGAAAATGCACTTTGTTTACATCAGTGTAACCACATGTGCAGCTTACTGTGCCATGATTTTCCCATTTAGTTTTCTATGCCAGTGTATTTAAGCGGTTTTGTATCCATTATTTTCTATAACCTTGGCATCTAAAAGAAAAGAAAAAAAATTGAATTTAACAGTATCACAAAAGTTTCAATTGATCAGTCTTATTTTTGATAACTCTGGTCTGTTGGCATTATTGGATAAAGGTTACCCCCCCACACACACACACTTTTGTATGTTAAAACAAGATATGAGTATATATATCACACCTATCTATATGAATATGTCTGCTCTATCACTGATATTGAGCACTTTTAAATAAGTACCATGCATATATAATATGTAAACAATATAATATATATAACAAATTGCATATATATATATATATATATATATATATATATATACATACACTTTTCACACACACACACATATATATATATATATTGTAACAGTTATAGAACTTGTAGGTTTTTTTACCAGCTGTTCATGCATTTACTTTTATAAAGAGTGCTTGATACAATGTAGAGCATTATATATATGTATTTTCCATTTGTTAACCAGTTATTACATGACCTACGTTTCTACCAAAGTGGTTTCTTCAGGTGATTCATTTTACCGTTTACCGGTTTTTAAGAACACTCATGTAACAGTGTTTTTTTTTAATGTGCAATTTTTAAAATTACAAGGAATTATGGCGTTTTCATCCATGGTTGTATGAACCTAAGAGGTATTTTCTAGTATGGTTACGCTTTGTCATAATTTCCATTCTTTCATTCAACAGTTTGCTTTTGTTTGGGAATAGCATAATCTCTAATTTTTCTTCTTGGCACAGTCTACATATTTTGCAGGTGTTGTAAGGCTTGGCTGTCATTACTATACTCCATGTTATGTCTGGGTTTTTTCTATATTTTGATTTTAATTTCCACATGTGGCTAGCCAATTTTGTACAGTTTTTTAAGTTAAGTTTTCTATTTTGAATGTATACCTGTGATTGAACCACTTGGTCTTTAAAGGGTCTTTGGTTGAACCCAAATATATTTTATTTTGGCCATTTGGGTCATATGCCTTTGCCTTGTAAATGATTTCTTTTGTATTACAAAGTCCTTGAAGTGGACATTTATTTTTGTCCCTGTAGTTGCATTCTTTATTAGTGGTTTTGTTTTGTACACTGCTATCTAGGTTTTTAGCGTTCTATTTTTTTATGAAACTATCTAAATTACTAGTGCAACTATAACTTAGCTTGATTGTGTTTCTGTTGAAAATTTTGTTTAGGTCTGATCCTTTTGGAAAGTGTCTATCAGTTTAAAAAATATTTGTCTTCGAAATGGCTGAACCAATTTTCTTAAAAATTTACACAGTTGTACTATAAGTGTCTGCGAGTGTTCTTAGCTAGGTTTTGTGTCGAGGTACTCCTGATAAATATCGAAAATCGATAATCGAAAAAATCAGGTTATAGAAGGAGTGGTCTGATTTTAATCAAATTTGATACACTCATAGACAAAGACATAAGAAACGATATTCAGAAGTTTCACGGTTGCAGTTCTTACAATAGTGCAGAAAATTGATTATATATATATATATATATATATATATATATAAGGCAAGATGTTTCTCACCAAACTTCACACAAATATTCTTTAGGCTGAGTCTGAGCTCCAGGACCATGGATTAGTTTTAAAGCTTTCATTACACCCGGGCAACTGATAGTTTTTATATAAAGTTATCTACCCCAAAATGCCAACATCAGGTTGTAGAAACTAAAATAGAACAAGTAAAGAAATTTAAATGCCTGAGAAGTGTGCCGACAGAAGATGGAAAGTGCAATGTTAAGATTCAAAGACACATTGGCATGGCCAAGGATGCATTTCAAAAGCTAACCAGAGTACTGAAAGACAGGAAAATCTCATTGGAAACAAAGAGAGTTCTTGACTGCTATATGATGTCTGTCCTTCTGTATTGAAGTGAATGTTGGATGATCTCCTCAAGGGTGAAGGTTAGGCTTGAGGCAGCACAAATGTGGTTTTACAGAAAGGATACCATAGATGGAGCACACGAGCAACGATGAGGTGTTGGAGAGGATGAAAATGAAGAGAAAACTCATACTTAATATAAAGAAAAGACAGATGAGGTTTCTGGGACATGTAATGAGGAAGGAGGGCCTGGAAAACTTAGTACTCAGAGAACAGCTAGGGAGATGGGGAAAACAGTGTGAGACCTACTTGATAGGTCTGAGCAAATAGATGGCAGAACAGGGTTTGGGAGAGATACCACTAGGAAGAATTTTGAGAGTGACCAGAGACAAAGCCAAGTGGAAGTCCATGATCGCCTATGTCCTGACGGGACATGGCAAATGAAGAAGATATAAACAAGTGAATATTAGTAAAAAGAAAAAAATTTGATTTTAAGTTTTAAATTTCAGCCTCTTTTCTCTTTCATATGCATATCTAGTGACATTAACATAAACATCCTATCCTGCATATGATGACAAAACTACAATTAGTGGCAAGGTCTCTGATCAGAAGGTTTTTAAGGTTGAGGCCAAATCGTGAATCCCAAACTGGAGTTAAAACTTCAATGTATATAAATACATTTTCATAGTTAAAAATTAACAGCAATAGATTTTTGTAAAAAGAAAAAAATTACCGGCAACAGATTTAAATAAAAAAAAGAAAAATTACTCAAACTCCCAAGAAAATTCCATTTTGACATTAAAAGACCCATAAAGGGTTGCTATGCCATTAAACAAACATATAAGCATCACTTTTGTCTGAAATCTCACAAGACAAAATAAATTCCATAAGAGTTCTTTTCCACTTTGTCTTCCTGTATTCTGATATACAAAAATTTATATAGTTTTCTAATGATGAAAGATATTTACAAATGCGTGTGCAAACTATTCCAAACAAAATTCTCAATTTTTTTAATTTTTTGTATTTACGAATAAATGCATAAATAAATATTAAGGAATGTTACTAGATTCTTTGAAAATGTCAAAATAAAAATGTCAAGCATGTCATTCGTTTCATGACTACTTGTGTCACGATTACTTGTGTCAAGTGTTTTACTCATTAGGAAAGAAAAGATTTTATTTATTTACAGGGTGCGATGTGTAAATTGTCACACAATTTATACTTTCAATTGTGTGCATTGTTTTTGATTTTGTCAACAGCACAGTGTAGCAAGGTCAGTTGAGCACCACCATTTGTAAGAAAAAGATCCCCATGATGCAGTTTACTCCGCCAGAGATTTGGAAACAATATGCTTTACTGGTTGTCATTTGCACTGGCAGCTCCAATAAAAACATTTCGGAAAATTTGGGTATCAATCTGAAAACAGTGCAGAGAATTTGGAAAAAGTCGGATGAATTTAATGGCGATTACAAAGGTGTTTGGAGTGATCTCTAGTGATAGCAATGTTGTGCCTCCATTCATCTTTTCACAGGGCCTTAGACTCAAAACAGAGGCCTATATCATGAGAAGATAGTGCTGTCCTGGACTACTCTGCATCATGCCACATAAGCAGGAGTACCCTGTCATGTGTGTCAGACAATTTCTACAGCCACATCATCCCTTACATCTGGCCACCTAAGCTCCCAGACTGCAAATCCCTGGACTATGTATCAGGCACAATTGAGTGAGAGACCAACAAAACTCTTTGCAACACCAACAATAAACTGAAGGCAAAGATTATGGCAGCATTCACCAACTTAAACAAGGAGACCATCTAGAAGAGTTGCAGGAGATTCCAAATAAATTTTGGAGGTGTAGTTGTAGCTAATGGCATTTTTATAGAATAGATTTACTCTTTAGTATTTCAAGATATTTTTGTGTAATTTTGGTAAATATATCTATTAAAATGAGATGTCAGTGTTATTTTCATTTTTGTGTCATTTAGACAATAATTTATCCATTACACCCTGTTGAACTACTCATAAGTTAATTTTGTTCCACTTGTTTATTTGAATTTAATCTCAGATAAATTGATTTTATTTATATTTTAGCTTTCTTTTTAAAAGTAGCCCGTAATAGTGAGCTTGTATTTCTCTGGTGTGCTCAGAAATATTTTCACTTTTCAAGACATGTGTGTTAGTGCTGTTCTATATGCAAAAACTTGTCTCAGTATCTACCTAGAATTGGCACTTTCTAATTAAAATGCCATTATTCTGACAAGTATCTTAATCTTTTTTGTTTTGATCAATTAAGTTTCCCTAGTACACTTTCCAGCTTTGAAGTTCTCAAATGAATTATTATTATTCTTTGAATATCCTTATCTTGAATGTGTGGGTAGCTTAATGGTTAGCAGGGCAGAAAACTAAAGTGGCAGACTAAATTCAGTAGGTTCTTTTTGTATTGACTTCAGGCTTATACCCATATGAAAGGCATGAATTTTTTTTTTTAATCATATCACCCCAAGCAAGGCGGTAATGCCACTGATGTGCAGGGGGCTACGCAAGAGTGAAAAGATTTGGAAAAGAGAAAGCCGGAAACCACATCCTAAACAGGAAACAAGGGATGAGCCTCTTCACCTGTTCAATAGATGTGGGTGGAGTGTGAACCGGGCGATAGTTTAGTCTATCTACTCCACTCTTTTTATAGGTCAAATAGTGTACATTGGGCTTTTTAAGCCTAAGTAGAGCACCTTGGAGAAAATATTGGAAATCATTTAAATATTTTCTCAAGGACAGTAACTGTTAATATAGAAATTATAGATATGAAAGAAAAAGTTTAAAAGTAAATTGGCTTGTGATATTTATTTTATTGTCAGTTTGAACACGATTTCCTGCTTTCGTTCATGTTCTGTGCCTAATTTCCATTGGAATAGCCGAAAAATCCGCAAAAATCTTAGTTTTTGGAAATGGATGACACTGATGACGTCATCATATTGTCAACTAATAAATCCGGGCAATTTTCTCTGTGCCCAGTGTTTTTTTTTAGCATCAGCTATGGCCCTGTATATATATATGCAAGTTGGGAAGATTAGCTGATTACAAATCACCTGATGAAACTGAAAGGTCAAAGCCAAGGTAGTGTAATCAGCTGATCCTCTTAAATATCTAAAACCTCTACATGTCAAAGCTTCATTTTCCTTCAAATATGTATTGAACACTTTCTAATGCAAGTGTTTACTGGTCTAATTTTAAGCTAACCTAAAACTGTTTAGTAATATATATAACACAAACACATTACTTACAGTTAGACTGGTGTCCCCATCTTTGTTATTATTACAATGTTTAAGCCATTGTGTCCACTGTCCTTCTGTGTGTGTGTGTGTGTGTATGTGTGTGTGGATGCATTACAAGCACACACAAACACATGCACCCATTATTTATAGTTGGACCAATGTCCTTATCTTTATTATCATCATGTTTCAACCATTGTGTCCTTGTTTTTTTTTTGTGTGTGTGTACATTGCAAGCATACACACACACATTACTTACAGTTGGACTGATGTCCTCATCTTCTCTGTTATTATTACAATGTTTCAGCCATTATGCTCTGTTTTCGTCAGTTGTTTTTCAATCTGGATAACCTTAAAAAAAATTTTGAACCCTTATTTAATCTGCAAATGTAGATTGTTCCACTAACACATCAAGAAATCCAGAAGAGATAACTGCTGAAATATTGTGATAATAACAACAGGAGTTTACTATGAATAGGGGAAACTCATCAGCCCAGAAACTGAGGCATAAATCTATGATGCCGTTCACCATGAACCTTAAAAAAGGTCATTTAAAAGAATCATGGCCTTAAATTAGAAAGTGCCAATTCAAGATAAATGTTGAAATGTACTTGTATAGAGGAATATTGTCAGGTATATTACATAAATATAATAATCTCCTGTTACCTGTGGTGAATATATTCCAAGACCTACAGTGGCTACTACTTTCATATGCCATGTCCCTTCAGGACATAGGTGATTATGGATTTCCACTTGGCCTTGTCTCTTGTTGCTCTCAGTATATTTTCCTCTTCTCCCAAACCCTACTCTGCCATCTATTTGCTCAGGTCTATCAAAATGTCCTGCACTGCTTTCCCCTGTCTCTCTTTCTTGTGAGTATTAGATTTTCCATGTTATCTTTCCTCATTATGTGTCCCAAGAACCTCAGCTGTCTCTTCCTGATGTTAATTATGAGTTTTTTTCTTGTTTGCATCCTCTCCAACACCTCATCATTGCTCTCGTATTTGGCCCATGGTATCCTCAGTATTCTTCTGTAGAACGTTTCTGCTGCTTCGAGCCTCTACTTCATCCTTGAGATCATCCAACATTCACTGCCATACAGAAGAACAGATATCATGTAGCAGTTCAGCACTCTTTTCTTTGTTTCCAATGAGATTTGTCTGTCTTTCAGTATTCTGGTTAGCTTTTGAAATGCGTCCTTGTCTATACCAATGTGTCTTTGGATCCCAATGTTGCACTTTCCCTCCTCTCTTAGAAAATCTTCCCAGATATTTAAATTTCTTTACTTGTTTTATTTTAGTTTCTTCAACCTGTAGTTGGCATTTTGAGGTCTTCTTTTTGCTGATGACCATACATTGTTTTTTTTTAAGTTTATGCTCTGTTTTTTCTTCTCACTTTTTCTTGCTATCTTTTATCGGAGGTCCAGCATTTTTTTTTGTGTCTATCAAGGATTTTATTTCCCTCAGAATTGTTTTGCTGTATAAATTGAATAGATCTGGTGAGAAAACATATCCTTGGCTTACACCCCTTTCTACTTTTGAATAATTGCTGAATTCATTTCCTATCTGTACACAAGCAGTTTGCTGCCAATATAGATTCTTGATTACCCTAATGTCTTTTTACAGATAGTTAAAAAAAAATGAGAAAGAAAATGTTTGATGCTTACATAATTTGTTTGAAATTAATATTGGTTTGCTAGTTAAAAGACTACCTAAAACTGTACAGATGACCAAAAACAACCAATAATAAAACTGGATGATTATTACAATATTTTCTTAACTACACGAAGAATAAGATATTTTTATCATTGTACTGTATTAACCTCAGCAAATAATATATTTTCTTTGCTAATTAATTCAATAATTTTTACTTTTTCACTTAAAGAAAGTACTTTGTTATTTCTTAATCTAAATTGTCAACACCACTTTTCTTGCACTCAGAGATGATTAAGTAAAACTTGTGAATTACTTGTAAGAATTATCCCTACCTTGTTTGTCGGGAGAGCTAAGTGGCACTGTTTTAGAATGAAAAGTAAAGGACACATTCTTTCTACTTTTTGGCTCATTCAGAAACAGGAAGCAGTAAGTAGCAGATGTGCGCAATCTTCCCATCAGGGAAGACTTCTTAGTTCCTGCTAAGCTGACGAGTTAATTGTAAACAAACTATGCAGAACACTCTCTTCCCCTCTCACTTACACTGTTCCTTCTCTTACTGTTTTTCTCTCTTTCTCACTCTTCCTCTTTTTTCTTTTTTCTTCTCTTTCTTCCTCTCTCTTCTCCTCTTTCTTGCTCTTGCTCTCTCTTCTCCTCTTTCTCGCTCTCTCTTCTCCTCTTTCTCGCTCTTGCTCTCTCTTTTCCTCTTTCTCGCTCTTCCTCTCTCTTCTCCTCTTTCTCGCTCTCTCTTCTCCTCTTTCTCGCTCTTGCTCTCTCTTCTCCTCTTTCTCGCTCTTGCTCTCTCTTCTCCTCTTTCTCGCTCTTGCTCTCTCTTCTCCTCTTTCTTGCTCTTGCTCTCTCTTCTCCTCTTTCTCGCTCTCTCTTCTCCTCTTTCTCGCTCTTGCTCTCTCTTCTCCTCTTTCTCGCTCTTGCTCTCTCTTCTCCTCTTTCTCGCTCTCTCTTCCTCCTCCTCTTTGCCGCTCTCTCTCTTTCTTCTCCCTTTTGTCACTTTTCCTCCCTTTCTCATGCTCACACACACACACACACACACACACACACACACACACACACACACACACACACACACAAATATTTTATTTCCTCCCCTTTTTTTTTAATGTTTGTACACACAAATATTTTTTCTTTGTTTTGAGAGCTATATTATTTGATATAAATATAAAATTCCTGCACATGCCAAATTTTTCTTTTCAAAACTGTTGAGATTGTTTTTTTTCAAAATGTTTAATGCAGTTTTCATCTCAGCTGAAACCAGTTCTAACCTTTCACCACCACTAACAGCACCCTATCCATTCCATTCCAAACTGGTAGCACCCTCTCACAACAATAGTAACTCTCCAGTTAGGTGACTTGATTTTGTTATTCTGATGGAAATAGAAGTACTTTCTTTTAGATGGGAAGCAAATTACTTGGGGAATAATATATATATATATATATATATATATATATATATATATATATATAGTAGACATTGAATTTAACACCCAGAGGCAACATTGTTTCATGTTAAATGCAATTGTTAGGCCATGACAATTGCATTTAGTTTGAAACACTGTTGCTTCTGCGTGTTGACTTCAATGTTCACTTTTATATTTAAATACACTCTAAACCATAAATATATAATACCTTAAAATATTTTTTCATATATGTGTGTGTGTGTCTGTGTGTGTGTGTGTGTGTGAGAGACATGCACATACACAAATTCTACAAGTGTTTGCTATCTATTTATTTCTGTGTTGGTGGTTGATCTTCAAAATCACCTACAGTCTGTTGACAAAGGCAAAGAATGGCCTTTTAATTTTAATACCTCTAAAACAAAACTGCTCTCTGTTAATCATCTGGGAGCCTCTTTTCTGCCTCTCATCAGCATGGATGATGCTAACCTCCAAGAGAGTGACTCATCGTGCCTTTTTGGACTAATATTTTCAGCTGACATGAAGTGGAAAGATTAAATTTAATCTACTGCTCGGTCAGAAAGTTGATTCATTGTATTTTGCTAGACAATTTTTCTCTCCATAATCTGTCTTACATATTAATAAGTCTGCTATTCAACCACACTTAAAATATTGCTGCCACATTTGGTTCAGTGCTCTTGCTATTTAGAGATTCTTGATAAATCCAAAGAAGAATCAGCAATATTATTAGTCATGATCTGGAATATCAGCTTCAATCACTTTTCCACCACTGTAAAGTTACTTTTTTGTGCATTTTCTATAAATACCTTCAAGATAATTGTTTGGATGAGCTGTTCGATATGGAACCTAGATTTTATGAATTTAAGCACAGTACTAAATTGGCAACAAAGTCTCATCAACTTAAAGTTGAGTTGGTGAAATGTAATTGTAAGTTCTATGCTTACAATTTCTTTTCTTGTGCTTATAACTTATGGAATTCTCTTCTGACTCCATGCTTTCTGGCCAACTTGATTTTCACAAATTTAAATGCAATGTCAATCATTATCTACTGTTATAATTGTTATCTACCTGATTACTCTTCTATTGTTCTTGCTCCTTCTTAGTGTTTTCTGTTTGTAAATTATTTCCCACCCAGTAACCACGTGTGCCTTAGTGACTTTACTTCATTGCTTGGAGTGAATTAAAAAAAAAAAACAGGTAACTCAAACAGGATAAGAGAAACCAAAATGAAAATGGGGAAATTTCAAATCCATTAAAACACATTTGGTTATTGTTTTGTTCATTGTGTGTGTAAATAACTGACTGGAGTAAGTCCGTATATTTATACACTCTCTCTTCTCCTCTTTCTTGCTCTTGCTCTCTCTTCTCCTCTTTCTCGCTCTTGCTCTCTCTTCTCCTCTTTCTCGCTCTCTCTTCTCCTCTTTCTCACTCTTGCTCTCTCTTTTCCTCTTTCTCGCTCTTGCTCTCTCTTTTCCTCTTTCTCGCTCTTGCTCTCTCTTCTCCTCTTTCTCGCTCTCTCTTCTCCTCTTTCTCGCTCTTGCTCTCTCTTCTCCTCTTTCTTGCTCTTGCTCTCTCTTCCTCCTTTCTTTCTCGCTCTTGCTCTCTCTTCTCCTCTTTCTCGCTCTCTCTTCTCCTCCTCTTTGTCGCTCTCTCTCTTTCTTCTCCCTTTTGTCACTTTTCCTCCCTTTCTCATGCTCACACACACACACACACACACACACACACACACACACACACACACACACACACAAATATTTTATTTCCTCCCCTTTTTTTTTAATGTTTGTACACACAAATATTTTTTCTTTGTTTTGAGAGCTATATTATTTGATATAAATATAAAATTCCTCCACATGCCAAATTTTTCTTTTCAAAACTGTTGAGATTGTTTTTTTTCCAAAATGTTTAATGCAGTTTTCATCTCAGCTGAAATCAGTTCTAACCTCTCACCACCACTAACAGCACCCTATCCATTCCATTCCAAACTGGTAGCACCCTCTCACAACAATAGTAACTCTCCAGTTAGGTGACTTGATTTTGTTATTCTGATGGAAATAGAAGTACTTTCTTTTAGATGGGAAGCAAATTACTTGGGGAATAATATATATATATAGTAGACATTGAATTTAACACCCAGAGACAACATTGCTTCATGTTAAATGCAATTGTTAGGCCATGACAATTGCATTTAGTTTGAAACACTGTTGCTTCTGCGTGTTGACTTCAATGTTCACTTTTATATTTAAATACACTCTAAACCATAAATATATAATACCTTAAAATATTTTTTCATATATGTGTGTGTGTGTCTGTGTGTGTGTGTGTGTGAGAGACATGCACATACACAAATTCTACAAGTGTTTGCTATCTATTTATTTCTGTGTTGGTGGTTGATCTTCAAAATCACCTACAGTCTGTTGACAAAGGCAAAGAATGGCCTTTTAATTTTAATACCTCTAAAACAAAACTGCTCTCTGTTAATCATCTGGGAGCCTCTTTTCTGCCTCTCATCAGCATGGATGATGCTAACCTCCAAGAGAGTGACTCATCGTGCCTTTTTGGACTAATATTTTCAGCTGACATGAAGCGGAAAGATTAAATTTAATCTACTGCTCGGTCAGAAAGTTGATTCATTGTATTTTGCTAGACAATTTTTCTCTCCATAATCTGTCTTACATATTAATAAGTCTGCTATTCAACCACACTTAAAATATTGCTGCCACATTTGGTTCAGTGCTCTTGCTATTTAGAGATTCTTGATAAATCCAAAGAAGAATCAGCAATATTATTAGTCATGATCTGGAATATCAGCTTCAATCACTTTTCCACCACTGTAAAGTTACTTTTTTGTGCATTTTCTATAAATACCTTCAAGATAATTGTTTGGATGAGCTGTTCAATATGGAACCTAGATTTTATGAATTTAAGCACAGTACTAAATTGGCAACAAAGTCTCATCAACTTAAAGTTGAGTTGGTGAAATGTAATTGTAAGTTCTATGCTTACAATTTCTTTTCTTGTGCTTATAACTTATGGAATTCTCTTCTGACTCCATGCTTTCTGGCCAACTTGATCTTCACAAATTTAAATGCAATGTCAATCATTATCTACTGTTATAATTGTTATCTACCTGATTACTCTTCTATTGTTCTTGCTCCTTCTTAGTGTTTTCTGTTTGTAAATTATTTTACACCCAGTAACCACTTGTGCCTTAGTGACTTTACTTCATTGCTTGGAGTGAATTAAAAAAAAAAACAGGTAACTCAAACAGGATAAGAGAAACCAAAATGAAAATGGGGAAATTTCAAATCCATTAAAACACATTTGGATATTGTTTTGTTCATTGTGTGTGTAACTAACTGACTGGAGTAAGTCCGTATATTTACAGAAATCTGTGGAAGGTGTTGTTATATACTTTGTATGGTTGTAAGAGTAACAAATGAAAACAGTGTATTGTGAGTAAAGTGGAAATATGTTAAAATAAAACTATCTGAATTACTAATGTATACACTGGATCAAAAAAGAAAATCTCTTTCTTCAGTGAGGGGAGTAACGTGGAAGATTACAGGCAAGCAAGTCAGAATGCTTGTGTCAGACCAGTTGATCAGGAGGTCATTGATGAATTTTGTGACTGCCTACTGTTTGTTCTACTGAGCCAGTTCTTTTGAGAAGTTGAATTAAATTGCTGCACTAATCCTTTGTAGAGTTTTTCATCTTTCAAAAGATCTGTTACTATGCCATCTTTTCCTGGTGCTTTTCAGTGTTTTATATTTTAAAGTGCAAAAATTAAGTTTTCTGATGTTCTGCAATTGCTGTTAATCTGGATAGTTTGCAGACTGATCACATTTGTATAATAAAATTATACTTTACCAGAAGAGTTTAGGGCATTGAAGTAGATAAATGTTTTTTTTTTTTTTTTAGTATGCATTCATTTTAAATTCATTCATAATACAAAATGCAATGTTACTTTATATATTTATAAATTATGCAACTTCATCTCTACAATCTGATATAATTATATATTGTAGTTATGGTAACAGAATGTATTACTCTGTGCCAGTAAGTAAAAAGGCCTCAGATTAACAGTATAATGGAATGTCTTATTCATAAGTAGGGAGACCATGCTGCTTATACATTGCCTTTACTGTGTCAGCTTTCTTTGGATAATTTTACTTTTAATGATATAATACTGAAAGTTCTTTTCACCAGATTTCAATTGTTGAAAATGGAGATGTCCTCAATTACTCAAGCAGACAGTTATAAACAATTTAATTGTAAATTTATTCAAATATTGCTGTAAACTAGTGTATAAATATTAAAAGGATTATTTTCATGAACTTGAAAATGGCACTAACAAAGTTAATAGGAAGTCAAGCACAAATATAAATTCAAAAACAGAAGCAAACATTTTTTTTTTTTTGTTCAACCATGAGAAAAATCATTTCACAATAATAGTGTAAAAAATAAAAATTGTTTTGAATGAATTACACTAATATTCATTTTTATGCCAAAAGTTCTTTTGAGGTAGATAGAAAGTCCGGTAAATGTCAGTTTTAACTCCTGACGGCTTTTCCCCTTCAAATTTATCCAAAATAGCATTATCTCTGTGCAAATGTATATGCTGAACTCAAATCAACAATTAGTTATTGAAGAAACTTACCTTTTTCTATCTAAAGGTCCATAAAAAATGAACTATATCTTGCACTTTTTCTCTCTCGTAACTCTCACAAAGTCATGTAATTAACTGCAGAATGACGTTCTACGTAGGCGATAAATTTCTGTTGATTTTTGGTCGATTTTCTTCTTTTACTGAAACTTCCGGCGATGTACTTCCTGTCATGGAAAGTAATACGCTATTGTATTTCCACGCTTATTACTCTCATAACAGGAAGTACATCACCGGAAGTTACAGTAAAGGAGGAAAATTGACCAAAAACCGACAGAAATTTGTCGCCTATGTAGAATGTCATTCTGCAGTTAATTACATGACTTTGTGAGAGTTACGAGAGAAAAAGTGCAAGATATAGTTCATTTTTTTTATGGACTTTCAAAGAAAAAAGGTAGGTTTCTTCAATAACTAATTGTTGATTTGAGTTCAGCTTATATATTTGCGCACAGATAATGCTATTTTGGATAAATTTGAAGGGGAAAAGGCATCAGGAGTTGAAATGAACATTTACCGAAAGTCCTGAGATATTTTACAACAAAATATATTTAAAGGGAAGTTCACGAGAAGAAAAATGGAAAGAGGAGTCAAACAATTAAAATGGAAAAACTAATGGTACTATATTAGTTTAATAGTATTTTATTACTATTCATTGACCAAGCAAACAGTACTAATGTTGGTTGAAATTTATAAAATTTTTTTCTTAAAGCAAAAAGCAAACTAAATGTACATTTTTTATTCACTGATAATTAATTTTTGGTGGTTTTAAATTATAAATTTATTCAGTTCTGAATTTTTTCATATCAATACTAAACATCACACTTTAGCTTACCATAAAAAAATTGATAATATTTCATTTCATATCAATATTTCATCAATATTTCAATATTTCAATATTTCAATATTTCATTTCATATCAATACTAAACATCACACTTTAGCTTACCATAAAATAATTGATAATATTTCATTTCATATCAATATTTCATCAATATTTCAATATTTCAATATTTCAATATTTCATTTCATATCAATACTAAACATCACACTTTAGCTTACCATAAAATAATTGATAATATTTCATTTCATATCAATATTTCATCAATATTTCAATATTTCAATATTTCAATATTTCATTTCATATCAATACTAAACCTCACACTTTAGCTTACCATAAAAAAATTGATAATATTTCATTTCATATCAATATTTCATCAATATTTCAATATTTCATTTCATATCAATACTAAACATCACACTTTAGCTTACCATAAAATAATTGATAATATTTCATTTCATATCAATATTTCAATATTTCAATATTTCATTTCATATCAATACTAAACATCACACTTTAGCTTACCATAAAAAAATTGATAATATTTCACTTTGCATTTTATGTAATGGTACATTAGTTGTTTTACAACAAGGGGACATTTGTATTGTTTTACAACAAGGGGACATTTGTATTCATTGACTGAGCGGCAAATACTACTGTTGGCTGAGATTTATAAAATCTTTGTCTTAAAACATTTTTTAGAAAAATAAGTTTAAATCCAGTAGCTTTCAAACCTCTTTCCAGTATTGATGGGAATTTCCTTTCTAACCTTTTATTTGAAGTAGTGTGGAATATCAATGTCATGATTATATCATTATTTTATGTTTGTGTTGCTTGTTTTTAGCTGTTGAAAGTTCTTATGTAATGTGGTGTCTGTTACCTGGACAGTTTTTTTTTTTTGTGATTCTGTGGTGCCAATCCACAATGTTCAAAGATGGATGGTCTTCACCAAAATCCACGGGCTTCACTTGCTCAAAGCCATTTTTAACCATTGATCTGAGAAAGCAGTTGTATTCAGCTAGCAGTTTAGATATTTCTGAACAAATTTATCACCATCCATGACATCCATATGAAACTATCGAGATGACAAGACTAGGAAGATGACTCGTGTTTTCAGATTAATGCTTTAATGCTCTATTATCCCCATAGAGTAAATTTGTTATAAAAGTTAGTCATGTATTTAAAACAGGGCCCTTTAACATGGCAGGTTGTCTAGAAGTGAGCTCAAGCTTCTGCTGATATATATATATATATATATATATATATATATATATATATATATCCCGGCCAGAAGTAAGTGGATGCATCTAGCCACACTGATGAGCTGTGATACAGCGAAACAGGCTTGTATGTGGATGACAAATATATATATATATTATTATTAATCATTTCATCCCAAGAAAAGTGATAATGCTACTAAGACATAATGGGTTACTGAGAGTGGAAGAGAATGAGAAGTTGAGGAAGGACAATAGAAGAATGTCTTTCAGGAAGACAGAAGATGTCAACTGAGAAATGCAAAAAAAAAAAAAAAAAGAAAAAATGGAATAGGACTTACAGTTACATCTATTTTAACAGTAAAACAATGATACCTAGTAACTAATCAAGTACTAAAATTAAATTCATGTTGAGATACCAAGGAGGAGAGCTCATTAGAACAACTCCCATAAAAATATTTATAGAAATGGCAGAGAAAAGCCATGTCATGGTGGTGGGGAAAATGACCAAAGTTGAGATGCCAGGTCAGGACCATAAGATTACAGTTCATTCTTTGGATTTTATCAAATCTCAAGTTATACAGTCAGTGCACCAGACTAGATATGACAAAAAGATTCTGTGCATAAACAAATGGTGGATTTATAAATGTACAATATGGATTTTGATTAGAAAAATTGTCACACAATAGACTTAGCAACTAATTCAATATAACTGCTCCACTCCATGTCAGTATAAAAATGTGAGACCAAAAAATACAATGATTTGCTCTCCTGGAGGCTAGCATCAGCCATGCTGATGAAAGAAAAAATATTTAAGGATTAAAGGATAGTAGTTTCATTTTGGAGGTGTTCAAATTCACAAGCCATTTCTTGCCCCAGTTAACAACTGATTGAAGGTAATTTTTGAGAGCAGATGCCAGTTAGAACTATTGGGTTTGTTGAAGTAATGCCCTATTTGAACCTGCATTGCACTTGGATTTCCTCCTCTTGTATACTTTCAATTACTAAGTTAGAAAAAATTCATACGTTCTTCCAAGTTTGGTAACAGTTATTTTTGGTAGTCTTTTCTGTCTCACCCTAAGGGATGGGCTTGCCATTAAGTAATATGGTGTAATTTTTAGCAATTTAATTCTATTGAAATAACTGAAATTTTGTGTGGAAACACTAACATCATTTGGATATTTTTGGAGCAGCAGGTGGCCTAATGATTAACAGTATGGGGTCAGCAAACAGAGTTCAAATTCCAGATAAGAAATTTTGTTGTTCTTAAGGAAATAATGATTCCATTTCTTTTATTTTCAAGCTATGGATAATATTGTAGAGCAACCTGTATAAAGGAGGGGTTGGTTGAACATGGGCTTGGTAACTTTACTCCATAAAACCCCACTTGCTACTGAAACTGTCCAGCTCCACCCAAGATATCATGTGGTTGCAATCCCTTGTTCCACAAGGAATCTTTAGGGCTTGTTAGTTGGCTAGTGAATTTAATGACATTTCAACATCTGTTGGGTTACTTAATGCTGAAAATTTTTTATTTTGTTATACTTGAGTCTCTGGGTGGGCACAAATTGTGCATATACTCTAGTTTTCAGGACGGTACAGGGTGTGCATATTTGGGGAGATACAGGGTGTGTATACGCTAGAGACCATGGGTAAACATAGGTCATGTATATCTTTTTAGGTCTACCACCTATTGGGTAATGCATTCAGTATATTATAGATCCTATTGACACAATATGAGTGTAAATATCCTCATGTTTGTTTGGTTTTTATTTTCTCTTTATTACTCCATTTTATCTATTTAATTTTTTTTTAGTCTATTTTATTTTTTAATCATTTCACTCAAAGCAAATAGATAATGCCACCGAGAAAGGATCATTAGAACAATTATAAAAATGTTTGTAAGAAAAGCAGTGAGAAACCACATCATGTTGTTTGAAAAGTGGTTGAAGTCAAGATGCCAGGTCAGAATCATTAACATGATAGATTCTTTTTTTCAATTTTGTCAAGAAACTTGAGATATCGTAGGAGGATCAGACTAGATATGGCAGCAGTATTCAATGCACGGCTGAGTGGTGAATTTATAAATGTACAAAAGGGATTTTACTTTTTGGCCATTTTTTTGAAATTTTATTTTATTATTTTTAAATATTGCTTGAAGTTTTAAAGTGAATTGATATTATTTCATGATTTATTTTGATGCATATCTTCATCTGTTGTCTTTATTAAAGCATCTTTGTTGATGTTTGCTTGTCTTCTGTTCATGTATATTACATCTAGTAATTCTTGAGAGTTCTTCAAAGCAGTATTCACCTGAGAAAAGGCCAGAAGCAGTCATGAAAATATTGTGATTAAAAACAATAAAAATAAGAATCTGAATAATTCATTGAATAACATTGTATCCTATCAGAACTTGTGAGAATATAAGGAATGTTACAAAGTATTTATATTAGCTAAAATGTTATTTTTGGGAGAATCTATTTGAGAAAATGGAGAGGTGAGTTCAAATTCCAGTCAAGTTCATTGTATTCACTTACATGATAATACCATCGGAATAGATATGAATCCATCTCCTACACCAAGCTATGGGATAAATAGCTGGATACACTGGGCCCTACAGCTTTGATTAGCAACCAGTCTAGAAGAAAAACTTTGAATTCAAGCCACCGGCTTCTTTATAGATTCTGCCTCTTTAATGAAGATGATTTTAAAAAATGTACTGGGATTAAATGTACTGGGATTAAAAAAAATCTATGGAACCTTCTTTGATAAATTTCATCTCAGCATCAAGAAACTAATTAGACAACTGGAAAGGATCAATATAAAAATAAGTAAACTCAATATGCATATATTATTGATTGAAACATGTTTATATATATATATATATATATATATATATATATATATAAAGAAAAATTAAGGCAGACACGTTATTTCATGGTGAATCAGAAGTGTAGGCCTATTTCAGGTGAACCATCATCAGCTTCCGTCTTTATTTTACAAAAGATTTTACATGATTTTACATTCGTATAAAATCTTTTGTAAAATAAAGCCGAAAGCTGACGCTGGTTTGCCTGAAATAGGCCTATACTTTCAATTCAAGATGAAATAACGTGTCTGTCTTAATTTTTCTTATATTTGCTCTGTATGTATTTATATGCTTAGAGCTCTCTTAGAGAGTTATTCTACCACTGTATGTACAGGATACTCTATTAGATTCTTCTATACCCACACTGTATGCTGAGATATATATATATATATATATAAGTTATCAATATTTAAGTTGTAAAATTAAATCTCATATTGCCCTGTTGGCGGGGCTTCAGAATACATCGATTGCACCTCTACAGGGGGTAAAAGTTCCCCAAGGGGCCTACCTGTTGGCCATGGGTGGCGACCCGTAATGCCTGGGGATGAAATCCTGGTGGTTGAGAAGTTCATGACCCGGGTGCAAAGAGGTCATGTTCCTTCAACACACCACTCTGGCCCTTACCTGGGCTAGACAGGCAGTCGGAGAGGCCTGATCCGATCAATCGGCTGGTCCCAACATGCCCTAGCTCACATATATCTCTTTCTATCTCAGAAGTATTATTGAAATATATTAGTGGAACATCTCACATCCCTTTATCTTACATGAGCTAGAAGGCAGGGGCTGAGGGTCAACCATGTTGAGAGCAAAAGACTCTTTCATCACAGCTAAATTAAAGAGTTATACAATCAAAATTTTGCAGAGGCTCAAGACTTGCTCTCAATATGAGTATACTGGTCATGTATCCCTGTCTCAGCCAAGGCAAATGGGTTTACCCCTTGGTTCATTCCCTTCTCAAATTGAACTCTGTGGTGGGTGGTGGAGCACAGGCTAGTGAAAATAAAAATCAAAAAATGACATCTTTAAATAAGAAATCTAAAAGAAATTTATCGAAATCAGACTCTGAAGATGAAAGAGCAAACTTCCCCAGGTTCATTATCATTGAATCTCTGGAAGAGGTTTGCCTTGCTAAATTCTCCCCATTCTTGATCGAAAGAGTTATCTCTATACAAGCGACCCCAAAAAATGTAAAAAATTGAGATATGGAAATTTACTGGTCAAAGTGGGTAACAGGAGACAAGCAGAAAATCTCCTAAAAACGAAAAAGATTTCATGATACCAAATGCAAAGCCTATCCACATGAGAAGCTAAACACTTCCAAAGGTGTAATCAGAAGCCGGGAGTTGGCTTTAGCTTCAGAAGAAGAAACAAGAGAGGCTCTGGGAAAACAGGGAGTGATAGATATAAAAAGAATAAACATAAGAAAGGGTGACAAAAAAATTGATACAAATACCTATATATTTACTTTCAATCAGGCCCAAATCCCTAGAACGGTCAAAATAGGATACTATCTGGAGAAAGTGAATCAGTATATTCCAGCTCCCCTGAGGTACTTCAAATGTCAGAAATTTGGACACCACAGGGACGCTTGCAGAAGACGACAGACAGGTGCCAAATGTGGAGAGAAAGAACCAAACCATAAAGAGGAGGAATGTTTGAAACCACCAAGATGTCCAAATTGTCAACAGGATCATCCAGCATATGCAAGATCTTGTGACGTCTACAGCAAAGAAACAGAAATCATTGCAGTAAAACATAAGAAAAATGTATCTTTCCTGGAGGCCAGGAAAATTGTAGTGGGCTATATGGGTGAGATTAGCTATGCTTCGGTTACACGAAAAACTGACTCTGAAAATAAAAAATATAGAACACTAATTGTAAAACTCATAAAATTAGATTCAAGCAAGTGGACAAAATTCCAGGCAGAACTAAAAAAAGAATACCCCAATAGTATTCAACAAACATTTCAATTGGAAATCCTTGCTCGGAATAATAAAACCCATGATAAAATAAAGAATGAAAAAGAAATAGAAAAAAAAGTCACAGACACAGACCACTCCTACTAAAAACAGAATTTGCCACAATCACCAATCTGTCCTTCAACTTCTAAAAGTGATAACAATGGGAAAAATAATATACAAAACCCTGAATCAAACAAGGACAAAGATAAACGCCTATCACAATCCAAGAAAGACCATACTCCATCTTCCTCATGGGAATGTCCAAACTTAACAAGCCAACCTACAGAACCATCAACTTCAAAGAGTGACACAGAAAATAGGTTTAGTTTTCTGGAAAGAATGGAAACCGATGAGCTGAGTATTAAAAACAAATCCAAAAAGAGTAATAACACCAATTCAAAGTTCACACCAAACAATGAAATTTTAAATTTTAAAACAGATAATATGAGAAATTTTTTGAGAAGGTGGAAATGGATGATGTTCTCTCTTTCTTGAGAGAGACAAAAAATATAATATCTCGTCATAACCCAGAATACTCAACTGATCAAGGTTGATATACCATAAAAAACTAAACAACCAAATCACTGTTGGATAAAACTACACTGGCTCTTTACCCACTGTAAATAAAACTGGTAGTAGAAAACTGCATCAATTGACCATACAAACAAATCAAACTGCTTGATATAAATAACTAACACATGCTAGATAGAAACATTTGAAATCATTTACCAGAGTAAGAATAAACACACTGTGGCTCAAGAACATTATCCCTAAATTGTGTATACAAAGTGTATATATTTTTAATATATATGCTCAGGCTGGATTTGGCATTAAGTGACCCATAGTGGTTGATATGCCATAACACTCCAAACAACAAACAAACATAAATCTCATAGTACCAAAAATGTCATTTTAAATTTTTTCTCCTACAAAAAGATATAAGCTAAAATTTCTATGGTGTAGTTATTTAATGTTGTATATTTACCTAAATACAGGAATAGAATATTCCTATTCTCTTAAAACGTGGACGCCATTGGAGTAGAGAAGAGTTATTATACTGACTAGCAGTTCACTATTTCATGCAGCATCTGAGTCTTGTACTTCTTGATATACTATTATTCCCAACCTCTATTGTGTGAGTAATCACCAAAACAAACTTCTAGGGTTGCAACATTTAAATATATTCTGAAAATTTTTACTAGTTTCAAAATTTTATTGTGAAAACATTGACTTGCATAATGAAATCTTACATAGTATCATAAAATTTAAGTTAGTGTTATGAAAGTGAACAGACTAAAGGCCATGATTAAAAGAACAGCAAGGATGAGAAAAATTTAAATATCTGGGAAGTGTTCTAACAGGACGGAAAGTGTGACACTGAAATCCAGAGATGCATTGGGATAGCAAAAGATATTTTTAATCATTTTACCCTAATCAAGATGGGACTGCCAGGGGATTACAGTGAGATAAAAGACTGGGTACAAGGATTATTGAAAGGATAAAAGATGAACAGGATTCAAGAAGATAGAATATGGCAATTGATGTTACATTTAACTTTTTTGAAATTGTAACTATCAGGGAAGCAAGTAAATGGAAGGGAGTTCCACACGAGAGAAGTGTGAAAAAAGAAACTGGTTAAGTAGAAGTGACAGTTACATTTAACTATTTTAATGGTAAAAGGGTGGGACCTAGATGCCAGTCTAGTAGCATGCTTAAATTTACATGGTCGGGACACTAGGAAAAAAAGCTCATCAGAGGAATTGATATGAAAATATTTGTAGAAAAGACAGAGAAGCCCAATCATATTGGTGAGAAAGTAACTGAAGTTGAGATGCCAAGTCAGGGTTGATTATATTGCAGATCCTTCTATGGCAACAGTATTCAATGCACAGACGAATGGTAGAAAAGAATGAGGGAAGCCAGATTATGCAGGTGAGAAAGTGACTGAAGATGAGAGTCAGGATCGATTAAATTGCAGATCCTTCCTTGGATTTTGTTGAGAACTTTAAGATGAATAGCAGGAGCCCCCCCTGACCAGATATGGCAACAGTATTCAATGTATAAACATATGGTAGATTTATAAATGTGCAAGTGGATGTATCTCAAAAACTAAGCAGAGTATAAAGAGACAGAAAAAAAAAATGTTAAAAACAAAGAAACGAGTACTGAACTGTGAGATATGTCTTATGTGGCAGTGAATACTGGACAATTTCAAAGATGAGGAAGAGACTTAAAAATGCTGAGGATACCATTGACCGAACATGTGAGTAGCGATGCGATTTTAGAGAAAATGGAAACAAAAAGGAAACTTATAGTTTACTTCAGGAAAAGGCAGTTGAGATTTCTGGGGCATGTAATGAAAAAAGAGGGCTAGGAAAATTTGATACTCACAGGATAGACTGAGGAACAGGAAAACAATGCATAACATAATGAGCTTGAGTAAATGGATGGTGGAAGAAGGTTTAGGAGAAATAACAAAAAGACCAAATTTATTAAGAGCTACAAAGGACAGGAAACTGTGGAGAGACAGAAGGAGACACTGTACATAAAAGAGGAATGAGAACTATTGTCTTGGTAACTTGTGGAATAATGACAATGACTAATTTCTGACAGTGATGAACGCCATAGAATTCATTAGCTGTAACATAAGGATGAAAACAAGAATAATGAGGGTTGAAATAATACACAGCCATGTCTCAGATTTTCAGACAATGAGAAATTCATTTGTTTTGACATTTGGAAATTGATTTGATTTTTAACATTGTTTTTTTCTTTTTTCCATGATTTGGTCAGTAAACACCTGCAAAAATAGAGAAACAAAACTACTGTTAATCTATTTCAATAGATTTTTATTTCTTTGAACACATAAACTAGGTCATTGTTGATGCAAGTTGTAAAATTTCTGATAGATTCAAATCTCAATGTAGGCAGGTGTGTTTTATCTGAATCCTGTATTTATGAGAATTAAACACAAAAATGTCTTTGTGTTAGCAGCAAAATGTATAAACATTATAGAAGTAGATAGGTTCACTTTGCATCCAGTTCACACTCCTCCCCAGCCTTTTTACAAACAATAAATGTTTACACTATTTACATTATTCAAACTATTGTCCTCATCTTTGTTGTCATTTTTATGATGTTTCAGCCATTGTATGCTCCGGCCTTGTTCAGGTGTCATCAAGTACACATGGCCCAGTGGATACAGATGTTGGTTAGTTCCAGTGACTTGACCCAATGAGTCGCATATTCAGTACCAGGTTACAGAAGTGGTGAACAAATAACTCAGGTTAAAGGAAGATAACTCATGACAACCAGAAGTGGCTTCACACAAGGAATGAAAATGATACACCCAGTGTTTGTAATATAGAGTTCAGTTCAAAATTCCTACCACCTGAAGAAGGCAACAGCTGAATTGTCATAAAAATGACAACAAAGATGAGGACAATAGTCCAAATAATGTAAATTGTTTAAATACTACCTCATCTCAGAAATATAGACAAATACAATAGAAGTTTATTTCTTATTTCCTATTTAGGTTTGGGGTTTTTGATTCCTTCTCAAGTCTACTACAAATGCATATTTTTAATATCTCTGCCAAAACTCTAAAAATTTATTTTCTATTTATTTTTTTCTCAAACATAATAGCTAGGTTCAGCTATCATTCGGTTCATGCTTCTCTCTAGTCTTTTGAACAGGAGTAGAGGCTTATCCCTTTATTCCTCTTTAGGATTGGGTTTCTTATGTCTTTTTCATTTTCTTTCACTTCTAGTAATAAGTGACATTGTAATTTACCTTGGAGTGAAATTATTAGAAAAAAAATTGTTTGTTGCATTGACTAAATGCTTTGTTCATTTTTTTGTCCTCATAGGGAAACAAGTTATTTTGTCCAGGACATTTTCTAAATTGTCATCTTATGCAAACACAGATGATGAAGTCTAATAGAGACACACTCGTACCATGTTATTTAAATAGACTTTCCTATGTATATCTTTTTTAAAAATATTCTTTTACAATAGTAACATGATTCAAATTGAGTTAAGTGTTTTTTAGACAAAGTGTCAATTTAAATTATATAATAATTTTGATGCGTTCATAGGAAATTCAGTTGATCCCAACTACAGTTTCTAATAAATTCTTGTATTAGGTACTGATCTGGCGACTCGACTGCAGCCACTTTCCCATCGTCGAAATGTGGCCTCCCTCTGTCTCTTCTATAAATACTTTCATGGCTTCTGCTCGGATGAGCTTAAGTCACTGATGCCTCCTCAACAAGTGTTTACCCGTGCAACCAGACTGGCAACTGGGTCCCACCCATTCACAGTCAGGTTAGCCAAATGCAGACAACAATTCTACTCCTGCAGCTTCCTCTCTCGCACTTCCCGCCTGTGGAACTCACTCCCGTATTCTTGCTTTCCTGATGGCTACAACCTCCAGAAATTTAAATGCAAAGTTAATACTCATCTACTAACCACTGGCCTCTAGCTCTCTCCCCTCCCCTGTATAACCTTCCCTTTCTCTCCACCTATGTATCTGTCATCGCACCTGCTTTCTCAGCTTTCTATTGTTCCTTTCTAACTAGCTTGTACTCCTCACTCTTTTCTAATTAATCTTTATACATTTATGTAACCCTCTGCACATCAGTGGCGTTTCGGCCTTGCTCGGGGTGAAATGATTAAAAAAAAAACAAAAAAAAAACCTCTGCAGCCCTGCAGGATTTTTTTTTTTTTGTTTATTTTTATTAACCACTTGTCCAAAAAACACTTTTAATAATGCTAAATCACTTAAATTCACATAACGTTTTTTTAATTTAAAAAAAATTCACAACAAAAAACACTGTTTACAAAAAAAAATCACAGTTCAATTAAGAAACTATATGTATACATATATATTGTAATTTTGTTAATATAATGGTTTATAAAAGCGTTATATCACTACACAAATTTTCATGTTTCAGGACCATACTGTTCTTCTTCAGGTGATATTTTTTAAATATCACATGAAGATTTTAGCATGTTATGCACAATGTAAACACACGTCAGTAGCCGAGAGTGTTCAAATTAATTACTGAATGAACAATGCTTAAATGTATGCTAGCTATTGTTTTTAAAGTCCATTTAAATAATAGGACAGACTGGGTTCTATATCTTTGGCTGGCAACCAGTCTACTGCAGAAAGCAATGGCAAAATACTGCAGGATAATCTTCTGCCCAGTCAGACTTTCAAGACATGATCACCTAAAGCGTGTATCCTGTATGCCACTTTACTTACTGAATGTGATAATTATAAACTATTCCAATCTACTCATTTCAGTACTATCAACTCTGTATAAAAGCCATCTAATTATAACTGTTCAGTTTAGCACAATAAAGCTTCTGATGTTGACATTTAGTGTTGTCATTTCATTACAGTTAGGAAGTTACATTCAATACAAGGACAGTTATTTTGTTTTTGTACTGTACAAAGAATGTGTGTTGTGGTGCAATGGATGTCAGCCCAAAATGAGAAATCAGAGAGCTGAGTTTGAATTCTAGTTGAATTCGTTGCATTCATTTATGTGCAAACTAGCAGTATAGCCTGGCATTGCTCAGGAGTATTGAAAGCTTTAAAACTAATCCATGGTCCTGAAGCTCAGACTCTTTGGACGTTGGCACGAAAGACTAAAAAGCAATAGTTGTTTCCAGTTAAAGCGAAGCCGTAGACTGAAAGAACAAATGAATGGATGTAAGTCAAATTTCCTGGTATCGATATCAAATAAGTTTTTTTTGTCGTAAACTGAATTTTGAAGGCTAAATAAGTCCTCTGAGTAAATGGTATCATGGCTGAGACTAAGAACTACAATTATACCTACTTAGAGCCAAACCCAAAGCAAAAACTAAAATAAAAGGGCAATGGATAAGTAATGGATACACACACACACACACACACACACACACACACACGCACACACACACACACACACACACGCACGCAAAGTTCCATTTATAAATAAGGTTAGATACACTTGAGAAAGGTATAGATCCATCTTTTCTCTTTCCAGCTGTGTTGAATAGTAGGGTAGATTGGGTTCTATATCCTTGGTTGGCAACCATTCTATTGCAGAAAAAAATAGCAACCTCCTGTGAGAAAATTTTCTGCCTAGTCATAGATCAAGAGACATGATTGCTCAAGTGTGTATCACATATGGCAACTGTACAAAGATGGTTGTTGATACATCAATAAATATAAAATATTTGTTTTTGTAGCAGAAGCATTCATCCTTGCTATTCTCAAATGGCTAAAGTTTTATTGGTTTATTAAATATGTCTGATAAAAGATGAACAATGGGGAAAGAAAACTGTTAAATCAAAAAAGTGATGTTTCTATTTTTATTTTCCATTGATCAAATCTGCTGAAACTTTGGTATTTACTAAGTTTAGATTTGTATGGCACAAATCCAAATAGGAGTTAGGAAGATCATTTTTATTAATCATTTATATAGAAGTAACCTGCCTTCACCAAGCAAGAAATTTTCCAAGCCTTTCTTTGCTTTTTTTTTTTTTATATTATCATTTCACCCCATGCAAGGCAGTAAATTCACTAAGACACAAGGGTTACTGAGTGTGTGAAAGAATAAGAAAATAGAGAAGC
Organism: Ascarosepion bandense; assembly: GCA_037127315.1. Classification (NCBI taxonomy): domain Eukaryota; kingdom Metazoa; phylum Mollusca; class Cephalopoda; order Sepiida; family Sepiidae; genus Ascarosepion; species Ascarosepion bandense. The sequence goes on from JBBBDQ010001668.1 coordinate 2,158,364, forward strand.
ATTATTAAGGAGTAAAGAATAGTAGAAGGGTTATCAAAAATGTAGTAAATAATTGACATTGCATTAAAATTTTTGCAGATTAAAGTTGGCTGGAAAGCATGGAACTGGAAGAGAGTTCCACAAGCGAGAAGTGTGAGAAAAGAAACTGTTAGCATAGAACTTACATTTATGTCTTGTCAATTCAACTGTGAATTTATGAGACCTTGCTGCCAATCTAAATTCATAAAATCTAGGTACCAGAGGGAAGAGTTAATCCAAAACAACTACCACTAAGGTATTTATAGAAAAATCATAGGGAAGCTCTGTCGTGGCAGTAGGAAAGTGACTGAAGCCAAGACACCAATACTATAACTGATTCTTCTTGGGATTTTATCAAGAATCTCTACATATATATATCAGGAGCACTGGAGACAGCAATATTCAAAGCATGGGCAAATGGTAGACCTATAAATATATCAGATAGATTCTAGAGAGAAATGTTGTCTAGTATAACACAGTGAACCAACTTTTTTAACAGACTTAGCAATGGATTCAATATAATTCTTCCATTTCATGTCACTGAGAACATTAACCCAGGAAGGTGCAAGAAGTCACTCATATGAAGGTTAGTATCAGGCATGCAAATGGGAGGCAAGAGAGAGTCTCTCAGGTGATAAATAGTTTTCAAGCTGTTAAAGTTAACATACCATTCCTTGCCCAGTTGTACTGACTGCACAAAGATGGTTGTTGATACATCAATAAATATTAAATATTTGTCTTTGTAGCAGAAGCCTTCATACTTGCTATTCTCAAATGGCTAAAGTTCTATTGGTTTATAAAATATGTCTGATAAAAGATGAACAATGGGAAAAGAAAACTGTTAAATCAAAAAATTAGTGTTTCTATTTTTATTTTCCATAGATCAACTTTGACTGCAGGTCATTTTTTAGATCAGTAGCAAATTAGCCTTATCGAAATAATCAGGCTTATTATCAAGACAGGAGTAAATGTCTTATTTTATTTTAAATATATTAACTGAAAAAGGGATTATAAGATAGCACCTTAGCAGGCTGTGATATACATATTTTTTTAATTTTCCATGAAAATTTTATTTCAGTAAATTGGGATCTTCAACTTATGAAAAAATATATCCAAAATGTTTATTAAAAAATGTTTTTCTAGCTGACTAAAAAAAGAAACAATAACATAGTCACAAATTTTGGATATATATTTTTACAAAAAGAAATTGGTTTTCATGACTAAGAAAGGCCATTGTATAATAAAATAAAATTTATGCAGATGCTTTAGCAAAAGAAATAAGGGAAGACTCACTATGTGCAAGTAGAAGTAGAAAATGTTTTCATCACTTAGAATGCCAATCTGTTGTTGACTTTTACTTGTATGACTGACTTTCTGTTTGCTCATTTCTGTAAGCTTAATCAATTTTGAAGTAGCAGACGTTACTTTTGAAAAATGCACCACTACGCAAACAAACAAGCAAAAAAAAATCTCTGGGGAAATTTTTCTAGTAACTGTTTTTTTACCATATGCTAAAATTCTAATTTTCTCAAAGTTCTAATTCAGTCTGAAATATTAGCAAAAATAACACTAAAGATGGCCCCTTTTGCTGCTTTAAGCATATTAATGCTTTTTTAAGATTTTTCAGTTCTCTTGTTTTTATTTTATTTTTTATTTTATTAAAGTGAAAATATATACTAGCTAACTTTGCCAGTCCTGTGATCAACAACTATATCATTCTATACCTCCCTGTTCTCCTAGAGATTGATATATAAAGCTCTGAACTAAAATTCTAAAAAGATTTTCTACTTCTATATTTCCTTATCAATTCATGTTTAATGCTATTGTTGTACAGACTAATAACAAGAGACTACATCTTTCTTCTTCTTCTTCTTCTTCTTCTTCTATGTGCCCTGTCCCTTCAGGACGTAGGCGATCATGGCTTTCCACGTTTCCCTATCTCTGGTGGCTCTGAGCATGCCTTCTCCTGTTACACCGTGCAATCCTTGTTCTGTCATCCACCTGATTAGGTCCTTCAAATATGTTATCTGTTGTTTTCCCCATGTCTCTTTTTCCCTCTATCTGGCCTGTTAGTATCAGGTTCTCCAGGCCCTCCTTCCTCATTGTGTGTCCCAGGAACTTCAGCTGTCTCTTCCTGATGCTCAATATTAATTTCCTTTTTGTTTCCATCATTTCTAAGACCTCATCATTGCTCACATGCTCAATCCATGAGATTCACAGCATCCTTCTGTAGAATCACATTTCAGTTGCTTCAAGTTTTTCCTTCATCTTTGATGATATTGTCCAGCATTCACTGCCATATTGAAGGACGGGCATCACGTAGCAATCCAGTACTCTCTTCCTTGTTTCTACCGAAATTGTCCTGTTTCTTAATACCTTACTCAACTTCTGGAATGCTTCCTTTGCCATGCCAATTCACCTTCAGATCTCTGTGTCGTACTTTCTGTCTTCTGTTATAATGCTTCCCAGGTATTTAAATTTTTGTACCTGCTTGATTCTGGTATCCCCAGCCTGTATTTGGCATTTTGAGCTGCCCTTTTTACTGATGACCATGCATTCAGTTTTTGTGAAGTTTATTTCTAGTCCTTTCTTGTTTTTTCTTCTGCTACCTTCTGTAAGAGGTCTTGTAGTTTCCTTTCCGTGTCTGCTATCAGCACTGTATCATCTGTGTACCTTAGGTTGTTTAAATTGTGCCCTCCGATGACAAATCAAGGCATAACTTCTAGGGTCTTCAAAATATTCTCGTTGTACAAGTTGAACAGATCTGGTGAAAAGACACATCCTTGTCTTATGCCCCTTCCTATCTTTGTGTATCTACTCAATTCATTACCTGTCCATATGTAAGTGGTTTACTGCCAGTAAAGATTCTTTATTACTCTCAAGTCTTTTCCAAATATGTCCAGACTGCCGAGCATCTCTGTCAGTTCTTTGTGGCATATTTTGTCAAACGCCTTTGCATAATCAATAAAGCACAGGTCTAAGTCCTTCTTCATTTGTATTGCCCTTTCGGAGAGCATCCTAATCATAATTATGGCATTCGTTGTTCCCGTGTCTTTGACAAAACCACACTGTTCTTGTCCTATCTCTGGCCTGATTCTGCTTCTCGCTCTATTCATCAGGATTCGGATGATCAGTTTTGTTATATGGCTCATTAAACTGATGGTTCTGTGGAGTTTACACTCGTTTGCTCCTGGCTTCTTAGGTAGTGCTATGAAGATCAAATTTTATCTGTGTCAGATGTGTACTGGTACAGATGCAAAAGAGGTCTTGGATTGTGTTCAGACATGTCTGTTAACACTAGTTACATCCGGGCTTCCTGGATTGTGTACAGACATGTCTGTCAACATCAGTTACATCTGAGTTTCCTGGATTGTGTTCAGACATGTCTGTCAACATCAGTTACATCTGGGTTTCCTGGATTGTGTTCAGACATGTCTGTCAACATCAGTTACATCTGGGTTTCTTGGATTGTGTTCAAACATGTCTGTCAACATGAGTTACATCTGGGTTTCCGGGATTGTGTTCAGACATGTCTGTCAACATCAGTTACATCTGGGTTTCCTGGATTGTGTTCAGACATGTCTGTCAACATCAGTTACATCTGGGTTTCCTGGATTGTGTTCAGACATGTCTGTCAACATCAGTTACATCTGGGTTTCCTGGATTGTGTTCAAACATGTCTGTCAACATGAGTTACATCTGGGTTTCCTGGATTGTGTGCAGACATGTCTGTCAACATCACTTACATCTGGGCTTTCTCCCATTAGCAGCAAGACAGATTGGCATGTCTATAAAGGGCCTTTCTGCAATTGGTCCAGATCCAGGCTTTTGTAAAATGCCTCATGCCAATAATAGCAATGGGAAAACCAGCAATTGGCAAAACTTGGTGTTTTGTGAAGGTGGGTCCCATGGTCAATTTTATTTCTAAAATTGTTCTTTTTGAGACAGTCTTATTTTGTTACCTCCCATCTTTTTTTTCTTTGCTTATTACTCTCATAATTTGCTGAGAGAGCAAATCAGTTAAATGCTTAACCCAACCTCAACACACTCTTGCAGTATATTGCAAAAACTGATTAATATCAGTTAGTGAGTGTGTGGCTTTGGGTGTTTTCTCCAAATGTTGATTCTTCTTCTCATGAAGTGAGCACTTATAATATATTTACTTGTCATACAGCTAATCCATGTGTGCATGTTATAAATGCTGCTAAGCTGATCATCTGTTTACATGTTAGATACAGCTACTGACATCTTGGCAGCTAGAAGGATACCTTAGATCAACCTGCTGATGCACTTGATTTCTCTGACACTCTTATGTCACATTTACTGGCATGGATCCCACACTACTCAAATACTTAAAATTTATCTTATTTAGAGCTGGAGAAATTTGTCAGAATCTTGTAATATTTTCTGAATTCTATAACATAATTCTTGTTTTATTTTTATTTATTTATTTTTTAAATATTTGAGTAATTTTCTATAATCAATTTATTATTACACACAGATCTGTAAATGATCTTTCTTTCCTTCCTCTCTAAATTCTTATTTTTTCTAAGTCCCACATTTATCCAGGAATGCTGTTTTTAGTATTTTCACCCTAATCAGGGCAATAATATCACTAGGACAAAAGAAGTTAAAGGGAGTGAAAGAGAACAAAGAGACTTTGGTGAGTAGGACAGGATTCATTAAGACAGAAAATGGTGATTGGCATTGCAGTTAAATCTTTGAAGATTGTAGGAAGTTCCAGAGGGGAGAGTTGCAGGAAACAAAACTATGAGAATAAAACTTAGTGTTAAATCTACCTAATTCCACAGCAAAACAATGCAATCTTCAAGCTATTCTAGTAGTATGCTTACATTAATGCATTTCAAATACCAAAAGGGAAAGCTCATTGTTATAACACATATATATAAATAAAGGTATATAACATTTTCTTTATTCACTTTCTTGGTAACGTCGACTGGAGTAAAAGTGGTTCAAGTCCAGGCTGATCCCAATTTTTGTCTCTCTCTTGATATCAACTGTTGCCTGACTACTTACTGCCAACTCAACTGTCTTCTAATCTATATATTACAAATCTAGTTTTGCCATGACATGTTTTCGGCACATTAGTTGCAAAACAATTTTGAGGTTTAAATTATTTAACTTTGGCTACACTGGTTATCAAAACATAAAACACAATTACATTCAATGCAATAATATATATTTTACTATAAATATATTTGTTTCCACATTTACTGACCTGGGGAATTTTGCCCGTCACCTAATGTTTGCATTCTTTAACTTTCAAAACAATCAAATATTTTCAAAACAATGTCTATTTTTCTTTTGCTGGACAGTTTTCCATATTTTTGCTGTTTCATGAAAATACGATTCTGTGCAAAGTTATGTACAAGGTCAGATATTTTATAACACACTGGGAGGAATCATCCCCATTCTTTTCATATTCCATTAGTAAGAAAGAAGTTCTATTTAGACATCAACTTACCAAGAACTACTACTTTGTGGAACAGACTCCAAATAAGATGCTTCCCTAATCACAACAATCTTAACCACTTCAAGTCTAGGGATAACCATTATCTTTCCTAAAACTACACTTCTTACCTTCTTTTACACATATCCAGCAGTATCATTCCATAACTTTTATCTTGAGTGACTCTCGGGCCTTGTACTTGGTGAAAAGTTATTAAAAATAAACTGAATTGCTATGACTGTTCTTGGAATACGTACTATGTTGAGTATCCTGATAGACTCGTTAACAACCAAGGCTAAAGAGCTCAGTCTGCTTGACTATTTTATCCATAGCTAGGAAGTGGATTTAAGTCTTTCCTGAGAACATTAGTGTGAAATGAATTCAACCAGAAAATCAAGAGCATACTTAAATCAGATGTACAATAATCATGTAATATCATTCACATTGAGAAGATATAGTAATAACCTTGCTTTGTCAAAATTCTTTTGCTAATAAACAATGACTAAAACTCTCAACCAAAAATAAGATAGTATAGTAAAGAAGAGTAAGAGTTATATGAGGGTGGGCTGAAAACTTCATAGGCTGACTATGAAGAAGTGATGCTAGAACTGTGAAATCTTGCATTCATTAATTTCAATTCATATTAATAACGATTTTCTAAGCAAAAAAATAAGATAGTATAGTAAAGAAGAGTAAGAGTTATATGAGGGTGGGCTGAAAACTTCATAGGCTGACTATGAAGAAGTGATGCTAGAGCTGTGAAATCTTGCATTCATTAATTTCAATTCATATTAATAACGATTTTCTAAGCAAAAAATAAGATAGTATAGTAAAGAAGAGTAAGAGTTATATGAGGGTGGGCTGAAAACTTCATAGGCTGACTATGAAGAAGTGATGCTAGAGCTGTGAAATCTTGCATGCATTAATTTCAATTCATATTAATAACGATTTTCTAAGCAAAAAATAAGATAGTATAGTAAAGAAGAGTAAGAGTTATATGAGGGTGGGCTGAAAACTTCATAGGCTGACTATGAAGAAGTGATGCTAGAGCTGTGAAATCTTGCATTCATTAATTTCAATTCATATTAATAACGATTTTCTAAGCAAAAAATAAGATAGTATAGTAAAGAAGAGTAAGAGTTATATGAGGGTGGGCTGAAAACTTCATAGGCTGACTATGAAGAAGTGATGCTAGAGCTGTGAAATCTTGCATTCATTAATTTCAATTCATATTAATAACGATTTTCTAAGCAAAAAATAAGATAGTATAGTAAAGAAGAGTAAGAGTTATATGAGGGTGGGCTGAAAACTTCATAGGCTGACTATGAAGAAGTGATGCTAGAGCTGTGAAATCTTGCATTCATTAATTTCAATTCATATTAATAACGATTTTCTAAGCAAAAAATAAGATAGTATAGTAAAGAAGAGTAAGAGTTATATGAGGGTGGGCTGAAAACTTCATAGGCTGACTATGAAGAAGTGATGCTAGAGCTGTGAAATCTTGCATTCATTAATTTCAATTCATATTAATAACGATTTTCTAAGCAAAAAATAAGATAGTATAGTAAAGAAGAGTAAGAGTTATATGAGGGTGGGCTGAAAACTTCATAGGCTGACTATGAAGAAGTGATGCTAGAGCTGTGAAATCTTGCATTCATTAATTTCAATTCATATTAATAACGATTTTCTAAGCAAAAAAATAAGATAGTATAGTAAAGAAGAGTAAGAGTTATATGAGGGTGGGCTGAAAACTTCATAGGCTGACTATGAAGAAGTGATGCTAGAGCTGTGAAATCTTGCATTCATTAATTTCAATTCATATTAATAACGATTTTCTAAGCAAAAAATAAGATAGTATAGTAAAGAAGAGTAAGAGTTATATGAGGGTGGGCTGAAAACTTCATAGGCTGACTATGAAGAAGTGATGCTAGAGCTGTGAAATCTTGCATGCATTAATTTCAATTCATATTAATAACGATTTTCTAAGCAAAAAATAAGATAGTATAGTAAAGAAGAGTAAGAGTTATATGAGGGTGGGCTGAAAACTTCATAGGCTGACTATGAAGAAGTGATGCTAGAGCTGTGAAATCTTGCATGCATTAATTTCAATTCATATTAATAACGATTTTCTAAGCAAAAAATAAGATAGTATAGTAAAGAAGAGTAAGAGTTATATGAGGGTGGGCTGAAAACTTCATAGGCTGACTATGAAGAAGTGATGCTAGAGCTGTGAAATCTTGCATGCATTAATTTCAACTCTTCATATTAATAACGATTTTCTAAGCACAGCTTAAATGTAGTACAAGGCCACAAGTATGAGACACCCAGTGAGGATCAAACTCACTACTCAAATGTAATGATTCTGGGAAGACAAGCTCCCTAATCATTACACCATATTGAAGTGCATAAACACTTCTTATTAATAACTACATGTCTCTTTCCATGTAAATTGAAATCTGACCATTCAAAGAAGACTTTTCACCATGTCCGTTAAAAACCTTGTCAACAGTCAATATGACATCATTATCACTTTAATACTTGTTTTTAGCCAAGTGATTTTTTTTTCATGTTGGGGGACAGATGATAGTCAGATGCAGCCAAATAAGAAGAATAGGGAGTGATCAAGCAATTCAAAGCCAGATTCCTTCACAGCATACATTGAAACCAAGGACTTGTGTGCTGGAACATTGTACTGATGGAACAAAACTTCTTTCATCAGTTTTCCTGGGTGCTTGATTATAATAGCCTTTTGTAATTGCCTCAGCATGCTGACATAGTAATCTCCATTGATGGTGTGGCATTTTTTAAGATAGTTAATAAACAGAATGTTTTTGCATTCCAAAGAACTGAGGCCAATATCTTTCCTGCAAGTGAAATGACCTTGTCCTTTTTTGGAGTCAGTGAAGAGTGTTTCCATTTCATGGCTTGTCTCTTAGTCTCTCACTTAAAATGATGAACCCAACACTCACCATGGGTTAGGAAATATTCAAGGAAACCAACTGAATTTGCCTCAAGCTTTGTCAGATTTTCCCATGATGCAACTGGCCATGTTCACTTTTAATAGGGATCAGAAGATATGGCATCCACCAAGTAGAAACTGATGTCATGTATAAAAAAAGGGTTTACTACTACTTCTCCCACATAATTTCTCTTCTCACCCACCCTAATGTAAATGGGTCTGTTTGATTGGCTAAGATGATTTTCCTTGACCAATCAGTGGACACTCAATTTTGGCAGGCTCAATGCCAAAATCCTTCTATCTTCCTCTTTTTTCAAATGTTCTAGCAAGGAACAACAGGTAGGAAATTTCCTCTCCTTATTTGAGGCTACTTTGAACATTCTAAGAGCTGTCTAATTTATTTGGACGTTAAAGAACATTTCATAGCTGGACTTCTAAAGCCGCAAACACAACTCGTTTTGCAAGGACTTTTCTTCTCTGGTATTGCCATAATAATTACTTGTTTATTTATCTCTGTCTTGTGTCTTTTGTATTCCTTTTTTTTTTCAGCAATTCCAACTAAATTCACCTTACATGCTAAGTTTAATGTGTATAATATTTTCAACTCTCTCATGGGATATACTAATAGCATTGGCTATTTGATTTATAGTCAATTGCCTATTCTCCATCACCATGTAGTAAATAAGAATGTTTCTTTGGTGGTGGCAGACTTTGGGTTATCTTCAAGGCTCTTCTGTTCCCCTCCTAAATTCAGTTGCCCATATTTGCACTGTTGATAAAGCTGAAGCAACTACATATAATGTAGCAACTATGTCAGCATGAATGTCTTTGCAAAGTAAACTTTTTCTGCAAGTGCTGTGATGCTCAATTTTATCCATTTTCAAGAGAAGTCGCTACTAGTTATTTCTGAACTTTTCTTTGAAAAGTCAGGTGCCAATTTACCTGGAAAGGAACATTGCAGTTATTATTAAGAAAAAATGAAATTAATGCATGCAAGATTTCAACACTCTAGCATAATCAGCTGTGAACTTTTCAGTCCACCTTTGTATGGGAAGGGGAAGGAAAAAAGTTTTTAAAATTATGTTAGGAGAATGATATTGATATTTCCATATCCCTGGTTCTCTACTGTATAAGACAGCTGAAATTATGGCAAAACATTTACATACAAATAATATTTGATATCTAATATGGAACTGGATGATATTCAATTTTGGATGGTAAAGAAAACATTTAAGGCCTGTATCATAAGCTTAGTAGGAAAAAGATTGAACCAAGTCTAATGATCCTTCAACTTGAGGGTGAAACTCAAGTATTTTTTTTTATCTCTCTCTTTCTCTCACTCAATCACACACACAGACACACACAAAGAAAAGCAATACCTAAAGTTTAAAATCAATTTTTAAAAATAAAAATTCTTGAAATTTTTATTTTAGTTTTAATTTCAAGCTAATAGATTAAATTTAATATTTTCAATAAGCAAAATACTCTACTCTATTTCAAAATTAGTTCAAATTGATTAGAATGAGTTTTTTTCTTTTAATCACTGAAAACTGTTTTTAGCCATGTTTAATAATCTGTCAGCACAACATGATCCTTTTTATAAATTAAAAAAAATACTTTTCTGAAATTTCAGTCATGGAAGATTAGCTGATTTAAAGTTTAATCAGTGAGATTTGAAACAAATATTACCTACTATTAGCTTAAAATATTGCAGAAAATTGTTTTTCACATGGAGATAGTTGTCAACATCTCATAAAAACATCTATCCCAATTGACTTATATCACTCGTAGAAAAAAGTTTCCAAGCATATCTGTAAAACTTGAGGAATATAGCATAAGTACTTCTTTAATGTAATTTTTTTTTTAACTATCTAGTAATCTTAAAATCTATGAAAATGTTCTAAGTAATCTAATGTTTTAGTGAATTTTAGATATGTTGGATTTAATTTTACTTTAGTTACTGCTCTTATCTGATAATATCGTGTATAGACATCCATATTTACAAAAATTGGCATATTTATATACACATGAAAGTTTTGGTAATTTTTTTTCATCTTGTGTACTCATTTTTTATTGAATGTTTGGAGGCACACATATGTACACATAGACACACACACACTCATACAAACAATAACAAACCTATCCTTCCATAATTAATACATTAATATTTAAAACACCAAGCCAAAAAACAAAACTATTAGTTACTAAACAAAAAATGAAACAATAGATAAATAATAATATATAAACAAAAAGTTTACTTTATTACCTAAACATTAGTGTTGTGTGTGTGTGTGTGTGTGTGTGTGTGTGTGTGTGTGTTTATGCATGCATAAATGTATGTATAAGCATACTAATTCAAACGATAAATAGAATTGTTGGAGAATCTTTCTGCAAAACTTTAGAGTTGGGATACATATCCCAAATTCTACAATATAATTGTATTGAACACTTTTTAATATTCTCAAACTAACTATATATATATATGACTGGCCAATTGTATCCAAGTATACCTGTCTACCAGGACAGCTAGCTAATCCCTATTGCAGATGCCTGCTCAGGAACATTTGTGTTTGTTCAGCACCCACACAGCCCACCTGTGGCTTTTACGGCAACTATGCTGACCAGATCTTACTTACAGTTTCTGAGAGAGAGAGAGCGTGTTATCTAGTGTGAGCAACAGTCTGAATGCTCAAACTCTCAGACACGATGACTTGTTACTTTGGGCTAGCACAACCATCAATGAATCCTCAAAGGAAGCTGTCTACCCAGTTTCACTCACAAGGCTTGGGTCGACCTGTGGTATGGCTTTCAGGCACTTTCCAAAGGTGGATTTTTTTTTTTTACCACTGGTTGATTTACTGTCTTCATTATCTATGTGGCTAAAGGTTTAGTTGTAATTCCAACATGCACCAAAGTTACACTGGAGGTGACTATTTTCTAGACAGAATGCTTAATGTCATTACAGTAATTCAACAACTGGAAGAAGGTTTTGAGAAATAAAAAAATATTTGTATTGTTTCAAATTTGAGATAATTGCAGAACAGTGCATGTCACTTTGGAACCATAATATTGCACTCAATTTAAAAGTTGGATTTTGACATGATTAATAATGACACAGAATTTTTTTCCAAGTTGTTATCTCTTTTTGAGGAAATGAGCTTAAATATTAAGTTCAGATTGAAAACTGAATCATTAGAATTTTGTTCTGGTTATCAGTGAAAGCCATATAGCACAAACTTATAAAATTGTATATGGACAAGATGCATGGTACAAATATTAATTCTAAATCATTGTGCTATCAAATAAGACCCTCATTTATGTCAAGGGGAAATTATATTAAACAATTTAGCTATATTATTAGTTATACAGTGCATTAGGTTTTTAAATAATGCAAATTAAAAGCATTTTATCTTATAATTTGTACCTAGCAGTATATTATAATGTAATGTTCTACAGTTTTACTGTTAATATCAATAAACAATGCAAATTTGAAATGTTTTGTTCAATAATTTGTGACCAGTCGTATTATGGTGTTATATACACTATTTTTTAATTTTTTGCTTTTATTTATGATCAAAAAGTTCTTATTCAGTAGCCTTTTTTGTAATCATTTACAATTATTTTTACAGTTTTGACTTATCAAATGCAGTAGAAAAATGTATACTTTGCTTGTGGTGATTCATAATTAGAAATTTGGTTTGGATATATTTTCCATTTAATCTAATATGTAAAAATATCTTTTATTTGAGTTTATTCTTGAAATAGTAAAATTTTGAAGTCAGTTTGTAAACAAAAACCTACAAAAATTAAGTATGTCTGTATATTTTTCATATGATCTGTAAAACAAATTGCTCAATAATTGGTAAAGGCTATGAACCTAGTCTTTGGTACCACTACTTATTACATAAAGGTCCCACTTTTGCATTGAGTGCAATGTTGATTTTTGAAGAAAGTGAAAAATCAAATTGCCCTAGTTTGGAATGGAAAAGTAAACTTTTTCTTGAAGTTTAAAGTACTCTTTGGTCACTTAAAAAATAAAATAAAACTTATGGCGACACTGACAAGGATTATGTATATGGCCATTAGAGCTGGTGGATAGCAAGACAATAACATCAAAAAATTCTGAATAAACAGTGACATAAGGAAGTTGTTGGGTGTGTCAGTCATGTGGAATAGGTTGTGTTGCAAAAGAAACTAGAAGATGAAAATGCCTGGAAAGAGAGATTAAGCATTAAAAGCAAGTTGAAGTTCATAATAAGTAGAAAAATGGTTAAGAGAAAAGTATAAAAACTGAAAAAAAGAGTATAAGAGTCGAAATAGAGAAATAACAAAATGGTCAGGAATTTGACTGACTGATTTGTTTAATGGCACATCAACTCCATATGGGTCATTACATGCTGATATTGAATTTTCTTGGAATTTGAAGAAATAAAAATGTTATGCTTTCACAACTGAATATATGGTAGATGATACTCAGCTTTTGCACATATACATATTTGTGTGAACATGATTACTACAGGCAGTGATGTGTGTTTTATGTTGTAGTTTTGTTGAGGTTATGTTTTAGAAAAAGGCTTGATTTTTTAAGAAATTGCAGGATATTATATGGATTGATGTCATGAAAGCGTTCTTTTTTACCGAACAAAACAAGTTCTAGATTTAAAAATTCAAATGCTAAGCACTGACTCATTGATTTTGTTAGAAATAAATGAATTTACTCAAATTACAAACTTTGCTTAGCACACACACAAAAGCGAATCCAAAAACAAAACTCGCAAAATGTTACACCTCATTGCAAAATGTCTTTCAGCCAATAGAAAACTAGGAAACCTCTAAAAGGAAAAAATTCGAATAATTTTTAATATCAGAAACAAAAGTTATTTTATGGACCCTTTTCACAAGCCAACACGAAATTTGTTTGTCATCCAATGGAAAGGCCAGAATCACATCCAGGAGAAAATTCCCAAATGACATTTCCAAGCCCCCAAAATGATATAAAAGACAGGATAAGATAACTGTCAGCAGAGAGAGAAATGAGACGAGTGTAATTAACAAATCCCCCTGACAAGCGTCAAGTGATTGCTATTATTGTTTCTATCTTTCCCTCTCATTTCTCACCTACTTCCTTTTCACCATTCACCCTGAGTGAATACTTTAAAGATACTCCTACCCAACAAATGCTCATACATACATACATACATATGTTCCTGCTTATGTACACATAAACTCACTCTTGATACCCTTAACTTCTTAATACTGTTTCTCATTGAACATTTAACTTCTACTAGTTCATGTTATTCTTTTCTATTAATGAATTTTTATTTAAACACACAAAAGGTATACTTTTATTCTTCCAGAAATCCATCTTCTGATAATTCTGGATAAAACCTGTAAGTTGTACAAAGTTTGGTTATGTTTCACACAAAGCTAATTCAATAAACATTAACCATCTTCCTACGGCTTCACTTTTATGTTTATTAATTTTATTTAGCAGCGATCCACCTCTATGAGATATTCAGTGCCAAAATCTAAATATTTTGAATGCAGTTGTATGCCTTCATATACAGATGAAATGTATCATTGGTATTTTTTACTTATAAAAATGTATTGCTTTTGTTATTATAAAAAAATATATTTTTATACTTTCATAATGGTTTCTTTTTGTTTTAGGATTCATTATTTACCCATAGCTGGGACCCAAACAGATGTTAACTGGGAAGAACAGCAATTAAGAAGGGTTTCCACATCCCTCAAAACCTCCAATTTCCTGATCAGCGGCATTGCTACCGGATCAAGTTTATCATCATATCCAGGACTTCAGGAATTTTAAAGACACATTCTAGCATGTAGGATTGGGTTCCAGAAATTATTTGGTCTTTTATCCTCATCTTTTGTCATAATGTTTTAGCTGATGTGCTTTTCAAACCTTTTTTTAATGTTCTATGATCTCCATCCTAGTTATTTTTAGCCATTGTGTGTCTGTGTGCGCACATTTGATTGGACACATATATCTTATAAGTGAATGATAGACCCAAAATATTTCTATACCTTAAAAAATTCTACTTGTATCAATAGAATCATTACAATTATGCTTTTAATTTTCTTTTTCTTTACTTTTTAGAAAATTTAATGTTTTTTTTTGTTTTAAACACTATTTTATAGCTTATCCCAAGGTAAAAGTTGTCCACCAGATCTAGTGGAATGTATTATTCCAATGTCTTCTTTAAGTCAGTTAAGTGCCATACGTGATACACGCTTGGGCGATCATGCCTCGAAAGAGACATGACTGACTGAGCAGAAGATTATCCCACAGTAGGTTGCCATTGCTTTCTGTGGTAGACTGGTTGCCGACCAAGGCTATAGAAACCAATCTGTCCTGCTATTTAACCAATAACTGGAAGGAATAGACGGATTAATACCTTTCCCAAGGGTATTTGCGCGTAAGTGAATGAATACAATTGATTCAAATGGAATTCGAACTCGGCTCCCTGGTTTCTCGTTCCGAGCCGATATCCACTGTACCACAACGCACATCACACTTCTTTAAGATTAGTCAAATTCTGTGTATATGTGTGTGTATGTGTGTACTTATGTATGGCACGTGCACATATAAGTCACTTATGCATAATACATCAAATTCTCTGTCTCTCTCTACCTCTCGCTCATACATAGCATGTGGAGGACAGAGAATCAGCTCTTTTTTTATAAACTACATTTAAGCTGTTATCTTCATCCTATTTGCTTAGTAAATATCTAGCCTATTATTATTATTATTACTTGAAATCATATAACTTCAGAATTTTAACAGCAACACCTAAAATGAATGGCACAAGTTTTTTTTGTTTTTTTTATAAGCGTTTCACCCTGAGCAAGGTATATCACTGCCACTACTGCGCAGGGGGCTACATAGAGTGGAGAAAGGATGGTTAAATATAGGAAATGTCAGAGGGTGGGTGATAGGCGGGTAAGGATACCGAGAATGAGGGTTAGGTAGATGAGAGTGTTCTGAGAATAATTGGAAGTTAGTGCGATAGGAGGTGTCTATTGACCCTACATTTAAACACCTGGAGATTGTAGCTGTCGGGAAAGCAGACTTGTGGAAGGGAATTCCGAGAAAAGAAGCTATTGGAGTAGAATTTATGGTTACATCTTATCTGTTTAACTGTAAAAGGGTGGGACCTAGTTGCTAATCTATTATCTCTTGTAAATTCGTGCTTAGGCGGCACCAGTGATCTAAGTTCATCAGAGCAGAAGCCATGAAAGTACTTGTAGAAGAGGCACAGGGAAGTCACATCACGCTGGTGAGAGAGTGGTTGCAGCTAGTCTGCCAAGTCAGTATCAACCACGTTACAGATTCTCCTTTGTATTTTGTCAAGAAGCCCAAGGAGAGCAGCAGGGGCACCCGACCAGATATGGCAGCAGTATTCAATACATGGGCGGATGGTAGATTTGTATATGTGCAGGATAGATTCAGGTGGGAAAAACTTCCAGGCCCTGCACAGAGAGCCGGCTTTCATAGCAGCAGATTTGGCAATGTATTCGATATAGTCATTCCATTTGAGGTCCGCCAAAAGTGTAAGGCCAAGGAGGCGTAGTGTTTTACTCTCTGGGAGGCAAGCCTGTCCCATGCTAATGGGAGGTAGATGCGACTGTATTTACATTCTGATAGAGGAGACTACTATATGGTCTACAACAGGGCCGTAGCTGATGCTAAAAAAACACTGGGCACAGAGAAAATTGCCCGGATTTATTAGTTGACAATATGATGACGTCATCAGTGTCATCCATTTCCAAAAACTAAGATTTTTGCAGATTTTTTTGGCTATTTCAATGGAAATTAGGCACAGAATGTGAATGAAAGCAGGAAATTGGGTTTGGACTTTTTGAGTATAACCAGTCTTTTCTCCCAAAATTAATAAATAAACAGATTTTTACTGCGTTCATTCAGATGTTTTCTTCGTTTTCCTTTCTTTCTTTCTTTATGAATTGTTCAATTTGATTTCTGACAAAGACATTTTTCCTTGCCCGGATTTTCACTATGATTGCCCGGTAGTCAGATACAGCCATGGTCTACAAGATGAACTTGCAGATGCTATACATGATCTTGTGAACACTGAAATGAGCTTGCAAACATTATATATGATCTACTAGATGAGCTTTTGGACACTATAGTCTATGAGATGAACTTGTGAACCCTATGTATGGTTCAGCAGATTGCAGATATTACATAGGGTCTGGGAAATAAACATTATTTAAAAGAAGACTACTAGGTAGACTTGTTAACCAAAAATCAATGACTGCTTTGCTATGAATAGCTCAGTTCAATATTAAGTGTTTGATACACTCATTTAAGTCCTGTATGCTCCTCTATAGAATATGGGGCCCACAGCCTCAACGCACTAGGCATTGCTGCTGTGGTAGGCTTTTTGAGAGATGGCTTTGCTACCCTGTATCCAACTAATTTTGATTTCAAAGTTGTCTTGCTGAACCTGTTACTAATCAAAACTACAGAGCCCAATCTGCTCTCTTATTTGACCAATGGGGGAGAAGAAAAAAATGAATTCATACCTTTGCCAAGGTTATTTGCATGAAAGTGAACTGAACTTTGAACATGGTTTGAGAATATAATGTTCTGAGCCATGAAATATTGCTCTACCTGCACATGTGTGGCTGTTGGAGTTTTTTTTTTGTTTTTTCTCAACACAGCAAACATGGATCTTGATGAAGTGGAGGCAAAAATCATTTAAAATGTTAAAAGATATGAAATTAATAAAAGAGGTGGTCTTAATAAGCTCTAGGTATGGTCAGAGAATTTTTTTACTTTTAAGTAAAAAAAAAAACAAAAAAAAAACAAATCACCCCCCACCTTTGTTTTGGCACCTAAGTGTTTATGAAAAAAGGTCAAATGAAAGAACATATCACAGTTAAGCCTGTGTTGTGTAGAAGGTTGGATTGCCCGTTTTTCATTTTTTTAAGACTTGGGCATTAATATCAACCTCTGCTAACAGTAGCAAATATACAGATATTTAAGTCATGGAATTGGCGCCAGGCATGCTCTTATACATATACGTTATCAGAAAAGGGTTAGAAGATTCCTGTCAAAACATTGAAACAAAGAAGAAAGTTTATATCAGCCTAAATTAATATAAAAATGATAGGGACACTAAAGAGAAACTAGAAAAAGTTTGAGAAAAAAAAAACAGTAAAAAATAAAAGGCATATTGCAAAAGACAAAAAAAATTCTGCTGGGGAAAGAACTGCAGTCGTGAAAAAGCTCATTAAATGAAAAAAAAATGCAATGATATATTTTTAAAATGAAAACCAAGTGTGAGATTAAACAGGAATGAAATCCACAAGATTATGTCAAGGCTGAGAAATGGGAAATTTGAGTCGATAAAATCTGCATAAATATTTCTGAATGCTTCTATGCAACCAATTGTGATAAGAAAAAAAGAAACAAAATCATTTAAACTTCGGATTTGTGTAGATATCAAGCATATTCCTTGCTTTCAAAAGTAGCAGAAAAGTGAATGCATTTAGTGTTTGTATTCATGGTTTTTTATTGACATCAAGTATGGTACATTGATGCATATGTTTCGTTAGCATTTCGAGTCAAAATTTCTAGTGAAATATTTCAGACCGAGGTAGGAAATGGTTAATTAAAAAAATTAATACAAAATTGTTTATTTTAACCATTACAATTAACATAAAAAGGGGTTTGTATCAGAATATGTTTATAAAATCATGTTTAGTTTGGCTGCCACTTTTTTTGTAAGTTTATTTTAAAAAAAATATTGGTAAATATTGGTTGAGTTTGAACTTTGATCTACAGGCAAACATCCGTTGAATTAGGACTTTAGTCTATAGGTAAACATTGGTCAGGTTTGGGCTTTAGTCTATAGGCAAACATCTGTTGGGTTTTGATTCTTGTCTCTAGGCAGACATCCATTGACTTTGGACTTAAGTCTACTGGCAAACAAGAGCCAGGTTTGAACTTAAGTTTACCAACAAGCAATGTTCAGCTGGTTGTAAGAATTTTGTAGAGTTCTACTAATCATAGTACCAACTGGAGTTTTTGTCATTCTCTCCTCTAGCAGCATCATAAGATAAGCCAAGGCTTATCCATAGCAGCTACTTGGTGGAATGAAAACCAGATGCCTTAAAGTTAGGTTTTTGTGTGAAGTAACAAGATACCTCAAAGAATGCGGTTTTGCAGGGAAGTAATGAGATGCCCTGTTGCTATTTCACTCAGATACTGAGAAGAAAGTCACAAAGGTTGCAAAACAATTTAATTCCTTTTCTTTTGTCATTTTTATAAGCATATCTCATTTTTATGTTCTCTTTATTTATTCTTTTTATTTTTATTCAGTAAAAGATCAATGCAATCTTTGTTGCAAATGAATTGAATATATATATATATATGTGTGCATGTGTGTGTGCATTTCTCTTAAACTGAAGAATAAAACCAAAATGAAAATATTTATGGCTCAATACTCTTAGATGCATTCATTGAATTCACTCACAGACAAATCCCCTTGGAAAAGGTATGAATCCATCTCTTCTCCCTCCAACTATGGGTTGAATAGCAGGACAGATTGAGTTTTGTAGCCTTGGTTAGCAACCAATATATGTCAGAAAGAAATGGCAACCTACTGTGAAAAAAATCTACCTTATCAGTAATATCACAAAAGAGACATGATCATCTAAGTGTTTATCATGAATGGCATTTAACTTACTGACCATTACATGGCACTGTCAAGAGAATGGAATATTTTTATTCTAGTTAGTTTTGAAAATTACATTTTCAGAAATGTTCTTTCCTCTCTAGAAGTTTCCAGAAATGTATAATTTTAAATGTTTATCTACTTGCTTTCTTTGCTTATCTTTTTTAATGAGCTCTTAACAGGTTTCATTTCATTGACCTGTTTTTGATAACTTGATTTGTTTATCCTCGAACTCACAAACATGTTTTTTACTTTTGCCATTTCATAATGTTTATAGTTTATTTTTATTAAAAATACAGTGTTCTGTCTTTAAATATTCTGCATTATCAGAGGCAATTAGAACTTAATTTTGAAGTCGTCATTTAAAAGAAGAATAGTGTATTTGTCGGTATATGAGACCTGAGCATATCGGAAACAGTATTCAGCATTTTGTAGTTTGGCCTAAACATTCTTCAAGGATAAGTGAATTAAACCAACAAATATTTGGTGACATTAGCTTGAAAACTATCACTTTTTAGATGAGATCAAAGTATAGTATCTGTTATTTCCTAATTTTAGATTGGAGAAGGCAACTGGTCCTAGGGATTTCAACCTTGTAACAGCTTCTTTTTCATTGCAGTAACAGAGGTGAGGTAAGTGCATTTAAGTTTTTAAAGATTCAAGTCGACTGGGAAGCAAGAAGCTGAAAGAGAATTCCACAAGTGAAAAGTGTGATCGAAGTAACTGTTAGCAAAGAACTTATGGTTACATCTAACCATTTCAAATGTAAAATGATGAGGCCCTGCTGCCAATCTAGTCACAGTTAAGGGCCATACATTATACATGTTTAGGTGATCATGTCTCAAAAGAGACATGACTGACTGGACAGAAGATTGTCCCATAATAAGTTGTCATTACTTTCTGTTGTAGACTGGTTGCCAGCCAAAGCTATAGAACCCAATCTTTCCTGTTATTTAACCTATAACTGGAGGGAAAAGATGGATTAATACCTTTCCCAAGGGTATTTGTGCATAAGTGAATGCAAGGAATTCAACTGAAATTCAAACTCGACTGCCCGATTTCTCATTCTGCGCTGATATCCACTGCACCACAATGCACATCTGCTCCAATCTAGTACTGCACTTAAATTCATAATTCTAGGTACTGTAGAGGAAAGTTTAAAACAATTACCATGAAAATGCTTACAGAAAGGGCACTGCTGCAGATACATGCTCGGGCATTTTTGTTGTTGTTCAACATCCACAGACTTCAGCTGTGGTTTATATTGTGACTATGTTGAGTAAACCTAAGAGTTTCTGGGAGAGAATAGATTATCTGGTTTCATCAAAAGTTTGAATAAGGCCAGTATGTGCAAATCTTCAATTGTGATGATTTGTAACTTTGTGCTAGCACATCAACTGACAAAACATTCAGTCTACCCATTTTTGCCCACACTGCTTGGGTCAACCAGTAGTTTTGGTTTTCAGGCACTTCCCAAATGTGCTGCATAGTGGGATCAGCTCCCTAGGCTGGAAACACCAAAAATTTAAAATTCACCATTCTGAGATTCAAACCCGTGTCTCATGGTGTGTTTTTAGAACATTTGTTCTAACCACACACCGTGTGTGTGTATATATATATATATACTCAGTTATAATCTGAGATTAAGGACAGAATGGTTAAATAAAATAAAGACAAGATAAAATAGACTTTGAAAAAACAGTAGCTACTCTAGCATCTATGCATCAGTCATTCAGTAATGAATTTGAACACTCCCAGCTACTGGCGTATGTTTATATTGTATATAACACGCTAAAGTTCACCTTCCTCTAAAAAATACAGTTTTCCTCTTGTATTTATTTTATTTAACCATATATATATAGTCATCCGCAGACAAATATGTTTCAGTGTATCACAGCTAATCAGTACGGTTAGACATTTGATTGCTTCTAGCCATGATTGAAACCCAACTGAATTGACATCAGTCGGAGATTCTACCTCTGAGTAGAGGAAGGTGAACTTTAGTGTGTTATGTACAATGTAAACATATGCCAGTAGCTGGGAGTGTTCAAATTCATTACTGAATGACTGATGCATAGATGCTAGAGTAGCTACTGTTTTTTCAAAGTCTACCATTCCTCTAAACAATTATAATCATTTCACCTCAAGCAAGGTGGGACTGCCACTTGAGCACATAAGGGTTATAGTGAGAGAAAAGTTTGGGTACAGTCAGTATTGAAGAAAATATAAAAGATGAATGGGGTTCAAGAAGATAGAAGATGGCAATTGACGTTGCTTTTAAATCTTGGGAGATTGTAGCTATCAGATAAGCAAGTAAAAAAAAAAAAATAGGAGGGCATTCCACAGGTGGAAAGTGTGAGAAATGAAACTGTTGGACATAGATGCCAATCTACTCAGTCAGTCAGTTAAGTGCCATATGTGATACATGCTTGGGCGATCATGTCTCGACAGAGACATGACTGACTGGGCAGAAGATTATCCCACAGTAGGTTGCCATTGCTTTCTGCGGTAGACTGGTTGCCGACCAAGGCTATAGAAACCAATCTGTCCTGCTATTTAACCAATAACTGGAAGGAATAGATGGATTAATACCTTTCCCAAGGGTATTTGCGCGTAAGTGAATACAATGGATTCAACTGGAATTCGAACCCGGCTCCCCAGTTTCTAGTTCCGAGCCAATATACACTGTACCACAACGCACATCCTTCTACTATCGTGCTTAAATTAATGTGATTGGGATACCAGGGGAAAAAGAAGTCTTCCAGACCAATTGTTACATATATATATATATATATGTATATATATATATCGACAACATTAATTTAAAACTAGAGCAATGAATATTTATTAATTATTATGTTATGACATGTGAAAAAGAACAAATGACTACAAAATTGTACATTCTATTTAATTATTATATCATAGTACAAAACATATCATAGATTTGTAAGTTAATGGATATTCTTCATAAAAGAATATCCATTAACTTGTCAAAAAGATTCTTCATAAAAGAATGTCTATTAACTTACATGCATTCCCAATCAAAAATTTAAGTCCACTTAAAAATCTTTAAAAAGAAATTTTTTTTTACAGATAGATTTTAAACTCCTCCCACTTAAGGTTACCAATACTACAATCTAAAAGGTTATGGAAACAAAAAGCTACATTCCAAACATTTTATTTAGAAATTTACATTTTTATAAAATGAGGCGATTTACACATGATCAAAATTATAAGACCAGAGACAAAAATTCTACGAAATTGTACAAAAAGTGTATGAAAATATTTAACAACCAAATTTAATAATGAAGTCTACCTCCACTGCTTTTGATGACTTCAAAAATTCTGTTGGGTATGCTAGAAATAAGCGTTTCCATTAAGGTGTGGGGGATGTTGCTCCAGCTTCTGAAGATGGCTTCACAAAGTTCATTTTTTGTTGAATATTGTTTGCCATTTCGATAAACATCTCTTGTCATCCATCCCCAAACATTTTCAATTGGGTTCAAGTTCAGTGAGCATACAGGATGTCCCAAGAGATGGACCCCATTTTCTTGTAGAAAGGTCAAGGTCTGTCTTGCAGCATGGATTGCAGCATTATCCTGTTGGAATAACCATCCATCCCCACACAAATGATGGCCCTCCATCATCAAAGATGCTTTTTGTAGCATGGTAACACAACCAGTCGCTGTTTGACAACCCTGCACCACCTGGAGCTCCATCGTCCCTCTGTAAGAAAAGGCACCCCATATCATTAGGGACTCTCTACCACTATGACGTGTGGAGAAAATTTCAGGAGGCATGTTTTTGTTATGCCAATATTGTTGGAAGCCATGAGGACCATCGAGATTGAATTTTTTCTCAACAGAAAACAGGACTTTCTTCCACTTCTCAACGTCCCATGTTTGGTATTCACAACCAAACTTTAAGTGGTCCAACTTGTGACGTAGAAGCAGCCGAGGAATTTGTTTACGCTTTTTATTTACCATGCCTTTTTGTCTTAAGTGTCGTCTGATGGTTACAGGACTGCAATCAGCATCATGACTGCCTTAATTTGACTAGAAGAAAGTCCCCCGTCTTTCCTAACAACCTGTCTTATTCTCCTACTCAAAGTAGGAGAAATTTTTGGGGGCCTACCAGAGGATTTTGCTTTTCCATAATTCTCACTGTTCTTTAGAAAGTTGCAAATCACAGTTTTACTGTGATTTACCTTAGCTGCGATCGCCCGCTGTGACAAATCTTGCTTATGGAATTCTAGAATTCTCAACTTTGGTAAGTTTGCTTGCTTTAGGCATGGTAACACCTGCTAATCTCTAACTGAACTAAAAACATTGGAATTGCCATAGATCTAACAATTTATACCCCTGGTCTTATAATTTTGATCATGTGTAAATCGCCTCATTTTATAAAAATGTAAATTTCTAAATAAAATGTTTGGAATGTAGCTTTTTGTTTCCATAACCTTTTAGATTGTAGTATTGGTAACCTTAAGTGGGAGGAGTTTAAAATCTATCCATAAAAAAAAAATTTCTATTTGAAGATTTTTAAGTGGTCTTAAATTTTTGATCAGGAGTGTATATCTACTTTTTTGTATTATGATATAACAATAATTAAATAGAGATTAAATTTTTTTACAAATTAAGAGTTTATGAAAAATTGGAATAAAATGTATTCTGAAACAAAATTAAAATAGTATAATTACACTCAAAAGTCCCTTTAAGTCAGATCAAAAATATAAAATGTTTTCTTTCTTATTAAAAAAGGCTGGGATACAGAGAAAACTAAGACAATAATCTTGGATACCTCAATAAAAAAGCAGTTTAGATGGTGGCTCAATCGACTGACACTTTTTCTGTTAAGATTGTCTTCCCCCAAAATATAACATATATTTTCAAATTTTAAAAGTTGAACTACATTCTAATTAGTTAAGTTAAACACACACACAAATATTTCTGTCTCCCCACATCCATAAATAACAAGTATATTGTTTCTTACATTCAAATGAAAATCATTTTCACAACAATAAGATAACATTGATTAATGATACAGTAAAATCTCAAAACAGAGATTTCTATATTGCAATGTTAAAATATTAATTTTAAATAAAAAAACAAATTTAATTGTATTATGCTCTACGATATATGTTGTATTGAGCACTTTTTAAAAAAGTAAATGGCAATGAACGCAGAATTCTAAAACTGCTGGTTCTCTTCACCTGGAGTTTATATATAATGTCATCCACAGACAGATCTGTTTCGCTGTATCGCAGTTCATCAGTATGGTTAGACTCCAATTGCTTTTAATCCAGGATTGAAACCTGACCGAAGTGGCATCAGTCGGGGGTTCTACCTCTGGGTCATGGCCGTATGGTAGAAGAAGGCAGACTTTTTAGCATGTATATTGTCATTATACATGCCCAATATATATATAAGTACTCTCAGCAGGAATTGATTTAAACTTGTCATAGATAATGTAAGAACAAGTCTGATGCCTAGTATGCCTAGTAGGATATGGGACAAATAAATATATAAAATAATATCTGCTTTATATAATGAAGATTTAAAAAACCTTTCTGGTTTTAAATCATAGCAAAGCCTTTGAGTGGGCAGTGGCAGTAGCAGTAGATGTGTAGCTGTGGTATAGAGATGATTATCTTTGTAATTCAGCAAACAGCTGTTTTTTATATATAAATTGTTTAAAATTCAGTATATGACTTTATGACAGAAGTTTATAGACATGAGGTTTGATCCAAAAAAGTTTCCGAAAGCTGTTTAGTACAGATTGACCTTGAAATCTGTCATGCATACACATTGTTATGACATTCTCACTCCCTAGAATTGTTTATAACAGTGCTTGGGAGGAAAGTATATAAAATATGGTCATCTCATCACCGCACAGTATTTCCATTAGTCTCCATGGCTTATGCAGCTGTTTTTGTCTAAGCCCAACATTCCATGGGTCCTGACTACCAACATATTCCCTAGATCTTTCCTCTTTCCAAAAATCAAATCCCAATTGAAAGGAATACAATTTTAAGATATCAAGGAAATCCAAGAGAATGTGATGAGGCAGCTGCTCACTATCCTCAAAAAGATTTATAGTTACTAGCTTGGCTATTTGAAGTTGACAGTTTTAACAATATGCTTAAAATATTGCAGGCACATATGGTCCTGTGCTCTTGCTATTTATCGAGATCTCCTTAATGAAATCCAAAGAATCAGCAATGTTGTAAGCTTGCCTCCCTGTGCCTTTTCTATAAATATTTTAATGGCAATTGTTTTGATAAGCTCTTCCCTCTGGTACCTAGCCTTTTTTAAAATTTAAGCACACTACTAGACTGGTGTCAAGATCTCATTAATTTACAGTTGAGTTGAGTTGGGTAGATGTTACTGTAACTTCTATTCTAATAATTTTTATAATACTTCTCACTTGTGGCACTGCCTTCCAGCTCCAGACTTTCTAACCGACTTTAATCTTCAGTGATTTAAATGCAATGTCAATTGCTATCTACTGTCCTCTTGATTACTCTTTCTTGTTCTTGCTCCTTAGTAATGTTTCCCTAATTACTCTTCTATTGTTCTTAGTAATGTTTGTTTTCTAGTTTTTCTACACCAAGTAACCCCTTATTACTTAGTGGCTTTACAGCCTTGTTTGGGTTGAACTTGATTAAAATATATATATAACTTTTCAGATATGCTGATCTAGGATTGCAAGTCTGAAGCAAGTCAGAATGTCCCTTTTCGATCAGGATGCTTTGCCAGTGAATTCGAATACTAGAATTTTAGTGTAATAAATTTTATTCCAGATACATTTCTGTAGCATGTAAATTTCAGATAAAATAATATTACAAAGTTGCTCATGAAATAAATTGGAGGAGTTCCAAAATCATAAAAACTTTCAGTTGAAGTGTTTTATGTTTATACTAAAAAAAACCAAAAAACCTAGCAACTAATCTCTCTTCTGACCTATCCCCAACCCCCACAAAAACTACTAATGTTCCACCATTTCTGAACATACCCTGGACTTGAACTTATGATAAATTAGTGTTCTCTCAAGGAAGTTCTTTGTCTTGAATGTCTATTGGGTCTACACTCACTTAAGACCTTAATTGGAATTCATATATATATATATGATTTATTTCTAAAGATACTGGAAAAATGGTTGTTTTTTTGTATCCCTCCAGTTAGTATCTGACACCCCCTGGTTATACTCTATCTATACAAGAGCCAGATTAGACCAAAAATGTTGCCATATCTGACTAGTCCTTACTTGCCCATCTTGATAGAGTTCAAAAGTGTCTATACAGTCTTGTGAGGGCCAAATTATTTTCTATCCTCTAACCCCTTTCCTCACAGACAAAACTTTGCAAACGTCTCACTACTCTATGGCTATTTTCACAGCAAGTGTTTTTGATGAAGCCTGGACCTATCAAATCACATGCACAAATTTCCTCCATATTCTGTTAGCAAAGAGTAAGTTCCACTTGGACAACTTCTTCCTAAGAACTGCTGCTTTATGGAACAGACTCCTGGAAGGATGTTTTCTAACCACTACAATCTTGATATCTTAAGTCTAGGATTAACTATTATCTTTCTTACATAACTTCATGAACTGCCTCATGCTCATACAACACCATATGATAACCCTCTAACTTGAGTGGCTTTTGAGCCTTTTATTAAGTGAATATAAGTATAAAAAAGATGACTGTTGCAAGTAGACACAAGAGAGCTATATGACCTCCTAAAGAAGGCAGTAGAGGAGAGTAAGAAGAAAAGAATAACTATAAAATGTCAAAATACAGATGTGGTTGTCAGCAAGAGAAAAAACCCAAAGTTATGAATTGGAGACATCAGTATCAAATAAGTACAGAATCCTAAATATTAAGAAAATGATTTAACTGATGGAAGAATATATGAAACAAAAATCAGATTGAAAATATCAAAATTTGTCTTCTAAAAGATTAGCAAAGTACTAAGAAACAGGAAAATTTAGTTTGACACCAAGTGTTATATATTGCCGTACGACGACAAAACAACAAACACGCATATATAAAAATATAAGGTTATATTTTTATTAATGACGACGAACCGTGTGGAATAGAGAACAGGAGAGTGAGAGCGCACATAGAATGGGTTGACAGGAGTGTAGCCTTGCCTGTGGTGTTTCTCTGCTTCCACTGGCCGTTCTCTGCTGGCTAATCCGTGTGTCGAGGTCTTTATATAGTCTTCTAGAACCGGGACTTTCCTTCCGGTTTTGCCTCGCCCACACAACGCCCACGTAATTCCCAGAGACACCTGTTCTGTTTGCCTCCGTAATCATTTCCGCCGCTGTCGGAAATAAGGTCAAACGACATCCGCTCCAGCCCCGACAGGAAGTATTTCTCAAACACCTGTCTTGTCGTTCGCCGACCCCTTCACTGACGGGAAACACCATCGCTTGCATCACTTCCTCGGGTGGGGCCAGATTGTTATATTACACAAGTAAAAAGTTCTTAACTGCTATGTAATGTCCATCTTCCTTTATGTTGGTGAATGCAAGACAATTTCTTACAGATGAAGAGAAGACTTCAGGCGAAAGATGTGATTTTGTAAAAGGACACTAAAAATACCATAGATAGAACATGTAGACAAATAAAAGGTTTTAAAGAAAATGTAAACAAAAGGACAATTATATATAAAATGAGATGTGTGTTGTTGTGCAGTAGATATCAGCTCGGAACAAGAAATCTGAGAGCAGTTTGAATTCCAGTTGAACTTGTTGCATTCCCTTACATGCAAATACCCTTAGGAAAGGTATGAATCTCTTCTTCTTCCAGCTATGGGTTAAATAGCAAGACAGATTGAGTTTTAAAGCGTTGGTTGGTAACCAGTCTAATGCAGAAAGTAATGGCAACCTACTGTGGAAAAATTTTCTGCTCAGCTCAGCTTGGGTGATCATGTCTCAAAAGAGACATGATCACGAAAGCATGTATTACGTATGGTAGTTAACTGACTGATATATAAAATGAGAAAGAGAGAAGAAAGTCTGAAGAATTTAACACATACAAGACATATTGAAGGCAAGAGGGGGCAGAAGAAAGCAGTAGCAAGTAACCTACTTAACGAGCTTGTGTAAATGGTTAGCAGAACAGATGACTCTTAGCAAGAATTACAAAGGATAGGAATTTATGCTTAGCCATGATTGCCCATTTCCTAGAAATACAAGGTACATTGAAGAAAACGGATTTAAACCTACATGTATCATAAACATTACATAAATCTAAATCTGAACTTATTTATAAATGGAACTTTGTCTGTGTGTGTGTGTGTGTGTGTGTGTGTGCGTGTGCGTGTGTGTGTGTGTCCATTACCTATAGACTCCAAAATGGCTGAACCGATTTTCTTGAAAATTTACACAGTTGTACTATAAGCATCTGCGAATGTTCTTAGCTAGGTTTTGTGTCAAGGTACCCCCAATAAATATCGAAAATCGATAATAAAAAAAATCAGGTTATAGAAGAAGTGGTCCGATTTTAATCAAATTTGATACACTCATAGACAAAGACATAAGAAACGATATTCAGAAGTTTCAAAGTTGCAGTTCTTACAATAGTGCAGAAAATCAATAATATATATATATATATATATAAGGCAAGATGTTTGTGTGTGTGTCTGTTTATCTGCCTGTATGTCTATTTTTTTCAGCCCTTTTATTTTAGTTTTTGCTTTGGGTTTGGCTCTAAGTAGGTATAATTGTAGTTCTTAGTCTCAGCCATGATATCATTTACTCAGAGGACTTATTTAGCCTTCAAAATTCAGTTTACAACGAAAAACCTTATTTGATATCGATGCCAGGAAATCAAAATTTGACTTACATTCATTCATTTTTCTTTCAGTCTATGGTTTCACTTTAACTGGAAACAACTATTGCTTTATAGTCTTTCATGCCAATGTCCAAAGAGTCTGAGCTCCAGGGCCATGGATTAGTTTTAAAGCTTTCATTACACCTGAGCAACGCCAGGCTATACTGCTAGTATATGTAAAAACATTATTTATTATTTTCTGTTTTTAGTGAGTTTTGTACAGATTTTGTAACATTTTCATTTTCTACTTATATATATAGTGTAAATAGCCCTGATGAGTGTGAACATAAGTGTCCTCATGAAACTTTGAAGTCATCATGAATCTTATATATATATATATATATATATATATATATATATATATATTTCTCTCCTGTCACACTCATAGAGAGAGAGAGAGAGAGAGAGAGAGAGAGAGAAACAATAGCAAGGCAGCATAAGCTCAGTTCATTCTCTTTACTATCAGTTATGGAAGCTCTTGTGTGTTTGCTCTTTAACAGAACCTTTTTTGTAATAATTATGCTGTTAAGTAGTGAAGAGAAGAGTGTATATATATATATATATATATATATATATACATACACACACACACACACATATATTCTCTCCTGTCATGCTCAGGGAGTTGGATTTTTTTTTCTTATGTTTTAATGCAAGAGACTTAATAGTAGGCACATCAATATATATGTGGCTGTCATTTTAGATGATATAGTGATATAAATATTTTGCTCTTATTTTTAACAGCACAGGCCCACTCAGAATTGAAGAATAGTAAATAGAATTATTTGAAAAAAACTTTGATACTTATTCATTTATTCAAATTCTAATGCAACACTCTTGTTACTTCGACATGCACACATATAAATACACTGTTTTGAGGCTAAATTTTACAGTTTAATGTTTTTATTTTTTCTGATTAGTTTGGAATACCTTTAAACAGGATTTCAGATGCAAGCAAAGAGTTACTGAACACTGTGGTCAAGGCTTGGTTGTAGAGAGTGGTCACTAGAAGACCAAATGTGTGATAGCAAGATTCAGCTCCCTGAAACACCTCCAAGAAGAGTCAGATGTGGTTGTCAGATAGTTTTTACAACTTCACCAACACAAATGTTTGGCACTCTCCCCCTACCTTCTGACTGTAATCCCCATGGATTATTGTGCATGGGGTGTGGCTGAGAAAGTCACCAACTGCACTGCTTGTAACACTAAAGCCCAGCTGATCAACAGGATTAAGGAGGCATTTGAGGCTCTCCCTCGGGACATTGTAAAGGCCACATGTGCAGATTGCAGAGTTGGATCAAGGTAGATGCTGAGGATGGCTTTCTTTGAATGAATTGTCTTTTGATTCATGTAACCTGTATACCCCTTTTCTACTGCAGCCACTTCCCCATCGTCGAAATGTGGCCTCCCTTTGTTCTATAAATACTTTCATGGCTTCTGCTCGGACGAGCTTAAGTCACTGATGCCTCCTCAACAGGTGTTTGCTCGTGCAACCAGACTGGCAACTGGGTCCCACCCATTCACGGTCGGGTTAGCCAAATGCAGACGACAGTTCTACTCCTGCAGCTTCTTCTCTCGCACTTCCCGCCTGTGGAACTCGCTCCCGTATTCTTGCTTTCCTGACGGCTGCAGCCTCCAGAAATTTGAATGCAAGATCAATACTCGTCTACTAACCACTGGACTCTAGCTCTCTCCCCACCCCTGTATAACCTTCCCTTTCTCTCCACCTATGTATCTGTCATTGCACCTGCTTTCTCAGCTTTCTGTTGTTCCTTTCTAACTAGTTTGTACTCCTCACTCTTTTCTAATTAATCTTTTTACATTTATGTAACCCCCTGCACATCAGTGGCGTTTCCGCCTTGCTCGGGGTGAAATGATTAAAAAAAAAAAAAAATTGATCTGAGGCTGAGATATTCATTTTGTTCTCCATAAATAAAATTCAAAATTAGGTCAGGCATCCTGTATATATATATATATATATATATATAATGATAATAATAACTACTTAGACTCTGTACGAATGCACTCTGTAAATTTATGCCAATATAAACTTTCAAAAAAACCATTAACAAACGGAACTTAAATCCATTACAATCCGGCATACTAAGTCGTCAGATAAATGGGGAGAAAAAAAAAGAAACCAGCGGAACAAGAACAAACATTCAATAATTCAATATTCTGAAGTAAAGAAAAAAAAAACCCAAATGGAACCAAACACAAGAAAAAGTGCTCAATATGAAAGTACTACAATACAATAGTAGAGCAAAAACACACGAAAAATCTAAAGTGAGCTCACTATAGATTTTTCGTATATATATATATATATATATATATATATATATATATGCTGTGATAATATTTTGTGGCACAGATAAGAGAATCCTGCTACGCAGTAGTGTGCCATGGCACAATGGTTGAGAATCACTGCTGTAGTGGATGTTGATTTTATGTTTGACATCATTCTTAGATGTTTAACATTAAATTTTGAGTTTATCATTCATGGATGCATATTATTATGAAATCAGTAACAAAGCCTGAAATAATATAAGAACAATTTTCTTTCAAGATAATCTCTTTGTGTTTGACTGTTCTTGTTTCTTGTTTTTACTCTATTTGAATCTCTTAAATGAAAATAATGACATAATCAACACATTGACATTCCACACTACTTCAAATAAAATGTCAGGAAGGAAACTCCCATCAATAATGGAAAGAGTTGTAATAGCTACTTGACTTGAGAAATCTTTTTTGTTTTAGGAGAAAAATTGTAGAACTTTCAAATATAAAACTGAATTTTGTTTTCATCCTTTGTTTAAAATTTAAAATTGTTAAACCAGTTGCTCTTAAATATCTGTGGAATTATTTTGTCTTAAAATTTACATTTTTTTCCTGCTGTCTTGAAAGTAGACGTGATTAAATTAACTAACAAACAAGTGATTCTTTCTCTTCTTTATATATTTACATTTTAATTTGATTATCGAGGAATGTTTTGGATGTTTGGATGAAATTCAAAAGCCAGATAAAAAAAAAAAGAAAATTTATTCATCCTTGAATTAAATTATTTCAAATTGCACAGGAACAGTGAGGGGAGATTTCTTAATTTCATTTGCTCTGTAAGCATGTTTTTCTTTTTATTTGAAAGTTATTTTTTCTAAGCAGTTTCTAACTGTATGAGTTCAAGCCTTGCTTCACTGGAGGAACGGTTTTCTTTGTTTTGTTAATCTTTGTTGATCTTGTAGTGTTTACAAAGAAAAACTAAAAATCTGTATCAATTAACATTTGGCAAAATGAATGAATTAAATAGATGCAAATCAAAGTGGGCACATTAGAATATTATTTCTTAATGATTTCACCTCAAACAAGATAATAATGTCATGAGGATATAAAAAGTTACTTGGAATGAAACAGAACAAAAAGACTTTAGTGAGGAGAAAGAACAATAAAAGAATAGGTTTCAGGAAGACAGATGTTGATCAGTGTTACATTTAAATTTTTGAAGATTTAGTTAGCAAGGAAGCAAGAAATCAGCGTTCAAAGGCCAAAAAAATAAACTATTAGAATTTATGGTTGTATCTAACTCACTCAACATTAAAATAGTGGATCCTAGTTGCCAATAGAGTCACGCACTTAAATTCATGCAATTGAGGCACCAAGCATAAAAGCTCATCAGAAAAATTACCATGAAAATATTTGTAGAAAAGATAGAAGCTATGTCACATTCGTTAATAAGTGACTGAAGTCAAGATGCCAGGTCAAGATCATTTATATTGCAGATGCTTCTTTGAATTTTGTGTCTAGTAGGATCACTAGACCAGATATGGCAACAATGACAGACTTAGAAAGGTGCAAGATAGATTCTGAAAATAAAAAAAAGCATGACAGTGAGCTAATTTTCCCTGCAGTAGTTCTAGCAAATGATTCAATATACACTTTACTCCATGTCGGTAGAAAACATGATCGGAAGAAGGTGCTAAGAGTCACTCTCCTGGAGGTTAGCATTAGCCATGCTGAGGACAAGCAAAAAAGATTTACAATGGTGATTAAATGAAAACAGTTTTGTTTTGGAGGCATTAAAAATTTACAAGCTATTTATTGACCCAGTTAATTCGCTGATTGAAGGGGTTTTTTTTTTTTGATAGTTGTCAGTTTTACTGTGTATAATTTACAGAGAAAGATAAAAATTACATAGCATTTAAAATCTATAAATTATTTAATCTATAAAGTTTTAGTTTTAAGCATATATAAGCAGTACCCACAGTTCTTTTAAATTATTAGAAATGATATACACAAGATGTGCTTTGTGATTCAGTATATATTGGCTTGGAACAAGAAATCAGGGAGTCGAGTTCAAATTCAAGTTGAATTCTTTGCATTGGCTTATGCACAAATGTCCTTGGAAAAGATATCAATCCATCTCTTTCCTCCAGTTATAGGTTAAATAACACACCAGATTGGGTTCTATAGCCTTGGCTGGCAACCAGTCTACTGCAGAAAATAATGGCAGTAGACTGCAAGATAATCTTCTGCTCAGTCAGTCATGTCTCTTTCAAGACATGATCACCCAAGCGACTATCACATATGGCACTTAACTGATTGATATTATTCAAGTAATGGACATTCAAATAAAACTGAGCAATAAATTGCATACAAATATCTATTTGTACGCAATTTATTACTATTTCCATGTGCCTGGTGAAAACAGGATCATATTAAATAACCAGTTCATGTGATATTCTGAGTAGCAGTAGGGTAACAGTCCCAGTTTAAGTAGTAAGAGGAGTTATTAAGGAATCTTACTGTGTCTACTCCATTTCTTGTCATATGAAAACTTATTCATATAATGATTTTTTTATTGCATATTTCCCTAATAGGCAGGCACCTTGAAGATTACTGCAACAAAACCTGAAATGATACAAGAACAATTTTCTTTTAAGATAACCTCTTTGTGCTTGGCTGTCCTTCCTGTTTTTTACTCTCTTAAATGAAAATATTGACATTCCACACTACAAATAAAATGTTAGAAAGGAAATCCCCCATCAATACTGGAAAGGGTGATAATAGCTACTTGACTTGAGAAATCTTTTTTCCGGAAAAAATTTGTTTTAAGAAAAAAATTGCATAAATTCCTACTAAAAGCAGTACCTGCAGCTCTGTTCATGAAAACCAAATATTTCCTTGTAGGGAAATGGTTATTATTACCATTAAAAATTCAGTGACAAGACAAACTCTCTTTTTTCAAATAGGGATCAGATAACTTAATTTCAGTCCCTTATATTCCACAAAGTGCATTTTTGGAAACTGTCTTAGTTGTTGTCGGTATTTTGTTAATTAAGGTGTTCTAATTTACGTATGTGTGTTTGGGTTTATTTTTCGTTTATATTGTTTCAGTCTTTGATTTTTATTATTTTGATCTTTAATTTTAATTGTTTCAGTCTAAGATCATTATCATTTTGGTCATTGAATTTTATTGTTTTAGTTTTTTGATTTTTATCATTTTGGTCTTAGATCTTTATGGTTTTAGGCATCTAGCTTTTCTTAGATATTTGTTCTTTGGAAAGTCTTATATTGAGTGCAGAGAACAGGAAGAGAAACTCTGAAAAACAGAGATGCATGCACCAGACATGTTATGAGTGAAGAGTAAGCTTCCCCAGACTAAAACAATGTTATTACGGATCATAACACCATAAAGAAACTTTCATATCAGCTATCAGCATGGCTGATGCAAGTCTCCTTCAGAGCAACACACTGGACTTCAGTTTTTTAGCTAACCTGATGTAGAACAAATATATCATATATATTGCATCTACTGCTAGAAAGGTTGAGTCACTGTGTTTTTTCTCATCAGAATCAATCTTGCACATTTGTAAAATGACTATTCATCTGTGCATTGTATACTAATACCATATCTGGTTGGGTGCTCCTGCTATTCATCTCGAAGTTCTCAACATAGTCCGAAGAAGAAATTTCAATGTAATCCATCCTGACTTGGCATCTCGACTTCAATCACTTTCTCACTACTGTAATGTGGCTTTCCTCTGTCTTTTCTACAAATATTTTCATGGCAACTGTTCTGACAAGCTTTTTTCCCTATCCATATGAATTTAAGGGTACTACGAGAGAGGCATCTATATCCCACCCTAAAGCCCTTGAAATAGTTGAATGTAACTGCCACAGTTACATTTAACTATTTCAATGGCTTTAGGTGGGACCTAAGTGTCAATCTATTAGCACCCTTCAATTCTACCCCAACAACTGCTTTTCTCACACTTTTCATCTGTGGATCTCCCTATCATTTACTTGTTTCCCTGATAGCTAGAATCTCCAAAAATTTAAATGCAACATTAATTGCCATCTTCTTGAATTCCATTTATCTTTTTCCTTTATTCAACACCCACTGTACCCAGTCTTTTCTCTCACTGTAACCCCCTGCACAATAGTGGTGGTCCCAACTTGCTTGAGGTGAAATGATTAAAAAAAGTAAACGTCAGAGGGCACAGAATTGAAATGTTTTGTCATAACAAAAACCAGAAAATTAGTCTGCGATACAGTGCTACCTTGATTTTCAACAATCTCTGAGTTGATGTTAGTCATGTTGCACTTTTTCTGTTCAACATTTATTTAATTAAATTTACTTCTGCTAGCTTCCTTCATTCCATGCAAGCAAATAAAAAGCTTGCAATCCTGTTCTATTCAAGTTGGTTAGTTTACTTTTTGCTGATATGATACAAAAATCTAAACCTTATCAAAAATCTCAATGGATCAGAAATAACTCAGAAAGATACTTCTCTGTTGACAGCAAACTTTCAGTAATATTCAGATAGTAATTTTAATGTTTGGAAAATGCAAAAAGATAAAAAGAAAGAAAACCATTCAACGACTATTATAATAGAAGTACTAACAGTATCTCTTAGATGCTAATGGAATCGTAATTCTATTTTTCTGCCATCTACACAACATCAAAGCAAAATAATAATAATCTATATTTTGCTTCATTTTCTCAGTCTGACTTTTCATCATATTTCCACATTCTGTTGTTTTAATTTGGTTTTGTGTTGCAGCCATTTTGGCTGTCTGGTTAACCCTTTTGATCCTATTTTTGCACAAACAAACTTTTATCTTTTTTTTATATTAATGAGTTCATCAGATAAGCATTTCTCTTGAGATCCAGTATGTTTTTAAACATTTTACTTTTTAAAAAAATAAAAAAGTGGAATAAAAACTGTCCCTACAGTATTATACTAGATGAAAATGGTAATTCTTACATACTGGTATTATTAAGAGACATTTTTCTTTGGATGCATAAGTCCCGTTAGGATTGAAAAGATTTAAGCTAGATTGCAAAATGAAAGTACAGGCATCAAATGAAAAAAAGAATAGAACCTGATGCCTCAGAAAACATTAACAGCAGTGGCAAAACTTGAATACTCCAAATCACAACATCAACCAAAGTAAAGAAAATGGTGTTGAAACTATAGTCAGGGTGTGGTGTGATCATATGATAATGTCCTATCCCAGTGCATGCCCACACATGCATATCTACATGATAAAAATATAGTTTTAAGATAAGCTATATTTTTAAATGAGAATACCTAATATCGTTCGTGGGAGAGTTTGTGTGTGAGAGTTTGGAAAGTTCATGCTGATTTTTAGTCATTCATGTTCCAGCATGTTAGAACATGTTAAATTTATCAACAGATATATTATTGTTTTCATTTCTCATTAGAGCACACTTCAAATTATCTCTTGAGAGAAAAAGTTTAAAATTACTTAATTTGTATTAGTTCTGCATTCCTATAAAAATGGAAGATTATAAAGTGTATTTTAGACACTTGATGCTTATTACTGGAAATGCAAAAATGTCTTGCAAGCAACAAAAAAAAAAAAGTGCTGTGTACAGTGAAGATTCTTTGGCTGACAGAACTGTATGGAAGTTGTTTACTAAGTTTAGAGTTGGTAATTGTAGCCTTATTGATGAAGAACGCTCAGACAGAATGCTTCACTAAAATTCACAACTAAATAAAGACATTTATTGAGAATAACCCACAATGCGAGAATTGGTAGAAACACTTTATAATTGGTAGAAATTTATCAAAATCCACTATGCAGACCACTTAGTAAAACTGGGGTAATCTATGAACTGAGTAATCGAAATGAAAATAATCACATTTCTAGTTATGATTATAGACACAATAAAAATGCACCCTTTTTTAAATAAACTGTAACAGGTGAAGAGAAATAGATCCTTTTCAACAAGGTTCAGCAAAAAAGATCCTAGGGTAAGCAATATGAGCTGACTTAAGCCAACATTTTAATATATTTTTTATATATAATTATAATTAAGTTTTTTTTTTTTTTTTTTTTTTTTATAAGCGTTTCACCCCGAGCAAGGCATGTCACTGCCACTACTGTGCAGGGGGCTACGTAGAGTGGAGAAAGGCTGATTAAATATAGGAAATAACAGAGGGTGGGTGATAGGCGGGTGAGGATACCAAGAATGAGGGTTGGGTAGATGAGAGTGTTGTGAGAATAGTTGGGAGTTAGTGTGATAGGAGGTGTCTATTGACCCTACATTTAAACACCTGGAGATTGTAACTGTCGGGAAAGCAGACTTGTGGAATGGAGTTCCACAGGCGGGAAGCGTGAGAAAAGAAGCTGTTGGAGTAGAATTTACGGTTACATCTTATTTGTTTAACTGTAAAAGGGTGGGACCTAGTTGCTAATCTAGTATCTCGTGTAAATTCGTGCTTAGGCGGCACCAGTGTTTGTTTGTTTTTTATTTTGAATTAATTTACATTGTGGCATGTAAATTTCTATGTTTCAAGATTTTACCTTGTCATCAGGCAATGTTGATTTATTGTTATGAAAATGATTTACATTCACAACAATAAGTCAACATTGCTTCATGATGAAGTAAAATCTCAAAACATTGAAATTTCCGTGTCGCAATGTAAATTAAATCAATTTTAAATAAAAAACAAATCCAATTATAATTGTATTTTGCTTTATGATATATGTTGTATTGAGCACTTTTAAAAAAAAGTAAATGCCGGAGAACTCAGAATTCTAAAACTGCTGGTCTTCTTCACCTGGAGTTATATATATATATATATATATAGTGTAGTCCACTTGTTATGTAATCCGGGTAAATTCCAAAAGAGATGAACTCGAGAGAACTCAATGTTAAATTCATTTATTTAACAGAGTAATATTTTATATTATATATATATATATATATATATATTATAAATTATATTTTAGAACATGTACATTATTTTTTAATATATGTCCTCTACAATCATATGATATGTATAATGTACATGTTCTAAAACAGAATCCAGATGATGAGTTTTGTTATGTGGCTCATTAAACGGATTATTTGATGGAGTTCACATTCCTTTGCACCTGGCTTCTTGGGTAGTGGCATGAAGATTGATTTTCTCAGGTCTTCTGGTATATTGATGCTGTTGTAGATTTTGTATATTATTTCTGTTAGTCTGTCTATGCCAAAGCCTTCTAGGGGCATCAACATTTCTGTTACAATCCTGTCTGGTCCCACTGCGCTTTGTTTCTCTTCAATTTGGCCATTGCCAATTCCTATTCGGTTTTTAATATTTCTGGTCCATCCATAATTTTGTGCATAGTTGATCTCTCTCTCTCTCTCTCTCTCTCTCTCTCTCTCGTCGTGGAAGAATTGTCTGATATACTTGTTCTATCTCTGAAGTATTTTTCTTTTTTTGATATCAGTGTGTCGTGAAACATAATTTATAATAAATATTCACAGCTCTATACATCATATATCGAGCACTGTTTTTAATAAATGTTTTGGACGGAAAAAATTCTTTCTTCATTCTGTACCCACTCGGATATATATATATATATATATATATATATATATATATATATATAGCTACTCTCAGCAGGAATTGACTTAAACTTGTCATAGATGATATAAGAACAAGTCTGATGCTTAGTATCACTCATGAATATTTGGGACAAATAAATATAAAATAATATCCTCTTTATATAATAAAGGTTTTTAAAATCTTTTTCTGGTTCTCTTTACCTGGATATATTTTTATTTATCAAGTACAGTTTTATGGAAATCTGACAAAGTGGAAAAAGTTTTTGTGCAACTTGTTTCATCCTTTAGAACCTTGTTAGACTAAAGTGATGTTGATGCAACTATATATATAAATGTGATGTTGATGCAACTATATATATAAATGTGATGTTGATGCAACTATATATATAAATGTGATGTTGATGCAACTATATATATAAATGTGATGTTGATGCAACTATATATATAAATGTGATGTTGATGCAACTATATATATATAAATGTGATGTTGGTGCAACTATATATATAAATGTGATGTTGATGCAACTATATATATAAATGTGATGTTGATGCAACTATATATATAAATGTGATGTTGATGCAACTATATATATAAATGTGATGTTGATGCAACTATATATATAAATGTGATGTTGATGCAACTATATATATAAATGTGACGTTGATGCAACTATATATATAAATGTGACGTTGATGCAACTATATATATAAATGTGACGTTGATGCAACTATATATATAAATGAAGGAGTGGGCATTGTGAGAACTTTAAATTTAATTTTTTTGTGGGTAGGATATTTCGTCTAGCCAGTTACATTTACTTTCTTTTTGTTTGCTTTTATCAGTTTTGTTATTAAATATCTCCCATTCTGATAATAGAAAATCTACCAAGAAAAGTGAATGTAAGAACCTGGACATAAATTTACTGTAGATGGTCTAATGTTTAATCTCTACATCATCCACTTTTATTTGCATTCTAGGTATGAGGATTTAATAAAGCTGTTTTTCTTTGTTTCCTCTGCCTCGTCTTCTGTTTCTTTGATAATCCCCCTAACAGTGCCCATCCTAATTATCAGCTAATTTAAATAAAGGCAACATTACAGCACAGAAATATGTTCATATTTTTAAATAAAAAAAATATTAAATTATATTATAAAATTAAAATATTTTTTATATTAAAAATATTATATTTATTTAATTATTAAATAATTTAATAATATAATATTATAATATAATATTATAATATAATTATTATATTATTATAATATAATTTTTATAATTATATAATATAATTTTATAATAATTATTATATTATTATAATATAATTATTATATTATTATAATATAATATTAATATTAATTATTATTATAATATAATTATTATATAATATTATAATATAATTATTATATATAATTATAATATTATATAATTTAATAATAATATAATATGATAATATTATTATTAAATAATTTGATAATATTTATTTGAAATAAAAAATAATATTTTATAAATATAAAAAATATCAGCTATTTTAAATAAAGGCAACATTACAGCACAGAAATATGTTCATATTTTTATATTATACCATCCTGTTGGCACTTCCACAATTTAAAAAAAAAACAACTTGTAGAAAAAAGTTTAACCAGCATTGTTGTAAGAATAATTCAGGATATTAAGGAGGCCTCAAAAGCAACAAAAAACAAGTATTCTCATGCCACAGACCAGCTATGTAATCTTTCACCAGCAGCCTAAGCATTCACGCTCGGGTTTTCCACTTCAAAATCCGACCTTGTGTTACAACTTGCCCTAGTTGGTATGGAGGTGCAAGATAAATACCAATCAGCTAAGACAAGATTAAATATACTTAGTACCTAATCATTGTGTATGAAACAGCTGGGTAAGTTTTGACCTTTAGCCCAAGTGTAAGCTCTCAGATTCCTCACATTAAAAACCAACCTTGTGTCACAACTCACTCCAGTGGGGGAGCAGAGTAAAAGCTGACCAGCTATGTCAACCTTGGTACCCAATCCCTGCATATGTGGGGGCTGGGTGAAATCTACTGAACAATTGGCTTAATAAATTACATAACAAAACTCATTGTCTAAATTTGGATGAATAGAGTGTGCAGCAGAATCAAGCCAGAGATAGGACAAGAACAGTGCAGTTTTTTCAAGGATGCTGGAACAAGGAATGAAATAATTATGCTTAGAACATTATCAGAAAAGGCAATAGAGATGCAAAAGGATGCATACCTGTGTTTCATAGACTATGCAATGGCATTCGACAAAGTACGCCACAAATATTTTTTGTAGATGCTTGGCAACCTTGACATCTGATTCTGATATATTTTCATCTCATAAATTGCTTACTTTTTTAATTAGAGCAAGATTATTTTTTAAAAATCAAAATGGTGAACAACTGAAGGATTG
The DNA here is from genome assembly GCA_037127315.1 of Ascarosepion bandense. Lineage (NCBI taxonomy): Eukaryota > Metazoa > Mollusca > Cephalopoda > Sepiida > Sepiidae > Ascarosepion > Ascarosepion bandense. Next base: position 2,199,662 of record JBBBDQ010001668.1, read on the forward strand.
ATTGAAAGAAAATTAAATTGTCTCTGATTATCTCATTAGAATATATCAAATCTTTGTTAGAAGCTGATTTATTCCTGATTGGTTTGCCAAAATATGTCTAGTGGTTCTGAATTTCTATCTATTCTTAGCAATGATGGATCTCGTTTTCAACATAACTACAATTGTTTTGGTGCAGTGGATATCAGCTTCTAATGAAAAATTAGAAAGCCAAGTTCAAATTCCAGTTGCATTCACTTATGTGCAAATACCCCTGGGAAAGGTGTTAATTGCTTCTCCCTCTAGCTATGAGTCAAATAGCAGGACAGATTGGGTTTTATAGCTTTGGCTGGCAATCACTCTACTGCAGAAAGTAATGGCAACCTACTGTGAGAAAATATTTTGCCCAGTCAGTCATGTATTTTTCAAGACATGATCACCCAAGTATGTATCACATATGGCACTAAACTGACAATGTTTATTTAATACAAAGCAGAAAAAAATATATTAAAAATTAACTGGAATTATTAAATATTTACAATTGTGGCTCTTGTTCTTCATCACTCCTTAAATTCTGAAGGGCATGGAAGCCACCATCTTACCTCACAATTCTGTGGCTTAGATATTCATTTGCCTTGTTCAATGCTATTGCAATATCTTTTGGCAAATCTTTGACTCATAATGACATATTTTGAATAAGGTTTAAATCTGGGACATTACTGAATGAGTTCAGGATTTGTGTGTGATGGACACTAAGCCACTTTTTGACTTCTTTTGAGGTGTGTACTGCGACATTGTTTTATTGGGAAATGATGGTGTCTTAAATTTTTATGAAGTCAAAAAGTGGTTCTTGCATGCTTTTGTACACTGCTTGACATTCATTGTGGGCAAGAAGACAATCCCAGTTATGTTATATACAGCATTTAATATATACATTTGTTGGCTCTGCATATACAGTTCTTTTGGTTGTGCATTGAGCACTTTTTTAAAATAATCATCTAATGGTCTAACCAGTACCTCTTTTATTTTGTGTGTGTATATATACATATATACCATCCACATACAAGCCTGTTTTGCTGTATCACAGCTCATCAGTGTGGCTAGACACATCCACTTGCTTCTGGCCAGGATCGAAACTCAACCGATTTGGTGTCAGTTGCTACCCACTAAGCCATAGACGCATGGAATCAGAGAAGGGAAATTTTAACATGTTGTATATAAGCAGTGTATACACATGCCAGTCACTGAAAGAACTCAATTTATTGCTGAAGAATTATATATCACCCTGTCACACTCATAGAGAGATAAAGTCAATAGCAAGGCAGTTAGCTTAGTTCATTCTCTTTACTGCCAGTTGTCAAAGCTCTCGCCACATGTTCACACTTTAACAGTGCCTTATTTTTTTTCAATAATTATGTTCTGATGAGTAGTGAAGAATATATATATATACTCTCTATTATAATGAATACTGTTGTGTATCTAATTACATGTGTATGACTAATATATTATGCTCTCATTACAATTGAGCTCTCTAGAAAAGAAAATTTTAAAAACAGTTTCCACTTTTGTGATATATGCATTACTCTTCAGCAATGAATTGAGTTCTTTCCATGACTGGTGTGTGCATACACCGCTTATATACAACATGTTAAAATTTCACTTCTCTGGCTTAGTGGGTAGAGACTTTGACTGACATCAACTTAGTCGAGTTTCGATCACAGTCAGAAGCAAATGGATGTGTCTAGCCAGACTGATGAACTGTGATACAGCGAAACAGGCTTGTATGTGGATGACTAATATATGTCAGATTAAATAAATTGCAAACAATATGCTTGCTTATTTAAAAAAAAATCGTTCATACTCACAGATAAACTTTCATGTATTACAACCAAAAGATGTCAGAAATGAGCTGTAACATTGACAGATGTTATTTTCATTCATTTCTTAAGGTACCCAACTACTTTCAACCTCTTTCTGAGGTCATCTTCAGAGGTGTGAGTTATGGTAACAAATGTAACCAGAAAACTGTGTTGCTAAAAATTAGTGCACATTTTTTTCCTGCTTTAAATATAATGGTTGACAAATTGCTAGCGTTTATTAGAACGTGAAAATTATCCAAAATGGAATTTTTTATATGTTGTAATGTCATGGTCATGCACATGTTAAAGCATGAAAAAACTGTTCTTTTAAAAACATTTTAGAACATTACTATAGTATACATAGCTGATTCTATTAATTGACGGCTTAAATGTTTTAATGAATATTGCGTCAAGAATCTGTAGTTTGCTTTTGTTGTTTTCTTGGTGTAGAATAGTTGTATTATCAATCATTATTTTTTTATATTGTGAATGTGACAGGAATGTTGTAGATGTCTACAAATGGATGAATGGTTGGACAAATGTAACGTAAGATGTCTATTTAATGTGGTTGTTGTAAATCAAACATATATATTTGTTTTTTTGTTGGAGATACATTCTCCCAAGGGACATTTGAATTGATGTATAATGTTGGTTTTATGTAACACATCAGTTGGTGGGGAGGAGTTATTATAGACAATTAAATCAGTAGTATTGTACCTTTTATAATATATTATTAATTTTAAGTTTTCATTCGGATCAATGGGAGATATATTAGTACGAATGAGATTTTTTATTATTTTCTCATCCTGTTTGTAGTTATTGTGCATCTGGTTGCAATAGAAGAGTTTGATATGTTTTGGGTCTTTTGTAGAATTACCATATTTTGTTTGATGTGTATTGTTGTTTTTGAAATATCATCTTATTTCTTCATCTACAATGTGGTTTGGGAAGTAATTATTAATGAGAGTCTGCTTAATCCTGTGGAACTCCCTTCCACAAGTCTGCTTTCCTGACAGCTACAATCTCCAGGTGTTTAAATGTAGGGTCAATAGACACCTCCTATCACACTAATTCCCAATTATTCTCAGAACACTCTCATCTACCCAACCCTCATTCTCTGTATCCTTACCTGCCTATCACCCACCCTCTGACATTTCCTATATTTAATCATCCTTTCTCCACTCTATGTAGCCCCCTGCGCAGTAGTGGCAGTGACATGCCTTGCTCGGGGTGAAACGCTTATAAAAAAAAAAAAAAAATTATTTTAGTTCAGAGTAAAATATCTTTTTTGCGGAGGAGTTGATTTGTGCTCGATTAATTAAGTTGTGTATAAGTGCTATTTTGTAGTAGTTAAGGGCATTTGCTCTTATAGTTGCGAGTGCAAGAGTTTAGTTTTTGCTGGTTGATTTTTTATATGGAGAGGTTGTAAATGTGTTGTTGTTTGTGTCTGTTAAAATGTCAAGGAAAGGGATTTTGTTATTTTGGTTAATTTCGTTTGTAAACTTGAGGACAGTTTTTTTTTAGATTTATTATTTCTTCTATATGTTTAACTAATAAAAGAATATCATCAACATATCATATGTAGATGGAGGGTTTTGTAGTAGAACTAAATATATTATTTTCTAGGTTGGCCATGTAGAAGTTGCTGATGGTTGGACCCTGAACTGAGCCCATTGAAACACCATCCTGTTGCATGTATATATTATTTCTGTGATCATTGAATGAGACTTCAGTGGTACATGTTAAAAGTAATTTTTTTTTAGTATTTTAGGTTTAATTTTCAGTGGGGGCAGAGAATTATTATTATATATTTTTTTATAATGTTAATGGTTTCTCTAACAAGAATGTAAGTGAATAGATTTTCAACATCAAGTGATACTATTGTTTCATTATTAGGTTTTTCCATTTTTAATATATAAGTATAATGTATAAGTTCAAGAGATGAATTAATGATATATTTGTTAGGTATGTATGGTGTAATTAATTGGTTAAGTGATTTAGTTAGTTGGTATATAGGAGTGGGTTTTTGTGATATAATAGGGCGAAGTAGAAAGTTAGCTTGTGTGATTTGATAGAACCATAAATGTATCCTGGTTTATAGTCTCAGATTATTTTGGTAAGTTTTAGATTGTCTTGCTCTGCATAGCTGTGATTAATTTATTAATCTTTGCTTTTAGCTGAGTAATAAATATATATAAATTTCTTGAAGAAAAGCTGTACGAGAAAGTAAAAAAAGTTTACATGTTTCATCCCTTAGAACTTTGGTGGACTAAGTTTGTTTATATTGATATGACTACATATATGAATGAACAAAAAATCCTGGGAATTTTAAATTAAGAAAAAATTACTTTTATTTATGTATGTTTTATTTTGCATATATAATCTAGACAATTCCATTAAGATTTTTTCTTTGTTTTTGTTTAAATGGGATTGGTTAGAATATATACCCAAAATGCAGATAGAAGTAAAATATAAAATAAAAAATTTTGTCTAAATTTAAAATCTGAGAGGGTGTTGCATGATGTGAAATAATTTTTCAGACAGAAGGACACAGATGCATGTTTCTGTAAGTCTAAATTTCCATTCAAAATATAGAAACATTACACAATAGCAACAATACTACTGATAGTTCAATAGTAAAAAACGAATCTAAATATTTTCCAAATAAGAACAACAATTCTAATGAAATGAACATATTCTTTGAAAAATCCTGGGACACAGACTTTCAAAACAATCAAAAGCCCCATAACAATCTCATACACAAACAAAAACTAGTATTAGAAAACATCTGTGAGAATAATGACATAAAGGAAGCAGACAAGGGTAGTGCTATAGTCATTATGGATAAAACTTACTATAAAACAAATATTCAAGATATACTAAGAGTCAAAAATAACTACAGATTAATCAACCATAATATAGATGAAAACATTGCATCAAAAATAAAAACTTCTACCTTACACACAGTAGAATACTAGCGAAAAAAGATTTTCTTGCAGACTTTGTTTCAAAAATCATCAATTTTTGCAGACTCCCAAAGATACATAAATCAAACACAATTAAAGCAGCTATCCAGGAACAAAAATCTGAATATATTCACACCCCAAATCTTAGTGATCTTAAATTCAGACCTATTGTAGCGGGGCCAGCCTACCCAACAAGAATAATGAGCAACCTAATAGATAAAATATTACAATCATACACCACAAAAATAAAAAGCTACATCAGAGACAGCATGAATTTTTAAGCTTCATACCAGGTACACTAATAGTAACATCTGACATGAACAGCTTGTACAGCAACATACCTCATGAACTAGGTGAACAGGCCATTACATTTTGGATTGAAAAACACCTAGAAATACTTCCCACACACTTCACAAAAGAATTTATTATCCAGAGTATAGAACTAATTTTAGACAACAATTCATTCCAATTTAACAACCAAAATTATATTCAAACAGGTACCATGATGGGAACAAAAATGGCATCGACATATGCAACACTCACACTAGCATATCTAGAAGAAAACCTATACAACCAAATAGGACACAAATATGGGGAAGACATAAACACAGAATTCACAAAATCATGGAAGAGATATCTAGATGATTGCTTTATCTTTTGGAGATCAACATGGGAAACATAAATAAAGTACATAAACTACTCCAAAACTTGCACCCCAAAATTAAGTTCCCACAAGAATATAGCTATAATGAATTGCTATTCCTAGACATACTCATAAAAAAACAAAAACAAATACATCACAGACATTTACCATAAGCTCACAGACACCCAACAATATCTCCATTTCAAGAGTCACCACCCTAAAAGTTGTCTACAATCCATCCCCATACTCTCAAGCATGATGAATTTTCACATTAGTAGCTGATGAAATCTTTCATAAAATTTTCCTAGTAGAATTACAAAAAACATTACAAATAAGAGGATACCCCACTCCACTAATAAACAAGGGATTCTAACTGGCAGAAGAAATACCATTAAAATCTCTCTGGAATCCGAAAAAAAAAGAAGAAGAAAACATTCTAGCATACGTCTCCACACACAACAAAATCAACCCAGAATTATTTACAAAGATAAAAAGACACACAGAATTACTCAACAAAAATGATAAAATAAAGTAAATCTTAAAGACAACTAAAAGAATTAAAAACTAACCCAAAACTTTAAAAAGTATACTAACCTCATCAAAATTTGAGCAACAACACAGGGGTCACAAAATACAGCAAAAAAAGATGTGGGGTATACAAAATAATAATAGAAGGAAACCACTTCAAGTTTGAAAGCACATATACATTCAAAATAAAAGTAAATCTGTGCTGCCACTCTAAAAACGTAATCTATGCTCTAAAATGAGATGAATGCGCAAAAATATACGTGGGAGTGGCACAAGAATAAAAGAGTAACTCTGCACAGTAGTAACATTAAATTAGCCAATAACAGGAAATCGTATGTTTCTCAACATTTACATGAATATAGTGTAGGTAAATTCAGAGTAATGCCTATCTACCAAAATGCAGATTATGACACACCCATGGTGCAGGAAGAAATATTTATAAAAAGATACAAGCCTTCCCTTAATAAAACAACATGGAAAAACCAAAGACGTACACAGACACACTAAATTCAAATGCAGTAAAAAGAAAAAAGAAATTGCAAACCATTACAAAAAATAGTATTCTATATAACAACAAAAGGAACTAGATGACTCATAAAGTAGAAATGAATCAAAATCACTGAAAACAGTTTTGAAATATGAAAATGAAATCAACTTTCACAAGTTAGTGTAAAATTTTTTTTATGGCAATGAACAATGACTGACTTTCATAACAGAAGAGATTTAACATGTGAGTACAGAAAAAAAACAAACAAACATGCAAACATGAAATTTTGGACCTGCTCACCATTTATCTATATATACACGTTATTTTGGCCATCAGATAAATGGATCTCAGTATGTAAAGTCATAAGTTTTTTGTTGGAAGAAAGTTAACTTTAGACTCGAAACACATGTAGTGACACAAATACCATTATGGTGACTTAATATATCATACAAAAAACAAGTCCTATTATTAATAATAATAATAATAATAAATCTACACTTTAAACAAAATGTTCACTGCTTCTTGCACTTTTTCTTATATATATATATATATATATATATATATATATATACACACACACACACACACACTCACATTTAAAATAAATAAAAATGCTTGTCAGCTGAGCTTGATGATTTTTTTTTTTACTATCAAGTAGCTTTTTATGAGAAAAAAAAAACAGGATGCATAAAAATCCAGTATCGTGTGTTTGGGTTTTATTAAAATTTTAAGAATAGCTTTTTAAAACAAAAATTGCCATATACTAATAGTGGTGTCAAGAGGAAAAAATGTTCATTGACATACTATTTTTTTTTTCTTTTTCTTTTTTAAAGGTACAAATATTAAAATTTTTTTTTTTTTCATTTTGTCAGTAAATTGCAATTAGTGTGAAATAGAATGGTGGCACACAGTGGTGTAATGGATAGCCATTCAGATTGAGGAATTGGAGAGCTAAGTTCAAATTACAGTTGAATCCATTTTTACATTCACTTACATGCAAATATCCTTAAAAATGATATAAACACATCTCTTCTCTCTACAGCCATGGGTAAATAGTGTAGACTTTGTTCTATAGCTTTGGTTGGCAACCAGTCTACCACAGTAAGAATTTGAAACTTACAGAAGGAAAATTTGCACACAACATGCAGCTGGGGAGCATTTGAATAGCAAAAGAAAAAGTCCCATGAAGCTTCTTCTAGGAAAGAAGCTGCTTCAACTTGCCCAAGGTGAATACCATCACAAGTAAAAGTAAGTGGATATAGAGTTTGTCATATTCACCCATAACATTTCAGAAATGGATTTCTCAGATGATTAATAGAGAGCAGTTTAATGTAGGCAGCATTAAAATTAATAAGCCATTCCTTGTCTCAGTTTATAGGTCATTTTTGCAATCAACCGACAAGTTGACCTTCTTGAATTGATCAGACTTAATATTTAAGACAGGAGTAAATTGTGGCATCATTAGCATAGATACTAAATTGAGAACTGTTGCCTTCAGGAAAATTATTGATAAAAATTAGAAACAACATAGGTCAAAAGAGAGAGCCCTGTGAAATACCTGTATGAATACAACAAGATCTAGAAGAATGACTATGACATCTTTCATTCTGTGATTTGATAAGAAAGACTGAATCAGTTTAAAAATTTGATTAGAATGTCAAACCCTTTCAACTACCTTCTGAGATGTCCAAAGCAACAGCCTGAGCTTTGCTGTTCTTATCTAAATCTTGATAGACTCTTTCAGCAATAATTGTTAATACACCAACAGCTGATCTAGATAAGCAAAAGCTATATCAGTCAGTCAGTTAAGTGCCATATGTAATACACGCTTTGGCAATCATGTCTTGAAAGAGACATAACTGACTGGACAAAAGATTTTCCTGCAGTAGGTTACCATTACTTTCTGTGGTAAACTGGTTGCCAACAAAGGCTATGGAACCCAATCTATCCTGTTATTTGACCCATAGCTGGAGAGAGAAGCAATTAATACCTTAAAGAAGTAAACTGGAAAAGCTATATAGTTTATCTGAAAGAAGACACTGCAATATGAGATGCTTAACCAATTCAGGGTTGATTATGGCCGCTAGTAATTTGCTAAAGAAGTTGAATGCTAATATGTTAAGTCAGAAGGAACAGACAGTTGACCTGATTTCTTAAAGACTGAAGTAACAGATAATTTCTAACAAGCAGGAAAGCAAGAAACAGCAGTTTATTGGAAATATATATATATATATATATATATATATATATGTGTGTGTGTGTGTGTGTGTGTGTGTGTGTGAAAAGTGTATGTATATAATTATAAATATAAATATATATATACATATATGCAATTTGTGATATATATTATATTATTTATATATTATATATGTGTGGTACTTATTTGAAAGTGCTCAATATCAATGATAGAGCTGATATATTCAGCTCTATCACTGATATTGAACATAATATCTATATTTGTAACCTTGGGTTTCTGACGATCACAAGAGCATGAAACCCAGGGTTACAAACTCACACCTATCTATCTATCTATCTATCTATCTATCTATCTGAATTAACACTACAGTAGTTAAAAATGACTGTACCCATATTTGTTTCTATTCAATAGCCTTTAAAATAATTTGAAATATAGTGATCTCTTCAAGGAAGAAGGAAAGGCTTAAAGCAATAGAAATGTAGTTCTAGAGAAGGATGCTAAGGATAGCATGAACCAAGCATAAGGGTAATGACAAGATGTTGGAGAGGATGTTAACGAGAAGAAAACTTATAGTTAGCACAAGAAAGAGAAAGCTGAGGTTGCTGGCTGGGACATGTAATTAAGAAAAAGGGTTTGGAGAAACTAATACTCACAGAACAGATAGAGAGGAAAGAGAGAAAGGGAAAAGCAGCACCAGACATATTTGATGGGCTTGAGAAAATGAATGCTGAAGCAGGATTTGGGAAAGATACCTACAGGAAAAATATTAAGAGCAACAAGGGCTACTGTGGCAGACATGAGATACAACCTGGGACTAGCACTACTGTTTGTGACTTGCCTTGTTCCTGCCAAAAAAGAGCCCGTATTTGCTTAGCATGTAAAGCTACTGCAGTTAGGAAAAAGAAAAAGCACTTACCACTCCGACGTAATCCGTCCTCTGCCAGATAATGTAAAAGAATGAGGGGGGACTTGCATTACATTTTTATACACTAAAAATATGCAGTGCATTATGGTATACCAGGAAGATGCAAAAGGATTATGGGTACATGGACAGATATAAAAGCAATGAATTTTTCTCATGGGGGGGGGGGGAGAAAAAAGAACGTTCACAGTTGGTGGCTGAAACGTCTGTTTGTGAGATTTTGAGACAGAGCTCAAGAAGGAAAGACTTGATTGGAATACCAGCTGGGAGAGCCACAATTCATTCACTGGTTGCTGTTTCAAGTTTATTTTGCCACAGATATGGCACATAAAGAAGAGGAATAACTGTTACAGATTACCCAATAATTGTTAGAATAATGCAATATATTGGAAATACATGAGTTTACTATCCATAATGCAGCATTGGCCAACATATATAAATAGGAATATCTCATCTTGTTCTAATAATGTGCAGTTATTGTTAGTTCTGTTACTACTGAATCTGTACTAATCTGTACAGCCTTAGAATTGAACTCATAATTACTATGATTATCAGAAAGATAAAACAACAGTAATGAAACTGATACTCTTTGACCCGGTCACAGTCAAGTGAACTTTCAGATCACATTAAGATAAACCACACATACAAGCGGACTGATATCATCAGACCATAAAGACCCCAACTAGAATACACACACATACATACACACATACACATACCACACAGGCCCCAACTAGACACACACATACCATTAATGCCCCAACTAGAATACACACACGTATACACACACACACACAGAGCAGCTAGAACACACCCACAAACACACGCACACACACACACACACATACACACATACAGCAGCAGTGGACAACCCTCAACAACCATTCATAGAGAGAAGTTCGGACAGTCAAAAGCTTCTCTGCCATTCTGAAGATGTGATTTTAATCTCGAAATATTAATGTTTAATAAATAGGTAACACAAACACTTCCTTACCTTTCTTTATTTCACTCAACACATTGTGACAGCCTTCAAGACATAACCCATACAACTATGATTTTTATTTTGTTTTTGCTCTACTGCCCATGTCTAGTGATATCTCATCTTGTTCATTTCTAATATTTCTCACCTACTGCTAGTACTGTTACTTCTGAATCTGTACCACCCAGCCCAATGATTGAACTCACAATTATGATGCTACCAAATTCACAAACCAATGCTTAAATTCTCGATGTTGTTGTCTCATATGACCCTGAGGGCACAAAAGTGGAAATGTTGTGATAGCAACCACAATGACAAAGATGTGGACATTAGACCAACTGTTAATGTAAATAATGTGTATAGAAATCATTCCAAATTGCAGAAATTTGGATAGAAATGAGGATATTAGTCTGAATTATTCGTGAAATAATGGTACTAATTCATTTCAGAACTTTAGAAATGGTTTAAAGTTTTGATTGCAATGAGTAAATTTCATAGATGGTTTCTTGGAATATGAATAATATATATGGACATTTAACATTTAATGTTCAATAGTTTTGATAATTTCTTTCATACTTTTCTTTCTAAAGTGCCATTTATTGCATTAACAGTCTAAAAATGGCCAACACTCTCAGCTAGTAATTCAAGCGATAGTTAATATTGATTTCCATTTATTATAAAAGTGGTTACTACTTTTTTTTTATTTAGATTTCAATTGAGAATGTGTCAAGAGCTGAGAATTGTGGTTAGTCATGCAAATACATACAGTAGCACAAAAGGACTGTAACAATCCAGATTCAAAATGTTATTATGGATTTTATTAAACATTGTATATCTTTTGTTCACTATTTCTTTGTTAACGTGCAAGATGGCAAGAGGTGTGCTTGTATCACAAAAGGAAATTGATTCCTCAAGTATAAATCACCAAATGTACACCAGCCGATTGTTTCAACTACCACAGAAAAGAAAAGAGAGATCAATTTTAACTTGGGATTCTTCTTCTATGTGCCATTTTTGTTCAGGACATGGGCATTCATGGCTGTCCACAATTTCCTGTACTTTGTAGCCCTTAGTAAATTTTGCTTTGCAAAATCAGGGGAAAAGATCAGTTGAATCTATAGCTGTCTACTACTAGTAAGTTGGGTTACTGTGTTGGGACAGAAAATATCTTGTACATTTATAAATCTATTATTCGTCCTGCATTGAATACTGTTGCCATATCTGAACAACTAGAGTTTTGGAGGTTCACCCATATATTATTGTACTAGCAGTATATCCTGGCATTGCTTGGGTGTAATGAAAGCTTTAAAACTAATCCATGGTTCTGGAACTCAGACTCTTTGGACATTGGCATGAAAGACTAAAAAGCAATAGTTGTTTCCTGTTAAAGTGAAACCATAGACTGAAAGAAAAATGAATGGATGTAAGTCAAATTTTAATTTCCTGGTATCGATATCAAATAAATTTTTTTGTTGTAAACTGAATTTTGAAGGCTAAATAAGTCCTCTGAGTAAATGGTATCATGGCTGAGACTAAGAACTACAATTATACCTACTTAAAGCCAAACCTGAAGCATAAACTAAAATAAAAGGGCTGAAAAACTGATTTTGATTAGACCCAGTAGGATATTGGGGTATCGATTTCCAATATTGGAGTCAAATAAGTCATCCAAGGACAGAACTACAACCTTGAATATCATTTCTTATGTCTTTGTCTATGAGTGTATCAAATTTGATTAAAATCGGACCACTCCTTCTATAAGCCAATTTTTTTGATTATTGGTTTTCGATACAAAAACTAGCTAAAGAACACTCGCAGATGCTTATAGTACAACTGTGTAAATTTTCAAGAAAATTTGTTCAGCCATTTCAGAGTCTATAGGTAAAGTAAAAAGCAATATAATTTTCTTTTCAGGGAGCCTTTCATACCAGATAGTACCTCAACCAATGAGAAGAGCTAAGATTAACCCATGATACTTGTCATTTTAAAAGTAAGTGTGGATGGAACTGGACCATATTGGATCTTAGTGCTTTTTTAAGCATGACCTTGTGCCATATTACAGTCAAGTAAATCATAAAATAAAAGTTATTTTGAATAGAAATGCTTCCAGATCCTTTCATATGAATGTGGATATCTCTGAAGGCTCTAAGCTAGGTCCTACACTTTTTTAATCTTTATCCATGATCCTCCTGATATCATCAGCTCCAAAGTTGACGTCGATGTCAATGACTATGCTATTTGCTCCTGTGTCAATAAAAAATCTGACAAGGCTGACAAAGTCAGTCTGGCTGCTGCTTTTGAGAGGGACCCTCCAATCGATGATGGACTAGAGATTAATGCCTCCAAAACGAAACTGCTCTCCTTTAATAGAGAGGAATTTTCCTACCTATCATCAGAATGAATGGTGCTAGTCTCTTAGAGAACAACACACTGTGCCTCTTCAGCCTTGCTCTCTCAACTGACATGAAATGGAATGACTACACTGAATCTATAGCTGTGTCTACTACTAGTAAGTAGGTTACTGTGTCGGGACAGAAAATATCTTGTACATTTGTAAATCTTATTCCTCTGTGTATTGAATACTGTTGCCATATCTGGTCAAGTGCTCTTGCTATTTACCTTGAGATTCTTGATAAATTCAAAGGAGGATCTGCAATATAATCAATCTTGACTTGGCAGCTTGCCTTCAGTCACTTTCTCATTAATGTGATGTAACTTCTCTCTGGCTTTTCTACAAGTATTTTTATGGCAACTGCTCTGATGAGTTTCTTGTCCTGGTTCCCTGACCACATGAATTTATGTGTCCTGTTAGATTGGTTCCATCAAGGTTCCATCCTTTTACCATTAAAATAGCTAACTGTAACCATCTCTTCTACTGTAACAGATTCTTTTCTCACACTTCCCATCTGTGGAACTCTCTTCCATTTGCTTGCTTCCTGGTAGCTACAATCTCCAAAAGTTTAAATACAACGTCAATTCCTATCTTCTCTTTCCTTAAATGCCATCCATTTCTTATCCTTTCATTGACATCTCCTGTTTTTTTTTTTCACTGTAACCCCTGTACACCAAGGGCAGTCACACCTTGCTTGGGGTGAAATGATTTTAAAAGAATGTAGATCTATGAATAAATCTTATGCACTATATCTGTTTCAGGCTATGAGTGATCATGATTTTCTATAACCACTTGTCCATTGCTTCTGCAAACATGTTTTGACTCTTAAGCATCACTCATTGTTCTTGTTCTGCCATTTATTCACAAAAACTTATGTAGGTAACTAGCCTTATCACTCTGCTTGACTAAATCCTACAAGTGTTAAATTCTTTAGGTCAGTTTTCCTCAGTATTTAACCTAGAAGTTTCAACTGTCTCATTTTGATTGCAATTATTCGATTCCTTGTAGTTCATGTTTTTCTTAAGACTTCCTCATTGCTTACATGTTCTGTTCATGGTATTTTAATTATCTATCACTTTAAGTCTCTTCATATGTGAAGATTATTCAGCATTCACTGCCATATTTAGTATTAAATGTCATGTCACAATTAAGCACTTTTTTATTTGTTGCTCATATTTTCCTATCTCTTAATATTTTGTTTAGTTTCTGAAAAAATATCTTTTGCTATTAATAGGGGTTTTCAGATTTCTGCATTACATTTTCCATTGTTCATTACGACACTATCTAGATAATTCAGTTTTTGTGCCTATAACATCCCCAATGTGTAACTCACATTTTGGGTTGTCTTTTTTTGCTGACAACTATGAATTCTGTTTTCTTAGCATTAATAGTTAGTCCTTTCTTCCTGCTTTTCTTTACTATTTCATCTAAGAGTTCTTTTGGTTTTTCTTACCAAAGTAACTTTGAGCTCCAGATAGATCACAGCAAGGAGATCAAAATTGTTTAAATCAAGAACATGGCTGATATAGCAAACCACTGAGAGAAAATTTTTAAAAAATAAAAAATCGCAAAGATATGTAAGAATCAAGTCAAAAACTTATGAAGCTATGGAAAATGAGGATTTAGTTTGTATCCACAATGAAGAAAAAAGAGTTGTTATACAGGAAGATATATGCATATAAGGGTTCAGATTAGCAAAGTGCTGGAGGTTTGCTATCACTCAGTCTGCAATAACAAACATTTGACAGGACATGCAGATATCAGAAATAAATATAATCCACTGTTTTTTTAAGAAAGTGTTTAATGATCTTTGGTTCAGTTTATTTTGAACTAGCATCATGCCAATACAACTCAGAACGTTTTAATAGTAGGAGAAGATGCCAATGAGAGGAGTAGATGGAAATTAGAAATATAAAAACTATTACTTTCTCAGTTCTGAGTTTTTTTAAGAATATCTAAAAATGTAAACATTTAATTTTAGAGGAAAAAGTTACATTAATGCCACACGAATTACAGACAGTTGATTTCCTGCATGAAATATGTAGCAAAAAAAAAACTTTATTTTTTCTTTTAATTTTATTTTTTGAAGTATGAAATATTAAATCTGAAAAAAAAAAGACTTAAATAATTAAATTAACCATTTGCACATTTTTTTTACATATTTTGTTTTTGTTTGGAAAAACACTTTTTTAATAATGTAACACCCCAACGGACGGTCCGAACAATTTCTCCGGCGACCGTTCTCCATGCTGTGATATTGCCGGGAATTTGTTGAAAAAGTCGGAGCCTCAAGCTGGGGGTACAAGATTAAACTATAAGGAATGAACTTCCACAACTTGGATGAGTTGAAACGATGCTTTATTTCGTTTAGAGTTAGCCTTTTCGGTTGGGGCAGGCGAATGTGACACACAGCTCTAACTCTAATTAATGGAGATCAAATCCGAACTGACCAAAACAAGACGAACGGAGTTTCTACTCACTCAACTAACTGACTAACTTAACTTAACTCAACTCTAACTCACTCTCACTGATCAGCTCGGAAAAATCACCTGTATTTATTTAAAATTAATCTGGAAATCCGGAAAATGCTTAGACCACCGGGTGATAAGCATTGGTAACTGTAAGTCCAAAATTTCAGGGTACTTAAATTTTCCTTCTTTTGATGTGTAATCATCCGGTTTCCAGGTTTTTTTTGGTTTTTTTATCTTTTTATCTTAATAAAGCATCCAGCAGAAAATTCTTAATGTGTGGTCAAGATACAGTAAAAGACAGCCTTTGACCTGGTCATTCAAAAACCTATTTCCTGAACTTTATCTCTTATCACATTAAATCACTTCGTCAAACATTTACCGGAAGACTGGTAGGATTTAAAACAGTAATCTGATACCCTTTTCTCTTTCACAATTTTCCTCATAAAAGAAAAAGTGTTTATTTATTTATTTTTTCTCTTCTTTTTCACTTTTGTTAAACGAAACATGTTTTTAATCTATTTTCTATTCTTAAACATTTTCTATTTTAATCTATTATAATAAAATACATATTTTACAAAGCACCTTAATATACACCTAGTTATCGTGTCACAATAAAAAAAATATTTTAGTCGCGTCTTGACATGTGTGATTTGATTTCTGTGACATAATTTAGCAACCATCTTAGATCTTAGATGTTTTATGGAGCATATGTAAACAATCAGCTCCATTGGCCAAAAAGTGTGAAAGGCAAAATTGCTGAACTTAAACTCAAAATGTATGTATCAACCTGGCTTCCCTGTAGATATGTGACCCTAGAAAGTTTGAATAGCATAGCTTAAAAAATGTAGGCGTGCATAGGGAACAGTCACACACAGACTCCCAGATTGTCTTTTATATATATCGATGACTAAAACCAGTTTCAACCATAATTTATTTTTTATTTATGTTGAATATTAAATAGTTCTTGTATTCCTCTAAGCATACTGATGATTAGTTTAGTCAGCACAATGCTTTTCAACATTCTGAATTAGACTACAGCCACTTCCCCACTGATGAAATGTGGCCTCCCTTTGTCTGTTCTATAAATATTTTCATGGCTTCTGCTCGACCGAACTTAAGTCACGTGCCTCAACAGGTGTTTACTCGTGAAACCAGATTGGCAGCTGGGTCCCACCCATTCACAGAATAACCAAATGCAGACGACAATTCTACTCCTGCAGCTTCTTCTCTCGCACTTCCCACCTGTGGAACTCGCTCCCATATTCTTGCTTTCCTGACGGTTACAACCTCCAGGAATTTAAATGCAATGTCAATACTCATCTATTAACCATTTGACTCTAGTTCTTTCCCCACCCCGTATATCCTTTCCTTTCTCTCTACCTTTGCAACTGTCATCACACCTGTATTCCCATCCTTCTATTGCTCCTTTCTAACTGGTTCGTCTTCCTCTTCACTCTCTTCTAATTAACCTTTTACACTTATGTAGCCTCCTGCACATCAGTGGCATTGCCGCCTTGCTCAGGGTGATATGATTAAAAAAAAAAAATAAAAAATCTCCTTAACTTCTTTAAACCCCTAAACTCCATATTATTTTACTTACAAAAATTTCTGAAGTTAAATAAATAGCAAATAAATAAATGTCATAATGTAGCTTCTCCATGCCTTTTTTTAATATTTTCATGGAAATTGTTTGGATAAATTTTCCGATATGGTATTTAGATTTTGAGTTTAAGTGCTGTGATAGATTGGCAGCTAGGTCCCATCAATTTACAGTTGGATTGGCCAATTTTGATCTTCAAAAATTAAATGCAATGTCAATCGCTATCAACTTTCTTCTTAGTTTCTCTTTTTTTTATTGTTCTCACTCCTTAATGTTTTTCTTTCTTATTCTTTCACACTCAGTAACTACTGTGTCTTAATGGCTTTACATCCTTGCTTAGGGTAAAATGATTAACAAATTAAAGCAAAATGCAAGATAAATGCATAATGAAAGAAAAAAATAAAGAAAATTAAAATAAAATCTTAAAAGTAAAGAGAATAAATAAAGCGTTTATGAGCTTTGTGAGATTCAAAGAAAACATGCATATTTCTTGAATAAGGCAACTAAACTTTGATAGTGGAAATTTTCACTGGTTGGATGGTTTGAAAGCATACTGTGTTTAATGTATTGCATTGAGACTCTTGAATGCATAGGCCAGTAGGTATAAATTTAAATAGTTTAATAAACCTGGATGTCTACATAAACAGGTGTACCCACTAAATATAACACTTCATGTAACAAGAAATGACAAAACCCATTAGATCTATAAAATTGTTCTTAATTAATCAGATTGATAAAATGTTTCATGGTGCTAATATATCCTTACTTGAGTTGAAATTGTATCTTTTCTCATACCAATCTATGCTGAAAGCATAAAAAATGATTTCTCAAAGTCACAGTTAAAATTGTAGAATAAACTTTCAATAAATGTGGTATATTTATTTATATTTTTACAAGTTTTTATATGTAAATATGTTAATGATTTCCTGCAGATGCCCTTTTATAGTAAACAGTTTTATCATTTGAAATGTTCATTAAATAGGATGTAATTGTTATAGGAAAATTTCAGACATTTACTAAATGTCATTACTCACAGTTTGTAGGAAAAAATTAAACACAATTGATTTGGCGTGGCTGGTATGTAGTCCCAGTAGTTGGTGAGTCATTTGATTCCTAACCATTTTGGTTATTTCCTTGTATAAAAAAATCTGGCACTTTTTAGTTGACTGACTACAACATGTTGCAAAATATCATGTTTTTTTTTTTAGTGGATACAAACTTGAAAGTTTCTGTATTTATAGATTTAAGTCTATAAATTTTAAATTGCATTTTAGATTTGGCAGTTCATTTTCCCTTGATCCTGGTGTTTATTTACACACATACACACTCTTTATATATATATATATATATATATACAGGTGAAGAGGCTCATCCCTTGTTCCTTGTTTAGGATGTGGTTTCCAGCCTTCTCTTCTCCAATCTTTTCACTCTCTTTTTTATTTTATTTTTTTTCAATTGGAGTAGATAGACTAAACTATCGCCCGGTTCACACTCCACCCACGTCTATTGAACAGGTGAAGAGGCTCATCCCTTGTTCCCTGTTTAAGATGTGGTTTCTGGCTTTCTCTTTTTCAATCTTGTTACTCTTTTTCTTTTTTCAATTGGAGTAGATAGACTAAACTATCACCCGGTTCACACTCCACCCACGTCTATTGAACAGGTGAAGAGACTCATCCCTTGTTTCCTGTTTAGGATGCGGTTTCTGGCTTTCTCTTTTCCAATCTTTTCACTCCTATGTAGCCCCCTGCGCTTCAGTGGCGTTACCGCCTTGCTCGGGGTGATATGATTAAAAAAAATATATATATATACATATATTGTGGAGAAGTTTGTCACTTAACTGAGCAGAGTCATGCTGACTTCCAAGTTTTGTGAAGGTACCATTATGATGTCCTCATTGCTGAAGTGTGTTTTTTCTTTTATGCAGGCACGGTGGAATGTAATGAAAGGAAATATGTCTAATCAACTTTTCTTGGTTTCAAACCAAACACTTTAATTCCATGTTAAGCTTTTCAATATCAACATTTGTGTGATTGTTTCCTCTTATGATGAGGCACTGCGGGAATTAGGATTTGTTGGAATCTTTATATTCTGCAAAGTTATAGAGATTGAAAAAGGTATATTTAGACAGTAAATTTTCTTAGATGTAGCCATTTAAACTGTAAATTAATGAAACCTTGCTGCCAATGAAATAACTTCATAAAAAAAAGCAAAGAACTGTACCAAACAACAAAACTCCTATGTAACCTTTCACTCTCCTCTTATATAGTTTCTTGCACACCAGTTGCAGTACTGCCTCGCTTGGGGTGAAACGATTAAAAAATAGCAAAGAACTGTAACAAATAACAGAAAACACATCACTTGTGGACTACCAATAGCAGTAACAACTAAAATAGATAACACATGTAACTCAAAGAGAAAATAATGACATAATCAAGATGTTGATTTTTTCACGCTACTCAAAATAAACTGTTCGGAAGAAAACAACCATCAGTACTGGAAAGAGTGATAACAGCTACAGTACTTGAGAAATCTTTTTGCATAAAAAAATTCCCCTTCTCTCTCCTGTTACTTCACTCGTAAGTATGGTAAAACTCATGGCTTTTAATCATATCACCCCGAGCAAGGCGATAACACCACTGAAGCGCAGGGGGCTACGCAAGAGTGAAAAGATTGGAAAAGAGAAAGCTGGAAACCACATCCTAAGCAAAAAATAAGGGATGAGCCTCTTCACCAGTTCAATAGACATGGGTGGAGTGTGAACCGGGCGATAGTTTAGTCTATCTACTCCAATTGAATAAAGAAAAAAATAAATAAATAAAAGTGAAAAGATTGGAAAAGAGAAAGCCGGAAACTATATCCTAAGCAGGAAACAAGGGATGAGCCTCTTCACCTGTTCAATGTAAATTAATGAAACCTTGCTGCCAATCAAGTAACTTCATAAAATTGATGTGTCATTGCAAAACGTTCATCAGAACAATTACCCTGAGAGTGTTCTTACAAAAGACAAATGGGTGAATGGTAAACTTATAGATATGTATAATATATTCTTGAGATAAAAGTTGTCTAGCACAACTCAGTGAACTAATTTTCTTAGCAGCTGACAGGTGTAAAATTTAATTAATTTTGTCATATATTTCTTATCTTTGTAAGTTTTTTAAGTTGAATAATTTTGATAAAACAAACTGAAACTAAAATGAATAACATGTCAAAATTATGATAATCAGTAATTTCATCTTGAGCACAACATAAGTAAAGCAATTTAAATACCTGGGAAGTGTTATAACAGGATGCTAAGTGCAACAATGAGATCCAAAGGCACACTGACATGGCCATGTACACATTTCAAAAGATAACCAGAGTACTGAGAGACAGGAATATCTCATTAGAAACAAAGAAAAGAGTGCTGGACTGTTATGTGATATCTGTTCTTCTGTATGGCAGTGAATGTTGGGCAATATCTTTAAGGATGAAGGAGAGGCTCAAGACAGCAGAAATGTAGTTCTACAGGAGAATGCTGAGGATACTGTGGATCGAGCACACGAGCAATGACAAGGTGCTGGAAAGAATGCAAACGTGAAGAAAACTCATACTTAACATCAGGAAGAGACAGCTGAGGTTTCTGGGACACGTAATGAGAAAGGAGGGCCTGAAGAATCTAATACTCACAGGACAAATAGAAGAAAAGAGAGACTGGGGAAAGCATATTTGATAGAACTGAGCAAATAGATGGCCAGGGTAGGGTTTAGGAAAGATACCAAGAGGAAAAATATTAAGAGCAACAAGAGACGGGCAAGTGGAAGTTCATAATTGTCTATGTCCCGAAGGGTCATGGCACATGAAGAAGAAACAGATTCAAACTTGCATATTTGGTTATCACCACCATATCTTGGCTTTTATACCTTTCAACGTTTAAGTGTCTGTATTTATACCTGTAATCTTTTCGAAATTTAAAAAAAAGAACACTTTATTCAGTCAACAGGGGTTCTCCATCTGCTTTCAAGTTTAGTGGATATAAAATCTACTCCCTTCGATCAAATAAAGTTTTCAGTTCAAAATTCCTAGTACATAAATGGACAGGAAGACAGAAGTATAATGAAGAAAACTGGATGGTACATTGGCTGAAACTTTGTGAATATAACAACCAAAATGAGTAAACTGGTTCAAATAGTAAATGATATAATAAAACCTCATTTAAAAAATTCCTGCAAAACGACTGTAATTGTGAGATTAGCTATTTCCTTATAATGAAACATTCAGTAGTCATTCACCAAACAGTTAACATTATGTTCTGTTGAAATTTATGAAATCATTCTCTTAAAAACAGTTTTTCAAGAAAATACCCTTCTCAAGTCCACTAAGTTTTATTGTGTTTTCTAGCACTGATGGGAGTTTTGTTTTTGGCTTTTTTATTTGAAGTAAAGCATGTGAGCAATGATGAGGTCTTGGAAATGATTAAAACAAAAAGGAAATTAATACTGAGCATGAGGAAGAGACAGTTGAAGTTCCTGGGACACGCAATGAGGAAGGAGGGCTTGGAGAATCTGATACTAACAGGCCAGATAGAGGGGAAAAGAGACAGGGGAAAGCAACGGAAAACATATTTGAAGGACCTAATCAGGTGGATGACAGAATGAGGATTGCATGGTGTAACAGGAGAAGGCATGCTCAGAGCCACCAGAGATAAAGAAACGTGGAAAGCCATGATCGCCTACGTCCTGAAGGGACAGGGCACATTGAAGAAGAAGTATGAAATGTCAACATCTTGGTTATGTCATTATTTTCTCTTTATGTTCCATGCTCTATCCATTTTAGTTGTTGCTGCTGTTGGACATCATCAAGTGATGTGATTCTGTGGCACCAGACTAAAAATGCTGATAGAAAAAAACAAAAACAACTCAGGGTTCATTGTTCGTCATTTTCAATCTTTGCACTGAGGAAATGGTTGTATATAGTTGATAGTTTAGACATTTTCGAAAGTGTTGAACACCAAACATCACATAACATTTTGTCTCTAGTCTAGCATTGACCTGTCTATTTTTTCTTCTTCTTCTATGTACCATGTCCCTGAAGGACATAGGTGATCATGGTCCTCCACATTTCTTTATCGTTGTTTCTCTTAATACCTCTTCTCTTATTATTCCACTCAATCTTTGCCCAAGTCCATCAGGTATGTTGTGCACTGCTTTCCCTTGTCCCTCTTCCCCTCTATCCGTTCCATGAGTATCAGGTTCTCTAAGCCCTCCTTCCTCATTACATGTCCTGAAAACTTCAGCTGTCTTTTCCTGATTTTAAGTACCAGTTTCCTTTTCATGTTCATCCTCTCTAAAACCTCATCATTGCTTGTGTGTTCCATCCATTGTATCCTCAGTATCCTACTGTAGAACCACATTTTGGTTGCTTCAAGTCTTTCTTTCATCTTTGAAATTGTCTAACATTCACTGCAATATTGAAGGACAGGCATCACATTACGATTCAGTACTGTCTTTGTTTCCAGTAAAATTTTCCTGTCTCTTAATACTCTAATCAGCTTCTGGAATGCATCCTTGGTCATGTCAATAAGCGTTTGGATCTCCATATCACACTTTCTGTCTTCTGTTTGAACACTTTCCAGGTATTTTTTTCCTAAATGTAAACTAGATCTATATCTATTATAGAGTCTTTCATCTAAATGAGTCTCCCATCTACCTATCTATTAAATTATTGGGACATTTGTCCAATAAATCATATATTTGATGGAGTTAAATTTTTAGTTAATCTTTAAATTTAGGGTTTAGGTAAATATTGTATATACTTTGAACTATTTAAGAAGTCTGAGGGTCTTGGCAAAGGGCAATCTTCTTTGAACATTTTGGAGTGGCACTACAGATTGTTGTAAATCTGTAGTGCCAGTCCAAAATGTCAAAACAACCACATGCAGCCATCACATCTACACTACCAGCTTCTTTCTCACACTTCATGCCTGTGAAACTTCCTTCTGTATACTTGCTTCCCTGATAGATATAATCTCCAAGAGTTTAAATGCAACGTCAGTTACCATCTCTTAATCCCTTGACTCCCATCCTTCTCTTAGCCTTTCCCCAACACCACTTGTATCTTGTTCTTCTATTTAACTACAATCATACAAACTCTCCACACCAGTATTCCCATCCTTCTTTTGTCCATTCTCTGAGACCTACTGTAACCAGTTCCTCTTTCTCTTTGCTCTCCTCTTCTCCTATGTAGCCTTTCACTCTCCTCTTATATAGTTTCTTGCACACCAGTTGCAGTACTGCCTTGCCTGGGGTGAAACGTTTAAAAAAAAAAGCAAAGAACTGTACCAAATAACAGAAAACTCCTATGTAACATTTCACTCTCCTCTTATATAGTTTCTTGCACACCAGTTGCAGTACTGCCTTGCCTGGGGTGAAACGATTAAAAAAAAAAGCAAAGAACTGTACCAAATAACAGAAAACTCCTATGTAACCTTTCACTCTCCTTTTAAATTGTTTCTTGCATACCAGTTGCAGTACTGCCTTGCCTGGGGTGAAACGATTAAAAAAAAGCAAAGAACTGTACCAAAAAATAAAACTCCTATGTAACTTTTCACTCTCCTCTTATATAGTTTCTTGCACATCAGTTGCAGTACTGTCTTGCCTGGGGTGAAACTATATTAAAAAAAAAGCAAAGAACTGTACCAAATAACAAAACTCGTATGTAACATTTCACTCTCCTCTTATATAGTTTCTTGCACACCAGTTGCAGTACTACTTTGCCTGGGGTGAAACGATTAAAAAAAAAAGCAAAGAACTCTACCAAATAACAGAAAACACATCACTTGTGGACTACCAAAAGCAGTAACAACTAAAATAGATAGCACATGTATCAAAGAGAAAATAATGACATAATCAAGATGTTGATTTTTCCACACTACTCAAAATAAACTGTTCGGAAGAAAACAACCATCAGTACTGGAAAGAGTGATAACAGCTTCAGTACTTGAGAAATCTTTTTGCATAAAAAATTCCCCTTCTCTCTCCTGTTACTTCACTAGTAAGTATGGTAAAACTCATGGCTTTTATTTTTTTGTATTTGTTATGACATTTAGGTAAGTATGTGCTTGCATGAATGAATAATATATTATGCTTTGTTTTTGAAGCATTTAATTTGTGCTGAAAAGTTCTTGGTCTGATCAGGAAGAAAAATACTTGTTGAACATTTCCCCTGAGTTGTTTTTTTAAATCATTCTAAAAGAAAAAAAAAATCACCTCTGAATAATTTGAAAATGTCTTCCTTTTAAGGTTTAGAAACAAAATTGATTAAATAAGATATGGTGTACAGGGTTTATGTCTTACATAATCAAGCATAAATTCTTCATAATATCCATCATCTTTCGAAACCCTGTAAGTAAGTGCATTGTTTTGCAAAAAGCAAACGTTCTACAGTCACACTTGTTGTTTTTCTTTTAACACCTCCTTTAATCAACTCGGAAATTCTTTATTAACTGTCTGGCACTTCCAAAGTTTGTCGTCAAAATATCTTTCTCATCAAAAAAGCAAAAAAAAAAATTACTTTTTCTACCAACTGTGGGTTTTGAATTTCTTCAGCTATCTTTGCTTCTATAGGCCGTGACTCTTCAAGATGTAAGAGATTATGGCTCTCTACAACTTCTTATCCTTTATAGCTCTTTGGAAACTGTACGCTACATTAATTTAGACTTATTGCTTGGTTTCTGTATCATAGTCCTGTGACCATGTTATTATAATTCAAGTTATAACAAAAATAAAATCATCACCAGAGTACTGGAAATGCTGCATAATCAACTTGAAGCTACCTACTAGACATCATTTACTTATTCATATATATATATATATTTATAGGACTTACACATACAAACCCATAACACTCCAAATGGGGAATCTCAAGCCTGATTGGGGACCTGGGTAGTGCGTTGTGACCCTCATCAGGTTGAGAGTTGGATATTATGCATGACATTAAACCTGTTGAGAAATATTTCAATTATCTGCTGTATTAAACCGTTTCCTAAGATCAGGGCTGAAAAAGACTTTGAGCAAATGAAGTCTAAGGGTTATGGCATCTTGATTCTTCTCATCAAAATTTGCTTTTATTTTACCTACATTTACATATTTTTTCTACCTACATTTATATACATTACAAATGAAACTAAGCACAACTATCTAAACTTATTTATAAATGGAACTTTGTGTGTGTGTGTGTGTCCATTACCTATAGACTTCGAAATGGCTGAACCGATTTTCTTGAAAATTTACACAGTTGTGCTATAAGCGTCTGCAAGTGTTCTTAGCTAGGTTTTGTGTCGAGGTACCCTCGATAAATATCGAATCGAAAAAATCAGGTTCTAAAAGGAATGATCTGATTTTAATCAAATTTGATACACTCATAGACAAAGACATAAGAAACTATATTCAGAAGTTTCAAGGTTACAGTTCTTACAATAGTGCAGAAAATCGATAATATATATATACATATAAAAGGCAAGATGTTTGCGTGTGTGTCTGTTTATCTGCCTGTATGTCTGTATTTTTTCAGCCCTTTTATTTTAGTTTTTGCTTCGGGTTTGGCTCTAAGTAGGTATAATTGTAGTTCTTAGTCTCAGCCATGATACCATTTACTCAGAGGACTTATTTAGCCTTCAAAATTCAGATTATGTCTAATGGTTTTAGCATATATTTTGATATGCCATCTGTGGTTTGATTTTCTGAAATAAAGGCTCAAATATTTTTTCATTCAACATGTACTGTAGAACAATAACCATTTGAGTATGTTCTGAAACATCTGTTGTGTCATCAGCCATGATGGCTACAAATGAAGCTTCCCTAATTTCTGTCCTTATCTCCTTCTGGTATATTTGAAGCAGGCAGTCAAGTATCTCGTTCTAAATGATCTTAGAAATCTCTCATGTTGTACTGGATTGTAAGTGACTCTTCAAATCTGGATCTAATTTAGAGGCAAAATTTATTAATCCTCTAAATAACCCTGGATTTAATGAATTATATCTTTCTTCATATCCATATTAGAGTGTCAAAATTTCCACAAAATAAAATACAGTCTATTATTTTGGATAAAATTTCACATATTTTTTTTTATCTTCATGTTCTGCTCATTAATTGAAAGCCTGTATACCTCAGTAAGTTTTCTCCTTTTTTGTGACAATAAAACCACATTTTCAATATGATTTTTTGACTTCTCATGTTTTTTAGTTTGTTTTTTTTCACTTTGTTTATATTTATCAAACCGGTTTAGATCACCTCCAAATAGCAAATATGGGAAGCAAAAATAATGCATTTTTCACTTTACAGCTGCAGAAGCAACTTTTCTATTGGTACCATTCCGAATTAAAGCTATGAATATACCCCTCATTGTTGCTTATTTCTGCCCAAGATTTTTGAATATCAGATGCTGAATGTCTTTTCTTAACCGTAACTTTCTTATGGAGAGACAACTGTGAAAAATTAAACTGTTGATGTTCTCTTACCGTCACAGAACTTATTTCATGGGGATTCAAGGAGGTCATGGTTGAATTATTAAAAATTTCTATACAATAAAACAACAGGAAAAAAATATCTATGAATTAAATACAATTGCTGGAAGCATGATAGTCATCTACAGTTTATCACATTATATTTACGTTTTCTATAAGTGACAATAAAACCACATTTTCAATATGCTCTTTTGACTTCTCATGTTTTCTGTAACCTGTAAAGGGTTGATAAGCTGTAAAAAATGTAAAGGAATTAGAAATCAGCTCTCTGATTTCTAATTTGATCTGAGCCGTTATCTATTACACATTCATTCCAGCTTACAGTGCCTAATATTTTCAACCGATCATCCATCTAGGTACTGACCAGTCTCCAAATTGCTTAAATTTGGTGATTATATGAGAACAGGTAGAATTTAGCTGTCTGATTAACAATTCCAAACCATTATCCATTATACCATCTACATATCCAAACTTATAGTACCTGGTATTCCCAGGGGTAAATTACAAAGACAAACTTATTGTAAGTGTGATAAAATTGACATTCCGTTGTCATAGTGATTTTTAAAATTATATATATTTATAAGGATAGGAAGTTGTAGATAGCCATGATCCCCGTTGTCCTGAAGAGACATAAGTCATAAGTAAACACTACCTTACACTCTGGTAACAGTCAGCACTGCACAAGTGACAGTGATCTCTCTAATCAATATTCAGCATTTTTCTTTGAACATGTGTGTATGTGCACAATAACTAAACATTGAATTACTTGAACTATGCAGCACCCAGTTCTATACAAGGATTGTGTGCAATTTTTCATGAATGTGTTGGTAGTTACTGATATTAAGCTTAAGGATTATATAATGTACAAGTATAAAGAAAGAATTTTAAAAAAAATCATTATATTGAACATTATCAATAATATTGACTAAAAATAGGGGTGGCTGCAGTTCCATAGTGCCTGTGCGCAATTTGCCAGTATTCATTGAATAATATAGACATAGTGTGTCTACTTATTTTTATATTGATCCTTTCCATTATTGTAATCAGTTTCTCTATATTAAGACAAAATTCATCAAGAAAGGTGCTATAGTTTTTTTAACTTAAGTACTTTCTGTTGTATACTTTATATCAAGACAATGCAAATTAAACTGCAATCAAAACTTGCTAATCTTCTCGCAGACAAAATGACAATTTTTCTCAATCAAAATGGCGGGCTTTTTTTTACACTGATAAAATGATATTCTCATTTAATAAAATGACAACTGTAACACGAATATATAAACAAATGTATGCAACGTATCTTTTACTCACTCTTCAGGTAATGTGGATGTGGAGTAGAAGGTGGGGTCAGCAGATGCATTAAGCCAGCCAGAGGCTATGAACTCATTTATTCTTCTCCTTGTGTCTTTCTCAGTCTGAGTTCTTGATCTCAACTGCTGACCAACTGTCTACTATTATTAATCTGTCTCTTATCATCTTTTAGGCATGTTGTTTGCATCCATTTCAAGGCCCACATTATCTGATCTTGGCTACACTGGTTTCAAAACAATCGAATATTTTTGTGACATGGGAAATTTACCTGCATTCTTTAACTTTGTTTTAAAAATATTTGATTGTTCAATGTCTATTTTTCTTTTGCTAGCCAGTTCGCATATTTTTGCTTTTTCATAAAAATACACTTCTTCAAAAACTTACGCACCAGCTCAGATAATATATAACACTTTTAACCTTTTTGAAGATCATCTTCAGGAGTAAATTACAAAGACAAACTTATTGTAACTGTGATAAAATTTGCATTCTGTTATATATTAAAATATATAAATGTGTGCCATTTGGCAGGTTCGAATCCTGCCGAATGGCACACATTTTTGTAATAACAATTTATCATAAATAATCAGGCTGGTAGATATAAATATATAATACTGTTTAATTAAAAAACAGAATATCTACTTAAATATGAGTATCAATAAAAATAATGTTCAAACAATTCATTTAAAATATATATGTATATTTATAAGGATAGGAAGTTGTAGATAGCCATGATCCCAAGGTCCTAAAGGGACATGACCCATAATGAAGAAAGCAAAGAGTGTTGTGAAATTATGTAATAAAAGCAGGAAGTTGCTGATGTGTGACACCCTGGGTGCAGATGGGATGGCAGGTATGCTATTTTTCAACATTCAGTCAAGTTGCAGAAAACAACTAGATTAGACATCTGGACAATTCTCAACAATTGCACCATCAAGGAACAACATGCTGTAGCGTGCTTTCTGTGGGCAGAGGGAGTTGAATCTATGGCAATCCTTTACCAGATGTTGGTGCATTATGAAGCATGCACCATTAATCAATGAAAGGTATAGTCATTTTTTTTACTGATTCATTTATTTTCTAGAGCTTATCAGCCCCTTACAGGTTATTTAAAGCCAGAAAATATTTTTAGATTTTGAGAATTTTTTAAGATAAGAATTTAGTGATATAAGTTTTACTAATTAACCCATAGCTAGGGGAGAAGTAGTGAATTAATATATTTCTCAACTGTATTTGCATGTAAGTGAGTATAACGAACATGACTGTAATTAAAACTTGGCTCTCTGATTTCTAATTCAAACAAAGCCATTATCTATTACGTTCATCCAAGTTTACAGTGCCTAATGTTTCCAAGTGATCATCCATCTAGGTACTGACCAGACTCACCATCGCTTAACTTTGGCAATCATATGAAAACAGATGGAATTTGGCTATCTGATTAACAATTCCAAGCCATTATCCATTAGACAATCTACCCATCCAATCTTACAGTATCTGGTATCCCCAAATGGTCACCCATCTAGATACTGACCAGACTTGACATTGCTTAACTAATTGATCATACATGAACTGAAGTTTTAACACTATATAGCTGTAAGCTGTGTATGAGTTGATAGAACATTTTAAAGTGGAAAGAACAAGTGTAACAGATACTTATGGTATAAATTTTCATTTAGTTTGTCTTCTGTTTCTTTTGAAAAATTTCAACATATTTCTTAGCTTTTTACTTTGCTACTACATCATTTTTTGCTTTTTCTATTCTTTCCTCTGCATTTATTTCTTGCTCAAGTCTTTTAAATTTTTTTTCTTGTCTTCCATCTTCTGAAATATCAGGAGAAACTATTTCATGCAGCCATTTACTCTCCATTTTGTTTCTTTGACCTTGTTGTGCCCATAAAAAAATTTGTTGTGCCCATAAAAAAATTTGTTGTGCCCATAAAAATTTGTTGTGCCCATAAAAAAAAATACATAAAGGAAAAAATAATTAAATAATCACTTTGTCCATAAAAGTAAAATGAATAAAAAGTAATTATAGTGTTAAAAATACATATAATAATTATATTTGTCATTGATTCACTCCTTTTAAACCAATGAGAATCAGTTTTTTTCACTACACACAAAAACATGTGACATCCTGATTATCAGACAGGTAGTTGACGTGGATTAACAAATATTTTGGTTCCTTTCCGTTTTCAAGCCACAATGGTAACAATTGTCTGTTAATACTCAGTAAAAATTTATGGAAAGAAAACTCCAGCCACTATTTTTTAACTAAATTATCTGTACACTCATTACACACATGTAAAAAAAATCACTCTAGGACTGTATACAATTTAATCATTCTTTATCTTATCAATCTATTGGATTCCAATCTATATTTGATCATAATTTACTCAGTATTACTGTCTTTCGTGTCTCAGACTCCAAATAGCAATCAGATAATAAATAATACTCATTTTGTTGCTTTCATGTCTTTCTGTTTCTCATTTTCTATGAGTATTTTTGAATCCATTGCAAAGTCAGCTGCTAAAAAAGTTGGTTTGCTGTGAGACAATTTTTCTCCCCAGAATTTAACATATATCTATGTCTTCCATCCATGCTTAGAATATTGCTGTGACATATGATCTGGTGCCTCTACTATTTACTTTGAGCTCCTTGATAAAATCCAAACAAAGAATCAGCAATATTATCAGTCCTGATCTAGCAGCTCATCTTCAGTCACTTTCTCACCACCACAGGGTTGACACTCTAATTGTTTGGATGAGCTCTTCATTATGGTATCTAGACTTTTTGAATTTAAATGCAGTACTAGACTGACATTGAGATCCCATCAATTTACAGTTCAGCAGACAAGATGTAGCCATAAATTTGGTTAACAGTTTTTGTTGAACTTGTGGAACTCCCTTCCGGCTCCATGCTTTCCAACCAGCTTTAATCTGCAAAAATTTAAATACAATGTCAATTGTTATTTACTGTCCTCCTGATTATGACTTTTATCTTTGTTCTTATTATTAACCCTCTAGGGCCATTCGTATCATATTTGATACAGTATGAAAACAAGCCTTGAAAGAAATATTTTCCTGAAAATTTTTTAAGAGAAATATTTTATAAATTTCAAATGAAAGCAGTATTGACTGCTCAGTCAATGAATACCAAATGTTTCCTTATAGGGAAATACCAAATATTTCCTTATAGGGAAATATTGTATCAAATATGATACGAATGGCCCTAGAGGGTTAAGTAGTAATTAGTGGGGGATCTGTTTATTACTTCATAACAATATAGAACTGATCCCCCACTTTATGACAAGTAGAAGACTTAATCATATTATATTATTAACCCTCTAGGGCCATTCGTATCATATTTGATACAGTATGAAAACAAGCCTTGAAAGAAATATTTTCCTGAAAAATTTTTTAAGAGAAATATTTTATAAATTTCAAATGAAAGCAGTATTGACTGCTCAGTTAATGAATACCAAATGTTTCCTTATAGGGAAATACCAAATGTTTCCTTATAGGGAAATATTGTATCAAATATGATACGAATGGCCCTAGAGGGTTAATGTTTCTGTTCCTAATTGTCACACACACAGCAACTTCTATAAAAAAAGCATTTTTTTTAAATAAAAAAAACAAGTGTTTGTGTGTGTAAATACATATATATATGTATGTATGTATATATGCTTATAATTGTTTACTGAGACTTATAACTCCTCCACAACCTTTAATGAATGCCAATTCCTTTACTGGAACATTTTTGTTTCTAGAAAAAGAGTATGTTATATGAAGAATAATTTCACAATCCTGACTGTTCATAGTTGTACAAGTAAAGAACAGAGCATTTACAATTCAATATATCCAACAATTTGTCTTTAAAAAATATACTATAGACACACACACACATGTATATGTAGAGAGAGAGCTCGGTATAATTCAGTATGTCTAACAGTTTGTTCATTTTAACCCTCTAGGGCCATTCGTATCATATTTGATGCAGTATTTCCCTATAAGGAAACATTTGGTATTTCCCTATAAGGAAACATTTGGTATTCATTGACTGAGCAGTCAGTACTGCTTTTATTTGAAATTTATAAAATATTTCTCTTAAAAAATTTTTCAGGAAAATATTTCTTTCAAGGCTTGTTTTCATACTGTATCAAATATGATACGAATGGCCCTAGAGGGTTAAAAAACAAAATGTTTTCTTTACATTTTTTTTGCTGTTTCAAGTAAAGTTATTTCATATTCTATTGAGCTTTGCTGTATTTCTACATTTTTCATTTATTATTTGTGGAGTAAACAATGTGTTTGTATTAATCCACTTTTTAACAAGGTTATGGCAGATGTCTTATAAAGTTATCTTATTTATATACTTTGTTATATGTGCACAATTTTGTTTGTGTAGAAACAATACAAATCTCAAAATGTCTCTCATTGCTGATAATTCTGAGACAAGTAGTTTTTTATCCAATGCCTACAAAACTACTAAAATTAATTATTGCATTTGCTCAATAAAATAAATATGTTCAATAAAATAAATATGTTCAAATGAAAAGAATAATTTGTCATCTAACCAATTAAAAATTGAGGTAACCAGTAATAAGAAGACTTTCAATTATTTTAAGCACATTACATGCAAATTTATTTATTTATAATGATAATAAAACAAGCTTTATATTATTACAGTGAGAATTTTCAAATATTTAGCACTAGCAGTATAGCCCAGCATTGCTTGGGTGTAATGAAAGCTTTAAAACTAATCCATGGTCCTGGAGCTCAGACTCAGCCTAAAAAATATTTGTGTAAAGTTTGGTGAGAATTGGATAAAAATTGTGGATTTGTATAAAGGACATACAGAGAGATAAACAGACACACACACAAACATCTTGCCTTTTATATATATATGTATATATATATATATATATCATCGATTTTCTGTACTATTGTAAGAACTGCAATCTTGAAACTTCTGAATATTGTTTCTTATGTCTTTGTCTATGAGTGTATCAAATTTGATTAAAATTGGACCACTCCTTCTATAACCCGATTTTTTCGATTATCGATTTTCAATATTTAATGGGGGTATCTCGGCACAAAACCTAGCTAAGAACACTCGCAGATGCTTATAGTACAACTGTGTAAATTTTCAAAAAATTCAGTTCAGCCATTTTGGTGTTTATAGGTAGTGGACACACACACACACAAAGTTCAATTTATAAATAAGTTTAGATTTAAATTTTGACCGATTTTTTGTTTTTACATTATATCAATTTCTTATGGCTCATTTAATGCCAAAATTTAATTTTCTTGGGAGCTTTAAAGTAATAAAGATACATGTTATTCTGCTTTCACAATTGAATACATGATAGATGATGCTCAGCTTTTGTGCATATATATGGTTATGTAGGCATAATTATTAAGGGTGGTGATATGTGTGTTAAATATTATAGTTTTGTTGAAGTTATATTTTGGAATACAGCTTTATTTCATAAAGAAATTGTATCATATTATATGGAATAATGTAATGAAAATTCTTTCATGTTGGTTGGTCAATTTCATTTCATTGTATACCAACCTCTGTTTGGTGCAGAAATCTAAGTATTATGAACAATTTAAGACTTCAACTAAATATATTTTGAACATTATTTTATGCCTTCAACTGCTGATAAAATGTTTTTGGTCGTTTTGCTATAAAATGTATTATTGGTATTTCTATTTGTTGGTCATTTTATACTTTCATAGTGGTTTGTTTTTGTTTGGAGTTTTACTATTTGCCCATAGTTGCGACCTTAAAGATGCTACCACCCTGGGACAGGGTAGACCTGGTAATAATAGTAATTTAGTGATAGTTTCATGCTCCTCAAAACCTCATGAGCAGGGGCCTTGGTACTGAATGTAGTTTATCATCATAACCAAGACTATATTTAGGAAAAGTCAACATAAAACAGTATTATGAAAGAATAATCACAATGTGCATTGTGGTGCAGTGAATATCAGCTTGGAATGAGAAATCAGGGAGCTGAGTTCAAATTCCAGTTGAATTCTTTGCATTCACTTACATGCAAATACCCTTGGGAAAGTTATTAATCCCTCACTTCCCTCCAGTTATGGGTTAAATAACAGGACAGATTGGGTTCTATGACCTTGGCTGGCAACCAGTCTACTGCAGAAAGTAATTGCAACCTACTGCGAGATAATCTTCTGCCCAGTCAGTTGTCTCTCTTTTGAGATATGAATGCCCAAGTGTGTATCACGTATGGCACTTAACTGACTGACTGAATCACAATAAAAGATACAGTTGATTAAATTTTTAAAAATGCTTTTGTGTTTGGAAAAAACTTAGAATATTATAAATAAGTTTTTAAAAAATTAGAAATTACTTCAAATTTCAGATTGACTTTAATTTTTTTATTTTTGGAATGACTGCAATATTTCAAAACATTCTTAGGAAGGTCACAACCAGATGTTTTGGGCATAAAATCTGAAAAAGAGTAGGGAGTTCACCTTAGTATTTGTAGGCTTTGAAGGTTTTTTAATAATGTGCCACAGAGCACAAATTTTCTTTTTTTTTTTAATGTAATTTTACATGAAAAAATATATAGGAAATTTGTGTTTTATGGCATATTAAAAGCAAAAAGGAGACTAGCAAAAAATAATAAAAACAGCACATGAAGAGCTCATTCTAATTGAATCTTAGCAAGACTCATAAAAACATTTTTAATATATTCCTCATTCCATGATGAATTATCAAAATAAAGTCGAATTATTCTAACTTTAAAAATAGTCAGAATTCGTAAAGAAAACAGCTATTAAAGTATTTCTATCAAACTAAGGTAGATGCAGTAAATAAAAAAAGCATATGATAAAAGTTCTTACATATGATAAAAGTTAAGTGCACAACTCTTAAGTGGGGATGGGTATTGCTGACTATAGTAGTTCTTCTATGTGCTGTGTCTCTTCCAGACTTAGGCAATCATGACCTTCCATATCCCCCATTCCCTTGTGGCACTTAACACCTTTTCTGGAAGTTAGCATGTCATTTCTTCACAATTAAACATGATGTACACTTGTCACTATTTGCAGCATACACTTCATGGGTTTTCTTTTGAAACTTTTCTTCTTCAGGAATAGCAACTATGATGACTTGGATTTTCAGCACATGAAAATTCAACAAGTTCTGTTCAGTCAATAATCTGAAACAAAAAAATTCAAAGATTCTATAAAGTAGTACTTCACAAAGAATACTCATAGCAAATTTAGTAACAAAATAATGCTCAAATTTTTGGAAGTGGGTTGGGTCAAGAACTTTTCAACATACCCACATAGATAATTTGTTTTTCTTTTTAAAGCTGACACTATTCATGGTTAAAATTTATTTTATTTTTGTTATGTAGCATAGTGAGCCAAACTTAGTTTAAGTTTTAGTATTAAAAGATTTTACTGACACATTTTAAAGGCATAACCTGAATAAGATGTTTTATTGTGACCAAACCAATCATTGTTTACAATATTGTAGTAAGTAACTGAATAATAAAATGAAAAAAAATTTGTTACATGTTTCGTCCCAAGGAAAGACTTCTTCTGTCTGATATGAATTTTTCAAATAATTAGTCAGTCTTATCATTTAATGTCCATTTCCATGCTAGCATGGGTTGGATGGGGCTTTCTTGATGTCTCTATAATTAAACCATCATGAAATATTGGATTGAGTTTTACAGCTGTATGCCCTTAATAACAACAACCAGTTTAGGAAACTAGAAACTCAGTGGTTTTATCAAGTTACCATCTCTGGGAAGATTACCTACCAAGGTTAAGGAGTTCAGTCTACCCTTTTCTACACAGAGTAAGTGTAGAGGTTTTTATTTCAGAGATTTTCTCTTAGACAATTTGTCTTTGAAAGCTAAATACTCTTACCCAGCCTAAATTTTTCTTTTTCTCTTAAATGACTCCAGTTTGTGAGGTTAACTATTTGCCCATAGCTGAGATTTAAACAGGTGCTACCACCTCGGGTCAGGGTGAACCTGGGAACAACAGCAATTAAGAGGTGGTTTCACACTCCTCTAACTCTTCTGATCAGAGACCTTGCTGCCATATATATATCAGTTGAGTGCCATACGTGATACACGCTTTGGGCGAACATGTTTCGAAAGAGACATGACTGACTGGGTAGAAGATTATCCCGCAGTAGGTTGCCATTGCTTTCTGCGGTAGACTGGTTGCCAACTAAGGCTATAGAACCCAATCTGTCTTATTATCTGACCCATAACTGGAGGGGAGAGATAGATTAATACTTTTCCCAAGGGTATTTGTGCATAAGTGAATGCAAGAAATTCCACTGGAATTCAAACTTGGCTCCCCGATTAGTCATTCTGAGTCGATATCCATTGCACTACAATACACACACACACACACACACACACACACACACATATATATATATATATATATATATATAAAATGGGTGGCCACTCATATTCGAGGATACTAGCTAATCCCCATTTTGTGCTTGTTCAACACCCACAGAGCCCACCTGTGATTTATACTGCAACTCTGCTGAGCAGACTTTAGTTACAGTTTCTGGGAGATAGTGTGCTATCTAGTGTGAACAAGTCTGAACAAGGCCAGGTGCTCAAACTTTTGGTCACAATGACTTGTGACTTTGAGCTAGCCCAACTATTGATGGCTCCTCAAAGAGAGACATTTACCCAATTTTACTTAGAAGGCTTGGGTCAACCTGTGGAATGCACCTTCCTGACAAATTGACCATGGTGAGATTCGAACCCAAGGTTCATGGTTTGAAAGGGAACATTCGAACCACTTGGCCACATGCTCATATATATATATATATATATATATATATATATATATATATGCACACACACAAACACACACACACCTACATATGAGTTTCATTAAAATACTGATAAGATACTGTGGTTAAATTTCTTTCTTTATTTTTTCTTGTAATTTTCCTCTTTTCTGAATATAAATTATTTAGAAATTGTTTGAATGACATGTATATCCTATCACTTTCAGCTATACTTTTAATCATTATCAAGAATGATTTTATTATTACTTTTAACTGAATATAGGAATTGTTTTATGTATGTATCAAGAGTTATAGGAATGTTTTATTTACTAAAGACTGTCAGCACATTATGGCCTTGTTCATAGTTGATGTCATTAAGTGTTGGCTTTTTTTTATTAATAATGCTTCCTTTGCTTTTCATGTATAAATATATTTGATATACTACAATATGCCTAACAAGAAAACTCACATGATATCTCTCTGACCATAGCTCAATTAGGTCTCATTTAAATACACATGGAAACTGACCAAATTCCATCTACAACATACTTGTTAATAATTATCAGTATAATAGCCTCATCCCTGTGTATAAAAAAGGCTAAAAATAATACAAGTAACCACTAAAAATAATGTTTAAAGCAATATATATAGGAGAGAGAGAGAAAGAGAAGTACAAAAAATAATGGTTACAATTTATCATGAGAAATGCTGTAGATATAGGAATGCTTAACTTTAAATTAGATTTTTTAATCATGGATTTATCTAAGGTAGCAGAGTTCAACAAATTCAAACATGCCCTGATCATAAAATAGCTAAAATTTCAGCAAATATTTAAATTTTATTCAATTGGGGTAACTAATTAATACAATTAATAGGATGTTCATTGTGATGTAATGAATATCAACTTGGAACAACAAATTGAAGAGCCATGAAAGTATTTATAGAAGAGGCACAGGGAAGCCATGTCATGCCGGGGAGAGAGTGACTGCAGGGAGTCAGCCAAGTTGGTATCAATCACATTACACATTCTCCATTGTATTTTGTCAAGAACCCTGAGGAGAATAGCAGGGGCACCCAACCAGATGTGGCAGCAGTATTCAATACACGGGCGGATAGGAGATTTATATATGTGCAGGATAGATTCAGACGGAAAAAAACCTCCGGACCCTGCACATAGCAGTGGATTTAGCAATGGATTCGATATAGTCATTCCACTTGAGGTCCGCTGAGAGTGTGAGGCCAAGGAGGCATAGTGTTTTACTCTCTGGGAGGCAAGCCTGTTCCATGCTAATAGGAGGTAGGTGTGGTGGTACTTAACTGTGACTGACTGAATTAATACAATAAGTTTTCTCATGTAAGTATTTGTGGATAAGTAAATGTAATGATTTTGACATGAATTTTCACTTGGTTCATCAATTTCTTGTTCTTAAGCCTCTAAGTATTACACCACCTGTGCATCTAAAAAAGCCTAAGAAGTCAAAAATTAATTCTTATTTAAGAAACACATTTTCTGCCAGTCATGAATTATCTTGTGCTTGACTTTTTTTTTCTGTGAGCATTAGCAATGAGTTTATATTTTTAGTGTGGAAAAAATATTAAGACTTCATTTGAAGCTATAAACCATCATATAAAATGTTCTTTATTGCCCAACTTGGCTATTATAATGTTGGTGCTTGTTGAGTTTTTGTAATTTATCTAACAGCATCTTAAAACTATTAACACATGTTTATTCTTAGCTTGTACATCAATGCAGGAAGGGACATAGTGAGAAGCAAGAGAAACATGCTATTTCCCTGTACATCTTTTAACTTCAAATTTTTTTTTTTTTTTTTTAATCATTTCACCCCGAGCAAGGTGGAAACGCCACTGATGTGCAGGGGGTTACATAAATGTAAAAAGATTAATTAGAAAAGAGTGAGAAGTACAAACTAGTTAGAAAGGAGCAATCCTGAAAGTGTTGAATTCTTCAAGCCTTTTTACTTTATTATGTGTCCCAGAAATTTCAACTATCTTTTTGTGAACATAAGTTCAAGTGCCCCATTTGTTTTCATTTTCTTCAAAACATCCTTGTTGCTCACATGTTCTGTTCATGGTATTCTGTGGCTTCAAGCTTCCTCTTGGGGAAATGGTCCAGCATTCACTGCTATATAATAGTATTGATAATTCTTTTCTTTGTCTCTAAGGAAATTTTTCTTATTTCTTATGTAACACCCCGGCGGACCATCCTAACAATTTCTCCAGTGGCCGTTCTCCACACTGTGATGTTTGCTGGGAGTTTGTTGAAAATGTCGGAGCCTCAAGCTGGGGATACAAGATTGAACTATATGGAACAAACTTCCACAACTTGGATGAGTTGAAAGGATGCTTTATTTCGTTTAGACTACAGCTAGCCTTTTCGGTTGGGGCAGGTGAATGTGACCCACAGCTCTAACTCTAATTAATGGAGATCAGCAAATCTGAACTGACCAAAACAAGACGAATGGAGATTCTTACTTCAAGCACACGCCTGGCGGACTCAACTGACTGACTCACTTAACTGACTTCTATTTATTTAAATGAATCTGGAAATCCGAAAATCCGGAAATGCTTTAAACCACCAGTGATAAACATTGGCGACTGTAAGTCTGAAATTTCAGTTATCTTTTTTTTTTATCTTAATAAAGCTTCTGTCAGAAAATTCTTAATGTGTGGTCAAGATACAGTAAAGGACAGCCTTTGACTGGGTCATTTGAAAACCCACCTGCTGAACTTTATCTCTGTATCACATTAAATCACTGAGTCAGATATTTAGCGGAAGAGCAGTAGGATTTAAAACAGTAATCGGATACTCTTGTCTCTTCCACAATTTTCCTCATAAAAGAAAAAGCGTTTATTTATTTTTTTCCTCTTCTTTTTCACTTTCGTTAAATATGTTTTTAAACTATTTTCTATTCTTAACCATTTTCTATTTTAATCTATTATAATAAAATACATATATGCCTAGTTATCGTGTCACACTTAAGACTTTGCTTTGTTTACTTTATTATCCTCTATATGTATTATATTCTTGCATCTTTAATAAAAAAAGAAAAAAGGATGGAATAAGCAAGGAGGCTGGAAACTTTTTTTAGAATCTGTATCCAGATCTGGTTTCTCCCCAGAAAATTGTTTGTTTACGCCTCCATACAAAAATGATGTGAATTAATTTTATTGTACAAACTTTTATTTGTACACCCCCTTTATCAAATTTAATGTGATGTTCACACTATACAAGTCCTGAGAGCCACTCAAGATAGAAAGCTACAAAGTAAGAGGCACAGTTTATGCATATATGTGGGGAAGATAATGGTTAACCGTAAACTTGAATAGGTTCAGATTGTAGTGATTGAGAAAACATCTCCTTGGGAGTTCATCTCAGAGTTCATGCAAAGGAGCTGCCTGAGTAGAACTTAATTCTCACGAATGGAACATGATGGGAATGAGTGTGGTTCACTACAAAGTTCTAAGCATGACAGATCATAGCTCTGAGGATTAGAATTAGTGGAACTAATGAATATAGTTTATTTTTTCACTTTTCATAGAAATAATGATAGAGTAGTGAGCGGCTTGTGGCATCTCATCTATGAGAAAGGTAGTAGAGTGGATAATGATTTATCAATTACAAATCTGAGAGTAACATGTAGTGGAAATAGAATATTGAATCAATTGCTAAGAAAGTTGGTTCACTATGTTGTTCTAGACAGTTTTTCTTGCCAGAATCTTTCTTACATATTTACAACTCTGCCAGTTATCCTTGTTTTGAATATTGCTGCCACATCTGGTCTGAAACTCCTGCTATATTTTGTTTTAATCATTTTACCTCCAGCAAAGCAGACCTGCCACTCTAGCACAGATTGTAACTATCAGGGAAGCAATTAAATGGAAGGCAGTTCTTCAGGTGGGAAATGCAATAAAAGAAACTATAAGAATAGAAGAGACTGTTGCATTCAGTCAGTTAAGTGCTGTACGTGAAACACGCTTGGGCAATCATGTCTCAAAAGAGACATGACTGAATGGGCAGAAGATTATCCTACAGTAGGTTGCCATTGCTTTCTGTGGTAGACTGGTTACCAGCCAAGGCTATAGAACACAATCTGTCCTATTATTTAACCCATAACTGGAAGGAAGAGATAGATTAACACTTTTCTCAAGGGTATTTGCGCATAAGTGAATGCAATGAATTCAACTGGAATTCGAACTCGGCTCCCCGATTTCTTGTTCCAAGCCAATATCCACTGCACCACAAATCACATCTGTTGCATTAACTATTTCAATTGTAAAAAGGTGGGACCTAAATGTCAATCTAGTAACACACTTAAATTCATGCAGATGGAGCATCAGGGGAAAAAAAAAAACTTGTATATATTTAGAGATTCTTGATAAAATCCAACAAAAACCAGCAATGTTATTGGTACTGACATGGCATCTTGGCTATATCTCCTTTCCCACCACTGTAATATAACTTTTTTGTGCATTTTCTATAAATATTTTCATGGTAATTGTTCTGATGAACTTTCCTAAATGATACATACACTTTATGAATTTAAGCTCAGTACTAGATTGGCAGCAAGGTCTCATTATTTTACAGTTGAAATGGCCAGATGTAATCATAAGTTCTATGCTAACAGTTTATTCTATCACACTTCTTGCTTCCTAGTCAACTTTAATCTTCAAAAGTTTAAATGCAATGCCAATCGCTATCTTCTGTCTTCTTAATTCTTATTCTTTTATCATCCTCTCTCCTTAATAGTAGTTTTTTCTCATTTTCTAACACACAGTAACTCCTTGAATCATTATTACTTTGCTTCATCTGAAATGCTTAAAATAAAAAAAATGAACTTTGATTTTATGGCACAGGTTGTCTCTAGTATCAAATTTGCCAGCTGAACTCTGTCTCTTTTCATTGTTTATTTTTCCTTTTGATTCTGAAAGCCATTTTATTTTTTTAATCATATCACCCCGAGCAAGGCGGTAATGCCACTGAAGCGCAGGGGGCTACGTAGGAGTGAAAAGATTGTAAAAGAGAAAGCCGGAAACCACATCCTAAACAAGGAACAAGGGATGAGCCTCTTCACCTGTTCAATAGACGTGGGTGGAGTGTGAACCGGGTGATAGTTTAGTCTATCTACTCCAATTGAAAAAAAAAAAGAAAAGAGTGAAAAGATTGGAAAAGAGAAAGCCAGAAACCACATCCTAAACAAGGAACAAGGGATGAGCCTCTTCACCTGTTCAATAGACGTGGGTGGAGTGTGAACCGGGCAATAGTTTAGTCTATCTACTCCAATTGAAAGCCGGAAACCACATATGAATTTAAACCTCATGCCATCTCCCATAAAAAACTATTATCTCTTGATGATTTTATCTATTGATCAGGTCTGCAAAGATTTTAATATTATTGTTCAAAAAAATTTTTTTTAAGGTAATTTCTTAGACAAGAACTTATTATTTACAATTGAAATAATATCCTCATCTTTGTTATTATTACACAAAATTTTGATTGTTGCATCTGCCATCCTACTTCAGTTGTCTGTTGATTATTAGTTAGAGTATTTCATTTTCCATATCTAAGAATATCTCATCTTGTTCTTTCTAGTACTGCTCAGCTATTGTTAGTTCTGTTTCTGCTGAGTCTTCTCAGCCCAAGGATTGAACTCACAATTTCTGTGCAGCTAAAT
This sequence comes from Ascarosepion bandense, assembly GCA_037127315.1. Lineage (NCBI taxonomy): Eukaryota > Metazoa > Mollusca > Cephalopoda > Sepiida > Sepiidae > Ascarosepion > Ascarosepion bandense. Next base: position 2,241,993 of record JBBBDQ010001668.1, read on the forward strand.
TGATGGATGAATACTCTAATCTTCAAGGTGATTGAAAAATACCAAAGGGTACAGTAGCAAAATTGTTCTGTTATGATAAAAAAAATGAGGACATTAGTCCACCTGTTAATAGTATTTTGATAGTTGTATGCCAATCATCACCACTCGAGAGAAAGGTGATAAAGCCACTAAAGAATTACTGAGAGTGAAAGAGAATGAGAAGACATTACTGACGAGAAAGGGCAGTAATAGAATTAGATTTAGGAAGACAGAGAATGGCGACTGATCTTGCATTTGAATTTTTGAAGATTGTAGGTGACAGGGTAGAATGATGCCGGAAGAGAGTTCGGCAGGTGAGAAATGCAAGAGAAAGAACTATTAGAATAGTCCATCTGGTTGTATGTAGCTATTTCAACAGTAGAACAGTGAGACTTCGTTGCCAAAGCCCTGTCAACTGGGACTTCAGAATATGCTGCCTGTACCTATACAGAGGGGTCCCTACCCACCACGCAATGAGGTGTCCTGGGTATGATCATAAACTACATCTGGGTCCTGGGTATGATGATAAACTTCATCCAGCAGCAAGTTCTCTAATTGGGAGGTTTTGAAGAATATGGAACCACCTCTTAATTGCTGTTATTTCCATTCCACCCTAACCTGGGGTGGTAACATTTGTTAGGGTCACAGTTATGGGCAAATAGTTAACCCTCAAACTGGGTTCAAAACACTATAAAAGTATAAAAATAGACTTTTATACAGTATAACCCGGATATAAGAGACCCGGATATAAAATAAACTCGGATATAAGAGTGATTTTCTCTGGTCTGAAATTAGAGCCTGTGATAATGTATATAAAATAGACCGAACCCGGATATAAAAGAAACCCGGATATAAGATAACTTTTATCTGGGGCCGACAACTCTCTTATATCAGGGTTACACTGTAGTAGAAAAAAAAATCAGCAATACTTCTTCGGAGAAGAAAATATTACCACCAATATATTTTTGAAGAAAAAAATATAACAAGTAATGTATTTGAAATATATGTAGATATATATATATATACACCAGTAATACATCTGACTCAATGAAACCTGATCTACAAACTAATTTCTTACAAAGAATACATATTCTATTTATATGAATCTATTGTAAAAATGTTGTTGGCATTAAATAAACCATTGAAATTGATAAAAAACAAACTAAACTTAGTTGTCAATATTGTAGTGCACTTCATTTCATGAAGTCAAAGTAGCAAGGAGGAAAACTCATTTGAGCAATTGCTATAAAAATACTAATGCAAAAGACACAAGGAAATCCCATTACAGTGGTGGGAAAGTGACTTTAAATGAGATGCCAGGTCATGATTGATTATATTACAGACCCATCTTTGGATTTTATTGAGAGTCTTGAGATATATAACTTGATCACCAGACCAGATGTGGCAGCAATATTCAATGCACAGATGAATGGTAGGTTTATAAATATGTAAGATGGATTTTGGCATGAAAAACTGTCAGCCATGGCATCATGAACCAACTTGTCTAGTGGCAGACCTCCTAGCAATTGGTTCAATGTAATCCTTCCACTTCATGTAGGTAAAAAACATGAGAAAATAGCACAAGATTTGCAATTTGGAAGATAACATTTTTTTTTTTTTTTGTGCTAAGGCCTGCTTGGATATGCATTGTGGTGCATTGGATATCGGCTCGGAACAAGAAATCGGGGAGCCAAGTTTGAATTCCAGCTGAATTCATTGCCTTCACTTACGCGCAAATACCCTTGGGAAAGGTATTAATCCATCTATTCCTTCCAGTTATGGGTTAAATAACAGGACAGATTGAGTTCTATAACCTTGGTCGGCAACCAGTCTACTGCAGAAAGCAATGGCAACCTACTGCGGGATAATCTTCTGCCCAGTCAGTCATATCTCTTTTGAGACATGATCGCCCAAGCGTGTATGATGTATGGCACTTAACTGACTGAAGGACTGCTTGCTTTGCATACTAGCAAATAGCAAACAATTTTGGGAAACATTTGGTCACTTATTTGCTTCAGGACATGGGTGATCACAGATATTCTCAATTTTCTATTCATTGTAGTTCTAAGCAATGCTTATTCCTTTAATTTTTATTCCATTCATTTATATTTACCAAATTCCTAGTTGGGATAAGAATAATCTTGAATGAAAATCAGCATTCTCTGCCCAGAGCTGAAAACAACAGAACTCAAGATAAACATTTCGAAAACAGAAAATATTGTCTGGAATTGAAATAAAAACAATGATAGCATCCATCAAAGCATTCGAAATGTGAAATTTATAAATACTAACAAAAGGAAGAGCCTAACATGCAAATTACAAATTGAAGATACCAAAATCAAAGTACAGCAATTTAAATATCTGGGAAGTGTTGAAACAGAGGATGAAAAGTGCAACACTGGAATCTAAAAGTGCATTGGGATAGTGGAAGATGCCTTCCGAAAGCTAAGTAAAGTATTAAGAAACAAGAAAATTTATGCACCACCCAAAGTTTAGATATCCGGAAAGTGTCTTAACAGAGGATAAAAAATGTGACGCTGAAATCCAAATGAGCATTGGAATAGCAAAAGATGCATTCTAAAAACTAAGCAAATTACTAAGAAAAGGGAATATTTTATTAGAAACAAAGAAAAGAGCAATGGATTGCTATGTAATATCAATCCTCTTGTATGACAGTGAACACTTTCCAGAGATGAAGAGAAAAATGAAGGCAGAAAAGATAGGATTCTACAGAAGGATTCTGAGAATTACATAAATGGAGTGAGTAAATGATGAGGAAGTCTTAAAGAAAATGGTAACAAAGAGAAAACTTAGAATCAGAAAAAAGAGCTGGAAGATCTTGGACACAATAAAGGAGAGCTTGGTGAACTTTAGACTTACAAGGCATATTGAGGGCTAAAGAGAGCCTCCTAGCTGTTGAACTTGTATGAATGGATGATGGAAGAGGAAGAAGTAGCCTTGGCAAAGAAACAAGTGCTGTTAAAGGCCACAAGCAATGTGTGGAGGGCCATGAACAGTCAATTTCTGAAGGGATACATAACATAGAAGATATGGAGATAATTTAAAAATTTAAATGCAGTACTAGATTGGCAGCAAGGTCTCATCGTTTTACAGTTGAAATGGCTAGATTTGACTGTAAGTTCAGTGCTAACAGTTTCTCTTGCAGTTCTTGCTTGCGGAACTCTATTCAGTCTCTTGCTTTCGAATCAACTTTGATCTTTTAAAATTTAAATGCAGTGGTAATTATTATCTTTTGTCTTAATTCCTCTTTCTTTATTCTTCTCTCTCCTTAATAATGTTTTCTTTCTCACTTATTCTTTCACACTTAGTAACTCCTTGCATTTTAGTGGCTTTATTGCCTTGCTTAGAGTGGCATGATCAAAAAATAACCAAAAAAATTATCTCTGAAATTGAACAAATTAAAAAAAAACATATAAAGCAGAATATATTGGTATTTGTTTTTAATGGTTGAAAAGAATTACGCATTTCAGATATTATAATACATTAACTCCCTCAGATTTCGTAATATAGCCAGATATTCTGAACACACCCAAAGTATAGAAATTCTTCAAAAAGAAGCTATGAAGCCAAAGTGGTACATGCCAAGAATTATTCCAATCCTATATGACAGAATGCATGTGAAGAGAAACTGTTCTTTGAAGTCTGAACAAGGACATTTTTCCTACTTTGAGCTTATTGTACTTGAATAGTAACTTTCATCGTCATTAACTAGTTATTATTCTATAGACAATGTGCCTCCCTTAGCCAAAAAAACATTGGCTAAGTTCCTTTACTGCTGTTTATATTTATCACTTTACATAACCATTTTTTTCCTTTTTAGTCATGTCATCCCACACAAGGCAATAGAGCCAGTAAGACATCAAACAAACAATTTGATATTCAATTTTAATTTTGATTTATTTTCTGTCTTGGCTGTTTGGTAGTCTTATACTCCACCCAAGGGTCATTGCTTTTGTAATGTTTACAAATCACAAATACAAGGTAACCAAAAAAGTTCTGTCCATTTTTAAAGGAAAAAAAAATGCTTCACAGTATGTGTAACTTACATTTAGTCTTCAAAGTAATTGCCATCGGCATCTAGCACCTTCTGCCAATGTGTCTCCAGATGTTCAATGCTCTTGTTGTAGAATTCAGGGAAGGGTTGGGGTTGACACAGAGAAGTCCGTGAGGGCTTTGTGCAAGTCTGCTTCATTGGTGAAGGATTTCCCACAAAGATGATTATCCAGGGAGTAGAAGAGGTGGTAATTGGATGGCGAAAGGTCAGGTGAATAAGGTAGATGGCACAAAGTTTCCCACCCAAGTTGACGTATGGTATCCCTGACCACTCACGTGACATGCAGCCTGGCGTAGTCATGGAGGAAAAGCACACCTTTGCGATTCACCAGTGCTGGCTCCTTCTGGCACAATGCCTGTTGCACATGTTTCAATTGCTGTGAGTATAGGTTTCCAGTGACCGTTTGGCCCGTTGGTAGCAGTTCATAATGAACCACTTGACGACCTGTCCACCAGACGCAAAGCATGATCTTGCAGTGTGAGGGACAGCATCCTAAGAAGACAACTAATGTCTGGAATGCTTGGGAGTTTCATACAGAACCCACTTTTCATCACTGGTAAGCACTTGATTAAATAAAGATGTGGTATGGTGGTGAGAAAGCAGTGATATGCAGGCTGCTACTCATTGTCCCTTGTGGACCTTCAACAGCGTTTGCAGAACCCACTTGCTCAGTTTGTATCTCTTACCTAGGCAGTGCAGGTGAAGTCTAACTGTTTCATCGGAAATGTTGAACTGTCTTGAAAGTTCACCACATATTAGACTACTGTCCTCTTCAATGGCTGCCTTCAGGACTCTGTCATTTAAGACCTGTGGTCATCCACTATGAGGCTCATCATGGAGAGATAAATCTCCTGACTTGAATTTTCGAAACCAATGCCTTGCAGTATGTTCATCCACAGCACTATCCCCAAATGCTTGACATATGCGGTGACTTGATGCAGCTGCTGATAAGTCCACTTTGAAGTCATAAAGCAAACAGCTCCAAACAAGATCTCTAGACACTTCCACTCTTCTCACACTGTCCAGCCAGGCACTGTAATGTTTTTTTATAACGTCTGATGTTCCTACTTCCAGCTGTCCAAATTTGAAAACAATTGTTACACGCATTTCATATATATTTCAACTTCATTCAATTACTAATCAAAAAACGAACAGGACGTTTTTGGTTACCTTGTAATAAACAAAATGATCAGAGGAAGGGGCATTTTTATTTCTATTTTTTTAACAAATATGGTGTTATATATTCTGTGACCAAATATCACTCATAAGTGTATTTACATATTATTTGATAGCGGAATGCAGACTGGCAATGTTTCCATGTTTCCATTGAATGAATATCATTTTGAGAAATCAGGAATGCAGATGCCGTGTAACAGGCAAAATTGTGTTCAGACAGCTGTTCTCCAGGTCAGGAAATATAAGAACAAAAATGTCTTTACACTAAAATAAATATTTTTGGAAAATTAAGAATGCAAGACCAACTTTGCATTGAAGGAATGTAGTTGTTTTTATAAGCAGCCATATTCAAGGTCAGAGAATATAAACCATGGAAAGGCAGTGGCCAAAAGCAATAATAATAATACAAAATAATAAACAACATACCTGGTACAAATATAATGGAGTTGAGTTAAATGTGAGAACCACAGCTTATATAAGATCAGATTTTTCCAGAGATTAGAAATATAACCAAGAGATCAGAGAATGCAAGGAAAGGAAGACAACTCCAGCCAACTAACTGCCCTCAAATGCATGCATGATATCTCTCCAAACCATTCTCTACTCCACATTACTGTCACTAAGAAAGGAAAATAAAAAATAAGTCATATTTTTCTGTATCTGTGTCCGTTGTTTATCAGTGAAGATAATAGTCATTTTGTTTGCAGTTTATATATACACAATATAATTTTAAAATCAGCTTAGTTTTATTATATAACTTTTTTTTCTGCTGAAATTTTAACGGTGCCTTTTACTTCCTAATGATCACAATCGTTTTTTTCTTCTCTTTTCTTTCATCAAAAATATTTCCACACTTGTTTACAAAACTAATTTGTTCAAAGTAAAGGTAATTTTATGACACAAACCATGGACATACCCAAGCCAATCCTTCTTGAAACTTGACCACTCTGCCCATGTTGTGTTTTTTCAATCTCAGACCAGCTGAAGTAGGATTGCCTGTAATCACCTGACCAAGACACATGAGAAGTTGGTATATAGTTAAAACCAGATATGTGATCTGCAGTCCCTGGTAGCTAGCAAACGAAGTATAATCAGTACAACATAGCAACACCACAGATGTAGATTTATATATATTTATATATTGATTATATACACAATTATAAGTAAGTCAAAGCTGGGTGATGCACAATCAGTTGGCTGGTATTTCACTAACAAATAACAGTAACAATGAGATCTTACCACTAACCTAGTACTTAAATTTGCAAATTATCTTCATGTCCTCTATATTCCTTACCCCTTCAAGGCTCTCTGCACATCTCTTGTTTCTTTTAACAGTGCTTGTCTTTTTGCCAAGACTGCTTCTTGTTCCATAATCCATTCGTACAAAATTGGAGAAATAAATGACTCCAGTGAAATGACTAGAAAAGAACAAGTAACATTATCAAGACTCCGTGTGGGTCACTCGAGCATCACCCATTCTTACTCTTAGGAAGAAGGCAGCTCTAATCTCTATATCATTCCATTGACAAATTGTTTAGACTTGAAGCAAACTCGCCAAAAGTACTACAAAGAAACAAACCTAAAAGAAGTATTCCTCTAAATAAAACCTTCAAAAATACTCGAATATATAAGAGAAGTCGGTCTCTATAACACAATCTAGAAAAGATTAAAATAGTCACAAATATACCAAGCTATATACTTCTATGAAGCTGCCTATTTCAAGAAACTAAACTACTTCAGGATGTCTACCCAAACCAAGAAGCACATCTAACTCAAGATTCTTTCAAATTCACTCAAAATCATTTTTGGCATAAAATGACCACTGAGGTTGGAATGCAGTTAAACAAAACAATCAATCAATCAATCAATCCATTCATACAAGTTCATCGGTTAGAAGGCTCGCTACATTTCATTATCTAGCTCTTGATATGTCTTGTGAATCTGAAGTTCTTCAAGCTCTCCTTCTTCATTATGCATCCAAAAACTATCATCTGTCTCTTAAAATTCATAAAATCTTGGTACCATAGTGAAGAATTTATAAAAAAAACAATTATAATGAAAATATTTAGAGAAAAGGCATAAGGAAGCTACATTTCAGCAGTAAGAAAGAAACTGAAGATGAGTTGTCAATAATATTATTGCTGATTCTTTTTTGGATTTCATAAAGAATCTCTAAATATATAACCAGAGCACTGAGCCATATGTGGCAGCAATATTTTAAGCATGGTAGACTTATAAGTATACAAGATAAATTCTTGAGAGAAAATTTGTCTAGCACTACACAGGGAACCAACATTCCTAGCAGCAGTGCTAGAAATGGATTCAATATAAGCTTTCCAGCTGAGAATGTAAGCTCACTTCTTTGAATTTTGAACTGAGCCATTTATTCAGTCCATGTGGTGAATTGTTTTAATTTCAAGAAAGTAACCGAGTACAATGACAGATGTCTGAAGAATGCCAGAGGGTATAAGAGCTAAAAACATTTAAATATAGCAACTAAAATAAGCATGCAGGTTTAAATGGAAATGTTTATAATGACCAGTTCTCATTTTTTAAAAATTTTGACCTAAATTCTATAATAGGCACTCACTTTAAAGTGATGCGAGCTATGCTGACTAGTTAAACGAGGATTTCCCTAAGCATCTCACTATTGTGATTTTGTGCCCGGTTAGTTTAAGCTTAATGTCCACTTTTGAAATTGTTTTATATTTGTTCTTATCTTTATATATATATATATATATATATATATATATATATATCCTTCTAAGGATATTTTTTAGAAATGAAAAGCTTTTAATTATTGTTTCCTGCCTTATTTCTGAAATTATTTCTATTATATGCAAATTTCTGTTGGATTGTAATGCACCCAAATTAGCATCTTGCATTGAGTTTTTTGTTTAAAAAATATGAATAATAAAGAAATTTCATGTCAAATTCAAACCTAATTAAAAACTAGAAAGTCCTGTGAAAATTTCACTCTTTTTCTATTTAAATTTTCTAATGAATCTTAATTCTTCAATTAATGGTTGAATTTGCTCATGGCAAGTTCTATGGTAATAAAATATCTGTATAAATTTATCTATCACATTGTTAAATATTTGAGTTTTAAAAATGTTGTAACACTTTATAAATATGAATGATTGTTGTTATTTTAAGAAGTGGGTACAAATTGAATACTGTTGTCATATCTGGTTTGGTGCTTCTCCTATTCATCTTGAGGTTCTTGAAAAAATCCAAAAGAGGATCTGCAATATAATCAATCCTGACTTGGCAGCCCACCTTCTGTCACTTTCTCATCAATGTGATGTGGCTTCCTTCTGTCTTTTCTACAAGTATTTTCATGGAGACTGCTCTGAGGAGCTTTTTTTCTTGATAACCCCGACCACGTGTACTTACTCATACTACTAGATTAGCATTAAGGTCCCATCCTTTTATTATAGAAATAGTTAAATGTAATTGTCTATTCTACACTAACAGTTTCTTTTCTCGCAATTCTCATTTAAGGAACTCACTTCCATTCAGCTGCTTCCCTGATAGCTATGATCTCCAAAATTTTAAATGCAATGTCAGTTGCCATCTTTTATTTACTTGATTCCCATCTATCTCTTATCTTTTCTTCAACACCCTCTATATCATCTTTTCTCACGCTGTAACCCCATGCACACCAGTGGCATTTCTTCTTTGCTTGGGGTGAAATGATTACAAAAAATTAAAAAAAAAATTAAAAAATTTGATTTGAAATTGACAACTTTTCCATTTCAATGAAAAAGCCATTAAGTGCTTCTTTCTTCTCTTCTCTTCTTTCATTTAGTTTCTCACTGAAACAAAGTAGCTTATGTCTTGTTTTTCAATGAAATTCAAACTGAATAGTCCATTATTTATGAGGTATAGGCAGGAGATGTTAAAAACTATCTTTCCTTCTCTCTTTCTAGCCAAATTCCCATCTTAAAAAGATTTTTTCAAGAATAATTTCAAAATAATTCAACAGACAATGTTATTATAGAATAAAAGATATAATACTTACCCTCACAAGGTAATTCCCCAATGACCATCCATTTAGCAGATGGAAGGTAAACCCTGTACTTAGGATGTTCATGGCCAAACGATGGCTATTTATTTATCACAACATCCACACCCAAGTCAGCAGCCAATCACAACCTAGAGAATAGGCTTACCTAAGTAGCACAATGGAGCACCCAGCTTGCTATATAAGAACCACTCACCACTGGTTCCAAGATGCAAGCGGCTTACAGTAAATGACTGATCTGTTCATCTAACCAAATCCTACAATTTAGAATAAAATATTTTTGGTAAATGGATTTTTGATGATTCAGTCAATCAGTTAAGTGCCATACATGATACACGCTTGGGCGATCATGTCTCGAAAGAGACATGACTGACTGGGCAGAAGATTATCCCGCAGTAGGTTGCCATTGCTTTCTGTGGTAGACTGGTTGCTGACCAAGGCTACAGAACCCAATCTGTCCTATTATTTAACCCATAACTGGAGAGAAGTGACGGATTAATACCTTTCCCAAGGGTATTTGCGCGTAAGTGAATTCAAGGAATTCGACTAGAATTTGAACTTGGCTTCCTGATTTCTTATTCCGAGTCGATATCCACTGCACCACGACGCACATTTTGATGATTACCTTACTCAATTTCTATCATTCAATGCCATGCATCTGAAAAATGACACTTTATTGCATTAACCTTTTTAACGAAAATCAAAGTGTAGTATCTGTTTTTATCAGCATAGTCTGAAACTCTCTCTCATCTGATACAAAATGACATGTGGGACAATCCAACATGCTTGTTATAAAAGCTGTAGAGAAGATTTATATGAACACTGAAAGTGAACAAAATCAGGCTGAAATTGTTGCATAAAATAATGATTTTATAACAGGATTTTTAAAAAAATATACACTGATAAGTTTGGACTAGGATCCTTAATGTTCTTGTTATTATCACAACATTCTCTGCTGTTTTTAACATCTGGTCTTTTTTAGTTGTTTATCAGAGTTTTTAATCTTCCAGGCATTTTAAACCAAACTCTTTATTCAACCCAGGTGTATAGATTGTTCTCATTCCATTGTACATTCCAAGAGATATTATGTATCACTTAATCTTATGTCATTATTTCACACAGAAATTTTCTATAGTCCTATGTGTATAAGATACAGGTTTTTTTCATTCATAATCATATCCAAAAGTAAGCTTCATCTTATACTTTAAAGCTCAATCCCATTTTTCCAGGGTTCAAATTGGACAAAATCTGGTCAAACTGGATTTATTTGTTTGCCAGAGAGATAATATTTATGTAAAGGTGTATTGCAAGAAAGGGAAACAAATGTTTGTTAATGTTTGTCTATTACCTATGATTGTCATTCCAAGAAATATTGTGTATCAGTTAATATTATGTTGTTGTTTCACACAGAAATTGCTATAGTTCTGTGTTTCTGTTCTATAAATACTTTCATGGCTTCTGCTCGGACGAACTCCCACCCATTCACAGTCAGGTTAGTCAAATGCAGACGACAATTCTACTCCTGCAGCTTCTTCTCTCGCACTTCCCACCTGTGGAACTCTCTCCCATATTCTTGCTTTCCTGATGGCTACAACCTCCAGAAATTTAAATGCAATGTCAATACTCATTTATTAACTACTGGACTCTAGCTCTCTCCCCTCCCTATATCCTTCCCTTTCTCTCCACCTATGTATCTGTCATCGCACCTGCATTCTCAGCTTTCTATTGCTCCTTTCTAACTAGTTTGTACTCCTCACTCTTTTCTAATTAATCTTTTTACAGTTATGTAGCCCCCAGCTCATCAGTGGCATTTCTGCCTTGCTCGGGGTGAAATGATTAAAAAAAAAAAAATGCAGACTTTTTCATCTTGTCCATAAGTTTGCTGAACCTTATACTTTAGAGGTTTAAAAGTTTTCTGCTGAAATTTCTCTATTTGTAACTGCATCTTATACTTCCTAATGAACACATATGATTATAGTATTAATCGTTTTTTTCTCTTTTCTTATTTCATTACAAATATTTCCATACTTATTTATAAAACTGATTTGTTCAAAATTATAAGTAAAGCTAATTTTAATCTTTAAATGCAGTTGAAGTTTGGCTAATTACAGAGTTGTTCTCCTTAGTTTTCTGTAAATGATTATAATATAAATTCTAGAAATTAGAAGTTAGTTGACATGAAGCTTTAGGGACTACTAGAAATTGCATTAAAATGCCTAGGATTAATCCATCAAATCTGGCTGAAGTTGGGATCAGTCACTGTAAACTCCATGATCCATTCATTAGCTGTACAGTATGGGCCTTTGCCAAGGCTAAATATGGTTTTAATTCAGCATTGGTTGCTACCCATGGTTGAACATTGCAGTCTGTCTTACTGTTTGACCTTTAGCTGGAGGGGTCTATGGATTAATAACTTTCATAATGATATGTGAGTGAAAGTGATTGTAATGAAACTCAAATAGAATGTGAACTTGGCTCTAATTTATCATTTCAAGGTGATATCCATTACACCATCTGCACATCCATCAGTCTCTGGTGACTATGGCATCTATTAAGCAAGGCTCAAGATTATCATATCCTCAAACCAGTGATGGCAAACATTAGTGATAACAAATGATTAGATGTTTGAGAGATGATACAAGTTTTTTTTTTAGATTAATTAAAATTATTACTACAAGCAATAAATTTCTTAAAATAAAATTAATTCTCACAAATAGTGATGATCTTTTGATAAATGAAATGTGCATCTACATATATACATATGCAAAGAAAAAAAAAACATTGCACTTCTTAAACTGATGAATTAAACCCAAATAAAAAAGTGGATGTGCATTGTGGTGCAGTGAATATTGGCTTGGAACGTGAAATCAAAGAACTGAGTTCAAATTCTAGTTGAATTTCTTGCATTCAATTTTGTGCAAACACCCTTGGGAAAGGTATTAATTCATCTCTTCCCTCCAGCTATGGGTCAAACAGTAGAACAGATTGGGTTTTATAGCCTTGGTTGGCAACCAGTCTACTGCAGAAAGTAATGGCAATTTACTGCGGGAAAATCTTTTGCCCAGTCAGTTATGTTTCTTTCAAAACCTGATTGCCCAAGTGTGTATCATTTCTGGCACTTAGCTGAATGATATTAGTGGACACTGTGTACATTGCATAGGTAGTAAACCCTATATCATGTATACAGGATCAAATCATTCTCATTCATTTTGTATTTCAGTAGTAAGTAGGATTTCCACTCAGGTAGATTCTTCTGAGAACTATTACTTTGTGAAACAGATTCCTAAGAGGAAGGTTCTGCAATTGTTACAATCAATCTTAACCTCTTTAAATCTAAGGTCAACCATTATCTATCCTACATATACATCTTACTTCCTCTCTTTACACCCTTACAAACATTATTCAGTAACCCTCTATCTTGAGCATTGTATTGGATGAACAAAAGCATATAAAAAGAACATTAGGATCTAATCATAAGAATTCATTTTGCTTTAATAAACAAAGCAAGAAAATATATTTTCCATTTATTTTTAGTTTAAAAAGAAATTAATGAATCATTAACTGTTGTGTATTATGGCTTCTCCATATGAACTTACTTGAAAATACGAGAGAATTTAAAACGGTAAACTGAAAATTTAGTCGCAATGCAAAACTGATAATTCTAAATGGAAATCTTTTGAGGAAGACATTAAATCCTTTTGATTGGAATGTATTAATTTTCTTTACATAGAAGAATGTGTTCTATACATTTATTTTCTATGTGCCTTTTCCCTTCAGGATATTGGCGATCATGACCTTCCACAATTTCCTATCCTTTGTAACCCTTAATAAATGTTGTCTTTTTGTTATCTCCCCAGTGCCTTGTTCTACCATCCAGTTATACAAGTTCAACAGATATGGTATATGACATTTTCCTCTGTCCCCATTACCGTCAATCTGTCCTGTGACTATCATATTTTCCAGGCCATCTTTCCTCTTCCTGATGTACTTAAATTAATGTACAGTACTTAAAATATGATAAGGGATTCTGAGCATGAAAATTAATTAGTAAGATCATTTCAGTGTAAAATTATTCAAGATGATTTCACCAAAATGCTTAAATAAAAATAGTTGTGATTTTTATAAAAATTACAGTAAAAATTAAATTGTTTTTGTATTTATTTATTTTTAAAACTTTGCTTTTTCACCTTTATGTTCTGCTTAGATTAAAAACAAAGAAAAATTAAATGGATGAAAATCTTTATTTTCTGAACTTTCTAATGCTTAGTCTTCTACAGGGAATTTTGTTCTCCAAGCAGAAAGTGTCCTGCCACTGTGGGTGGCTCCAGTTATTAAGCAATGATATACTTGAATTTTGCAGTTGTGTTGTCATGTCCTGCTATGAAAGCAACTAAAACAACCTTAACTGAAATCAATAATAGCGCTACTTCACCTAGAAAAAAAATTCAGTGAAAGAAGAAGTAATAATAATGAATAATGCAGAGTGCTGAAGATTAATGTTTTTTTTTTATTATGCTACTGCAACAACTATAAATGATAGTTAAAAAGAAAACAGTTTGATTTTGGGATGGTTTAATTATTTGATTAAAATTTAATTATTTTTGATTAAGAAATGATAGTTTTTTATTATGCTGACAACTATAAATGATAGTTAAAAAGCAATTTGATTTTGGGATGGTTTAATTATTTTTGATTGTTTAATTATTTTGATTAAAAAATGATAGTTTTATTATGCTACAGCAACTATAAATGATGGTTAAAAAGAAAACAGTTTGATTTTGGATGATTTAAAATGTTTGATTAAAATTTAATTATGATTAAAAAATGATAGTTTTTTTATTATGCTACTGACAACTATAAATGATAGTTAAAAAGAAAACAGTTTTGATTTTGGGATGGTTTAATTATTTTGATTAAAATTTAATTATTTTTGATTAAAAAATGATAGTTTTTTATTATGCTACTGACAACTATAAATGATAGTTAAAAAAGAAAAACAGTTTGATTTTGGGATGGTTTAATTATTTTAATTAAATTAATTATTTTTTGATTAAAAAATGATGATTTTATTATACTACTGACAACTATAAATGATAGTGTAAAAAGAAAACAGTTTGATTTTGGGATGGTTTAATTATTTTGATTAAAATTTAATTATTTTTGATTAAGAAATGATAGTTTTTTATTACTGCTGACAACTTTATAAATGATAGTTAAAAAGAAAACAAGTTTGATTTTGGGATGGTTTAATTTGTTTTAGGATTAAAATTTAATTATTTTTAGTTAAGAAATGATAGTTTTTATTATACTACTAATAACTATAAATGATAGTTAAAAAGAAAACAGTTTGATTTTTGAATTAGTTTAATTATTTTGATTAAAATTTAATTATTTTTGATTAAAAAATGATAGTTTTTTATTATGCTATGACAACTATAAATGATAGTTAAAAAGAAAACAGTTTTGATTTTGGATGGTTTAATTATTTTTGAATTAAATTTGATGCTTTTGATTAAGAAATGATAGTTTTTTACTATGCTACTGACAACTATAATGTTAAAAAGAAAACAGTTTGATTTTGGGATGGTTTAATTATTTTGATTAAATTTAATTATTTTTGATTAAATGATAATTTTATTATGCTACTGACAACTGCAAATGATAGTTAAAAAAGCTTGGATTTGATTTGGGATGGTTCAATTATTTTGATTTTAAAATTTAATTATTTTGAAAAATTAAGAAATGATATTTTTATTATGCTACAACTATAAATGATAGTTAAAAAGCAATTTGATTTTAAGTTGATTTAATTATTTTGATTAAATTGGTATTTTGATTAAAAAATGATTTTATTATGCTACAACTATAAATGATAGTTAAAAAAAACTGTTTGATTTTTGGATGGTTTAATTATTTTGATTAAGGAGAATTTAATTATTTTGATTAAAAAACTATTAGTTTTTATTATGCTACGCTTTATTAGACAATCAGACAAAAGAAATGGTTTGATTTTAGATGATTTAGTGCACGATTCAAGTTTCATTATTTTGATTGAAGGCGTGATTTTCATTATGCTATGACAACTACTAATGATAGTTAAAGAAAACGGTTTGATTTTAGGATGGTTTTAATTATTTTAATTAAAATTCAATTATTTTGATTAAAGTGATAGTTTTTATTATACTACTGACAACTATAAATGATGAGTTAAAAAGAAAACAGTTTGATTTTGGGATGGTTTAATTATTTTGATTCAAATTTAATTATTTTTGATTAAAAAATGATAGTTTTTTATTATGCTACTGACAACTATAAATGATAGTTAAAAAGAAAACAGTTTGATTTTGGGATGGTTTAATTATTTTGATTAAAATTTAATTATTTTTGATTAAGAAATGATAGTTTTTTATTATGCTACTGACAACTATAAATGATAGTTAAAAAGAAAACAGTTTGATTTTGGGATGGTTTAATTATTTTGATTAAAATTTAATTATTTTTGATTAAGAAATGATAGTTTTTTATTATGCTACTGACAACTATAAATGATAGTTAAAAAGAAAACAGTTTGATTTTGGGATGGTTTAATTATTTTGATTAAAATTTAATTATTTTTGATTAAGAAATGATAGTTTTTTATTATGCTACTGACAACTATAAATGATAGTTAAAAAGAAAACAGTTTGATTTTGGGATGGTTTAATTATTTTGATTAAAATTTAATTATTTTTGATTAAAAAATGATAGTTTTTTATTATGCTACTGACAACTATAAATGATAGTTAAAAAGAAAACAGTTTGATTTTGGGATGGTTTAATTATTTTGATTAAAATTTAATTATTTTTGATTAAAAAATGATAGTTTTTTTATTATGCTACTGACAACTATAAATGATAGTTAAAAAGAAAACAGTTTGATTTTGGGATGGTTTAATTATTTTGATTAAAATTTAATTATTTTTGATTAAAAAATGATAGTTTTTTTATTATGCTACTGACAACTATAAATGATAGTTAAAAAGAAAACAGTTTGATTTTGGGATGGTTTAATTATTTTTGGAATATAATTAAAAAAAGATTTTTGGGTGTGTGGGGTACATTGGTGAAAAATGTTAGTTTGAAATCCTGCTACTAGGATGACTAGTTAATTCCCTATTGCAGACACCTGTCCAGACACATTTGTTTCCTCAACACTCAGAGAGACAATCAGTGGTTTATACTGCCACTATACTGAGTGGAACTTCATTACAGTTTTGGGAAGAGAGCACATTATTTGGCTCAGATCAGTAGTTGATCAAGACCAGTACACTCAAACCCTCAGTCACAATGACTTGTGACTTTGTATTAGTATAACCATTGACAGGTTTTGAACTGTTCTGTGTACCCCATTTCACTCACAAAGCTGTTGTGTTTCTTTTAAGCACTTGCCTATGGTGCTACAGGCTGGTGTTGGTCTTTCCATGCTGATATTTTCAAGATATCGCCTCTCTTTACAGATTGATCAAGGTGATATTTGAGTAAATGTGTACAATATAAATAATATAGCGGCTGAAGATATTTTTTAGTTTTGAGTTTGTGCTGAAAAGTTCCCAGCCTGAAATACACTCTCCAAAATCTGACCAAATATCAAATTTATTTTTAATTTTTAAATCCTTTCTTGGTCAGACTGAGAATATTTCTATGGCTTTCTTCTGCCACCCTTTATATATAAAACCTGACACTATTTAACATTTTTTTCCTTTCATTTGATTACCCATATTGCAGATAATAGAATAAATATTTACTGAGAATAAGGACTTGACATAATCTGATGATTAGGTCACAAGACTGGTGGAAGTGAGCTATTCTTTACCAGTAACTCATTATAGCAATAAGCTTATCTATCTGTGCGAATTAATCTTAAATTATTAGTTTAAATTATATATGGCAAACCTTTTTAGGCCTACTTGGTGAGAGAGATAGTTGCATATTTCTTCACCAGTTTGGGTCAATGTCCAAGTCCCGTGAAAAGCCAGGATTATGAATGCTGCTTTTCAAAGCAGTCACATCGCTTCTCTCTGTATTTCTAGAATGAGGAGTTATCATTATTTACATGTGGACTATTGTCCTCATCTTTGTTGTTAATATCACCATGTTTCAGCTATTGTGCCCTCTAACCTTCATCAGGTACTTGTTGGTTGAGATAACCTTCAGGGTATTTAAACCTGAACCCTTTATTTAATTTAGATTGTTCTTGTTCTGTTCTAAGAATATGAATCAGTTCAAAAATTAATCTAGAAATACTATAACTTTTCAACTTGTGAAGAAGACCGGTATGCCAATCCCTATCAAAAATGTTTATGACTTTTTCAGCAATAATTATTATATCAGCAGTTGATCTAAAGAAGTTAAAGCTATATTGCTTGTCTGAAAGAAAACCCTGTGATGTTAGATCCTTGACCAATTCAGAGTTCATTAGGGTCTACAGTCTGTTGTTAACTGGGACAAGGATTGGCATATTAACTTTAACACTATCACAAACAAACCTTCTCTCTATTAATCATTTGAGAGACACATTTCTGACTCCCATCATTATGATTGGTATGAACTTCCTGCAGAGTGACTCATTGTGCCTTTTCAGGCTAATATTCTTGACTGACATGCAGTGTAAAAATTATATTGAATCCATTGCTTGGTTTGCTACTTAGGTTCACTGTGTTGTGCTAGACAATTTTTCTTACTGGAATCTATTTTACATATTCATAAGTCTACCATTTGTCTTTACTTTGAATGTTGATGCCACATATGGTTTAGTGCTCTTGCTATATATTTAGAAATTCTTGATGAGATCCAAATAAGAATCAGCAATATTTTGGCATCACAGTTTTAGTCACTTTCCCACTGCTGTAGCATAGTTTCCCCATACTTTTTCTATGGTAATTTCATGGTAATTGTTCAAACAAATTCTTCATTATGGCACCTTTCATGGTAATTGTTCAAACAAATTCTTCGTTATGGCACCTAGACTTTATGAATTTAAGAGCAGTACTAGTAGGTGACAAAGTCTTATCAATTGGCTAGATGTAACTGTAATTTTTATGTTAAGTTTATTTTCTCATACTTCTTGCTTGTGGGATACTCTTTTGGCTCCTTTGCTTTCCAGCTTTTGTGTCTTAGTGGCTTTATTGCCTTGCTTTTGCCTTCTTAATTCCTGTTATTCTTCTCTCTCCTTAATAAGGTTTTTGTTTCCTCATATTCTTTCACAATTAGTAATCTGTTGCATCTTAGTCACTTTACTGCCTTGCATGGGATGAAATGATTAAAAGAAAAAAATTTTTCTAGTTCTTATTTAGTTCTAAATTCACTCACCAATCCACTAAGTTTTGCTCCTATGAGAGATTGTACTGGACACATCTTTATCCTTTTTGCTGTATGAAGCTAATCTTATATGTGTACAAAGGTCAGTTGAAAGTAGATAGGCTGACCAAGATACGCTCATGAAAAATGACAAAACAAACTCTACTTTTCAATATAGTCCCCTTTGCAGTCCACACACACTTACCATCAGTATTGCAGTGTCTGAATCACATTGGTAAATAAGTTTTCATCATATTGGTCAAAAATGTATCCTTCATTTGTTTTTTGAAAACAGCCAATATGACATCATCATCAGTATGATACTGTTACCATGCTAAGTGTTTGTTTTGTTGTTGAGAAACAGATGACAGTCACATGGAGCCAAATAGAGAGGGTGATCAACAAGTTCAAAGCTAAGCTGAAACCAAGGAATTGAATACTGGAGATTGCTTTATCAAATAAGGCTTACTTTTGTCAGTTTTCCTGTCTTTTCCAACTACCTTAGCAAGTAAGCAAAATACTCTTTATTGATAGTCTCTTCAAAAGGGCCATACTATGTCCTTTTATAAAGCAGGTGTGTACAGGTGTTTTCACTGCATGGATTGTCTCTTTGTCTTTGACTCAAAGTGATAAACCCAAGACTCATTCTGAGGAAACCTTCAAGAAAACCAGCTGGATCTGCTTTAAACAGATTTTCAAGTGATTTAATCAGCTATCAGAATATGTGGCACCCACCAAACAGAAGCCTTTGTTATGCCAAGATCATTGTGCAGAATATTCCAAACTTTTTTGTGGGATATCCTAATAGCATTGTCTAATTGATTTATTGTCCGTTGCCTGTCATATGTCACAATATGGTGAATAAAGTCAATGTTTTCCTTGGTGATGGCAGTTGCAGGATGTCCAGAACTTTGGTCATCTTCAAGGCTCTCCCTCCTCCTGCTAAATTCAGCTACCCATTTTTGCACTGTTACAAAAGCTGGAGCATTATCTCTTAGTGTGTCAACCATGTATGTTTTGGGGGTCTAAATCCTTTTTCCAAAGGTACTTGATAACATCATTTTCTCCATTTTCAAGAGAAGTCGCGAGTAATTGCTTCTAAAGTTCTCTTTGAACAATCAAATGTCAGTTTACTTGGAAAGAAACAACGCAAAAAAAATCAATTGGAGTAGATAGATCTATCTATCGCCCAGTTCACACTCCACCCATGTCTATTGAACAGGTTAAGAGGCTCATCCCTTGTTCCCTGTTTAGGATGTGGTTTCCGGCTTTCTCTTTTCCAATCTTCTCACTTTGTTTTTTTTTTTTTCAATTGGAGTAGATAGATCTATCTATCGCTCGGTTCACACTCCACCCATGTCTATTGAACAGGTTAAGAGGCTCATCCCTTGTTCCCTGTTTAGGATGTGGTTTCCGGCTTTCTCTTTTCCAATCTTTTCACTATTACATAGCCCCCTGTACATCAGTGGCGTTACCGCCTTGCTCCGGGTGATATGATTAAAAAAAAAAAAATATTAATTTATTTTTTTATTGTTTCACCCCTGAGCAAGGCAGTACTGCCACTGGTGCACAAGGGGTTACATAAGTAGGGAGTAAATAGAAAGAACAGGTTAGAGAGGGTACCAGAGAATGGGTAAGAGAAGGACAGGAATACCGGTGTGAAGAAAATTACATAAGAATAGATTAAAAAGGGGAGAACAACAAGATACTGGGGATGTCTGGGTCAGTCAGTTAAGTGCCATACGCAATACACGCTTGGGCGATCATGTCTCGAAAGAGACATGACTGACTGGGCACAAGATTATCCCGCAGTAGGTTGCCATTGCTTTCTACGGTAGACTGGTTGCCGACCAAGGCTATAGAACCCAATCTGTCCTGCTATTTAACCCATAACTGGAAGGAAGAGATGGATTAATACCTTTCCCAAGGGTATTTGCGCGTAAGTGAATGCAATGGATTCAACTGGAATTCAAACATGGCTCCCCGGTTTCTCGTTCCGAGCTGATATCCACTGTACCACAACGCACATCTGATGTCTGGGTAAGGATAAGAAAAGAAGGGAGTCAAGGAGATAAGAGATATAAATTGTTATTACACTTACATTTTTGGAGATTGTAGCTATCAGGGAAGAAAGTATGTAGAAGGGAGTTCCACAAACAAAAATTATGAGAAAAGAAACTGTTATAGTAAAGGAAGCAGTTACATTTAACTATTTTGATGGTAAAAGGGTGAGACCTTGTTGCCAGTTTAGTTGCTCAAGTAAATCCATGTAGAGGGGGCACCAGCAAGCTAAGTTCGTTGGAGCAGAAGCCATAGAAATATTTGTAGAAGAGACAGGGGAAGGCACATTTCATCGGTGAGAAAATGAGTGCAGTCAAGCTGCCAGGTTAGGATTAATTATATTGCAGATTCTTTGGATTTTGTTGAGAACCCCAAGATGAATAGCAGGAGCACCTGACCAGATATGACAAAAGTATTTAATGCATGGATGGATAGTTGATTTTGTATATGTGTAAGATGGATTCAGGTATGAAAAACTTCCTCACTCAACAAAGTGACCCAACCTTTCAAGCAGTAGATTTAGCTATTGATTCAATGTAGTCCTTCCACTTGGGGTCAGCTTTGAGGGTGCACTGTATTGCTTTTGGAGAGACTAGCTTGATCTATGCTGATGGAGGGCAGGAGAGACTATCTACAGGTTTTAACAGATAAGTTTGGTTTTGGAAGCATAAAAATTTACAAGGTATTTCTTACCTCAGTCCACCACAGATTGGAGGTCCATTTCAGAATCAACAGCAAGAATAGCTTTGTCAGCCTCAGCAGATTTCTTACTGAGGCAGGAGTAAATGGTGGTGTCATCATAAATGCCTACTTCGGATCTGATCACATCAGTGACATCATTGATGAATATCAGAAAAAGTGTCGGACCTAGAATAGAGACTTGAGGAGAGACCTGCATTCGTATAATATGATCGTTTGTATGATAGGCATACCTGTTCAAGACGACCTTCATTACGTGGTTTGATAGGAAAAATTAGATCGAATCAGACAAGTGTCCAGTTACGCCATTGCCCTGTAGCTTGCACATAAGGCCAGTGTACCAGACTGTCAAATGCTTTAGATATATCCAGAGCACCAGCTCTAGTTTCGCAGTAAAAGTTGACATTAATGCATGCAAGATTTCACAGCTCTAGCATCACTTCAGATTAAGAAGCATGGTCAGTAGTTAGATGGGTGACTGATTGGAAACGTCAGGCATTGTAAGCTTGGATGTGCAGGTGGTGTAATGGATAATATATTGAAATTACTAACTGGAGAGCTGATTTCCAATTTCCATTGGGTTGGTTATATTCGGTTACTTAAAAATACCTTTAAATATGAATCCACCTCTTCTTCTTCCTCCAGCCATGGGTTAATTAGTAAGACTTATATTACTCAACCATTATTATCACTAAAAATTCTTACAATTTAAAAATATTTTTTGGCTTTAAATAACTTGCAAAGGGTTGATAAGCCATAGGAATGAATGACTGAATCAATCAGCCTATGAACTCTTCAGCTTACTCTCACATACATACAACCAGCCTTTGAGATTTTACTTGCCCGATTGACTCAGTCGATTAAAAACTTAGAGACGATTAAAGTTTATTGTTTTACTCACCTGTGGCCTATTAAAAATCTCACAAATATAGAAAAATGAAATCTGATTCCTTTTACAGCCCAAAAGTATGCCATTGAAGATTCACAAGTTACTTAGAATGACCTACAATGACCTTTTATCGTTCCAGTCAGTGTAAACATTCATTTAATTAATGCTTCCAGATTTTTAGAAACTCATTTTGGAAAAATATTATGCTTGACTGAACATCTATATTTTCTCTCTGCTTACAAAAGGTAAAAACGAACATTTGAAAGAAAGAAAAAATACACATACTTCTTTCAACCACCCACCAAAAAAACCAATTATACAAGGAATTTTTATAAAAAATCATTGAGAAAATCAGATTTTTTTTTTTTTTATCATCTATGAGACGGAGATTGTAGTCAAACAGGAGAAAGAAACTACAAATTTAGGTACCTCGACTCAATTACCAAAAAAAATCCATATCTTGATGCTAAAAACAAAGTTTCATCATCAAAATGTTTATGCTATTATTAAGAGGAAAGATCAAATTTTGTTGTTATTGTTTTAAAAATTTTTTAAATCCTTTTTAACACATTCTAAAATTTCATTTTTTGTTTTTGATCAGCAATTCATGCTATGTTTATGTGACTATTAAGAAAATGGAGTCAGTTGAGTAAAATGATTTTGGGACGAGTAAATTTTCCCTTGCTCTCAACTGCCGGTTGAGTGATTTCTTTTTCAAATCTCAAAGGCTGCATACACCTATGACTTTTTCACTAGTTAATCAACTTTATGATGTGCTTCATTCCTCTTTACATCTTTTTGAAAATCTGGGGAAAGACCCAAGAGCCACTTGAGGTGGTTGGTTACAGAGTAAGAGTTAATAGGCACAGTTTATGAGGATATGTAAAGAATTTAATAGCTAACTTTAGACTTAAACAAATTTTAGGAATAGGGGAAGCATCCTCTGAGAAGATGGTTTGACAAAGTTGAGGTTTGTGAGAAGATGTTTGAGATAAAATCATTTAAGCCCTACTTGACTTCATGTATCACAAATTTCAATATCTCATAGCATATTATTACTGGTGAATTCAGGCCTTTGTGACTGCAAAAACCGTGTTAAAAAGTATGTTTTCCTCACTTGACACTATTATTTTACCTACTTTCACTCTCTTTGCAATGTGTATTATTTTAGAAAGTGATGATTAGAATTATAAAAAAAAAAACAAACAAAAAAAAAACTAAACATGATAAAAGTGAATTTATAAGTTTTTTGTTCTTTAGTATTTACAACAAAAATATTAGACACTACTAAATTATTAACATTGTTCGAGATGTTGTCCTCATTTTTATTGCCGTATTCACATTTACAATGCTTCGGCTATTGTATGCTCTTCTTTTTCAGATGATTGGAATTTCAAACTAAAATCTTTATTTTGATGACTGAAGTATATTGTTCTTGTTTCTTGGGCCATGCCACTTCCAGATGTCTTAGAGAGTTGAGTTAAAGGGAAAAAATAACTACGTTATTTGTTAGCCAAGTACTGAACTCACAACTCTTTGGGTCAAGTCCCTGGATCTAATGCTTGTATCCACTGGGCCTATGTATCTTTGAGGACAACAGTCTGAACAAAATAAATGCTACCACATCTCAGAAATAGACAAACATTTATTAGATTGTTCATTTACAAGTATTTTATATTTACAGTATTGTAAAAGATGATACAATTAAAACTAAGGCAATATTTATCACTTATCAATTTATAAAGAAATAAATATGAAAACAATTTTTTATTCATAAGTTTATAAACATTTATTAAATTATTAAAATATGGGAACCAATTATAAGGAAATCTTTATTTACCATTTTATAAAATTCAAATCAATTGGCAATTAGCCAATATTTTTCCAACAATTTCAATAAACAATATAATAAATAGATAAGATTCTTTATGTTTTGATCTTAGACACCGGTTCTCGCTCGATCACTGAAGTTAAGCAACGTTGACCCTGGTCAGTACTTAGATGAGTGACCACTTGGGAATACCAGGTGCTGTAAGCGTTTAGTGATGGATGTGCATTGTAGTGCAGCGGATATTGACTCGAAAAGAGAAATCGATGAGCCGAGTTCGAATTCCAGTTGAATACCCTGCATTCACTTAAGCACTGGTACCCTTGGGAAAGGTATTAATTCGTCCCTTCACTCCAGTTATGGGTTAAATAACAGGGTAGGACTTGGGGACCCTGCCCTTAAAAACAAATCCCAATTAATTTTTATACTCGAAAAGAAAAAAGTATTACTAGACACAAAACTTGTATAAAAACAACAATAAATTGTTGCAAAAAAAAAAGAAAAAAAAAGGGTTTTACCAGCAATAAATAAATAAAATTTAGTTGGCAATAAATGACCCGCCGAGGTTGATATGCCATAAAACAACCAACAACTGAATATTGAGTTTGATCCTCATTGAGTGCTTCATACTTTTGATCTTGTGCCACATCTAAGCTATGCTTAGAAAATCACCATTGGGCACCTTGAAGTGGTGTACTGGTTAGCAAGCTTGTCTTGTTATTATGGCTGAGTAGTGAGTTTGATCCTCACTGGGTGTGTCAGACTTTCAGCCTTGTGTCACACTTAAACTACACTTAAATTATTGTCGTACGTTTCATTTTTTTTATATAATTCTAAACATTGCTCTTTAAAACAAACATTTCCAAGAGGTGAAGGTAGTTATAATAATAACAGCCTCAATGGGAAGACCTTATTCTTGACACCCAATTTTTTTTTTTTTTCTGCAGGCATGTTTGTCTTATTATTGTGCAGAATATTAACTTTTTCATGGGATATCCTAACAGTATTGTCTATTTAATTTATAGTCAGTTGCCTGTCATTTACCTTGGTGGTAGCAGCTGCAGGATATCCAGACCTTGGGTCTTCAAGACTCTCCCTTCCTTTGCTAAATTCAGCTACCCACATTTGCACTGTTGAAAAAGCTAAAGTGGTACCACTTAGTGTTTCAACCATGTTAGCATGAATGTCTTTGGGGGGTTAAATCCTTTTTCTGCAGGTACTTGATAATATCACAATACCGAATTTTGTCAATTTTCAAGAGAAGTCATTGCTAATTACTTTTGCTGACTGTGCGTAGAATCCTGTTGTCATAGTTGATCAGGTGCCTCTGCTGTTCATCTCAGGGTTCTCGACAGGCTCCAAAGGAGAATCTGTAATGTGATCACTCCTGACCTGGCAGCTCGACTTCAGCCACTCTCTTACCAGTGGAATGTGGCTTCCCTCAGTCTATTCTACAAATATTTTCATGGCTTCTGTTCCGACGAACTTAGGTCACTGATACTCCCTCTACAAGAATTTGCTTGTGTAACCAGACTGGCAACAAGGTTCCACCCTTTTACAGTTAAACCAACCAAATGCAGCCAAGAATTCTACTTCAGCAGCTTCTTTTCTTGCACTTCCAGCCTGTGGAATTCACTTCCATATACTTGCTTTCCTGATGGCTACAATCTCCACGAATTTAAATGCAATGTCAATTCCCATCTCTTATTCACTTGACTCCAGTCCTTTCTACATTACCCCATGTATCTTGTTCTTTTCCTTTCTCTCTACCTTTGCAACTGTCATCACACCTGTATTCTCATCCTTCTCTTGCCCTTTCTCTGACACCCCCTGTAACTGGTTCATCTTTCTCTTCACTCTCCTCCTGCTTAAACTTTTACTCTTATGTAGCCCCCTGCACATCAGTGGCGGTACCGCCTTGCTTGGGGTGAAATGATTAAAAAAACTGTTTAAAGAAGTTAAACAGTCAGAATGAAGTAGAAAATGACAAAACTTTTTATTTTCACGCCCTATCCACTAATGATGAAGGAAGTAATTGGCTGCTATATCTGGGTTAGTGCTTACTTTCCAGTCTTAACAGAGTTAAGAAGCATTTATGCAGCCTGGTGAATGATAAATTATTTTAATCTTTACAACTTCCTTTTTACATTTACAAACATATTGCTACTTCTATGGCAAATTTTCAGACAAGCTTCATTTCTTAATGACTAAGACCTGGCTCTCCTCTGCATTCACTTCATATTCTATTGGTAAGAGGGAAGTTTTTTTCTCCAAGAACAGCCACTTTGTGCGAAATACTCCTTAGAGGATGCTTTCCTGATCACTACAATCTTAACATCTTCAAGTCTCATGTCAAACATTATCTATCCTACATATGTGCATAATCTGCACTTACTTTCACCTTTTATGTTCACACAGCAATCACATTTGATAACTAGTTAAGCAATGTTGAGCCTGGTCAGTACTTAGGTAGGTGACTGCTTGGGAATATCTGGTGCTGTAAGCTTGGATGTGCAGGTGGTGTAATAGATAACAGTTTGGAATTGGAAATTGGAGAACTGAGTTTGAATTCCAGTCAGGTTTGTCATCTTCATTTATGTGCAAATACCCTTGGAAAGGTATGAATCTCTTTTCAGCTATGGATTAATTAGTAGGATTTGTATCAGTAAATCATTATTATTGCAAAAAAAAAACCTATTATTGCAAAAAAAAAAACTTATTATTGCAAAAAAAAAAAAAATCTTACAATCTAAAAATTTTTTCTGCCTTTAAATTACCTACAAACAGTTAAGCTGTAAAAAGACAAATCAGTTAATCATTTAATAACCACTGCCTTGAGTGGCTCTCGGGTCTTGTATTGGTTGATCACTTAGGAAAAAGAAATTCAACTAAAAAAACAAAAAGACAAGTCTGAGTGGGATGTTTTAGCATCGCTTTTTATTATGTAAGTTAAATTCAATTTGAATAAATGTTAGTCTGAGACCAAACGTCAAACACACACGCACACACACACGCACACAACCTGCAAATGCAGAGAAATGTGTTCTTGACATAAGTCTCAGATAGATCCATATCTTTTATCATATTTCACAGAAATAATCTTTCAAAATATCATCAGTTTTAATTTTTTTTCCCTTATTTTTTCTTCTTTTTTATGACTTTAAAAATATTTTTAAAAATCTACATGGAGTAGATTTTTTTCTTTTTTAAAATTTTTCTTTTTTTTTCTTGTTTTTTTTTTGTTTAATTTCAAATTAAAATTTAGTAATTTCAATTTAAAATTTTTTTTATATACTTTTATGGGGAGGACTAATGTGGAGAAATGGCAACTGTTTTTAGAACATTTTTTTTAATCTTAAACTTTTCTAAGGCCAGTTAAATTTTTGACCAATCATCTGATACAAACGATGATTATAGGGCTGAAAAAACTTTTGGAGTCGGTCTAAGACAAATGGATCCACTCTTGGATGTTTGCGTCCTTTTGTACGAGAAAGGCAGTGTACTGTGGTCGTGTTGCGGGCACAGTAGAAGCCCCGTGTCTTATTAAAATAAAAATTGTCCATAGTAAATCTATGATCTAACTGCAAGAAGGTTTCAACTTTACGAAGTTCATGCAACGGGTCATGCAATAATACATCACCATCAACAAAATGGATCTGTTCTAAAGGAAAAAGCCGCATCCATCGTAAAAGATGTTTGCAGTACATACTAGTGTCCACAGCACGGTAATCCGTATCAACCTTGCCAATCATTGTGTCCATTGCAAGATCTTCAAAACGGTAACATGTTTTATTCTCTGCGATCCGGTTATGACACACTTGAGTGTAATCCGATATCACGCGTGTTGTAGGATCTCTAAGAATTATTAAGAGTTTTATTGTCTGGTTCATTTTGTACAGTCGTTCAGGAACCTTTTTTGTGATGAAATAAGCTGGTGTTTTTTCTATGGTGATTTCATCTGGATATGTGAACGGCATCTGTTGGCGATACCATTCCAGTCCTTTATTATAACGGTCGTCTTTATTGAAAAAATGGACTTCATGTCTTGCGATTTTGATGTTTGGATGGACTGATAAAAATTCTAACAGAGCCCGTGTGCCACATTTCCTAACTCCAATGATTATGCAGTTCGGATGTCGCTGTAGCAGATCTCCGGAATGGTTCTTCCGGTCAGACTGCTCCTGTAAAAGTCTGCGATAGATACTCTGAGGAATTGTGTCCTTAAGCTTGTATGTTCTTGTGTCAAGCATATCAAAGATTCCTTTTTGGTTAAACAAGAATCCAATAAAGAAATACTGCACAGCTACTATGAGCAGGCCAATGGTGTAACGGAGGCTGCGGGATGATGCCATTGTGGTCCCAGTTAAATATCCATTGGCACATCGATTTCCTCATCCAAAATGGAGATAGTGGTGGTAGTGGTGAGGAAATGATTTTCTTATGAAGTTTTTATGATGCTGGTTAGGCCCTAAAAGAAGAAAAAGGGAAATTTTAGAATTTTATGAAAATCTGATAATGAATATTATAAACAGAATTTTAATTTTTTCATTGAATTTGTTAAAGAGTGCACTGACACTTATCAATAAAAACTTAAAGAATAACAGTTCATAGATAGATATGATGCAAGGAAGGTAACTATTTTTTTTTATATATATATATATTTTGGACTATAGTTTTAAAGTATCTTCAAATTAAAAAAATATTTTGAACTATAGTTTTATTATATAAAGTATCTTCAAATTGGAAAACAAAAAACAGAAACTATTCAAGAATCCAATCAAATCTTTTTGGCTAACAGCCTACCCCTCCACAAAATTATAATTTGTGAAGATATTGTGTAGAGAAACAGATAAACATGAATGAATAAATAACCTCTGTCTATTTTTGTTCTCAGAGATAACACAAAATAATCAATTAATGCCCTTTTGATTATTTGTAAAATGAAAAACAAAGTAAAATAGTTTGCTAAAAAAAATTGAAACACAACTTCATTAATTTTAAGTTTCATTTTGTTCATTCTTTTTGAAGGATTGAGTAAAAGAAACATGAGTTTTAGGATGAACTGCTGCTTTGTTGGAAAATGGAAGTCACTGAATACAACTACTTCACAACAGTTACTCAGTACAGCTGATAACCAATTGCATATGAAAAAGATTTTACTACCAGAGGCATATAAGAGTGGAAACTGAGGTAAACACTTTTTCATGTTTAAATATAATCTTCAGGCCACCCTGAAGACTGTTGCCAAATGGTATTGAACTCAATGTCAACTTGTATATTTATATGTGCTCTATCCCAGTTATTAAGCAATTATACTTCTAAAATTACAAATAATCTCTTTTATGATAGGCAATTTCTTCTAAAATTAACTTCCTATGATAAAACATTCACTAGTTCTATGAAACTTGCCATTTGTGTCTACCTACTCTGATGATGACTTTAAGTGAGACAGAAGCTTGAACTCTATCTTGTGGTATTTCCTCTTTATTTGAGAAGGAAATTAATAAGTTCTAACAATAACCTTAGATTTACCATCTGTTATAAAAAATTCAAAGCATCCAATCTAATTCTTAGGTTGGATTTTTGAGATGATGATTTGTTTCTATGTAAAAATAATGAGGTTTATGAATTCTTATGTCCTTTGGAAGATTGTATATCCAACACTAAAATTCTTACATTGGTCACACATGCACAACACTCTCTTGTAGGTTAACTTGTCATTTCTCAAAATTTAGTGCAATTTCCACATGCATATAGATGAACATATAACAAAATGTTATTAATATTAGACAAATTTTTGTAGAATACAGTGCAAAGAAATCCTCCAAATTCTGGGGGATGTTGTAATAAAATAAAGGCAGCCAATATTAAATAATGTGTCTTTCTCTATAGGGAAGTGAATATTGAAGTGTGCTTAATATATATATATATATATATATATAAAACAAACACACACATAAGTTTCAGTTTGGCCATTTATATGACATCACTTTAAGTGACTTGAAAATGGTTCCTTCAAATGTGAGAACACTTGAATTAAAAACCAGTTACTTAAGTATGTACAAAATAATCCTTAAAAATGAATGTAGCACCTTGGTGGGGCAGGGGGATAATATAAATTTTGTCAAATTTACAGGTAACACAATTTATTCAGAAATTTTAAAGATTTTATAAAAAAATATGACCCAAAGAACTTGTCTATATTATTTAAAACATGTTTGAGAGAATTCTTGATGCCAAAATAAAATAAATAACTTTTTTATAGATATAATTCTTATAAAATTTATATATATATATATATATATATATATATATATATATGTCTATTGCACTACACAATCATCAGGTGCACATTATGCACCTGATTATTGCATTGGGCATGAAACTCAATTATGCTTTAGATTTTTTTTTTTTTTTTTTTTTTTTTTTAATCATCTCACCCCAAGCAAGGCATTTCACTGCCACTATTGCGCATGGGGCTACATAGGGGAAGGTAAAGAGAAGGAGTGGATAGACATAGGGAATGTCAGGAGAAAGGTGATAGATGAGTAAGGATAGCGAGGATGAGTGTCGGGCAGATGGGAAGAGTGTTTGATAGAATGGGAGCAGGTTAGTGTGTTAGGAGGTGTCTATTGACCTTACATTTAAACTCCTGGAGATTGTAGCCGTCGGGGAAGCAATCGTTTGGAAGAGAATTCCACAGTCGGGAAGTGCGAGGAAAGAAACTGTTGGAGTAGAAGTTACGGCTGCATTTTATCGATTTCACTGTAAAAGGGTGGGATCTAGTTGCTAATCTAGTATCTCGTGCAAATTCGTATTTAGTGGGCACCAGTGATCTAAGTTCATCGGAGCAGAAGCCGTGAAAGTATTTATAGAAGAGACACAGCGAAGCCACGTCTCGCCGGTGGGAGAGAGACTGCAGGCGGTCTGCCAAGTCGGTATCTATCACATTACAGACCCTCCTCTGAACCTTATCGAGAAGCCCGAGGAGAACAGCAGGGGCACCCGACCAGATATGGCAGCAGTATTCAATGCACGGGCGGATGGTAGATTTGTAAATGTGCAGGATAGATTTAGACGGAAAAAACTTCCGGGCCCTACACAGAGAACCGACTTTCATAGCATCGGATTTAGCAATGGATTCGATATAGTCATTCCATTTGAGGTCCGCTGAAAGTGTGAGACCAAGGAGGCGTAGTGTTTTACTCTCTGGGAGGCAAGCCTGGTCCATGCTAATGGGAGGTAGGTGAGATTGTCGATGATGGTTAATTGACAGTAGCTTCGTTTTAGAAGCATTAAAATTTACTAGCCATTTCTTACCCCAGTCCAATATGGATTGGAGGTCTTTTTCAATCTCGGCTGCAAGTTTAGCTTTGACGCCTACACCAGATTTTTGTTGGAGGCGAGAGTAAACTGTGGTGTCATCGGCGTACAAACCTATTTGGGTTCTTATGGAATCAGGGAGATCATTAATATATATCAGGAAGAGTGTAGGACCTAAGATGGAGCCTTGGGGGACACCTGCGTTTGTATGGTAGTTCTGAGAGGCATGTCCGTTTAATACCACTTTCAATGTGCGGTTAGAGAGGAAGGACTGGATTAGTTCAAACAAATGTCCAGTTATACCATAGCTCCGTAGCTTACATAGAAGGCCGGCATGCCATACTCTGTCGAACGCCTTAGATATATCCAATGCAACGGTTCGAGCTTCGCCATTCCTGTCGAGTGCCTGGTATATGTACTCGGTGATGGTCGTTAGCATATCAGCAGTAGACCTGGTGAAGCGGAAACCATATTGCTTGTCCGAGAGGAGCCTGTGTGCTGTGAGATGCTGAACCACCTCGGCGTTGATAATGGCTTCGAACACTTTGCCAAAGATCGGAAGAAGGCTGATAGGGCGGTAATTTGCAGGGTCAGAGGGTTCTCCAGTGTTTTTAAATATAGGAACTATAGAGGAAGATTTCCAACAGGCAGGAAAGCAGGAAGCAGATAGGCAGAGGTTGTAGAGCTTAGAAAGGATAGAGGAGAGTTCAGGGGCACATTTCTTTAAGACTATGGTTGGGATTCCGTCACCACCGCTCGCTTTGTGAGGGTCAAGTTTTAAGATAATCTTAGAGACAAGCGAAGGTGTAATGTGGACATCATTCAGTTGTGCCTCGGTTCTAGGTGAGAAGTCGGGTGTAAAAACTCCAGACGAGTCCAGACTCGAATTGTTCGAGAATCTGCGGGCAAAACATTCAGCCTTATCTGCTGGGGAGGTGAGGACCTCAAATTTGTTGATTAGCGGGGGTATTGTGGACTTGCTCTTGTTAAGTACTCTTTTACAGAGTCGCCAGTAGTCTTTAGAGCCGAATTTAGAGCATGCTATGCGTTGCTTCATTCTGGCAGCAAACAACATCTTAGCTTCGTTAAGTACCCTTTTACACTTATTACGAGCTGAAGTGAAAAGGCGCCTGTTTTGTTCCAACGCATAGTTACGATAAAGTCGGAAGAAATGATTCCGGTGGGCAATGGCAGCCGAACAAGCGGGTGAGAACCATGGAGACGAATGAGATTTAAGCTGGAATTTCCTAGCAGGGATGAAGGCATCAATGCCAGCCTTAACCCAGGAGGAGACCTCGGATGCACATTCTTCGATGGGAAGACTAAAGACGTTGTTCCAAGGGATGTCACAGAGGAAGTCTCGGAACGAATCCCAGTCTGCTCTTTGATAGCAGTATGATATTCTACTTATCTGTGTTTCATGGGTCGGGCGGGAGTGGAGTGAAATATTGACGGACACTACAGTGTGGTCAGAGTTTCCAAGTGGGCAGAGTTGTCTGGTAGTGCAAGAGTCTGGGATGGAAGTGAAGCAGAGGTCTAGAAGTGAGTTCCTTCCGTTAGGGTTGTCGGAGAAACGCGTGGGGAAGTCCCCTACTTGCGTAAGGGATTGGGTGATTGAAAAGTTCATGGTGTGGACACCAGCAGGGTCAGTGACAGCGTTCTTCAGCCACTTGGTGTGGTGGGCGTTAAAGTCACCAAACACGAATACATGGGCAGAGGGATGGGTAGAAATGGCTTTGTCAATATTGTCAGAAATGATGTCAAGTAATGAACAGTCAGGGGAGGAAGGAGAGCGGTACAGAAAGAAGAGATAGCTAATCGAGCGGAGAAGTGAGAGGCGGAAGCACATGAAAGAATAATCTGGGGATTCAAAAGATGACACCCTAGCTAAGGGAAGGTGTTCGCTGACATAGACACCAAGCCCATGCATATGAACATTGGAGTCCTTCCTGAAGAGGGGAAGGTAGCCAGGAACGCAGAACTCAGATGAGGGGATAGAAGGGTTAAGATTAGTTTCACATAGGGCTAATATATCAGGTGAGTTATTATGGAGGAAAGAATCTACGCTGGGGAAGTTGGTGCGGATGCCGCGTATGTTAGTGAAAGAGATGCAGACAGGTTTGGGCGTTTTCAAATGAGCTGGTTTAGTTTTGTTATTATGTTTGCTTTTTTCCATAGTAATTCAGTTAAGGAGTGGTCTTAGAATAGAATCAGTCGGTCAATCATTTGCAACTTGTGAAGGATGGAGACTGGCGCGGCCTACAACATAATGTGGCCTCGGGGTTGCCCACCGAACGTTCATGCAGGGACGCCCGTCCATGCGCGATATGGCACTACAAGAACCCCGGTATTATTCAACTGTTGATCAGAGCAGCCTCTCAAGACGCTACGCAAGAGTTCGGGCTCCTAACTACCAGTCGGAAGCAGCAACCAGGAAACTGCCAACCCGGTACCCTCAGAATGTAAAGACTTTGCCACCATACTCCGTAACTGCAAAGAGCTTCCAGCTGAACTAACACCAAGACCAGAGAAAGGGGAAGAACCGGGAACCCCTTCCTAAACAAGAAACAAGGTGATCACCTCTAAACTCATTCAAAAGAAGGGGGTGGAGTGTGAGACCGGGCGATAGTAGAAACTATCTACTCCAATTAAAAAAAAAAAAAAAAAAAAAAACAAGGAAAAAGTGACTGAGGCTTACAAAGTTTTAACTTAGTAAAAGTCGAAAATACCCTTGAATAGCAAAATTATTTACACAAATTAAGTGACGAAAAAAAAAACAAAGACGGCCAAAAGACGAAAAAAAAAATAAATAAAATAATTTCAAAGAAATTTCACAAAAACAGACTGAAAAATGGACTGAATCCCAGTTGACTTACCACAAGCAGCTAACACTGTAAAGTTGATTTAATTCAATTTCTGAAGACAAAAATAGAAATTAAACCGTTTTTTACAGAATATAGTCGAGTTATGTTGCTTGCGTTCGCTTGCCAAACCGTTAAGAATTCAATCTCTCGAAGACAGAAATTTAAATCTTCTACAAGACAAAACTAATGGAAATAATTGAACCGTGATGCTATTTATCATTAGTCGAAAATACCCTTAAATAACAAAATTATTTACACAAATTAAGTGACGAAAAAAAAAACAAAGACGGCCAAAAGACGAAAAAAAAATAAAATAAATAAAATAATTTCAAAGAAATTTCACAATTTCACAAAAGATGTGAGATAAATAATTTATTGAGCAGTTCTATTAACACCTGATATATATATATATATATATATATATATATATATATATATATATATATATTTAACTAACTCTAACAATGAATACTGGTGGTAACAAAACAGTGCTGGATATAATTTTTTCAAAGATTGTAGTTAACAGGAATGAAGGAAATCAGTTTCAAAAGTGAGAAATGCAGAAAAAACTATTTGCTATTATTATATATTGTTGCTTACAAGTACTGTATATACTTGCATATCATGTGACTTTTGAAGACCTAATACTAAAAGGGTCGCATCATACACAAGATAAAAAATGAGTGTACGTGTGACCCTCTTAAAATTAGCTTCAAAATTAGGTCTTCAAAAGTCATATGATACACAAGTATGTATGGTATTTGTTATATTCTAAGTAGTAGGTGTATTGATTATTTATTTTTGTATAACACCGAAATTGATTAATGCATTTCAGAGTAGCAATATGAAGGGGGCTGCTGAAAAGTTGTCAACCCAACCAAGAGGTGATTAAAAAAAAATTGTTTGTTTAATTGATTTACAGATGGCTAGATCTAAACTAAATACTAGCAGTCCCTGTCAGTTGCTGGTTATCATCATGTGTCCATTTTCTTTTGTACAATAGATGACTAAGATGTCTGCTAAATCTCCATCTACCTTTTGAATGGCTAGTTATATATCCTTTAAAGTTCAGCAAACATTCAGTTACTGGTTGTCGTTACGTATCCATGCTTTGCAGAGGGCCAAATGTTGACTAAATCCCATCAACCAGTCAGTCACCCTGAACCCTCTCCTACCCCAACACTCACATTTTGTTTTTTCTACTACTGAAATATATTACCCTGAATGTGTAGTGCAAAGTCACAAGATATTAAAATGAAGGGAATTTTAAGGGAATTCAAAGAAAATGGTCAAATTCCCTTCATTTTAATATCTCGTGATTTTGCACTACACATGAAGAAATTCTAAAAACTAAAATATTCTGTTAATCTTTTGAATTGATTTGTGAGCGTCTTTGTGGTTGCCAACACTGTTTGTTTATAGATACATAATTTAGAATAAAGCTCATTTCATCTTTTTGCCTTGATAAAGTCCATCACAGGATGAAACGCCTAGGTGATTTAAAATACAGTTTTCCTCTTGTCTTTATTTTATATATATATATATATATATATATATATATATATATATATGTGGCTGGATGCAAGCCTGGGCAACGTGATATAGAGAACAGGCTGTTACTCATGTAGCATGTCCCCACTCTCCACATCACTGATTAGACCAAAGCAATGACAGGGTTGTTACAATTTGGGACCAGTGCCATCACAGGAACTACTAAAACTCTGGATTTTACCTTGAGGTTTACTCCTGAAGCCTTTCCATAACTGGATATGGCTGCAAGGCACAGAGGTTTGAAATGAGGGTTTACGGAATAAATTAAAGTATGTTGGTTGTTAATCTATTTGTTGCAACATTATTTTTAATAGATGCTCGTATTTGAGTGGATATAACATCCCTCAATAAATAATATATAGTGTGTGTCTTGTGTAATTAAAAACAGAGTATCTATTAAATAATGTTCAAATGAATAAATTAAAATGTATCATTTGAACTGTTGTCCTCATCTTTATTGCCATATTTACCACATTTTGACTGTTGTACATAGTGGTATTTTTCAGGCAATATACATTGGAATTTCAAACTGAACCCAACAATACATGGCCCAGTAGATACAAGTGTTTTTTGAAATAATCCAAAAAGTGACTTAACCCAAAGTGTTGTGAGTTCAATACCTGGCCACAGCAGAGGGAACAAAAACTTAGAGAGTTGAGTTACTAAATGGAAACTGAGATATCCTGAAGGAGCATGGTATGTTGAATTAGAACAATCTATCCCCGTGAACTAAAGAGTTGAGTTTGAAATTCCAACCCATATCACCTGAAGAAGTCTGGAGTGTACAACTGCCTGAAATGCGAATATGGCAGTAAAAACAAAGACAACAGTCTGAAGGTTGCAAATAACTCTCTCTGGTTTAAGGGAAGTATTTGCACCACTTGAAAAAATATCAAGGTTATGCTTGCAGATATTTTTGATATTGTGAATGAATAATGAATTATTTTAGTGCTAAAATATTTTTTTCTTTCTTTTGAAAAGGAAGTTTGTAATTTTTGTTGCTAAGGGCAAGAGAATGTTTCATTGAAGTCTTTCCAAGTGAGACCATAAAAATAGATCTCAGAAATAGGGTTGTGCCTGCTGTTTGACAAATGTGCATCGATAAGAATGAGTTTTTGTGTACCTTACTAAAAAGGAAACCTGCATAACAGGTGGTAGAAAATATATATATATAAAAAAAAGAATCAATGTAAGTATAATTCCAAGTATTTGGCCATTATATTAACTGAAAGGTTTTAATGAAAGCATCAAAGACAAATAAACAATACTATAACAAAATAATAAAACAAACATATTCTACTCAGAGTGTACCAAATTTATAAAGGTCACTCCAAAAGTGACTTTCTATTTTATTATTTTGACTAATTAAACCTTTCTATCAGTAACCATCATCATTATTATTATTTTTTTTTTTTTACCTTGTTACAAATAGAATCTGAGTGACAGTCAAAATGGTATTCCTCCATATGGAAAAATTACTAATTAACAGTTGCTGAATGTTTATGGAGACCAAACAGTAGATGTGAGTACAATTAGGCAAGGGTAATATATTTCAGTAGTAAAAAAAAACAAAATGTGAGTGTTGGGGTAGGAGAGGGTCACTTTCAATTACATTAAATTTTTTTATGAATGTGGCAGCTATGTAGAAAAATAGTCTTTCATAGCTAAAAAAAATTACTCTATCAAAATTTGTTATTATACCCGCATGAGTTTTTATAATTTTTGCAGAATTTTTTTTTCTTTGTTTAATGCTATATCAATGCCTAATGGGTCATTTAATGCCAGAGTTTAATTTTCTTTGAAATAATAAAAATATGGGATATGTTATTGTGCTTTTACAATCGAATACATGTTAGATGATACTCAACTTTTATGTACATAATGTTTGTGTGGACATAATTACTAGAAGTTGTGACATGTGTATTTTATACTATAGTTTTTATGAAGTTATATTTTGGTATACAGTTTGTGTGGTTGATTTTTGTCTTGTAGCATATCAACTTCTGTGTCATTTAATGTCAAAATCTAAATATTTTGAATGCAATTGTATGCTTTCAACTACAGATAAAATGTGTTGTTGTCCATTTTGCTATATAAAAAGGTATTACTGATATTTTTACACTTCCATAGTGAACCCCTAAACAAAAACAAAGCACTATGTGCCTATAGCTAGGATCGTAACAGGTGCTACCACTCTAGGTCAAAGTGAACCTGGGACCAACAGTAATTAAGAAGTTGTTTTACACTCCTCAAAACATCCAATATCCTGATCAGAGGTCTCACTGCTAGATGTAGTTTATCTTTATGCCTAGGACTATCTGCAGAAATAAATAGTTGGTATGAGAATAACATGAACTCAGTAGTGAGGAAGTTTTAAGGAAAATGGAAACAAAAAGATACTTGTACATAAGTGTTATGGGACCTACCCTTTTTGGACTATAATGAACTCTTCTTGTTATTATGAATACCGGGAGAATATGCCTCACGGGGTGGAGTTGAGTCACCCGGTCTAATACTAGGCAGTCTGACTGACGTGTAACACTCTTTGTATTTGTTCTTTCATTAAATATATATGCTTCACTAATACCTGGGTTCATGTTTTTCTTCCGGACCTATTCTGGGTCCATAACAATAAGATAAGATGGAAACAGTTGAAATTGCTGTGTCACTTCAGAATGTTGGCGATCATGGCTCTTGGCAATTTCTTATCTTTTGTAACACTTAATAAATTTATCCTTTTATTAGCTTTCTTAAAATCTGCTCTGCCGTCCCACAACACAAGCTCACTAGGTAGATTATATGCTGTTTTCCAATCTGTCCTGTGAGTATCAGATTTTCCAAGCCCTCTTTTCTCATTAGTTAAGTGCCATACATGAAACACGCTTGGGCAATCATGTCTTGAAAGAGACATGACTGACTGGGCAGAAGATTATCCTGCAATAGGTTGCTATTGCTTTCTGCGGTAGACTGGTTGCCAGCCAAAGCTATAGAACCCAATCTGTCCTACTATTTAACCCATAACTGGAAAGAAGAGATGAATTAATACCTTTCCCAAGGGTATTTGCACATAAGTGAATGCAATGAATTCAACTGGATTTTGAACTCGGCTCCCTGATTTCTTGTTCCGAGCTGATATCCACTGCACCACAACACACATCGCTTTCCTCATTATGTGTGCTAAAAATTCCAACACTATCTTTCTGACGTTAAGTGACTCTCTACAATTTTCTGTTCTTTGAGGGTCTTAATAACATTTGTCTTTTTGCCAACTTTCCCAAGTGTCTCCAACATGAATTCAGGCAAACTTACCAAGTAGGTTGTATGTTGCTCTCTTGATTCTCTTAACTTTTATCTATCCTGTGAGTATCCAACTTTTCAAGCCTACATGCCCCAGAAATTTGGTCTATTTCATGGTATTCTCAGCATTCTTCTTTAGAATCACATTTCTGTTGCTTCAAGTCTCTTCATTTTTTACATGATTGTCCAGAAATTACTGCCATATATTAGGACTGATATTACATAAGTCTTTGTTTCCAATTTAATTTTCTTGTTTTTTAATACTTTGTTTAGCTTTTGGAAGTCATCTTCCACTATTCCAGTGCAACTATGTATTTTAGTGTCACATTCTGTCCTTTGTTAAAATACTTCACAGATACTTAAATTGTTATACTTGTTTGATCTTGGTATCTCCAATTTGTAATTTTTATTTCTGGGATGCACAATAATAAAAGGACTCACAGGGGTGGGGTTACTGAAAGTAAGTGGGGGCAGAGGGAAATGATGAGTCACCAACTTAACAAGGTTGTAAAAATGGCTGGCAGAACAGGAAGGATAATAAAAAACAAACAAACAAACATTGCTAAGAAATACAAAGGGTAAACAAATGTCTCGAGTTAACTAAGATGCCATTATGATTCACAGAATCATGAATAAAATTATGGCATCTGGATATGCTTAGCAAAATAGTGGTAGACATAGAAGTTGTTCCATATTCAACTCCTTCTGTATGTGTCATGCCCTCTCAGGACATAAGTGATCATGGCTCTCCATTTTTTTTTGTTCTTTGTATCTCTCGATAAATTTTTGTAATTTTTCCTAAACTCTGTTCCACTATCAATTTACCCAAGTCCACTAAATATGTTATGCATTGTTTTTCTCTCTCCCTCTTAACTTCATTCTGTTCTGTGCGTATCAGATTTTCCACACCCTTTTTCCTCATTGTGCCTGAGAAATTTCAACATTAAGTTTCATTTTTGTTTCTATTTTCTGTAAAAGTGTCATTGCTCACATAATAATAAATTTTTAAAGTATCTTCATCATTAGAAGGCAGGGAGTGTGTCTGTGTATATGTATGTATATATATATATATATATATATATATATATATATATATATATATGTGTGGTGGTACCATCATTGTTAACTACCTGGTGAGATATTGAAAGAACAATGTACAATTTTGTAGTAGTTTGTAGTTTTCACATGTTCTAAGAGAGTACTGGATTGCTATGTGATGTCAGTTCATCAATATGATGGGCGTAAGCAGGTGGGTGGTAGGGTTGGGGATTGGGTGGAGCAATAGGAGAAAGTGTGCTGTGAACCACCAGGGATAGGGAGATGTGAAAGACCAGAATCACCACCATCCTGAAAGGACAAGACACATAGAAGAATGTAATAATTAATAAATACATGGTTACTTTCCTTGTAATTTAAGAATTGTGTATTTGGATAGTAATATTAAAAATGATAGACTAAGAATTATGGTTCCTTTTCTTGTAGGCTGCTGGGTTATGTAATTTAATTGCTGCCCAAAACATAACCTGGCAGCCAACAAGGAAAGTAACTATCATACCTTGTCTGTCATTTTTAATTAAGCCTGCATAAAAGAGAGATTATTACCCAAATACACTTTATATATATATAATGCGTACTATACTTGCAACCTCTAACCAGTGGAGGTTGAATCTGACCTGGAGGCCCAGGCAATGTTTTTTGTCACTTGCTATCTTAACATTCACTTTCTTCTACCTACATTTCTATATGCAACAAATTAAATTAAGCACAAATGACAATTAATAAATGAAAATGAAGATTTTGATGTCATTCTGGGGTTATTTTATTTTTTTTGTTCAAATCAGCATGAGCAAAGCAAATTCACAAAGTCTAAAAAGCACTATAAAAGTAATAATTCTTTTTATCGATAATGTTACATGTGTTAAAATTCTTTAACTTGAAATTTTTTTGATAAAAAGTTTATGTTTTGCAGCAATTTTTAACATCAAGATAGCATTCCAATTTGTATTTAGATACATTGCATTTATTTTCAGTTTCTACTAGTTAGATTGTTCTTCTCTATTGTACATAATTATATATGAAATACATGTTTATTTTATATGAATTCTATCTTATGAAAATTGTATTAGAGTGGGTAAGGTGTGTATCAAATTCAAAGATGGGGCTCATGAGACCAGCTCTCTTTATATATATATATATATATATATATATATATATATATATATATATATATATAGATATAGATAACACACACGTTTATTTACTTATTTTTGACCTCATTTTTTTGTCCTATTTCATTGCTTTTCCTTCTCTCTCTCTCTCTCTATATATATATATATATATTCATTTTTTAATGTCTTTTGTTCCCTGAAAATAATAAACTACAAGGGGTTCCCCTTGAACATTTAATTTTTAATCTTAATTTCACTTTTTATGATTTTACTTTCCAATTTCATGTTTACGCTTTAATATAAACTAAATTAAATTATACATTTCATAAATTAAATTAAAAAATGACATCACAGATTTATAATGGACATGAACTAAAATAAAAATTCAAATCCAGAAATGGTCAGTTCATAATATGCACCTGATGATTGCATAGGGCATGAAACTCCAAGTTGTGCTGTAGATGCAAGATAATATATATATATATATAGCATAGCAGAAATACTTCCCAGAAATGGCTCTTATTTTACCATTATGAAAGAAGAATTTCTGTCACATCCTCTGTGTGTGTGTGTGTGTATATATATATATATATATATATATATATATAGTCTCAAATGAACAGAGAATCTTTTTTTCAAAGAAAGAATATATGAAATGCATGACATATATTTCATTCACACATTGAATTTTACGAAATTGTAAATTAGACCTGAAATCAAATTCTCACGGAAGATTTATTGGTTTCAGCAATAAAAAATATTTTGTGCTTGAAAAATATTCATTTTATTTGGCCATGGTTTCTTTTCTGTCTCTGAAAATATAAACTTGTTTCATTTTGCAATAAGCACACAAAACAAGTTAAAATAAAAAATAAGCCAAATATGCGTGTTTATTATGTTATTTATGAATCTGCCAAGTCTAAAATAAAAACAGACAGCTAAAGGTGAAACACATTGGATCATTTATTGATCATGTCTCCCCCCCCGCCTTAGACTTTATGGTTATTGATCATTCATATAGAAAATACCAATCAAATTTAGAACTATTTATTGGCAGCATAATTACTAGCCATTTCTCATTTCAGAAGCATATAAAATGAAACACCTATGTCCCATAATAATTCTTACATTTAGTGCATAAAATGTGTATGCAAAGGTAACAATTATGGGACAGCTCAATCATTCCCTCAAGTTCTGTAGACTTCATTGATTAGTATAGATTGGTTGGTTGTTTAGCAACATATCAACCTCTATGGTTATTTAATACTGAAATCTCAATATTTTTCCTGCAGATTTATTTATAATAATGACTTTAATATTACAAGTTTTACTAATAAAAGAAGAGGATGTAGAGAGAAAATGGTTTTGCGGTAGGCTTAGTTAGAAGAATTAGGAAGTTGAACAAACATTAAAAGAAGGATAAAAGATTATAAATAAACATAAGATTTATTTAACAGGAATTAACATCAATTTTTGACATTTATGAAATAATGTTTATTTGAAAGTTCTTCATGAAGCTTTCCTTGAATATGTACATTTTAGAGTTCAGTTTTAATTTTTGCAGTGTGTACAATTGTAGTATGTGAAATTATCTGTTTCTCTTTATTTGTTGCCGACATGTGTAAGAAGAAAGAAGAGAATTGACCAATACAGTATGAAAGAGAGAGTGAGAAAATGCATGTTGTCTGGACTTAGAAAGATAAAAGTCGTCTGATGAGATACTTTCTTTCTTTCTTTGTTGTCAGGATATGAGAAAGGAGGAGAATTAATGAACACAGTATGAAAGAAGGTGAGAGGGTAAGAAAATTCAGGTCACTCAGACCTGTTGTCTGGAAGATGACCTGTGGGTATCTACTGAGAAAGGTAAAAATCACACGTATTTATACATTTGGAGGCTCTTTTCTTTTTCTTTTTTTTTCTTTTTCAATTGGAGTAGATAGACTAAACTATCGCCCGGTTCACACTCCATCCACGTCTATTGAACAGGTGAAGAGGCTTGTTCCCTGTTTAGGATGTGGTTTTCAGCTTTCTCTTTTCCAATCTTTTCATTCTTATGTAGTCCCCTGCACATCAGTGGCATTACCACCTTGCTCAGGGTGATGTGATTTAAAAAAAAAAAAAAAGACAAAATTGGATCAACTTTTTTCTACCTCCTGATTGATTAACAAATGAGAGATTGTATCAATTTCGTTTTCAAAGTTGTCCACACATGGCAACTTTCTATTGGTGAATTTGTAAATGTGAATGTTCTTTTCATTGGCTCAAGAAAAGTATAAATGTGTGAGCTCAGATTTTCTGTGCAATCCAATATTACGAAATCCAACAAAGAGAATTCATACCTTTTCCAAGATTTATATATGAATATAAAAATGTATATTGAAAATCAACACTGCATAGTGACTAGCAACTTCACAACTTAAACATCTAACAAATATAATTAAAAAATCAAACTATATTACCAAAACAAGCTATATATTTGTAGCCTTGTGTCAAACCAAGTTAAAATCAGGAAATATTATATAGGGTCATTATTTGTGACTAAGACTGGTGTATACTTCTTTTATTTATGCATTTTATCCCTTCAAGATGCGTTTCATCATGGCTTTCCACAACTTCCTGTTACTTGTAGCACTCAAAGAAATGTATCCCTCACTCTGCCATTGATTCTCACAAAATTGTTAGATAGGGTCCCTACTGTTTCCTACTGTCTCTCTTTCCGTTAATATATTATTTTTATTATTATCATCATCAGGTGATTTTAGCTGAACTTGGTTATTCTTTTAAAAATTCTCAAGATTAAGCATTATTTCATGCTTAATTTTTTCCCCATCCCATTAGTAAGTTAAAAGAAAATGCTAAATTTTGGGACTAATCTAAGCTAATAAGTTCCATTTAAAAAAAAAAAAATTGTCAGTGTTAAATTTACCAAGCCCTTCTTCCTCATAATGTGGCTTATGGCTATATCATGTTGAAACATTGGTTCTTCTCCAATCACTGAAGTTAAGCAATGTTGAGCCTGATCAGCGCATAGAAGGGTGACTACTAGGAAATATAACAAGTGCAGTAAGCTTAGATGTGAGTGTGGGGTGTAATGGATAAGGGCTTAGAATGAGAAGCCAGAAGCTGCATTGCATTCACTTATCCACAGATACCCTCGAGAAAAGTATGAAGTCACCTCTTCTCCCACATCCTCTGTGGATTAAAATGTTTTGGCTTTAAATAAACTACAAAAGGTTGATAAGCTGTAAAAAACAAATCAATTTCCTCATAATCTGTCCCTAAATTTCTAACTCTCTCTTCTTGTTTTTTAAGTATAAATATCCTTTTTATTTCCCATATTTTTTGAAACTTCATCATTGTACATATGTTCAGTCTATGAAATTTTCAGCATATTTGATTCTTCTTACTTGTATCAAAAGTTAGTCTTACTCACTGCAAATTTAACAAATAAAAGTCAAGATTTCCAGTGCTGATTTTCAAAGCAGGCAGGACTTCTCCACTTGGAATATTATGCAACAAATCTTCCTATCTTACA
Organism: Ascarosepion bandense; assembly: GCA_037127315.1. Lineage (NCBI taxonomy): Eukaryota > Metazoa > Mollusca > Cephalopoda > Sepiida > Sepiidae > Ascarosepion > Ascarosepion bandense. Next base: position 2,286,840 of record JBBBDQ010001668.1, read on the forward strand.
ATATCTTCTTTTGATAAATTTTTAAAGGAGGGTTGCCAGTTTATAGTAATATTAATTATTGAATAAATATATTTCATTGCATTGTACTTGACATGTGATTCACTGAGGACTAAGGAGTTCCATGGAAGTGGTTGAGGGGTGATGAGACACATCTTGTCTCTACAGTTTCTTGTGGGTCAAATGTGAGAGAAGTGTTTGTGCCCCTTTTCTTTTATCAATGCCATTTAGTGGGCAATAGAAGAATCTTGGTAGACATGTAGAATAATTCCACAGATCCTATAACAGACTGACTTATTTTATTAAATAACAGATAATTTGACAATGAAATTTGATGGTGCATTGAAATAGCAAAAGATGCCTTCCAAGAACTAAGCAAAGGAAAGCTTTATGAGAAACTAGAAAAAGTGATGAAATGCTATGCAATATTAATCCTTTTATATAAGAGTGAATGCGAGACACTTTCCTCACAGAAGAAAAGGAGTTTGAGTTCTGTTTAACAGCATATCAACTTTTATGGGTTAATGCCAAAAAAGTGGGTATTTTAAGGTTGATTTAGTCAGATTTTAATGAACAGTTTTTATTTTTATTCTTTTTTATTTTAGAAAACTGAAAATGTCTTCTAATTGTGTATTCAAAAATGTATTGTTGGTAATATTTTTCCTTAAAAAATGTATACTTTTCTATAAAAGTGTATTTTTATACTTTTATAGTGTTTTGACTTCAGTTTGGGGGATAACTATTTGCCCATAGCTGGGGCCCTAACAAGTGCTACCACTCCAGATCAGTGTGAACCTGAGAACAACAGCAATTAAAAGGTGGTTCCATGCTCCTCACAACCTCCCAATCAGAAGCCTTGCTGCCAGATGCAGTTTACTGTCATGTCCAGATGAAAAGAAGACTGAATGCAACAAAGATGTGGTGCTACAGAAGATGCTGGGAATACCATAGATGAAACATGAGAACAGTAATGAAGTTTTAAGGAAAATAGAAAACAAACAGAAACTCAGAATTGCAAAGAGACCATTGAGATTTTATTAGACTCGAAGAAAGAGGGCTTGGAACATTTGTAACTCAGGATATATTGAAGCCAAAAGGGACAGAAGGAAATGTCAAGTAACTAGGGTCAAAGGGAAATGTCAAGTAACTTACCTAACAAGCTTGTGTCAATAGTTGGCAAACCAGGGAGTGGGTGGGTGGGGTAGTAAAAGAGCAAATTCAGAGCTGCAAAAAATAGGAAGTTGTGGAAAGCTGTGATCGTTCATGTTCTGTAGAGTTACATAGTATATAAAAGAAGGTGAATATCAACAAAAGAAAAGCAAAAAAAATGTTGGATGCTAAAATAGGCTTCCAGTTGAATTCATTGCATTCACTTATGCACAAATACCCTTGGGAAAGGTATTAATCCATCTCTTCCTTCCAGTTATGGGTTAAATAACAGGACAGATTGGGTTCTATAGCCTTGGCTGGCAACCAGTCTACCACAGAAAGCAATGGCAACCTACTGCGGGATAGTCTTCTGCCCAGTCAGTCATGTCTCTTTTGAGACATGATCGCCCAAGCGTGTTTCACGTATGGCACTTGACTGACTGACTGACTGACTGACTGGACATTATGTAATTTGTTATTGGAAAACATTTCTAAAAATATCTGGTACAATTTAATTTAGATCAGGTTAATCCCTCTTAGTATTGATTGTCACAAATCATTTTATATTTTTCTATACGTTGTTCTTATTCTTTTAATATCTGCAAGATTTTTTCATTTATTTATTTTAGTGGAGGAGGATATAAAATGGCAAAGTTAAAATAAAACCTAGAATAATGAAAATGTTGAACAAAAAGCAGTAAATATTGATATAGAATAGATTTATTTTTTTATTTGACTATAAAAATGAATTGGTAGCAGATTTGTCATATTTATTGTTATACAAATTAACTATGAAAACGATAAAATATAAAACAATAAATCTGTAAACAATTTTACATTACTGATGACATTAAACTACATTATTACATTAATGACAAGGAAGTATACTCATTATTTCCAGCTTGATTTTTGTTATGACATCTCAAATTTAATACAGAAAATGGTGTTGTGAAGAAGATCACAGACAAATAATAAAAACCTCTACATCTACTGTGTAGAATAGGGTAATCTGAATCGAGGCCAAGGTAACTTTTCAGTGGTGGTGGCTGAACTCTATAACCTTTGCAAGTAATCTGTCTGGAGATGATGTCTCAAAAAAAACACTGAGTTTCCAGTCTCCAAAACTGGTTGTTGTATTGCCAGTAATTTTTTATAATGTATTTTTATACTATGACCCCAGTTAGGGGGTGGGGTCACTATTTGTCCATAACTGGGCCCCCTAACAGGTATTACCACCCTCCTTTTAAAAAGAAAAGAAGTAAAAAAAAACAAAAACAAAGAAATTTAGGTATTATAGTTTTGTAGGCAGATGACACAGTGTTGAGAAAAGATATGGCAAGGAAACTGCAAGAATTACTGAAGGAAGTAAACGAAAGGTAGAATAAGAAAAACTAAATACCAACTACAAAAAAACGGAAAACACAGTTGTTAGTAAAAGGAACAGTCCAACATGCAAATTAAAGATACCAAAATTAAACATTTAAAATTTTTTAAAAATATCTGGGAAGTATTTTAACAGAGGTCAAAAAGAGTAACATTGAAATCCAAAGGTGATCTGGGTTTAGCCAAGGATGTATTCTAAAAGCTAAGAAAAGTATTAAGAAAAAGGAAAACTGTTAGAAACAAAGAATACTGGACAATGTCCTCACAGATGAAGAGACCTGAGGTAGCATAAATGCAGTAGTACAGAAGGATACTGAGGATATCATGGACCAAACATGTGAGCAATGAAGCTTTAGAGAAAATGGAAACAAAAAATAAGCTTATTCTTAATATTGGGAATAGACAGTTGAAATTTCTAGGGTATATAATGAAAGAGGGCTTGGAAAATTGGATACTCACAGTATCCAATTTTACTCACAGATACTCACAGATTGAGAAAAACAGCATATAATTTACTTAGTAAGCTTGAGCAAATGAATGGCAGAACAAGGTTCAGGAGAAATAACAAAACAATATTATTAAGGACTACAAAAGATAGGAAATTGTGGAGAGCCATGATTGTCTATGGTCTGAAGAGATACAGCACATAGAAATTTCATGTGATTTATTTCCAAGAATGTATAAATGTATATTTAATGTTTCATTGCATCTTAAGAAATCTAATACTCCAATGAGCTTGCCACATGCACAACATTTTACTACCATGGAGCTCAGCTTTCTTAGGAAGCACTTGTGGGGATTTATCCTTGTCAATCCACCATTTTTTGTGTTGAAAATTGTCATAAGTGAGTCATACCATAGCAGGTAATAGAAAACATATAGGGAACAGGTTATTTCTCTGTTGTGACTTTAGTTAAACAATCCACCTTATTCTTTTCACTAAGAGCATATCGAACACCCAGCTTGCTGATTTTCTAAGTATTGGCATCTGGTAGACTGTGATGTGTTTAACATCTTTGCTAATTTTCAAGTACTTTTCCATCAACTGCTTTCCACTAATAACTTCAGAGCTTCATTAGAACCCGATTAATTCACTTGTCTAAATTTATCTTCCAATGATGTTTTTATGGAACAAAACTTTACAAACCAATTTTGTACCTGTTAGTCAGTTATGACTCAGTTACCATAAACATTAGATATTTTTCTGTATCGCCATAGTGTTTATCACCTGCTTCAAGTTCGATAATATCCGATGACATAAATGCAGGTTCAGTTCTTTCATTAGTGGTGCTAACAAGTTTATTCTAATTTATATTGTTTGGATTGTTGTCCTTATCTTTTATGCCACATTCATGACATTTTGGCTCCGGCATTTATCAGGTAATAATGTTGGAATTTTGAAAGAAGCACTTTGAGTTATTTTTTTGTTTGTTTTTGTTTCATGGACTAAATAAATGGTTTGGTTCAAAATTCTAAAGTATATCATCTAAGGAAGGCTGGAGCATACAATGCCTGAGACATTGTGAATATGGCAACAAAGATGAGAACAACAATTCAAACAATGTAAATAGTAAAAATAGTTACAATACCTCATTACAGAAATATAGACAGATGCTGAAGTTTAGGTTTTGTATACAGTAGATTAAGGAATAAACTGAAGTATGTTAGTGTATATGAAGTTTGTTTTTAACTGCTGATGCTTTTTGTCATTAAATTGTCTTCCAAAAATAGAAATTTCTAACAACTCAATCTAATACTAATTAATGTGAGGGCTACTGAAAAGTTTTCTTGCACCATGAAATATATTAATTAGTGAGCTGCACTGATTTTAATTTCGTCAGATCAAATTACTCAAAACAAACAACTTAAAAGACCAATTCAGCAACACTAATTTAAGAAATAATAGAATACTTAAATTTTCTTGTACAATTTTCTTCCTTTTGAGTATAATTTTTAAAAATTCTGATGTTCTTCAGAATGATATGAGTTAAATAGTGGGATAGACTAGGCCCTATAACTTTGGGTGGTAAGCAATCTAGAAGAGAAATCTGAATTCAAAACCATGAAAAATCCCATTTATGCATATTTTATAAATAATAAAGAAAATAAGGAACCTCAGGAGAGTCATGACCACTTCATGTCCTGAAAGGGAGAAAATACAAGGACAGTTTAATTCCTCTATAAACCATCTGTTCTCAAATAAACTGATTTATCAAACGCTCAAGAAACAACAACTGCTATATATTTATATATATAAAATAGTAAATTTGGCCTAAAATCTAGATATAGTTAATAAGTCTTACTGAAAAAGTAAATTTGCTCATTAAATACAAGATAAGGTTTAAATTTGTGAAGGTTAAAAACTTATTTGTTTCCTGCTTCAGAAATACACAATGTATTTCACAATAGGAAGCTGTTTGTAATATTACAAAGAAGAAATAACTTAGGATAAATCATTTTATTATTCTGCCATTAAAGAGAGAAATAAAGACTTCACATTATACCAAGAAACTAATCAGAGACTGAGTTTTTATGAATTTTTCATCAATAATGAAATATCCTTTTAATGTTCTCTTATAATAATTATGATCGCAAGTAATTCAGTGCACTTTTTAAAAACCTTTTAATTCTCTGTTTAAATAAGATGAGAATAAATTGAGCTTTAATCTGTTGACCTCTAAGTGGATTTTGGTCTCAGGTCATGTCCTAATTGATCCTGGGTGGAGGGGGGCATCCCTAGATTGAGAGTATTGCTTTGACTTATCAGGGATCAGCTTTTAATCTCAGTAAGTAAATGCATTTTTTATTAGAAGGACTTTGAGCTGTTGCCAAAACAAAGTGAACTGTGTTTGATAGCATATAGGAAGCTTACTTCCCTAATAGAATTACTGAAAAGAAATAGTTTGTCAATTATATATGTTAATAAAAATAAATTATTTCTTTAAGTTAGTGTTTAGATGTTACTACAATAGAAAAACAGCATATTCTGAAATGAGGGGCCAACTTTTTGTCTTTTTATCATGTAGAAAATCAAATATGGTATATACTTATATGGAGATTTTTTTCTTTCTTCATTGTCCATAGTTTCAACACACTAGATATTGTTGCTGGTAGGTCTTTCACAGGATAAAGTTGCCCAACTGATTTTTGAATTTAGAGCTGTCCTTCTCTATGACTGGTTCCCAACCAAGGCTGAATAGCCCATTCTGTTCTACTATTTAATCCCTAGCTAGAGAGGGAAGAGATTCATACCTTTCCCAATTTACACAAAATTGGATCTAATAAAGTTGACCGGAATTTGAACTGCTAGCTGATTTCTCATGCCAAGCTCCCCATATATCACAACAGAAATCAGCATAAAAAAAAAAAATGGAAAAGTGAGCCAAATTGAAATTCTGAGCTATTCTATCATATTTGTTTTTATACTAATGCTCTTGTTAAGTGTAACAAAAGAAAAAAAAAATGATTGACAGAAACTTAGAGATGAATCACAAACAAATATTTAATTCACAAAACAGGTAAAAATATTTACAAATATACAGTTTTGCATTCAAATAGAAAATGAATAGTTGACTACTGGTAGTTGAAATGTTATGAGAAGAGAAGGGGAGGGAAGTTAAGTTGGCGAGAAAGTTAAGTGCTATACTTTTTGAAAATCCTTAAATGCATATATAAAGACTAATTATTGGCTTGGTCAATGAAAGAGGCAAAAAGATGTATTTACCCATATAGTTCCATGAGGTTCTCTTTCAGGTTTTAGTTAGTTGGCAACTTCTTATAAATTCTTTCGACTGGATATAAATCCTTGAATCATAACCAGAGTTGATATCATCAGCAAACCCTGGTAACAACTCTTTCAAGTTTTAGTATGTCGTCGACTTTACTCGGAGAGATTCTTTCGGCTGGATAAAAATCCATGAATCAAAACCGGAGCTGATGAGGTCAGCACATCCTTTTATCAACTGTTTCAAGTTTAGTTTCTGTCGTCGACTTAGAGAGATTCTTTTGGCTGGGTATACATCCTTTGAATCAAGACCAAAGCTGATGAGATCAACCCATCCTGCTATCAACTAACTACGCACTGCCCAAAACCTATTTTTTATAGGGAGTAACACCTAATTTGCATACTTCTAGGACCTTTCAAACTCTGTAGATTCTACTGAAACATTCTACAATCTTCCAAAACGTTCTATTCCTAATTTCCTTATTTTTACAACTTCATGAATTAAAACTTTCTTGGAATAACACTTAGGACTCAATCAAATCCATGACTATAACTTTTTATACATTATTAATATTATTTTTACATATAAATGCATCCTCGTAACACTCTTCAGAAAGCTGTGTGTTAAATAGCATGATATACTGGTCACTCTAGCTTTGGATGGTAAGTAGCCTAAGAGAAGTAAAACTCTGAATTCAAAATCATGGAAAAGCCAGTTGGAAACCACTATTTTTCACCAAAATTGGATGATATCTAAATCTATCTATCTAAATCTAAACTTATTTATAAATGAAACTGTGTATGTCAGTTACTTATAGATTCTGAAACAGCTGATCTGATTTTCTTGAAAATTTACACAGTTGTACTATAAGCATCTGCAAGTGTTCTTAACTAGGTTTTGTGTCGAGGCACCCCTGATAAATATCGATAATCAAAAAAAATCAGGTTATAGAAGGAGTGGTCTGATTTTAATCAAATTTGATACACTCATAGACAAAGACATAAGAAATGATATTCAGAAGTTTCAAGGTTGCAGTTCTTACAATAGTGCATAAAATTTGATATTGATACCAGGAAATCAAAATTTAACTTACATCCATTCATTTTTCTTTCAGTCTACGGTTTCGCTTTAACTGGAAACAACTGTTGCTTTTTAGTCTTTCGTGCCAATGTCCAAAGAGTCTGAGCTCCAGGACCATGGATTAGTTTTAAAGCTTTCATTACACCGGAGCAACACCGGGCTATACTGCTAGTACATATATAAAAACAAAATAGAAAAAAACTGGAGAATCATGAACTCCTCCCCAGCATGTCCTGAAGAAACATGCCAATTGAAAAAGAAAAACATTGGGAAACATTATCTTACTTTGTTGGCACTTTTAACACTTTCACTTGTTGCATTGTTACAGCATTGTTAATTGGCTATGCTGACTCATTTTGAGGGAAATAGGAAATTACCATTTTATGGAAATAAATAGCAAGGCAGAGAGGCTCATGTAGATTGCCCATGCTTGCCATTATGTTGGTTGCAATCAATTACTCTGCCATACAAAGTAAACAACATGCCCAACACACAATATCATCAATCAGTTGCCAGAGAGACACATGTTTGAGTGATCATGTCTCTTTCAAGACATGACTGACTAGGCAGAAGATTTTCCAGTAGAAGGTTGCCATAACTTTCTGTGGTAGACTGGTTGCCTACCAAGGCTATAGAACCCATTATGTTGTTATTTAACCCATAGCTGTAGGGAGAAAAGATGAATTCATACCTTTCCTAAGGGTATTTGTGTGTAAGTGAATGAAACAAATTTGACAGGAATTTGAACTCGGTTCTCCATTTTCTCATTCCAAGCCAATATCCACTATATCACAACATACATTCCCCTCCATATAATACACACCATAAAATACATCACAAAACAGGTCACGTTGTATGAAACTATCTTTTGGTGCTAGTTAGTTTATAACACAAACACTAGGGACCTTCATTGAAAATGTATATGAACAATAAAATTTTGTAAAAAAAACAAAGAAAAGAGTACTGAACTGTTATATAATATCAGTCCTCCGATATAACAGTGAATGCAAAACAATCTTCTCACAAAGAAACTTGAAGTAACAGGAACATAGTTCTACAGAAGGATGTTGAGAATACTGGGGACTGAACATGTGAGCAACAACAAAGTTTTACAGAAAATGGAAACAAAGATGATACTTCAACATCAGAAAGAGATTTCTCGATCACATGATGAGGAAGAAGAGTTTAGGAAACTTGACAGGACAAATTGAAGGCAACAAGAATAGGAAGAAAAGATAGCCTATGAGCTTAAGGAAATAGATGGAGGAACAGTGATTAGGAGATATAGCAAAAAGAGCTATAAAGGACAGGAGATTCTAGAGAGCCATGATCCCCCCATGTCCTGAAGGGACATGGCATGTAGAAGATACATCAACAGCAGATTGTTTAAGTATATCCACAACAGTTGAAGTGAACACAGGCAAAATGAGGACATTAGTGAATTTTTAACTATATTTGACATATGAAACATTTCTTTCTCTGATAAAATTAGCCTGCTTATTTTACATGAAGATAAGTCATTCTTTAAGCAAATATTTAACCTTCAATGTTGTAGATTAAAAATCCTCAATGGTATAAGGGTAATATTTGCTGTTTCCTATTAGAAAACATTTGGTATTCATTGACCAGCCTGTTTTACTGAAATTTGTGAAGTCTTTCTCTTATAGTCATCTCCTGTCTCACTAACTTACATCCTCTCTCTCATGCTTTTCTATATCCACCCCACTCTCATCAGTACTTTCTCCTAATCTCTTCCTGACACCCCCTGCAACCTCTCACTCCTCATAACATTCCTCCTCGTCCACCCCACTCTCATCATGAAATAGTTAAATGTAACAGTCTCATCTACTTTAAAAGTTTCTTTTCTTGCACTTCCCATTTGTGGAACTTCCTACCATTTGCTTGCTTCCCTGATATGTACAATCTCCAAAAGTTTAAATGCAACATCAATTGCCATCTTTTATCGCCTTGACTCTCATCCTTTCTTATTCTTTCTTTGACATCCTTTGTACCTTGTTGTTTTTTCTTTCACTGTAACCCCCTGCACACCAGTAGCAGTACTGCCTTGCTTGGGGTGAAATGATTCCATATATCAGTCAGTCAGGTCAGTTAAGTTCTATACATGATACACACTTGGGTGACCATGTCTAGAAAGAGATATGATTGACTGGGCAGAAGATTTACCCGCAATAGGTTGCCATTACTTTCTGTGGTAGACTGGTTGCCAATCAAAGCTATATAACCCAATCTATCCTGCTATTTACCCCATAGCTAGAGGGAGAAGCAACAAATTAATACCTTTCTTATTGATATTTATTTGTGTGTAAGTGAATGCAACGAATTCAACTGGAATTCAAACTCGGCTCTTCAAGTTCTTGTTCCAAGCTGATATCCACAATGCAGATCCCATTTTCACACACACACACACACACACATATATATATATATATTTTGATATGGGGAAATACACCTATTCCTTCAGATAATGGAATCTTCCTCCTATATTAATAAGAGTTAACAGGAAGTTAACTCAAGAAATTCTTGGGAAGTTCATAGGAGTTCTTAGAAGTTCTAGAGAGTTCTTTAGAGCTCCAGTATGGACATAGTAGAACTACTAGGCAGTTGATATTAGTCGGCAGTTAGCCGAATACTAAGGAGTCAGCTTTCAGTGGAAGATTACAAGTTTTAACATTTTGGATGCGTTATGTCGATTAGCAACCGATATAGCATGATTATAATCTTCAGTGTGAAAACTACTCCACAACAATATATAGTTTTCTTTTCTAACCTTTTATTTGATGGAGTGTGAAACGTTAACACCTTGACTGTCATTGTTTTCACATCAAGTTACATGTAATATTCATTTCAGCTGTTTCTGTTACTCAAGTGATGTAGTTTCTGTTATTTGATACATTTCTTTCTTTGTGATTCTGGAGTGCCATTCCACAAGGTTCAAAGAAGTGTTATTGGTCTTTGCCAAGACCCACAGATTTCATTTGTTCAAAGCCATTTTTAACCATTTATCTTAGAGAAAAATAGTATAGAGCTGAGAGTTTAGATATTGTTATATACCGTATAGGGTTGCAACAAATGAAAAAAAGAATGTATTACCAGTGAGGTAGAAAGAAAAGGAGATATCTTAAAATAAAATTGTTTGAATTACTAAAGTATACATTGGATCAAAGTAGAATATCTATTCTAGGCAAGTAAAGCAGTGCTTGTGGACAAAGGAGTCTGATCTCAAAGATAGGAGAGTTGACTTTTTTTCTTTTAATCATTTCACCCCAAGCAAGGCAGGACCCCCACTAGCGCACAGTGAATTACATTCAGAAAACAGACTGGGTACAGGATATATTGAAGAAAGGATAAAAGATAGATGGGATTCAAGGACAGAGAAGATGGTATTTGATTTTTCATTTAAAATTTTGGGGATTGCAACTATCAGGGAAGTAAGTAAACAGAAGGAAGTTCCACAGGTGGGAGAAAAGAAACTATAGAGTAGAAGAGGCCATTACATTTAACTATTTCAACTGTAAAAAGATGGGACCTAGATGCCAATCTAGTAACACACTTAAATTCACATGGTTGGGGCACCATGGAAAAATGCTCATTAGAGCATTGTGTACTGACCTCGAAACTTCCATCAGGTCTGTTGATTGTGAGCAGCTGTGAACTGTTTTTAGGGTTGTCAAATTGATCTTTTTAAGCAGCCAGGTTGGCTACATGAATCAGCTTTAGTGGCAATGTTCATGATTGGCTCTGATGTTTAGGTTTTATATTTGTTTTATGAGCTGGATGTGATGCTGGGAGCCACTGCACAAAGTGACTTTCTAGAATTTCCTGTTATTTGCAGTTCTTAGTAATTTTTGTCTTTTTGCTTTCTCTCCTAAACACTGTTCTGCTATCCATTCACACAAGTTTGTTAGGTAAGTTATGTGTTGATTGTCTCTGTCTCCCTTGCTTTCAATATGTCCTGTGAGTTTCAAATTTCCCATGCCCTCTTTCCTCATTATTTACCCTAGAAATTTCAGCTCTTTTTTTCTGAAGTTGAGAACAATATTCTTCATGTTGATTTGTTGGTGGTTGATGAGGGATCAAGGATTCATGAATGTGTTGATGGCTTAAAAAGTTTGGCCATGACTGCTGTAAACAATGTATATTTCATCATTATTGCCTATTAAAATAAAGGAACTTTAATTTTTTTCCCTATGCCATGTCTCTCCTCCCACCTATATATTCCATAATTAGCAGACCTTAGTTACAGTTTCTGCGTGAGAGCATAGAATCTGGCATGATTAGAAGTTTGAACAAGGCCAGCACACTCAAACCCTCAGTCATAGTGACTTGTGACTTTGTGCTAGCATAACCAACAATGGGTTCCAAAATGTTTTGTCAATCTAATTTCACTCACAATAGCTTGAGTTTTTCAGATATTTTCAAACAGTGCAGAATGTTGTTCTTACCAAGAAGTCACCTGTTTGTCAAATCAATCATGGTGAGATTTAAAGCCCAGGTTTCATATTTAGAATGTTAATGTTCTAACCACTTGACCACACACCCAGATAGAAAAATATATACACTACCGGCTATAATTATTTGGCCACCCCAGTTTAAAAAAAAAAAAAAAAAAAAAGAATGATGTATTTCATACTATTTTTAGTATTTATTGCCAAGTGGATAATTCTAAATGAAAATAGAATTGTTCTTTTGTTATTACTTTGCTTCGGCCAGCCGATAACAAGGAGAGACTAGCATCGGTAAGAGAGCACAAAAACTGGACCTCAGAACAGTTCATTTGATGCACATTTTATTGTGCAGTATTAACAAAAGAACCATTCTATTTTCGTTTAGAATTATCCACTTGGCAATAAATACTAAAAATAGTATTTTCTCATCACTGAAACTGTCTTCTGATTTCTTCCATTCCTGCAACCTACAATCTTCAAAAATGTAAATGTAGCCTCAATCACTATCTTCTGTCTTCCAGAATTCTGTTTTTTTTATTGTTCTTTCTCTTTACTTAAGTTTTTTCCTTCGTTTCTACTCTCAGTAACTCTTTGCATCTTAGTGATATTATTGACTTGCTTGGGGTGAAATTATAAAAAAAAACCCACTTCATAACACTGTAAATTTTTTTTTTTACTATACTTTAGGAGGAAGATACTCCTGTTGTTTGAATAAATTGGAAGAAGTAAACTTTTTAAAATTTTGAAAATTAAGAGACTCCCACACCCCGTCAAATCTTTATTAAATTTCTATAAGGGTAAAAATGAACTTCTTGAAAATTGTCCATTGATAGTATTATATATATGTTTATTATATATATGTTTATTATATATATGTTTATTAAATTTTTGGAAGTTGAAAGACCCTCCCTTATTTGATATCCACTATTTATTCAGAAAGCCTGAGCAATTTTTTAAAACCATTTCACCCCAAGCAAGTGAGTTCAATACCTGGTAACATTTTATATTAAAATTTAATCTTAACTGATTTTATTTTTAAAAGGTTACATTTTAATCATTTAGTATGCTTATATAGCTCTATGGGATGTGCGTTGTGGTACAGTGGATATCAGCTTGGAACAAGAAACCGGGGAACCGAGTTCGAATTCCAGTTGAATCCATTGTATTCACTTATGCACAAATACCCTTGGGAAAGGTATTAATCCATCTCTTCCTTCCAGTTATGGGTTAAATAGCAGAACAGATTGGGTTCTATAGCCTTGGTCGGCAACCAGTCTACCGCAGAAAGCAATGGCAACCTACTGCGGGATAATCTTGTGCCCAGTCAGTCATGTCTCTTTTGAGACATGATCGCCCAAGTGTGTATCACGTATGGCACTTAACTGACTGATATAGCTCTAATCTTGATATTACTATGCAGATCCACAAGTTGTGTTTACAAGATGTATCCTTTGTTTATCCAAAAGAGCAGAAAAGTATCTATTCTCAATAAACAACATCAAATACTGTAATCATTTTTTTTTCCTATTTCGGAAAACAAAAGATAAGAAATTACTTCAACTGTTTTAATCCCTTAAGTCAGTATCTTAACTTTTAAGAGCATTAGTTGTCACCATAAGTTATTTCTAACATCAGTTCATTTCAAAGCATAGTACATAACGTGCAGTTACATCTAGCTAATTCAATTATAAAAGAATAAAATCTAGTGTCTAATCTAGTCGTATGCTTAAATTCATGCGATTGAGCTACCAAAAAGCAGAGTTCATTAGAACAACTGCCATGAAGATATTTATAGAAAAAGCAGAGGAAACCATATTATGGCAGTGAGAAAGTGACCTAAGTTGAGATACCAGGTCAAGACCAATAACATTACAGACCTTTTATTCTTATATTTTTGATGTAAAATCTCAAAAAAAAAAAAAAAAAAAAAAAAAAAGTATAAATTCACTTTCATCATAGGTTTTATTAAAATTTTAATTATTGCTTTTAAAAATAAACATTGGTGAAAAGTGAAGGTAGTTAAAATAATAGTGGTTTTAAAGGAAAAACTGTCTTTTTGACACTTTTTTTTTTAAACACAGTAATCAAGGTCCAAGATTGCCTAAATCTTTATATTTGCAATATAATAATACATAATAAGTTTGAAGTTTCAAGAGTTTACATATAAAAGTTCTGGTACATTAGGGATAGAGATAAAGAGTCTGGGAGGAAGTAAATAATATATCTTTCTAAATGTAGTAGCTGCCACTTGATTATGTGGTGAAGGAATGTATGTTTGTTTTCAATGTGGCAAGGATGGGTTAGCAGTCTACTGTTACCAGATAATTGTGCAAATGTCATTGTGGAATCAGATAAATTCCAGAATTATAGATCTACTTTGAAAAGCTGCTCATTTCTCATTCTATTCTGGTTGTAAAAGGTTTCTGATTGGTATACCAAACAATCTTTTTTAGAACTAGAAAAATAAAAAGGAGACTAAATTTCATCTTTTCTTTATTTTTCTTACATCCTGGTTGTGAAAGCCTTCTGATTGGTTGGTTCAACTATGGCTTTACTTATCAGGTGATTATCTATTATTTATTTTATTATTAGAGATGGGGAAAATTTGGTCATTTTGTTATTAAATTTTATTTATCATCACACATATATAGACACAAATATGGAATCTGTAAAATTATTAAAAAACTAATAATATTTTATTAAAAGTCCCAAAGAAGCAATTGGTTTTAATTATGGGTATTAAAATACAAATAAAAAAAGTAATTATTTATTAAAGATTAAAAAAAAACTGTGTGACTTTTATATAGGCACATACATGGAAGTTAGCATGTATGTATTCTTATTTATACATCCAATATTTGTCAATGTTTCTGAGATGAAGTAATTCCATTGTTCGAACTGTTGTCCCAATCTTTATTGTCATATTCATGATGTTTCTGCTGTTGTATGCTCCGACCTTCTTCAGGTGACTGGAATTTTAAACCAAACTGTATTTTGATCAGTGGGATAGATTGTATGTTTTAGTTATTTCCATTTAACACAACTCTCTAATTTTTTGTTTGCCACTACTGTCACCTGGTATTGAACTCACAACTCTTTGGGTCAAGTCACTGCACCCAACCAATGCTTTTATCCACTGGACCATATGTCCTTACATTCATATGTACAGAGGGATTAAAAAGTAACTCTCTATTTTATTTATGATGGACTCTCCTGTCTTGTAAATCTTATAGTTAGCTGGGATAGTGCATTATACTTAAAATAGGGAGTTACTTTTCAATTACTTTGCGGTTATTTCCTGGTAACCTATTTTTGAACAAGTCAGCCAATGCAATCATTTGATCTTGCATAATTGGCATCTTTTGTATAGTTTTCTTCACTATCTTTGATACGTGAAGGGTTGTCATAATTGTAGCCCCCTTTTCATCCAAAGCTGCGAACTCAGCTTCTTCTTTGTGCAATTTATTAGATTAATTTTTCTGTGTCAGGAGAAAACATCTATTTTTATATTAAAAATAGATGCCACTGCCATTTTACAATTTTTTTTTCTTCAGCTCATACTTCTAAGGTCTTTACAAAGAGCACATAATGTATTCTGCAACATGATTCCAAGTTATAGCTAGATCTAACCATCAGTTTTATTGTAATAGTTTTTTCTTGCCCGTGGAACTTTCTTCTAGTTTCTTGCTTCCCTGTCACTTCAGTCAGTTAAGTGCCATACGTGATACACGCTTGGGCGATTATGTCTCAAAAGAGACATGACTGACTGGGCAGAAGATTATCCCGCAGTAGGTTGCCATTGCTTTCTGCAGTAGACTGGTTGCCAGCCAAGGCTATAGAACCCAATCTGTCCTGTTATTTAACCCATAACTGGAAGGAAGAGACGGATTAATACCTTTCC
This sequence comes from Ascarosepion bandense, assembly GCA_037127315.1. Classification (NCBI taxonomy): domain Eukaryota; kingdom Metazoa; phylum Mollusca; class Cephalopoda; order Sepiida; family Sepiidae; genus Ascarosepion; species Ascarosepion bandense. The sequence continues at coordinate 2,302,541 of JBBBDQ010001668.1, forward strand.
CAAGGGTATTTGTGCGTAAGTGAATGCAATGAATTCAACTGGAATTCGAACTTGGCTCTCCGATTTCTCGTTCTGAGTTGATATCCACTGCACCACAACGCACATCCGCCCTGTCACTTACGCTCTTCAAAAATTTTAATGTAATCAATCACAATTTTTTGTCTTCCTGAAACTTATCCTTTTATTGTCATTTCTTTTTTGTTTGCCACTACTGTCACCAGGTATTGAACTCACAACTCTTTGGGTCAAGTCACTGGATCCAACCAATGTTGTTATCCACTGGGCCATAACTCCTTACAGTCATATGTACAGAGGGATTAAAAAGTAACTCTAAACTTCCCTCATTTTTTTTTTTCACTGTCAGCTTTGCTGTCTTGCTTGGGGGGGAAATGAGTAAAAATACAAATCAAATATTTGGCTTTTATTGTTTTCATGATGTACTTTGATGATAAAGGTCCTATTAAACACAGACTGCAATGTGCTATCAGTCAAAATTCTTACAGATTTTCTTTTACTGAAAAAATAAAAAGAGGACAAAATGCCATTGTCTTAAAGACTGAATTAATGTGAAAATATGACTTCTGATATCTGAAAAGAATTCTAGGAGGCTGATCATAATGATGGATAGTATGTGTGCATATGATAGAATAAAATAAAGAACAAAGTAGAAAACATATCTCAATCTAAGATGTTTCACTTTTATTAAAGCTTCTACGGAGATCGAGATAAAAATTTTTCAATTTTACCTCAATCTCAGAAGGAACATGCCACTGAAAGTATTGTCTATTGCTAGTCATTATTTTTTCCATCTTTCTGGCAACATTTGAATTTCACATCAGAAAAACAACACATCTTTTGAGGCTAACCATGAGTTATACCATTTTTTTTCCTCTCCATAAGAATAAAAGTGCTCCTCAGCCAGTCACTGTCTGGTGAATATGTTGGGTGGGGTAGGATTTAAGCGTTTTCAAGTTGGTTTTCACCCATTTTGCAACATGTTCAAAATATTCTGTAAAAAACGGTTTAATTTCTATTTTTGTCTTCAGAAATTGAATTAAATCAACTTTACAGTGTTAGCTGCTTGTGGTAAGTCAACCGGGATTCAGTCCATTTTTCAGTCTGTTTTTGTGAAATTTCTTGGAAATTATTTTATTTATTTATTTTTTTTTTTTTTCGTCTTTTGGCCGTCTTTGTTTTTTTTTTGTCACTTAATTTGTGTAAATAATTTTGCTATTCAAGGGTATTTCTGACTAATGATAAATAGCATCACGGTTCAATTATTTCCATTAGTTTTGTCTTGTAGAAGATTTAAATTTCTGTCTTCGAGAGATTGAATTCTTAACGGTTTGGTAAGCGAACGCAAGCAACATAACTCGACTATATTCTGTAAAAACGGTTAATTTCTATTTTTGTCTTCAGAAATTGAATTAAATCAACTTTACAGTGTTAGCTGCTTGTGGTAAGTCAACCGGGATTCAGCCCATTTTTTCAGTCTGTTTTTGTGAAATTTCTGGGAATATTACTTTATTTATTTATTTATTTTTTTTTTCGTCTTTTGGCCGTCTTTGTTTTTTTTTTTGTCACTTAATTTGTGTAAATAATTTTGCTATTCAAGGGTATTTTCGACTAATGATAAATAGCATCACGGTTCAATTATTTCCAATAGTTTTGTCTTGTAGAAGATTTAAATTTCTGTCTTCGAGAGATTGAATTCTTAACGGTTTGGTAAGCGAACGCAAGCAACATAACTCGACTATATTCTGTAAAAAACGGTTTAATTTCTATTTTTGTCTTCAGAAATTGAATTAAATCAACTTTACAGTGTTAGCTGCTTGTGGTAAGTCAACCGGGATTCAGTCCATTTTTCAGTCTGTTTTTGTGAAATTTCTTGGAAATTATTTTATTTATTTATTTTTTTTTTTTTTCGTCTTTTGGCCGTCTTTGTTTTTTTTTTTGTCACTTAATTTGTGTAAATAATTTTGCTATTCAAGGGGTATTTTCGACTAATGATAAATAGCATCACGGTTCAATTATTTCCATTAGTTTTGTCTTGTAGAAGATTTAAATTTCTGTCTTCGAGAGATTGAATTCTTAACGGTTTAAAGCGAACGCAAGGTATAATCCGACTATATTCTGTAAAAAACGGTTTAATTTCTATTTTTGTCTTCAGAAATTGAATTAAATCAACTTTACAGTGTTAGCTGCTTGTGGTAAGTCAACCGGGATTCAGTCCATTTTTCAGTCTGTTTTTGTGAAATTTGAAATTATTTTATTTATTTATTTTTTTTTTTTTCGTCTTTTGGCCGTCTTTGTTTTTTTTTTTTGTCAATTTCTAATTTTGTGTAAATAATTTTGCTATTCACAGTATTTTCGACTAATGATAAATAGCATCACGGTTCAATTATTTCCATTAGTTTTGTCTTGTAGAAGATTTAAATTTCTGTCTTCGAGAGATTGAATTTTTTTAACGGTTTGGTAAGCGAACGCAAGCAACATAATCAATTGTATTCTGTAAAAAACGGTTTAATTTCTATTTTGTCTTCAGAAATTGAATTAAATCAAATTCCTTACAGTGTTAGCTGCTTGTGGTAAGTCAACCGGGATTCAGTCCATTTTTCAGTCTGTTTTTGTGAAATTTCTTGGAAATTATTTTATTTATTTATTTTTTTTTTCGTCTTTTGGCCGTCTTTGTTTTTTTTTTTTGTCACTTAATTTGTGTAAATAATTTTGCTATTCAAGGGTATTTTCGACTAATGATAAATAGCATCACGGTTCAATTATTTCCATTAGTTTTGTCTTGTAGAAGATTTAAATTCCTGTCTTCGGAGATTGGTTCTTAACGGTTTGGTAAGCGAACGCAAGCAACATAACTCGACTATATTCTGTAAAAAACGGTTTAATTTCTATTTTTGTCTTCAGAAATTGAATTAAATCAACTTTACAGTGTTAGCTGCTTGTGGTAAGTAAGTCAACCGGGATTCAGTCCATTTTTCAGTCTGTTTTTGTGAAATTTCTTGGAAATTATTTTATTTATTTATTTTTTTTTTTTCGTCTTTTGGCCGTCTTTGTTTTTTTTTTTTTGTCACTTAATTTGTGTAAATAATTTTGCTATTCAAGGGTATTTTCGACTAATGATAAATAGCATCACGGTTCAATTATTTCCATTAGTTTTGTCTTGTAGAAGATTTAAATTTCTGTCTTCGAGAGATTGAATTCTTAACGGTTTGGTAAGCGAACGCAAGCAACATAACTCGACTATATTCTGTAAAAAACGGTTTAATTTCTATTTTTGTCTTCAGAAATTGGAATTAAATCAACTTTACAGTGTTAGCTGCTTGTGGTAAGTCAACCGGGATTCAGTCCATTTTTCAGTCTGTTTTTGTGAAATTTCTTGGAAATTATTTTATTTATTTATTTTTTTTTTTTCGTCTTTTGGCCGTCTTTGTTTTTTTTTTTTGTCACTTAATTTGTGTAAATAATTTTGCTATTCAAGGGTATTTTCGACTAATGATAAATAGCATCACGGTTCAATTATTTCCATTAGTTTTGTCTTGTAGAAGATTTAAATTTCTGTCTTCGAGAGATTGAATTCTTAACGGTTTGGTAAGCGAACGCAAGCAACATAACTCGACTATATTCTGTAAAAAACGGTTTAATTTCTATTTTTGTCTTCAGAAATTGAATTAAATCAACTTTACAGTGTTAGCTGCTTGTGGTAAGTCAACCGGGATTCAGTCCATTTTTCAGTCTGTTTTTGTGAAATTTCTTGGAAATTATTTTATTTATTTATTTTTTTTTTTTCGTCTTTTGGCCGTCTTTGTTTTTTTTTTTTGTCACTTAATTTGTGTAAATAATTTTGCTATTCAAGGGTATTTTCGACTTTTACTAAGTTAAAACTTTGTAAGCCTCAGTCACTTTTTCCTTGTTTTTTTTTTTTTTTTAATTGGAGTAGATAGTTTCTACTATCGCCCGGTCTCACACTCCACCCCCTTCTTTTGAATGAGTTTAGAGGTGATCACCTTGTTTCTTGTTTAGGAAGGGGTTCCCGGTTCATCCCCTTTCTCTGGTCTTGGTGTTAGTTCAGCTGGAAGCTCTTTGCAGTTACGGAGTATGGTGGCAAAGTCTTTACATTCTGAGGGTACCGGGTTGGCAGTTTCCTGGTTGCTGCTTCCGACTGGTAGTTAGGAGCCCGAACTCTTGCGTAGCGTCTTGAGAGGCTGCTCTGATCAACAGTTGAATAATACCGGGGTTCTTGTAGTGCCATATCGCGCATGGACGGGCGTCCCTGCATGAACGTTCGGTGGGCAACCCCGAGGCCACATTATGTTGTAGGCCGCGCCAGTCTCCATCCTTCACAAGTTGCAAATGATTGACCGACTGATTCTATTCTAAGACCACTCCTTTAACTGAATTACTATGGAAAAAAGCAAACATAATAACAAAACTAAACCAGCTCATTTGAAAACGCCCAAACCTGTCTGCATCTCTTTCACTAACATACGCGGCATCCGCACCAACTTCCCCAGCGTAGATTCTTTCCTCCATAATAACTCACCTGATATATTAGCCCTATGTGAAACTAATCTTAACCCTTCTATCCCCTCATCTGAGTTCTGCGTTCCTGGCTACCTTCCCCTCTTCAGGAAGGACTCCAATGTTCATATGCATGGGCTTGGTGTCTATGTCAGCGAACACCTTCCCTTAGCTAGGGTGTCATCTTTTGAATCCCCAGATCATTCTTTCATGTGCTTCCGCCTCTCACTTCTCAGCTCGATTAGCTATCTCTTCTTTCTGTACCGCTCTCCTTCCTCCCCTGACTGTTCGTTACTTGACATCATTTCTGACAATATTGACAAAGCCATTTCTACCCATCCCTCTGCCCATGTATTCGTGTTTGGTGACTTTAACGCCCACCACACCAAGTGGCTGAAGAACGCTGTCACTGACCCTGCTGGTGTCCACACCATGAACTTTTCAATCACCCAATCCCTTACGCAAGTAGTGGACTTCCCCACGCGTTTCTCCGACAACCCTAACGGAAGGAACTCACTTCTAGACCTCTGCTTCACTTCCATCCCAGACTCTTGCACTACCAGACAACTCTGCCCACTTGGAAACTCTGACCACACTGTAGTGTCCGTCAATATTTCACTCCACTCCCGCCCGACCCATGAAACACAGACAAGTAGAATATCATACTGCTATCAAAGAGCAGACTGGGATTCGTTCCGAGACTTCCTCTGTGACATCCCTTGGAACAACGTCTTTAGTCTTCCCATCGAAGAATGTGCATCCGAGGTCTCCTCCTGGGTTAAGGCTGGCATTGATGCCTTCATCCCTGCTAGGAAATTCCAGCTTAAATCTCATTCGTCTCCATGGTTCTCACCCGCTTGTTCGGCTGCCATTGCCCACCGGAATCATTTCTTCCGACTTTATCGTAACTATGCGTCGGAACAAAACAGGCGCCTTTTCACTTCAGCTCGTAATAAGTGTAAAAGGGTACTTAACGAAGCTAAGATGTTGTTTGCTGCCAGAATGAAGCAACGCATAGCATGCTCTAAATTCGGCTCTAAAGACTACTGGCGACTTTGTAAAAGAGTACTTAACAAGAGCAAGTCCACAATACCCCCGCTAATCAACAAATTTGAGGTCCTCACCTCCCCAGCAGATAAGGCTGAATGTTTTGCCCGCAGATTCTCGAACAATTCGAGTCTGGACTCGTCTGGAGTTTTTACACCCGACTTCTCACCTAGAACCGAGGCACAACTGAATGATGTCCACATTACACCTTCGCTTGTCTCTAAGATAATCTTAAAACTTGACCCTCACAAAGCGAGCGGTGGTGACGGAATCCCAACCATAGTCTTAAAGAAATGTGCCCCTGAACTCTCCTCTATCCTTTCTAAGCTCTACAACCTCTGCCTATCTGCTTCCTGCTTTCCTGCCTGTTGGAAATCTTCCTCTATAGTTCCTATATTTAAAAACACTGGAGAACCCTCTGACCCTGCAAATTACCGCCCTATCAGCCTTCTTCCGATCTTTGGCAAAGTGTTCGAAGCCATTATCAACGCCGAGGTGGTTCAGCATCTCACAGCACACAGGCTCCTCTCGGACAAGCAATATGGTTTCCGCTTCACCAGGTCTACTGCTGATATGCTAACGACCATCACCGAGTACATATACCAGGCACTCGACAGGAATGGCGAAGCTCGAACCGTTGCATTGGATATATCTAAGGCGTTCGACAGAGTTTGGCATGCTGGCCTTCTATGTAAACTGCGGAGCTATGGTATAACTGGACATTTGTTTGAACTAATCCAGTCATTCCTCTCTAACCGCACAATGAAAGTGGTATTAAACGGACATGCCTCTCAGAACTACCATACAAACGCAGGTGTCCCCCAAGGCTCCATCTTAGGTCCTACACTCTTCCTGATATATATTAATGATCTGCCTGATTCCATAAGAACCCAAATAGGTTTGTACGCCGATGACACCACAGTTTACTCTCGCCTCCAACAAAAATCTGGTGTAGGCGTCAAAGCTAAACTCGCAGCCGAGATTGAAAAAGACCTCCAATCCATATTGGACTGGGGTAAGAAGTGGCTAGTAAATTTTAATGCTTCTAAAACGAAGCTACTGTCAATTAACCATCATCGACAATCTCACCTACCTCCCATTAGCATGGACCAGGCTTGCCTCCCAGAGAGTAAAACACTACGCCTCCTTGGTCTCACACTTTCAGCGGACCTCAAATGGAATGACTATATCGAATCCATTGCTAAATCCGCTGCTATGAAAGTCGGTTCTCTGTGTAGGGCCCGGAAGTTTTTTCCGTCTAAATCTATCCTGCACATTTACAAATCTACCATCCGCCCGTGCATTGAATACTGCTGCCATATCTGGTCGGGTGCCCCTGCTGTTCTCCTCGGGCTTCTCGATAAGGTTCAGAGGAGGGTCTGTAATGTGATAGATACCGACTTGGCAGACCGCCTGCAGTCTCTCCCACCGGCGAGACGTGGCTTCGCTGTGTCTCTTCTATAAATACTTTCACGGCTTCTGCTCCGATGAACTTAGATCACTGGTGCCCCCTAAATACGAATTTGCACGAGATACTAGATTAGCAACTAGATCCCACCCTTTTACAGTGAAATCGATAAAATGCAGCCGTAACTTCTACTCCAACAGTTTCTTTCCTCGCACTTCCCGACTGTGGAATTCTCTTCCAAACGATTGCTTCCCCGACGGCTACAATCTTCAGGAGTTTAAATGTAAGGTCAATAGACACCTCCTAACACACTAACCTGCTCCCATTCTATCAAACACTCTTCCCATCTGCCCGACACTCATCCTCGCTATCCTTACTCATCTATTACCTTTCTCCTGACATTCCCTATGTCTATCCACTCCTTCTCTTTACCTTCCCCTATGTAGCCCCATGCGCAATAGTGGCAGTGGAATGCCTTGCTTGGGGTGAGATGATTAAAAAAAAAAAAAAAAAAAAAAAAATGTGGCCTAGCGATGTCATGTTGCAAAATCCCTTTGTTGTGTCTCTGCTCATATAGCAGTCATTTTTTCTTCAATGTTCAGCTCAAACACATTAATTGTAGTCAGTAGCAATCTCTGCAGATGGCTTTGGTCAGTTTGAGCAGCTCATAATAAATTACATCTAGCTGATCCCATCAAATGAAGAGCAGAAAATTTGAACCATGGATATGGAGTACTGCTGCCATATATGGTCTGGTGCCCTGCTGGTCATCTCCATGTTCTTGACAGGCTCCAAAGAAGAATCAGTAATGTGATAGGTACCAACTTGGTGGCTCAACTACAGCCACTTTCCCACCAACGAGATGTGGCTTCCCTGTGTCTGTTCTATAAATACTTCCATGGCTTCTGCTCCAATGAACTTAAGTCACTGGTGCCTCTGCAACAGGTGTTTACTCATGCAACCAGACTGGTCACTGGGTCTCACCCATTCACAGAACAACCAAATGCAGACAATAATTCTACTTCATCAGCTTCTTTTCTCGCACTTCCCACCTGTGAAACTCACTTCTTTATTCTTACTTTCCTGATGACTACAACCTTCAGGAATTTAAATGCAAGGTCTATTAACTACTTGACCCTAATTCTTTCCACACCACCCTGTATGTCCTTTCCCTTCTCTCCACCTTTGCAACTGTCATCACACCTGTATTCCTATCCATCTCTTGATCCTTTCTAACTGGTTCATCTTTCTCTTCAATCTTCTAATCTTTTTCTCTTATGTAGCCCCCTGCACATCAGTGGCATTACCGCCTTGCTCAGGATGATATGATTGAAAAAAAAAAAAAAAATTAGCTTTGTCACCACTGTTGATGCATGGCTGGACTTACCCCATCATCTTCTATACTTAGGGTTATTGTAAGGCATCTACTTTTCATTGCCAGGCATGAGACAATGCAAACAACCTTTCCTTTTCTGCTGTTGAAACAGCTGTTCAAACATGACAAAACGCTGTTCACCGTCTCTCAGTTTCAACTCGTACAGCACTCAATGTCCTTGCTTTTGAATCATTTCTAATACTTTCAAACATTTTGAAGTTGTTGTGTAATCAATTCCTAATGAATCTGCAAGTTCAGCTTGTGCCTGACATGAGTTTTCATGAAGTTCAAAATTTTTTGGTGCATCAGAGCTTCTTTATCTTCAATATCGAAATCATAATCTTTAAAGTGTTTAAACCAATCTCTGCATGTTGTTTCTGACAGAGTATGGTTGCCGTAACTCCCAGCAAGAATTCTGTGTGGTTCCGCTGCAAAATCTTTTTTAATTAAGTAGTGCAGTAAAATTCCCCACAAATACACTTTCTTTGGTATGAAATCTGACATGTTATAAAAAACAAAGTTGCTTACATATTGGTGAAATAACACACTGAATTTCAAGCTTGCTTATAGTACTTCCTTATAGATGCATTGCCATCTGAAACTAAAGACATTTTTTTTTTTTTTTTTTTTTTTTAATCATCTCACCCCAAGCAAGGCATTCCACTGCCACTATTGCGCATGGGGCTACATAGGGGAAGGTAAAGAGAAGGAGTGGATAGACATAGGGAATGTCAGGAGAAAGGTAATAGATGAGTAAGGATAGCGAGGATGAGTGTCGGGCAGATGGGAAGAGTGTTTGATAGAATGGGAGCAGGTTAGTGTGTTAGGAGGTGTCTATTGACCTTACATTTAAACTCCTGAAGATTGTAGCCGTCGGGGAAGCAATCGTTTGGAAGAGAATTCCACAGTCGGGAAGTGCGAGGAAAGAAACTGTTGGAGTAGAAGTTACGGCTGCATTTTATCGATTTCACTGTAAAAGGGTGGGATCTAGTTGCTAATCTAGTATCTCGTGCAAATTCGTATTTAGGGGGCACCAGTGATCTAAGTTCATCGGAGCAGAAGCCGTGAAAGTATTTATAGAAGAGACACAGCGAAGCCACGTCTCGCCGGTGGGAGAGAGACTGCAGGCGGTCTGCCAAGTCGGTATCTATCACATTACAGACCCTCCTCTGAACCTTATCGAGAAGCCCGAGGAGAACAGCAGGGGCACCCGACCAGATATGGCAGCAGTATTCAATGCACGGGCGGATGGTAGATTTGTAAATGTGCAGGATAGATTTAGACGGAAAAAACTTCCGGGCCCTACACAGAGAACCGACTTTCATAGCAGCGGATTTAGCAATGGATTCGATATAGTCATTCCATTTGAGGTCCGCTGAAAGTGTGAGACCAAGGAGGCGTAGTGTTTTACTCTCTGGGAGGCAAGCCTGGTCCATGCTAATGGGAGGTAGGTGAGATTGTCGATGATGGTTAATTGACAGTAGCTTCGTTTTAGAAGCATTAAAATTTACTAGCCACTTCTTACCCCAGTCCAATATGGATTGGAGGTCTTTTTCAATCTCGGCTGCGAGTTTAGCTTTGACGCCTACACCAGATTTTTGTTGGAGGCGAGAGTAAACTGTGGTGTCATCGGCGTACAAACCTATTTGGGTTCTTATGGAATCAGGCAGATCATTAATATATATCAGGAAGAGTGTAGGACCTAAGATGGAGCCTTGGGGGACACCTGCGTTTGTATGGTAGTTCTGAGAGGCATGTCCGTTTAATACCACTTTCATTGTGCGGTTAGAGAGGAATGACTGGATTAGTTCAAACAAATGTCCAGTTATACCATAGCTCCGCAGTTTACATAGAAGGCCAGCATGCCAAACTCTGTCGAACGCCTTAGATATATCCAATGCAACGGTTCGAGCTTCGCCATTCCTGTCGAGTGCCTGGTATATGTACTCGGTGATGGTCGTTAGCATATCAGCAGTAGACCTGGTGAAGCGGAAACCATATTGCTTGTCCGAGAGGAGCCTGTGTGCTGTGAGATGCTGAACCACCTCGGCGTTGATAATGGCTTCGAACACTTTGCCAAAGATCGGAAGAAGGCTGATAGGGCGGTAATTTGCAGGGTCAGAGGGTTCTCCAGTGTTTTTAAATATAGGAACTATAGAGGAAGATTTCCAACAGGCAGGAAAGCAGGAAGCAGATAGGCAGAGGTTGTAGAGCTTAGAAAGGATAGAGGAGAGTTCAGGGGCACATTTCTTTAAGACTATGGTTGGGATTCCGTCACCACCGCTCGCTTTGTGAGGGTCAAGTTTTAAGATTATCTTAGAGACAAGCGAAGGTGTAATGTGGACATCATTCAGTTGTGCCTCGGTTCTAGGTGAGAAGTCGGGTGTAAAAACTCCAGACGAGTCCAGACTCGAATTGTTCGAGAATCTGCGGGCAAAACATTCAGCCTTATCTGCTGGGGAGGTGAGGACCTCAAATTTGTTGATTAGCGGGGGTATTGTGGACTTGCTCTTGTTAAGTACTCTTTTACAAAGTCGCCAGTAGTCTTTAGAGCCGAATTTAGAGCATGCTATGCGTTGCTTCATTCTGGCAGCAAACAACATCTTAGCTTCGTTAAGTACCTTTTTACACTTATTACGAGCTGAAGTGAAAAGGCGCCTGTTTTGTTCCGACGCATAGTTACGATAAAGTCGGAAGAAATGATTCCGGTGGGCAATGGCAGCCGAACAAGCGGGTGAGAACCATGGAGACGAATGAGATTTAAGCTGGAATTTCCTAGCAGGGATGAAGGCATCAATGCCAGCCTTAACCCAGGAGGAGACCTCGGATGCACATTCTTCGATGGGAAGACTAAAGACGTTGTTCCAAGGGATGTCACAGAGGAAGTCTCGGAACGAATCCCAGTCTGCTCTTTGATAGCAGTATGATATTCTACTTGTCTGTGTTTCATGGGTCGGGCGGGAGTGGAGTGAAATATTGACGGACACTACAGTGTGGTCAGAGTTTCCAAGTGGGCAGAGTTGTCTGGTAGTGCAAGAGTCTGGGATGGAAGTGAAGCAGAGGTCTAGAAGTGAGTTCCTTCCGTTAGGGTTGTCGGAGAAACGCGTGGGGAAGTCCACTACTTGCGTAAGGGATTGGGTGATTGAAAAGTTCATGGTGTGGACACCAGCAGGGTCAGTGACAGCGTTCTTCAGCCACTTGGTGTGGTGGGCGTTAAAGTCACCAAACACGAATACATGGGCAGAGGGATGGGTAGAAATGGCTTTGTCAATATTGTCAGAAATGATGTCAAGTAACGAACAGTCAGGGGAGGAAGGAGAGCGGTACAGAAAGAAGAGATAGCTAATCGAGCTGAGAAGTGAGAGGCGGAAGCACATGAAAGAATGATCTGGGGATTCAAAAGATGACACCCTAGCTAAGGGAAGGTGTTCGCTGACATAGACACCAAGCCCATGCATATGAACATTGGAGTCCTTCCTGAAGAGGGGAAGGTAGCCAGGAACGCAGAACTCAGATGAGGGGATAGAAGGGTTAAGATTAGTTTCACATAGGGCTAATATATCAGGTGAGTTATTATGGAGGAAAGAATCTACGCTGGGGAAGTTGGTGCGGATGCCGCGTATGTTAGTGAAAGAGATGCAGACATGCAGTTCTGGGAACAACATCTGTTGGAAAACAGCAAGAACTTATTCAAGGTCCTAATACATATTTATTTATTTTGTTTTTTAATCATTTCACCAGGTAATGCAATAAAACCACAAACAGTTATTGTGTGTGAGAGAGAATATGAAAAACACACTATTAAGGAGAGAGAACAACAAAAGAATAGGAAGTAAAAAGGCACAAAATAATGATTGACAATGTATTTAAATTTTTGAAAATCAAATTTGAAAGGGAAGTAAAAAGCCAGATGAGATTTCCACAAGGGAGAAGTTCAAGAGAAGAAACTATTAGCATAGAACTTACAGTTACTTAAAATGAGAACTTTCTGCCAATCTAGTATTGTATTTAGATTCATAAAATCTATATGCCATAGTGGAGAGTTTGTCAAAACAACACTCATGAAAGTATTTAAAGTAATGGCACAGTGAAGCTTCATTACAGTGGTGGGAAAGGGACTTCTAGAAAGAAGCCAATACACCAAGTCAGGATCAATAACATTGCAGATTCTTTGTTTTTTATCAAGTATCTCTAAATACATAGCAGAACCACCAAACCAGATGTAACAGCAATATTGAAAGCATGGAGATTTATTTATATATATAATATGGATTTTATATCTGAATTACTTAAAGTCTGGAGTAAAAATGTAACCTAATAAGCAAACATACACACACTTTTTTTATTTTCTAAATTTATCCAGTACAAGTGTAACGAGAACACTTGGGAGAAAGATTTATTCTCCAATGTATATTTCTTCTATTATGGGCATTATTATATCTATGATATAACAACAGTGATCCTTTCACAAATGGAACAGAATGGCTGAAAGCAAAAAAATGGCAAACATGCTTTGCTCTCAGAGAAACTTTTATATACTTTTATATACTATACATGTATACAAGTGTCCCACATGGAGAAATATATATTGCACAGCAAAGCAAAGTATAAAGAGTAATGAGTAATGAAAGGAATAGTTTTACATATAATTTGGAGATATTCCTGGCTTGGAGAAGCCATTTTTTGAACTCCAGATTTAAATAGGCTGGATTCATTGCACCATGAGCTACTGTGGAGGCAGACATAGCCTCAACCTGGGCCCTTTGGGCCAGACTAAAAGAAAGCAACTTGTTTGGTTGCTGTCCATAAACTAAAAAAATGACAATCGCTTTGGTCACTACATAGAGTGATGTCATGAAACGGCCATCATGTGACCCACATGACTTACTTCCACCAAAGAGGAATAAGTGTTTCTGTATCCCAACACAAGGCTTGAGAAACACTCCAGGTAAGGGATTACAGTCAACAAAATTGTAATGGTGAAGGATGTATATGGTAGCTAGTTTATAACAATAAGGAGGAAAGATAATGATTGATCCCTTGTCAGATTTCTTATGTTAGAATATCTAGAATTTAAAGATTTAAAGTCTTTTGGATTTTATAACAGTTTAATTAAGGATAAGTTATTGCTATCTGATGTCATCTGGATATCTTGTACTAAAATTGCATTGTTTTTTATTTTTCAAAAGCCTTGACGAAATCCAATTTAGTTTTAATACACTCGGTGTCATGTGAAGCATAGGCATGTTATGGAAGGTTATGAATTGTCCCTGATGCACTTTCTATAGTTTTATTAAACACAATATAAATACCTGTGACAATGTAGCTGTTCTAAGTATCACCATTTCCTCTTATTTTTAGAGGTAGAATTTGCTGGCTGCTGTAATGACCATGATGCACAAATGAATCCTATAGCTTTATAGAAATACTTAGAATACACATTCATACCAGTATTTATAAATTCAGTTTTTATTTATCAAATATTTCTTGAATCATTTCATCCCAAGAAAGGCAATAAAGCCACTAAGTCATAAATGGTTAGTGAGTGAGAGAGAATGTGATAAAAAGAAAAACACTATTAAAGATTGAGACCAATAAGAGATCAAGAATTAAGACATGATAAGGATTGATGTTGATCTTCAAAAATTTAAATGCAAAGTTGATCGGAAGCATGAAGCCAAAAGAGTTTCGCAAACAAAAAGTTCAATAGAAGGAACTATTATTATAGAACTTATGGTCACATCTAACTGTTATATATCACTGTACGACGACAAACAACGAGAACACGCATATATAAAAATATAAGATTATATTTCTATTCCTGACGACGAGCCTGTGTGGAACAGAGAATGGAAGAGTGAGAGCGCGCATAGAATGAGTCGACGGGAGTGTAAGTCTTGCCTGTGGTGTCTCTCTGCTTCCACTGGCCGTTCTCTGCTGACGAATCTGTGTGTCGATTTCTTTTTATAGTCTTCTAGAACCGGGACTTTTCCTTCCGGTTTTGTCTCGCCTACGCAACGCCCACGTAATTCCAAGAGACACCTGTTTTGTTTACTTCCGTAGTCATTTCCGCCGCTGTCGGAAATAAGGTCAAACGAGCCCGACTCATAACCCTGCGACATCCGCTCCAGACGCCGACAGGATGTATTTCTCAAACACCTGTCTTGTCGTTCGCTGACCCCTTCATCGATGGGAAATATCATCGATTGCATCAACCTTCTTCGGGTGGGGGCTAGATTGCTATATTACATAACCATTTCAACTGTAAAATAATGAAATCTTGCTGCTCATCTAGTACTGTGCTTAAATTCATAGTCATCTTCTTCTATGTGCCTTGTCCTTTCAGGATGTAGGCGATTATGGCCTTCCACATCTCCCTATCCCTGGTGGCTCTTAGCATGCTTCCTCCTGTTACACCACACAACCCTCATTCTGCCATCGACCTGCTCAGGCCTGTCAAGTATGTTACATGCTGCTTTTCCCTGTCTCTTTTTCCCTCTATCTGGCCAGTTAGTATCAGGTTCTCTAAGCCCTCCTTCCTCATTGCATGTCCCAGAAACTTTAGCTGCCTCTTCCTGATGCTCAGTATTAATTTCCTTTTCATTTCCATCCTTTCCAAAGCCTCATCATTGCTCACATGCTCGATCCATGATATTCGCAACATCCTTCTGTAGAACCACATTTCAGTTGCTTCAAGTTTATCCTTCATCTTCGATGATATTATCCAGCATTCACTGCCATACTGAAGAACTGACATCATATAGCAATCCAGTACTCTTTTCTTTGTTTATAGCGAAATTTTCCTGTCTCTAAATACTCTACTCGGCTTCTGGAATGCATCCTTTGCCTTCAGATCTCTGTATCACATTTTCTGTCTTCTGTTAGAACACTTCCCAGCTATTTAAATTTTTGTACCTACTTGATTTTAGTATCCCTTGTTCCCTGTTTAGGATGTAGTTCCGGTTTTCTCTTTTCCAATCTTTTCACTCCTTTTTCTGTTCTTTTCAATCGGAGTAGATAGACTAAACTATTGCCCGGTTCACACTCCACCCACATCTATTGATCAGGTGAAGAGGCTCATCCCTTGTTCCCTGTTTAGGATGTGGTTTCCGGTTTTCTCTTTTCCAATCTTTCCACTCTTATGTAGCCCCCTGCACATCAGTGGTGTTACCGCCTTGCTCGGGGTAATATGATTAAAAAAAAAAATCCCTCACCTGTATTTGGCATTAGGTACCATATAAAAAAATAATATTTATATTGATATAATACAAAAATGTGGCACAAGGTCAAAAGGGGAGATAGGAGAAGGCTAATCTTCAATCTGTCTTGTCTTAAACTTAGCTAGCAATAATTAGTGACCCAAACATACCACAGTATTTTTAACACTAAAAAACACATTTTTTCTTTTCATTCTTACTAGAGCCACTATAATACCTTAAAGTCTGTATGTACCCCATTTGTGCAAGTTAATTGAAACAATTGCTTTAGTTTCTTTTCTTTCACTATATAGTCAGTTTTAGACCCACTGGAGTGACAGTGTAATTGATTATTTTTCCTCAGATTAAGTCATTTGCAGTGGTGTGCAGTAATATGAATCTATTTTTGGGGTATATGATGAAATTTATTTGGCCTTGAAAAATATTGTGCCATCTGTGATTGCATCAAATTTTTATCATGCTGTCTCAACTGTTGATTAGTTGTCATTTGGCCATTACCTGTGATGGATGTTACTCCAAGGAAGTGTACGAAAATTGTAACACTGCACTGATACACTGGCAAGCCTTACAGAGAGATTACAGATATTTGTTAGTGACAGTCTTTCAACATTTCATTGTGTCATCAAGGCAGAGAAACAAACTGGATCCATCAGTCCAAAAATGTAAAAGAAAATGTGGTTAGAAGAGATAAACAATGTAAAAAGATGACGTAAACGTGATCAGGGAAAGTGTGAAAGATCTTAGGAAGAATTTAATTATTTTGCTTCAATTAATTTGCACAAGGGCGTAATCCTAACTAGTTCCCTATGTACAATTTGTCATGGGGGGGAGGAGGATTAAAAATAACTTAAAAATAAGACCTAACAGAGGAAAGTTCGTCAGAACAATTACCATAAAAGTGTTTAGAAAAGGCACATGAAATAAAACATAGTCTCATCTTTAATCATTTCTAATAGCAGCTCTGATGAAAACATAGCTGGCATTATTTGAAGCTTCAGATATTCAAAGTAGAAGTTAAACTGGTGAGAAAGCTTTCTGAATATTTGAAGCTTGTTATAATTCTTTCTAAACTTTGCTAACCACTAATATTGAAAGCTGTGGAAGAGGCTACTGCTTTTGTTTGGACAAATACAAGAGGATATTTTCAACACACTCCTTTATGATGACTTCAAGATTCACTGCAGGGCTGAGGTCAGGAGATTTTCCTGGCTACTTGCCAAATTCATCTTTTAGGGAAAACTGTGCTTGGCTCCAAATGAAGAATATGCAATACATTTCTTCCCTATTGAGTCAGTTATCAAATATCATATGAAGAGACAAATATTTATGCTTGTATATAGTTTGCATTGTGCACACAACTTATATTAAAAACTGCAGGAAAAACGTGAGGAGAATGCATGCATGCTTAATGGTCAATAACATATTGACAAAGAGGAGATTGTATACTCCCTTCAGATCAAAACACTAAGCATCAAAAATGCACACACACAAAATTCAGTTTTATGATGAGGTACCTTTTATCTCTCTCTCTCTTATTTGCACTAGTTTCTCTCCAGGTATTTTCATCAATATATAAACACTGGAATGTACAGCTGGTGCAAGGATTAGCACATTGGAAGGAGAAATCAGTGAGCTGTGTTCAAACTCCAGCTAATTGCATTCATTTTTGCATAAATATCTTTGTGCAAGTTGTGAATCCATCTCTTGTCAGTCCATTAGCTATAAAAAGAAATAGGGCAGACTGTGCTATGTAACTGTGGTTGACAAGCTGTCTAGAGGGACAATTCTTAATTCATAGCCATATGTAGAGCTAGTAAAGATTGCAATTAAGATATGTTCACCATGGCTCTAGTATAAACTACATATTGACAGTGAGTGCTGAAGAAAAAAAACTGGGCACGTGCAAATGGACAGGCTCAGAAAATGAATGCAACAATGTCACTTCTTACACCTGGCCACCTAATTCCCCAGACTACAACCCCCTTGATTATCACGTGTGGAGCGCAGTTCAATAACAAAACTTCTTGTAAGACCAAAGATAAACTAAATGCAAGTATTTTGGCAGCATTCACCTACTCAAACAAGGTGACTGTCCAGAAGAGTTGAAGGAGATTCTGAAGTCTGGAGATCATTGTTAAAGCCAATAGCAATTTGATTTAATAAATTTACTCTTTAGTACTTCAAGATATTTTTGTGTAATTTTGATAAACATATCTGTTAAAATGTGATATCAATGTTATTTTAATATTTGCATAATTTAGATGACTAGTTCTTGACTTAAAAAACAGGAAATAAGACTGAAACTAGTAATAATATATTGTCAGAAATCTGACTTCAAACACCATCTATATTGAACAGTTCTGTTGTTTTCAAACTCTTTAGGTCAATTCACTTTTTGGATTATACAGCCAATGCCTTTATCCACTGGGCCATGCATCCTTGGAAAAATTCCAGTGTATATCACCTGAAGAAGGTTTGAGCATATGACTGAAATGTTGAGAATATGGCAATAAAGATGAGAGCAACAGTCTGAATTATGTAAATAGTTACAATACCTCTTCTCAGAAATATAGACAGGAATCCAACAGGAAAACATGTTGCAAAACCAAACAACTAACCAATCAACTGTTAGTATTACTCAGGTGACATTCTTAAAAGTGAGTTCTTTAATTTTCTACTTTAATAAAGGATGTTTCAAAAAAAATAAACAAGAAAGGGTTCACCAAGAGACTGTCATAATCGTTTTTCTGAAATGAAAGTACCTGAATCTTAAAAACAAAAAGTAATGATATCAAGTACCTAAAACTCACCATCCCATGGTGAAACTCACTGTATCTATCTAAACTTATTTATAAATGGAACTTTGTCTGTGTGTGTGTGTGTATCTGTTACCTATAGACTCTGAAACGGATGAAAAATTTACGCAGTTGTACTATAAGCAACTGTGAAGTGTTCTTAGCTAGGTTTTGTGTCACGGTACTCCCAATAAATATTGAAAATCAATAATAAAAAAAATTGGGTCATAGAAGGAGTGGTCCGATTTTAATAAAATTTGATACACTCATAGACAAAGCTATAAGAAACTGTATTCAGAAGTTTCAAAATTGCAGTTCTTACAATAGTGCAGAAAATCGATAATTAATATATATATATAAAAAAGGCAAGATGTTTGTGTGTGTGTGTATGTTTATCTGCCTGTATGTCTGTATTTTTTCAGCCCTTTTATTTTAGTTTTTGCTTTGGGTTTGGCTCTAAGTAGGTATAATTGTAGTTCTTAGTCTCAGCCATGATACCATTTACTCAAAGGACTTATTTAGCCTTCAAAATTCAGTTTACAACAAAAAAAACTTATTTGATATCAATACCAGGAAATCAAAATTTGACTTACATCCATTCATTTTTCTTTCAGTCTACGGTTTCACTTTAACTGGAAACAACTATTGCTTTTTAGTCTTTCATGCCAACGTCCAGTGCGTCTGAGCTCCAGGACCATGGATTACTTTGAAAGCTTTCATTACACCTGAGCAACGCCGGGCTATACTGCTAGTTTTCTATAGAAATAAAGTAAATTGAAAATGTTTTCAATTTATGCTTTATGTCAACTTGTCTATGTAATGAGGGTATGTTGAAAAGTTCTTGCTCCAATCAAAAAGCCTTAAAAAAAAAAAAATTCTGATATTTGGTCATGTCATCAGACAACTTTTGGTCATCAAGTTTGAGAATTTCTCAGAATCTTCCTTTGTTTATGTTTTTCTTTTTATACTAAAGTTCATCCAACATAAGGCTTAAGAGCTACTCAAGGCAGTAGGTTATTGTTAAAATGATTATGATGAATGAGGTGTGTGATATGAATGAAAGAAAAAGTGTTAAAAAGTGAAGTTATGTAGAAGAGATAATGGTTAACACTTGACTTGAAGAGGTTAAAATTGTCATGCACAGGGAGCTTGTTCTATGAAGTGGAGCGGGTGGGGAAAAAAGGCATTGGAGTGGTATTTTCAGTCTTTTGAGGAAAATCTTTGCAAAATAAATTAACAAAAGAAAAAAGCATTTTAAGTGGAAAATTTAAACTGCTGATTCAAGAAAATAAGTTTACATGATATTGTTGCAGAAAGGAGCAAAAACTCTTTCATCTTTATCCCCATTTATTTACTTTTCCTTCTTTTTTTCCTTCAATTTTCCTTCTTTTATTGCGTTTTCATTTCCCCCCTTTTGTTCTCCATATTTATTTTTATTTTCATCTCTAAGCAAAAAAGAAATAATAAATTAAAAGGTAAAAAAAAGAAAATGCTTAAAGTCAATAATTCAGCCATCTTTGTGGTTGACAGCATCCATTTCATGACACAAAAAAAAAAATAAATAAAAACTCGGCTCTGTGTGTGTAAATAATTAAATAAAAGAAGAAAACAGGCTAGTCCCCAAAGTAGCAGTTGTTTAATTTGGGAATTTTATAGAAGCACTCCCTGACTCTGGAATGGAAGAAAGATCTTTCAATTGCAGTGAGAATAAAAGCAAATTAAGAGAATTTTTCTTGATTATGTCTTATCAGAATTTTTTTGTTTTTTTAGACCAAGAAAAACAAAGACAATTAAATAAAGCAACATTTGTTAATCTATTCTATTGCCATCGAAAAATGAATACATTTGACAACCTCTTTGTATTTATCTAGGTTGGTGATTGCATAAGAGGGACTGCACATTATCAAATATCCATTTCTCATGAATGTATCATGTACATTCATTTTTGTATTTGTGAATCTGAATATATATATATATATAAGGTTAATAGTGATAAAATGAAAAAAAACTTTAGTAACACATTTTGTTCTTTAAGTAAATAATGGCATTATTGGTAGAATCATATATACAGAGTCCACCAAATATGTATGTACACTCCAAGAAGTGAAACTTGTCTTTTGTAGTTTTATCAAATTGTCATAATACTGTTTCCTGTAGAATTTTGTGTCTCCCAGAAAACTGACTACATTGGTGACTCTTAGACAAAAGAATTGGAAATGCATATGCAGCAATCCCACTGGACACTTTGGCCGACATTGCTCTAGCAGTGGTTCACCATAATAATAAATATCTGGAAGCTAAAGGCCACCATTTTCAGTATCTCTTGTGATTGTAGAGTCCAAAGGTAATTTGTATTAATCTTGTTACATCTAAAGAAATTTAGTATTAAAATATCTTTATAAGTTTTTCTTTTTCTGAAGCATGTATACCTTTTGGTAGACTGTTTGTAGATAATCAGCTCTATATTTAAATATCATGGTCATTTTTGTTGGTTTGTCTGTCTATCCATGGTCAAGATATCTCAAAACCTGCTGGATGGATTAGGATAAAACTTTCAGAGATAATTGGCCTCATGCCTTGCATAAACTGCTTGGGCTTGATCTGGTACTAAATAAAGTTTCTGTGTTATTTTTCTATTTTTAAAAAAATATTTTTTGTACCTTTCACATGCCAAATGCTGAATTACTTTCCCTAGATTGGTATATGTCATTACATTTTTTGAACATACTATTTTGTTCCATGAAATTATTATTATAATATAAATACCTGTTCTCCAAACCAAATAAAAAATAAATAAAAGATAAAATACACAAATATCCCAAATACAACTTTGGGATATTAAAAGTAAAAAGGAAGTCTTCCACAATTTTTGCAGCCTAATTTTTAATTCCACTTTACATTTAAAAATTTTTTTTGTATTTTCACTCTTGAGAGCGGTCAAATTCATTGCAGTTATTCTTTCTCATTTTAATAATCATCTCTTGCTAATTCCTGAGATGATGTTGGTATTGTCTTGGCATAGGATTGTGGTCTTTGACTGCTCTTGTTTTTTAATGGTTTTATTTTTATTGTTTTCAATTACCCTATGTTGGAAGTCTGTTTTGTGAGAAAAAAAATTGCAAAGTAAAGGGGCTGACGTCACCAACAATTTATTTAAATTCCAAATAACATTTTTTTTTTTACTTTCAAAGTAATCCCCCTGAAGTCTAACCTTCTCTGCCATGCTTCTCTGTGTTGCTGGAAGGCATTTTTCTTGGATGCTTTTCAGCTCTATTAAGGCCCTCTTGATGGCTTTCAAAAACAGATCTCCTTAATTATCCCCTTGAGCTTAGGGAAGAGAAAAAAGTCATAGAGAGTAAGATCAGGTCAACTAGGTCTTGGTCAAGAAATGCCAGAGGCTCAGGGTGTTGTGAGCAGGTGCATTGTTGTGGTGAAGCAGCCACAATTTGTCCTGCCACAACTCTCATCTCTTTTCACATGCTGAGCAAAGCAAATACCCCAGGATCTATTTGTAGACTTGCTGAATGATTGTCTAGCTCTGAGGCAAGACTTCACTATGAATGATACCCATAGCTCACCCAGACCCATTACTTTTCAAACAGACTGTGCATGTTATATGATGCTGAACATCAATTTACTGTAGAGGGTTCTGAAATCAATGCACTTTCAATATATTTGCTGTAATAAACTTTTCTTTTTTTATTAAATTATGAACAACTTATGCATTAAGTATGTTTTATAAAAAAATACTTTTTTGTTTTATATTAACTGTTGTATCACTGAGGTGGCAGTATAACTGTTGTATCACTGAGGTGGCAGTATAACTGTTGTATCACTGAGGTGGCAGTATATCAAACGATAGGTGCTGAAGTATCTAAATCACAATATTCGTGATAATGGACATTAAGTACAAACAAGAAAAACAGATGAGATAGAGCAACAATAATTAGAAAGAGAGAAGAGGTTAAGCTGTTAGAGTTGCAGAAAGCAGAGTCTGATAATAATTGTCACTGACACTCCAAATTCTTGACTGCTACTAATCTTTATATTGCTCTTTCATTCCACAGACCATTTCACCTTTGAGAGTGTTAGAGGGGTGTCAGCTGCTCTACAACATTAAACTCTTAGATATCTCACCTATGTATTTCTTTGAAAATTTTTTACAGCCTGTTTTGTAAATTCCTACCTCAGGTTTAATGTTAGTATTTTGTTTTGTGTTGAATGAAAGTTATTTGTCTATATTTTTAAAATGAGATATTGTAACTATTTACATTGTTTGGACTGTTGTCTTCATCTTTATTAGCTTATTCCCAACATTTCAGCTGTTACACTCTAACCTTCTTCAGGTTATATATGGTGGAATTTTAATCCAAACCTTTTATTTAGCTCACTTTTTTTGGATTACTCAACCAATATTTTTATTCACATGACCCAAAAGATAAAATTTTTGGTTGAGTAATCCAAAAAGTGACTTGACCCAAACAGTTGTGAGTTCAATACCTGGCCACAGCATGAGGAATAAAAACTTGGAGAGCTGAGTTACTGAAGGGAATTAACTGATACCAAAATAGAAAAGGGCATGGCATGTAGAATTAGAAAAATCTACTTCCATCGATGAATGTAAATAGTGTAAATCTCTTATTATATCATTTTTTCTTATTTCTCATCTCAAGATTTGGTAAATAAAATTATTTTAAAAAACATACATGGGAAAAAATAAAAATATATCATTAAGATGAAATATGTAAGTTTCAAGGCATGAATTTATCTTTGTTGGCATAATATACAATGTAATGCGTAAAAAAAAATAAAAAATAAAAAAACAACTTTGCAACATTGTTGTTTGTTCGTTCACATTTCATTCGTTTTAGACTGTCTGGTGAAAATTTCAAGATCTGCAAAGTATTTTGAACCTTGTCTGAATGTTAGAATTAGAAATGGATTTTGATTTTCTGATTTTATGAAAAAGAAAAAAAAAAGTACAAAATAGTTTGGCACAAGGCCACAATTGTTAGTCGCTACTCACCAAATGACTCTTTATCAGTTTTACTATTTTGTATGATAAGCAAATCACTAAAAGATCATATGAAATATACTAACAGATTTGATGGCATATTCTTCTATATAGTGTGTACCTGCAGGGCTTTGGAAATCATGGCTCTCGACAGTTTTCTGTTCTTAGTATTCTTTTTTTTTATTTACTATCTCTATCCTGATCTGCCAACCATTAACAAGCTCTTATATGACCTTAGAAATGATTCTAAGTATATATATTCGCTTTTAAACATTAAGTTGAAATATATTTACTTAGACACTGAAGGCTACCAAAATTTATATCTAGTGTAATTCTATAATACTGTAATATTAAATGTAACTAGAAAAGAGCTTTTATATACAAATAAGTACAGTATTTTTTTTTCTTGTAAAATATCCATATAAAATAACTGTTTATCTTACAGGCCAGTAAATATAACATTAAATGAAAGGATTTTATATTAAATCAAAAAATGAGTCACATGACCCATTATGGTCATAGGGTCACCAAATATACTGCAGCCATAGGAGCAGTGATGTGTCTTAGACAATGTAGCCTGACTGAACCTAACCATTTTCTGCAAATTGATTGCTAACTGACGCTATAGGGCCAAGTCTCTCCTGCTATTTTCCCATAGATGGGATTAGAAGAGATGGATTAATACCATCTCTAGGAAGGTTGATATTCAAGAGTTGAGACTCTATCCTAGCCTTATACAGAATGAGATTGATAAATTGTCATCTAAATTACACAAAAATAAAAATAACACTAACATCTCATTTTAACAGATATATTTACCTAAATTGCACAAATATATCTTGAACTACTAAAGAGTAAGATAACATCCAAACAACTTCAGAATCTCTTGCATCTCTTCTGCACAGCCTTCTTGTTTAAGTTGGTGAATGATACCATGTTCCTTGCTATGAATACTTTGAAGTTTTGTTGGTCTCTCACTCAACTGCATCTCACACATAATAAGCAAGGAGGTTGCAGTCTGGTGGGGTGGGGGGTTAGGTTGCCAGATGTAAGTAGTGATGAGGTTGCAGAAATCATCTCACAACCATGACTGGGTTTTTCTGCTAGTGTGGCATGGTGCAGAGTCCTATTGCCAGGCATAGAGCCTTCCAGAAACCACCCTATTGACCTAGAGTAGCACTACCTTCCTAAGACATTTGATGTAGGTTGAGTCTGAGGCTCTAAGGCAATATGATTGGAAGCATAATGTTGTCAGCACTAGCGGTCACTCCAAACACCTTCATAATCACCCTTAGACTCATCCAGCTCTTTCTGAATCCTCTGCACCGTTCTCAGATTGACAGCCAAACACTGAAATATTTATAATGCTGTTTTCTAATTCCTGGCAGAGTGAATTGCATCATGGTGCTCTTTTTCTTATGAACAGTGTCCAACTGACCCTTCCATACTGTCAGTCAGTTAAGTGCCATACGTGAAACATGCTTGAGTGATCATGTCTTTTTCGAAACATGACTGACTGGGCAGAAGATTATCCCGCAGTAGGTTTCCATTGCTTTCTGCAGATTGGTTGCCAACCAAGGTTATAGAACCCAATCTGTCCTGCTATTTAACCCATAACTGGAGGGAAGAGACGGATTAATACCTTTCCCAAGGGTATTTGTGCATAAGTGAATGCAATGGATTCAACTGGAATTCGAACTCAGTACAGTCCACAAATTAAAAGAGAAAGAACAGGCATGTGCAAAATTAAAAATAGAAAATGCCAATAGCTATCTCATTCTGTATATGTTGGTCATTGGCTCATTCCCCTTTTGACAGATCTTGTTTTTGTTCTGTGGGTTGACATGCCACCTACCACACCAGCAGAAAAAAAACAAAAAAACTAGTGAGATGCTGGTTTAGTCACTAACCACCTGTCCATGCAGCTGGTTATTATACTGATAACATTTAGCTACATCAATCTATAGCAGTAATACTCATAAGCATATATAAATCTATGAAGAGGAGTGTTTTTTTTTTTAATCGAATCACCCCGAGCAAGGCGGTAACGCCACTGATGTGTAGGGGGCTACGTAATAGTGAGAAGATTGGTAAAGAGAAAGCCGGAAACTACATCCTAAACAGGGAACAAGGGATAAGCCTCTTAACCTGTTCAATAGACGTGGGTAGAGTGTAAACCGAGCGATAGATAGATCTATCTACTCCAATTGTTATTTTCACATACAAAAGTATGTGTATACTAATGTAGTTGCATTTGCAAAATATTAAGATTGTAACTGCATATGATAGAGGCAATATGTATAACAGGCTAGCAAAGTTGTAAATAGGCAACTAAATTTTTTTATTGTCATGAGAAAATCCTTATCTGATCTATTATCTCAATATTGTAAAAGTCATCAATTTTGAATATCTAAAACTTGACTGGTCTAATTTTAAATCCTTTTTCTGCAAAATGAAGCAGTTCTGATTAAATAAAAAAAATCACTGTTAAAAGCAATGAATCATGGGTAATTAAATATCCTCTATCTTTTTACATCTTTTTTTCTGATGTTTTCTACATTACAATAGGATTTTTTAAAAAGTTTTTTATTCTAGAATTCATCTTGCTGATTCCGCTTGAAGGTAATGGAAGTGTGGATGGACTGGAAAATTCTTTGATTTGATTAGTACCTATTATTGCATGAAGTCTGGCATGATGTGCAGCTTACAAAGACACAAGATCAAAACTAAGATTGCATGTTTGCAAGAGAGGCTGGCTTCTTGGAGCTGAAATAATGTTATGGTAGATTACTAGTGTATCCTATTCAAGAGGAAGTTGGGTACTTTCTATACTCATGGCAGAAAATTACCATTATCCAAATATAAATAAATACATAAATAAAAATAAAAACATAAAAAAAATTAAGAGACTGGTTTGCTTTTTGTACATTAAGGTCAACCTCTTGCCTCTGTTATTGGAAAGTGTCCAAAAATTGATTGACTCACTACCAATATATTAGTTTTGGGCCAAATAGATTTTTATACATTTTTTTTTTTCTACAAGTAGTTTTGAAACCTGTGAGTTGTGCGAAGAACTTGATGCAGTTCTTGGGTGTGAGTGAGTGAGAGATACAGAGGATATTTTTAGGCTAAATTTGTCTGGTTATTTCTTGACCTTGTAAACTGGCATAAAGAAAGTATTTATATTAAAATATAATAAAAAAACAATTTTGTTAGTTTAGTCAATAAAATAAATAATAGATGAAACTTGCTATACATGGCTTTAAAACATCCACAAAGGCAATTTTAAGCATTAAAATAACACTAGTAAACAGTCAAGGTTTTTGTCACATGGTCATTAGTATTCTTGTTTTGTAGGTTAGATATTTGCTTATTGTGTATTTTTTTAAATCATTTCACCTCAAGTTAGGTAATAAAGCCATTAAGATGCAAGGGGCTTCTTCTTCATGCCCTGTACCTTCAGGACGTAGGCGATCATAGTTCTCCACATCTCCCTATCCCTTGTGGCTCTTAGTATGTTTGCTCCTATTACTCCTGGCAACCCCTGTTCTGTCATCCACCTGATCAGGCCCTGCAAATATGTTATCCGCTGCCTTCCTCTGTCTCTCTTTCCTTCTATCTGGCCAGTCAGTATCAGGTTTTCCAAGCTCTCCTTCCTCATTGCGTGTCCCAGGAACTTCAGTTGTCTCTTCCTGATGCTTAGTATTAATTTCCTTTTTGTTGCCATTCTTTCCAACACCTCATCGTTGCTTGTATGCTCAGGCCACGATATCCGCAGCATCCTTCTGGAGAACCACATTTCCACTGCTTTCAGTTTTGTCCTCATTTTCAATGATATTGTCCAGCATTCTCTGCTGTATTGAAGAACTGACATCACATAGCAATCCAGCACTCTTTTCTTTGTTTCTAGTGAAATTTTCCTGTGTGTTAGTACTTTACTCAGCTTCTGGAACACGTCCTTTGCCATGCCAATTCACCTCCAGATCTCTGTGTCGCATTTTCCCTCTCTTGTTAGAACACTTCCTAGGTATTTAAATTTTTGTACTTGCTTATTACTAGTTTTCCCCACCTGTATTTGGCATTTTGGGTTGCACTTTTTGCTGATGACCATGCATATAGTTCTCCTACAGAAGGTAGCAGTGGAGAGTGACAAAAAAGGACTACAAATAAACTTTAAGAAAACTGAATGCATGGTCATCAGCAAGGGGCTACTAAGTGAAAAAGAATATGAGAGAAAGAACACCATTAAGGAGAGAGAATGTTTTGACACTGAATTTGAATTTTTGAAGATCAAAATTGACAGGGAAGCCAGAAAAGAGTTTCACAAGCACAAAGTACGATAAAAGAAACTGTTAGCATAGAACTTTTGATTATATCTCGCCATTTCAACTGTAAAATGATGAAACCTTGCTGCCATTCTAGTCTTTTTTTATGTGTCATGTCCCTTCAGGTTGTACGCGACCATGGCTGCACTTAATTTCATAAAATCTATGTAACATGTAAGAAAGTTCATCAGAACAATTACCATGAAATTATTAGGTTGTTCATAAAGTTCATGATTTTTAAAGGAAATTGCAACAGAAAACAAACTTATACCATTAAATTCAACTAAATATGAACCATTTATATGAAGCCTATATGTGTGTGGGGTGCAATGGATATTGGCATGGAATGACAATTCGAAAAGCTGAGTTCAAATTCTAGTTGAATTTGTTACACAGCCTTTTTCCATTCTTCCTTCAACTTAATTAAGTCAGTTAAGTGCCATACATGATACACGCTTGGGTGATCATGTCTCGAAAGAGACATGACTGACTGGGCAGAAGATTATCCTGCAGTAGGTTGCCATTGCTTTCTGCGGTAGACTGGTTGCTGACCAAAGCTATAGAACCCAATCTGTCCTGTTATTTAACCTATAATTGGTAGGAATAGACAGATTAATACCTTTCCCAAGGGTATTCGCACGTAAGTGAATGCAATGAATTCAACTTAATTAGACAACCAATATTGCTGAGGAGTAAAAGTAGTTAAAATAATAGCAGTGTCAAGGGAAAAACCATCCTTTTGACATGCTGCTTTTTGTGGGTACAAAGGTTCAAGATCGCTCTGACTTCTTCCAATTAATGGTCATTGTCAAGGAGGTCCTGTAGTTTTCTTTGTGTTGGCCATTAACACCGTATATATTATCTTGTTAAAACAAGTTCTAGTAGGTTTTCCCAGCTCGTTTAGGATAGCCTCATTTTAAATGTTAAGGAATTTATAAACTCCTTGGTCACATGTGTTATGTCATATATGATTTTATACACATGCTGCAAAAAAAAAACAAAAAAAAAACCCAGCTGTGATGACCTGAAAGTCTTCATCAGATGATCTGTGGGTTTTATCTGCCTCCACCTCAAGCAGTTTTACCTTACCATAGTACTAGACTTTGTAGGTTTTTCTCTCAATGCAGAGCCGAGTTTGAAGTTCAATTCATTCTCTTATGTGCAAATATCCTTGGGAAAGGTATTCATCTATTTCTTCTATCTCCAGCTATGGGTTAAATAGCAGGACAGATTGGATTCTATAGCATTGGTTGGCAACCTACTGCAGGAAAATCTTCTTAGTCATGTCTTGAAAGGGACATGATCACCCAAGCGTGTATCATGTATGGCACTTAACTGACTCATAATTAACACCAGATTTTTCATTTTAATTTGTATGAATAGACACAAAAGGAAAAATTACCCAAGCATGCTAGGTATCTTTTATGTTGCTTGCCTCTGCCTCTCTTGTTTTCAATCTGTCCTGTGACTATCAAATTTTCCAAACCCTCTTTCCTCATAATTTCAACTGTCTCTTCCTGATGTTAAACATAAGTGTCCTATTTTTAGCTGTTTTCTGTAAACATTACTCTTGTGACATACTGATTTGAGGTCAGGGTGGGTTTTATCTACCCCCCCTCACACACACACACACATAAACCTCAAGCAGTGTTATAACTAAAACAGAACAGTACCTTACTATGTAACTCAACTTTGTTGGTTTTTCTCTTATCATGTACAAATACCAATTAAAAACGTAACATTATCACGTGTTCTTCAAGTCATTATCCAGGAGCTCAAAAATGAAATATTAATTCAATGACATGAGATTTGAATCGGACCAATTGGTAATGTTGAGACGCTAAGTAGAGAATGTGAATTTCAGCTGGAATGCTGAGACAAAGTCCTACTTTATCCAATATGAAATTGCTTTTTTTTTTTTAAACTGATTGTTTTCAGCATGAGCCCTCACAGGGAATCCTTCATATTTTCCTTGACACTGGTTTCTTTCACTTGATGTAGGTGATCAATTTTAGTGAGATGTCATGGCATCCTCTCCTGACATGACGCAATTCTTGTCCCATTTTCTCTGACATCCTGGGGATGTACCCAGGAGAATAAAAATAATTTAACTATATATAACACAAAAACAAAAACAAAAAATATTTCTTTTTTGTTGAAAAAAAAAAAAAATGGGTTGTGATTAGCTTATTAATGACACCCTTTTTCATTCTGGAGATTATGGGTTATAATAGACTAGCAGTATAGCCCGGCGTTGCTCGGGTGTAATGAAAGCTTTAAAACTATCCATGGTCCTGGAGCTCAGATGTATAAAGGACATACAGACAGATAAACAGACACACACACACACAAACATCTTGTCTTTTATATATGTGTATATATATATATATATATATATATAATCAATTTCTTATGTCTTTGTCTATGAGTGGATCAAATGTGATTAAAATCAGACCACTCCTTCTATAACCCAATCTTTTCGATTATCGATTTTTGATATTTATCAGGGGTACCTCAACACAAAACCTAGCTAAGAACACTCGTAGATGCTTATAGTACAACTGTGTAAATTTTCAAGAAAATCGGTTCAGCTGTTTCGGAGTCTGTAAGTAATGGACACACACACAAAGTTCCATTTATAAATAAGTTTAGATTACCATGCTTTTTTGAGAAAGAGAGAGGAATGGTTTCCTTCTAGCTGTTTTGGAATTCAGAATTGTCCTCCTCTTAGACTAACTACAGTTGATGCTACTATTTTACATCTAGCTTAGGAGAGAAGAGATGTATAGATGCTTTTCTCAAGGTCACTGGTGCAAAACTGAATGTAAGCCAGTTCATCCAGAAATTTAACTCTGCTCAGCAATTCTGTTTGCCACACTAGTAACCATTATGCTCTGTGCACCTCAGTTAAGTTAAAAAGATAAAAGAAATTATTCATTAAAAAAAAAAAAGCAATAAAAATGACATGCGTTGTTTCTGCAAAATGTATTTCTCTTTTGATGTTAAAAATAAATAGATAAGCTTAAAAGAAGGGATTGTTTTTCTTGACTTCCCATAAATTTTATGCAAATGTCATCGTCTTACTCAAATATGTCAGTTCCCAGAGGCATTCCACTCTTGCCAATGCAACTTTGGTTCAGAGTAGATTTCCAAATCAGTCATGCAGAACTTTTTTTACACATCTATTCAAGTGACACTGGTTTGAATTTGAAAAAAAATAAAACAAACGCTTGTTGTTCTGTCTTCTCCAGTAGTGAAGTCATCTAACAGCTCACTTGAGTCAAGTAACATTTATCTTTCTTATCCCCTCACAAGAGGCCTTTAATATTTTCTTAAACAATACATGCCATTTTTTATCGCCTCATTTCCATTTCATAATACTTTCATTGTTAAATAAAATAAATAAGTGACACTTTTTCGAATACTCACTAAGAGAGAAGTAATATTTTTTTTTAGGTAAATTTATTTACTTTTACCAATCAACCGCTTTACACTCTTCCCTTGTCTTTTTATCAGGAGTAGAAGTTTATCCCTTGTTTTATGTTTAGGACTGGGTTTCTGGTTTCTTTTCATTCTCTTTTGCTTCCAGTAACCCCTTAGACTTAGTGGCATTATTGCTTTGCTGGTGGGTGGGGGTGATTACACAATTTCCAACTGTGCGGAATTATGAATTAAACAACACTTATTAAAAGTTTAAACACTACAGAGAAGAGGTAGGAACAAATTTGAAAAGAATTTTGTAATAATATTTAGCTTTTTTGAAATCTTGTATTTTTTATTATTTTAGAATAACATTTGCATAAGGTCATGGATGGATAATAAAGATGGAAATGAATAATAATAATGAGACGAAGCAGGTAGATAGAAAAACAGAAATGAGAGAGAGAATGGATAATCTTAACTTCTGCAGATGAATAGCTAAAAATTAGTCTTCTATGACTAGCATAATCTAACAAGAATTTGTATCAGTTAAAAACTGTAATGAAGGTGATTTCATTGGCCTTTAACATCTTTCTCAATTCCTTCGGAGGTATATTTCTTAATTATCAAGAAGCTGACATTTTTCAATCACTGACATGGAAGAAGCTGACTTTTTTCAATCACTAACATGGAAGAAGCTGACTTTTTTCAATCACTGACATGGAAGAAGCTGACTTTTTTCAATCACTAACATGGAAGAAGCTGACTTTTTTCAATCACTGACATGGAAGAAGCTGACTTTTTTCAATCACTGACATGGAAGAAGCTGACTTTTTTTAATCACTGACATGGAAGAAGCTGACTTTTTTAATCACTGACATGGAAGAAGCTGACTTTTTTCAATCACTGACATGGAAGAAGCTGACTTTTTTCAATCACTGACATGGAAGAAGCTGACTTTTTTCAATCACTGACATGGAAGAAGCTGACTTTTTTCAATCACTGACATGGAAGAAGCTGACTTTTTTCAATCACTGACATGGAAGAAGCTGACTTTTTTCAATCACTGACATGGAAGAAGCTGACTTTTTTCAATCACTGACATGGAAGAAGCTGACTTTTTTCAATCACTGACATGGAAGAAGCTGACTTTTTTCAATCACTGACATGGAAGAAGCTGACTTTTTTCAATCACTGACATGGAAGAAGCTGACTTTTTTCAATCACTGACATGGAATCAAACAGTTGGCATTTATACTTTTAGTGTTTTAATATATATGAAAAGCACCTTTGTTAGTCCTGAGTATGATGACAAACTACATCTGGCAGCAAGGCCTCTAATCGAGAGATTGGAGGTTTTGAGGAGCATGAATCCACCTTTTAATTGCTGCTGTTTCCAGGCCTACCCTTATCTGAGTTGGTAGCATCTGTTAGGGTCCTAGCTATGGCTAAATAGTAAACTCCCAAACATTTTTATAGTAAAATTACCAGCAATACAATTTTATATAAAAAATTACCAATGATATATATTTATAGTAAAATTAACAATGCATTTTATAGCAAAATGACCAACAATACATTTTATCAATGTTTAAATAGTGGTAAGTAACTATTGTTTTAAAGTCTACCATTTCCCCAGAGTCGTCAATTGACATATATATATATATATATATATATATATATATATATATATATATATATCCCCTCATTATACCCACTCTCATTATCATCTTTTATTTTCTAAGATTAAATTAATTCCTA
Organism: Ascarosepion bandense; assembly: GCA_037127315.1. NCBI lineage: Eukaryota > Metazoa > Mollusca > Cephalopoda > Sepiida > Sepiidae > Ascarosepion > Ascarosepion bandense. The sequence goes on from JBBBDQ010001668.1 coordinate 2,335,436, forward strand.
GAAGTTAAACTTGAAAAGATCTGGGATGAAACCGGTCATTTTTTTTTTAATTTTTAGTATATAAAAATGTCACCAAAATTTTGCTTGTTCCTTGTTATTGCTAAGTTTTGTACCACTAAGAATCTGTTCAAATATATATATATATATGTATTTTAAAAAATCACGGTTTCGCTTAACAGCTTGTCAGGGAAAATTTTTGATTTTGTTTGTTCTACTTTCGCGTTGGGTACTTTGTGCACTCGGCTTTCGTATTGAGCTCTTTATTGTTAAGGATTTCATCTTGGGGTTTTTTTCTTTCTCACGAATGCTTGACTTTTTGTTCAGGTATTTCGTTTGTTTCTTTTTTTTTTCTTCCCCTTCTTTTCCCTCTGGGTTTGTTCCTGGTGGGTTTCAAAACGATCTCATTGTTTTGTTGTTATTGGTATTACAATTATAATTAATTTTCATATATATATATATATATATATATATATATATATCAGCTACTCTTCATTAGTAAAATTATGCAGTTATCAATGATAAATACCGTTTCAAGCTTGACATTTGTAATTAAAAGCAAAGCAACTTGAAGAAGGTCGAATAAATGCTGATCTACAAAAATTGTTTCAAGAAAAAAAATTTCATTTTTTTTTTTAACAGAGCAGCCATTTTAAGTCATACCAATCATTCTGCCAGATTGAAACTGTATTTTCAGTTTATGCTATCAATGTTCTTGTATATCATATCATATGGTCAAAATATTTCAGCTTCAGAGCAAACCTGTATGCTGTCAGGATGAAGAAATTTCCCTCAAGATTTCTCATCAGCCACTCCCAAGCCGTTGGAAAGAGGAACTATAGAGGGTTTAAGTTTACTGAAGCTTATACAGATTCACAGTGATAACCATATTTTAACTACATGTACACTAATGTGTATACTGTCAAGGATGACAAAGGGGCTAAAAGCTTTCAGCCCGAGATGTTTATAAGAGAATAGCTCGTTCAAACTCTACCTCACCCATTGTGATAGGTGAGATCAGACATTTTGTTTCATCAGTATTCAGTCAATAGAATACAAAAATGTTAAGAATTGGTAAACATAGCAAGTAGAAGAGTCCATTCCTCATTTGTGGAGGAATCAATATTAAAAAGTTTACACCTATTTTCATAAACTAAGCTTAAAAAGTAACCATAATTTACTTGGGTGCTATGTGGAATAAAATTAATTTTGTAGTGGTCACAAGCAGGGAGAACCTTATGTTCACAAGAATAAAAACATACAAAGGAAATATCACTAAAAGCATATAAATTGTAAATTAAAATTATAATTACTAGCAGTATAGCCCGGCATTGCTCGGGTGTAATGAAAGCATTAAAACTAATCCCTGGTCCTGGAGCTCAGACTCTTTGGACGTTGGCACAAAAGACTATAAAGCAATAGTTGTTTCCAGTTAAAGCGAAACCGTAGACTGAAAGCAAATTGACTGGATGTAAGTCAAATTTTGATTTCCTGGTATTGATATCAAATACGTTTTTTGGTCGTAAACTGAATTCTGAAGGCTAAATAAGTCCTCTGAGTAAATGGTATCATGGCTGAGACTAAGAACTACAATTATACCTACTTAGAGCCAAACCTGAAACATAAACTAAAATAAAAAGGCTGAAAAACTGATTTTGATCAGACCCGGTAGTATATCGGGGTATCGATTTCCAATATCGGAGTCAAATAAGTCATCCAAGGATATAACTGCAGCCTTGAAACTTCTGAATATCGTTTCTTATGTCTTTGTCTATGAGTGTATCAAATTTGATTAAAATTGGACCACTCCTTCTATAACCCGATTTTTTTCGATTATCGATATTGATCGGGGGTACCCCAACACAAAAACTAGCTAAGAACACTTGCAGACGCTTACAGTACAACTGTGTAAATATTAAAAAAAAAAATCGGTTCAGCCATTTTGGAGTCTATAGGTAACGGACACACACACGGGGACACACACACACAAAGTTCCATTTATAAATAAGTTTAGATAATTTTATTTATGTATACTGGTATGTGTGTGTATTTTAGATATTAGGACCTTGAATAAGTTCTTGCTAATTTTTCATGAAAAGAAATGTTTATTTACAAAAATTAGTAAAAACATGTTACTGAAAGTATTGTTCATAGCTAGCCACTACTTTTCCAATCTTTCTGGCAGCATTTGAATTCTAAATTGAAAAAAAAAACGATACATCTTTTGAGACTTATTACAAGTATGGAAGTGCTGCTCAGCCAGGCCACGTGCCATTGAGTGGAACAAGTGATAATCAGATGAGGTGATGTCTGATGAATATGGTGGATGGGGTAAGACTTCCCATTTAAACATTTCCAAGTTTCATATAATTTTATTTATGTTTACTGATATGTGCGTGTGTTTTAAGATTGCATGTGATAGAAGAAGAAAGTCTTACAACAAGGAGATAGATGTAATGACCTCGTGAGGGTTCGTAGTGAAGAGGGTGATCTCAGTGTTACGTAGCACAAAGTGATCGTTTTCAAGAATGAAAATGCTGGGAGAACTTATTATTTTGATTTTATTTACTCAAAAGAAAGTTTCAATGTTATATTTATTTTTATTATTTTATAATTTTATTTATTAATAATGATGTCCCTACAGTGTAAACCCCCACCAAAAAGAACAACTTTTATTTCTAAAAGAAATTCCACTTTACTTAGATATAGCATGAAGGGTGAAAGTTTAGAATTGATCCAGGTTGAAGAAAAAAAAAGTTTCTTGTTAATTTAACTACTTCAGCAAAAGGAGGATAAACCTTGTGAGGATTCTCTTTATTTGCTGTGTCCACTCAGAACGTAAGCAATCATGGCTCTCCACAATTTCCTGTCTTCTGTAGCTCTTAATAAATTTTATCTTTTTGTTCACTTAAGCTCTGTTCTGCCATCCATTTACTCAAGCTCACTAAATATGTTGTTTCATTTTTCTTTGACCATCTTGTCTTCAATCTTCCTCTTTGAGTATCAGATTTTCCGAGCCCTCTTTCCTCATTATGTACCCTGGAAATTTCAACTGCTTCTTTCTGATGTTAAGTATAATTTTCCTTTTTGTTTCCATTAAAATTTTGTCATTGCTCACATAATAGGTTCATTGTATCATCAGCATCCTTCTGTAGAACCACATTTCTGTTGCTTCAAATCTCTTTCATTTTCCAGGCGATTAACCAGTACTTATGCCATACAGGAGGACAGATATTATATAACAGTTTTGTATCCTTTTCTGTGCTTCTAGCAAAATTTTTTTTTTTTTTTTGATTGGTCATATTTTATGTATGCCTTACCTGTCAAATCTGCATCAACACATGGTGTGTGTACTTAATTGGTTGCATGTTTGGTGACATGTTCAGTCAGTCAGTTAAGTGCCTTACATGTGTTGTGGTCTGTTAGGACCAGAATGAAAGATACGGAAGACAAGAAGGTAGGTTGAACCAGTGTATTAAAATAGCAGAAACATATATACAGTAATAAATGTTAAGAATTCAGCAAAATTTAAGTGTACGTCTGAACTGTATAGTTACGCTGCGTCTCAACTGTCTCACAGCTGTCTCTTGACTGTCTCACAGCTGTTGTCCCCTGAAGTCACTCAGGTTAGTACTTATTGGAGGAGGAAGAGTCCATTCCACTGTAAAATAAGGCACCATAACAACATGATACATTCTTGGGTGATCATGTCTTGAAAGAGACATGACTGACTGAGAAGAAGATTTTTCCCGCAGTTGGTTGCCATTACTTTCTGTGTTAGATTGGTTGTTAACCAAGACCATAGAATCCAATCTGTCCTGCTATGTAAACCATAGATGGAAGGAGAAACGGATTCATAACTTTCCCAAGAATATTTGCTTGTGCATATGCAATGAATTCAACTGAAATTTGAACTCAGCTCTCTGATTTCTCATTCCGATCTGATATCCACTGCACCACAATGTACACCCGGATTAGTCAGTCTTAATTACATCATGCTTTTCAATATAAGAGAATTATCCTTTGATCATACTCACCATGACTTTTTTTAGTGAAGCCATATTGCTGAATATATTAAATTGCGCGAAGCAAAACGATAAGTAAATAGCTTTTAGTGCTGACTTGTATGATATTAAACTGGAAAAGATATTATGCTCAAATTTCAGACCAGACTGTCAAAAGAAGCCATCTGTAGGATTGACCTATGGCTACTCTCAGCCACTGAATATAGAACTGCCCTCACATGGTATTGCAAGCATGAGAACGAGAATTTTGAACAGATAGAGACATATATATATATATATATCACTGTTTAATGCCCATTTCCACATTAGCATGGGTTGAACATTGTTTTCTTGATGGATATTTTCCAGGCCACCTGATTTTGTGTAAGGCCTGCTTGTAATTTCAACTTCTTTAAATTGTCTTTGATAAGCTGGGTCCATGTTTTACATCATCTACCTATCATATCTATTTGAACCATCATGAAATATTGGAGCAAGCTGTATGCCCTTACTAATACCAACCAGTCTCGGAGGATGGAAACTCAGTGATTTTAAAAGTTTACCTTCTTCTATGTGCCTTGTCCCTTCAGGACGTAGGCGATCATGGTCTTTCACATCTCCCTATCCCTGGTGGCTCTTAGCACACGTTCTTTTGTTACATCATGCAACTCCCGTTCTGCCATCCACCTGCTCAGGCCCATTAAGTATGTTACACGCTGTTTCCCCTGTCTCTCCTTCCCTCTATCTGGCCTGTTAGATTCTCCAAGCCCTCCTTCCTCATTGCATGTCCCAGGAACTTTAGCTATCTGCCTGATGCTCAGTATTAATTTCTTTTTCATTTCCATCCTTTCCAAAACCTCATCATTGCTCACATGCTCGATCCATGATATCCGCAGCATCCTTCTATTGAACCACACTTCAAGTTTTTCTTTCATCTTCAATGATATTGTCCAGCATTCACTGTCATTTTAAAGAACTGATATATAGCAATCCAGTACTTTCTTCTTTGTTTCTAGTGAAATTTTCCTGTCTCTTAATACTCTACTCACCTTCTGGAATGTGTCATTTGCCATGCCAACATCTCTGTGTCACACTTTCCGTCTTCTGTTAGAACACTTCCCAGGTATTTAAATTTGTGCCTGCTTGATTTTAGTATCCCCCACTTGTATTTGGCATTTTGGACTGCTCTTTTTGCTGATGGCCATGCATTCAATTTTCTCGCAGGTTATTTGTAATCCTTTCTTGTCACTCACTTCAGCTACCTTCTGTAGGAGGTCTTGTAGTTTCCTTTCTGTGTCTGCTATCAGCATTGTATCATTTGTGTACCTTATGTTGTCCAAATTGTGGCCTCCAATGACGAATCCTTGCATAACATGTAGGATCCTCAGAATAGTCTCACTGTACAAGTTGAATAGATCCAGTGAAAAGACACATCCTTGTTTTATGCCCCTTTCTATCTTTGTATATTTGCTGAATTTGTTACCTGTCCGTATGCAGGTGGTTTGCTGGTAGTAGAGATTCTTGATTACTCTTATATCTTTTCAGCCTACCATTTTCTATACACTTTGGATGTTTGGAGCAGTCTTTTACATATAGATATAGACTATAAGGTTGATATTAGTCCATATGTAAACTAACTTAAATATACAGGTTGTCAACTCATGACTGTTTGACTATGATTGTAAATTGGTACATCTAACAGTGTGAGTGCTTCCCAGCTTGGTATATAACAGCTGACACTGATTTACAACTAAGCACCAGTTGCTAATAAGATGCTTTATATTTGTATTTAATTTGGTATGACTTTTATTAAAACGCTTTGTTTTTTTTTTCACCTGTATTTGATTTTGTCTTTGTTGTATGTTTAGCAATTATTAAACCAACTGGTCTGTAGTACGTAGTGTTTAGCTTAAACCTGACGAATGTAAAATTAAGAAACCAAAAAACTGTAAAACTTAGAAAAAATATGATAAAGATAAAAACAGATTACAAAATTAATTACAAGCCAATTTACAACCAGGTTGATTTACAAGCTGTTTGTTATAACCAATCGTGACTACAAGTCAATGATGACCTGTATATGCAATATATATTTAATCATTCATCTTTCCTATATACAAAGAGTACTGCGTATAAAAACTGTTTTGTAGATGTTGACACAGAAAGTTAGATCAGACAAAATGATAGCAATTTGATAAATTAGAAAAAGTAAAATTGATTTGTATTAATGGATGACAATTTTTTAAATCTGAAGCTCTTTAATTTTTTAAAATCACAGTGAGAAGGAAAGTGAGAGAAATTGTCTGGCCAACTTGGTTCACTTCAGTGTCAAAGTTGTATATGGTTCTATAAAAATGAATATACAACGTGTTAACACACGAAGACAGTGTGTGTTACATTCAGAATCATTGTTGCCGTTCAATGAAGGTAGATTTTTCTGAAGGGAAGAAAATTCCAACAAGAATAATGGTGGGAATTGGCTTCTTAGCCAATCAACTTTAATCAGGAAAAATCTAAGCAAAGATGAATCAAAGACAGAAATTCCTTGCAGTGAAAATTATGGTGCCCTGTAAGTGCCACTATTATTCCTTTTACAATTGCCAAGCACTTAAACATAATGAGCTTTTGATGTTGAATGACTATCTCTTGGTAGAAACCCACTTAACTGTTGCTCAGCCAATGTTTGATTAACAGTTCTTTCTTCCTATACAAATTCCTGCATAACTTTGTAGACTTTTTATGCATTCATCTCTTCTCAGAAAAAAAATAATTTTTTATTCTTTTATATTTCTTTTGGTTAGAATCTACTCACTGTATAGAATATTTTATGGCAATTTTCTTTGGATACAATTTGATATTAATCGAGAGAAAGTAGAGATAAGTCTTGGTTCATTTTTCTTTCTTTCTTTCTTTTATTGCTGCTATGAGATGGTGGCATTGATAAGCAGTCAACTATTCAGTTTGGAAGCATGACCCAGCTGGAGAGTAGAAATTTCCTGTATTTGAAATGCATATGTAGTTCAGCTCAGCAGAAAGACGACATATTCAGATTTGCCTCAAGGGGAATATCATTATTGCCATTATTCTACAGATAAATGTTTGTAATCTATGTAAATTATATCAAATGAATTTTTTTGTTCCCTTTATAAGATTCAAACTACCTACAACCTCACCAAAAAGTCAGGAAGAACTAAACTAAAACTTCTGTAAGTTATTTGTTCTGTTTTCTGTGTACACTCTTCATCTTTGCTGTATTGTTTTTGTCAAACTATTTAATCTCTCTTCCATTCTCTTTTGTTATTTAAGTGTATGTATTTTGTTAGCGATCTACTTATATAACCCAGTCTGTCAGCAATATCACATTGCCATGGCGCTTTTTGCTGATTCATCTAATTCCCCTTCGACCTGTTATTTTTTCTGGATTGCATGTCTATGAAGAAAAGGAAAGAGAAAACCAAAATAATTTATTGAGCATTATTAGAACATTGTTGAATAGAATGAAATAAAAGTCCCTTGATGATAGTTTCTGTTTAATACTGTAGGATTGTTAAAATAGATATGGCCCAGAGGTAGAACCGCCGACTGATGCCACTTCGGTGGGGTTTCAATCCTGGGTTAAAAGCAATCTGAGTCTAACCATACTGATGAGCTGTGATACAGTGAAACAGATCTGTCTGCGGATGACTATATATATACATACATACATGCACTTTTTTTTCTCGCCAGTAGCATGGCTTTCATGCCTAACACAAGCCCTTTTTTCAATTTTAAACAACAACTTCCATTAAAATATGGATTGCCCACCATTGTGATAACCAGATATTTTACAAAATTTAAATTATGAATGAGTCAGTTTCAATTCAGCATCTGAAGATTATGTTGTGCATGAAACTTTGATTCGTGCTACTGATGAATGAAAAAAATGTATATTTATTAAGATATAATATTTAATATATTACTGTTTATATTACATTATTGGAATGGTCCTTGACAAGTTAGTGTATTCCCAAAAATCTAACTTTACCATTAATCATTCAACCATCAAAATTATTTATGCTGCAAATCTGTGTTTTTAAGGTTATAAAATGTGGCACAAAAAATAAGAATAGTGAAAGATGCCTTCCAGAAATTAAGCAAAGTATTAAAAGATAAGGATAAAAAAGAAAAATTTCTAAACACAGAAGTAATATTGTCTATGACAGTGAATTCTCAGCAATTTCCATACAGATGAAGAAGTAATTTTAAGTGACAGAGGTGGCTCAATTGATGAATGCTTAGAATACCATAAACAGAAGATGTGAAAAACAAGAAAGTTTTAAGAAAAATAACATGACAGGATATACTGAAGGCAAGAGAAGCAGGTGGAAGCAGTGAGTAAGTTACTTAACTAGTTTACAAAAATGGATAGCAGGATAGGGACATTGGAGTATGGTAAAGGCCCCAAAGATTGCTTATATGGCATATATTTATCAGGTGCAAGGAAAAAATTTCAGATTTTGATTGCTGATTTTCCAGGAAGACATGAAAGCTCTCTATTTAGAAAGTTGTCTTGCCAATCTTGCTAGTGATCATTTTTATCAGATTTGTATCTGTGACAGACAAAACTGAATTTAGTATCTTAATTTAAATATCTTTAATATATATATATATATATATATATACACACACACACACACACACACACACACACACATACATATATGTGTGCAAGTTAAATATATGGATTGAAATCCGACAAGATGAATAGAATAAGTAAAGAACAAGTAAGAAAAAGTGTCTTTAATCTAACATGTTTCACTTTTTAAAAAAATCAATGAAGGAACTTGTTAAAGATGAATTTTTTGTCTTTAACAAGCTTTTTCAGAGATTTTTTAAAGTGAAACAAGTTAGATGAAAGCCATTTTTTCCTACCTGTTCTTTACTTATTCTATATATATATATATCTTTATTCTTTTAGACATTTCATCCTTAGCAAGGTAATAAAGCCACTAGGATGCAAAGGGTTACCGAGTGTTAGAAAATAACTATTATTAAGAATAGAGGATGATAATAGACCAAGAGTTAAGACAGAAGATAACAACTGGCATTGCATTCAAAATTTTTCAAGATGAAAGAAAGAAGCCAGAAGAGAGCCCCACAAGCAAGTGTGCAGTAGAAGAAACTGTTAGTATAGAACTTATGGTTACATTTAACAAAACTTTCACTGTGAAATTCCATCATATCTAAAATTTTGTTTGTTATGGAACTTGATGCTGTAACATCAATTGCAAAAATGATTAATGCCATTTTACATGTTGCAAGTCAGAACCAAAATATTTTGTATTTCATTTTTATGCATCTATGTAAATATTTTTTTTAATATTTTTGTTTTCTTGCTAATTGGTACATATATTTTATGGCAGAAGAGTTTCTCCTTGATTTTCTTACCTTGCAAGTATTCAACTTGCTATTTTCCCAGACTTTTTTAGTGTTAAAATTTGGTTTTAAAATCTACTTACGTTATCCAGACATTCTAAAATTAACAAACAGTAATCTTACCAAATACAGTTCAGTTTTTTTTAAGTTGTTTATAAACAAATATGAGAATAAATTTTGTTTTCTTTTGATTTAACACATGTTTTCCTTTATCATGGTTTTTGCCAAAGAATTATTAACAGGTTGGCTCCAATAAGTCATGTTACTATCTCAAGCGGATTTTATTTAGTTTGTAAACTAGCTGTAGTCAGTAACTTTATATTATTTTTAATGGATATGACTTTTTTTATCTTAATGAATAAGAACTTTTTATCTTAATGAATAAGAACTTTTTTATCTTTTAATTTTTTCTTTGAAAGAAATATTGGCATTATTTGCTGATTAAATTGTAAATACTTTCTTTTTGTATTCAGACCCAAATAGATGACAAAATGTTCATCTTTTTCTGGGCAAGAAGGGATATTTAAATGCTTTTTCACTTCAGAGAAATGTACCACATTTAAAATGTAGGAAAATAGGACAAAAATAGTCTTGTTCTCTTAACCTTGGCATACCACAGGCGTCAGGGTGGGCTTAATATTAACTCTACCTTTTGAGTGCAGTGGGGTGGTACTGCCTGTTGAAAAGAATATCCTGGTACATTATACATTTTTAGGTCACAAGAAATCCTTGTAACTGTGGTAGAGCTATGCTTTTAAATTGTGTTACCAGACCTGCACCTTAAAAAGTGAAGAGAAAGGAAGGGTAGAAATGAAAAACTAGGAGCAGTCAGTATGAAAATTTGGTAAAGGCTCTCAGGTTCAAACCTACCTATCAGCTCAGCACAGATAAGTAGCTTTTAAATATTATCAAGGCTACTTTGAAATCACATTTTTGAGAGGAGGATGCATTCCAAAAGCTAAGCAAATTATTGAAAGACAGAAAAAATGTGTACGGGACTGTTATGTGATATCTGTTTTTCAATATGGCAATGAATGCGGGACAATCTCCTCAAAGACGAAGGAGAGACTTGAAGAAACAGAAATGTGATTCTACAGAAACATGCTGAGGATGCAATGGATTGAACATGTGAGCAAGAAGGGGGTTTTGGAGAGAATGGAAACAAAAAAAGAGCTTGTGTTTAACATGAGAAAGAGACAGTTAAGGTTTCTGGGTCATGGAATGCAGAAAAAGGGCTTGGAGAATCTGATACTCACAAGGTGGATAAAGGAAAAGAGAGACAGGGGAAAACAATGCATGACATACTTGATGGATTTAAGCAAATGGATGGAAGTGCAGGGTTTGGGAGGAATAGCAAGACAAAATATATTAAGAGCTACAGGAACAGGAAGATGTGGAGGGCCATGATCGCTTACGTCCTGAAGGGACATGGCACATAAAAGTTATATTTATTTACGCTTGAACTGTTATCCTCATCTTTGTTGTTATTATTGCAATGTTTTGGCTCTTGTGCCCTGTGGCTTTCATCACATGATTGTTGATCTATTTAAATTTCAGAGAATTTCAAGTTGAACCCTTTATTTTTTTTATATGGGGATAGATCCATATTTATGGATATCTTGTTATTTAGTATTGCTCAGTTGTTGCTTACCCTGTTTCCACTGAGTCTATGTCTGTACTACCCAACCCAGGGATTGAACTCACAATTAGTCACTAAATTCATGGACAGATTCTTTAATGCCCTTGGCTATCACATGGGCTAGATAGAGCAGACTTATCAGAAAATGAACTAAAATTGATAAATAAAATAATAATAATTCATAATAAAAAAGAAAGAAGGAAATGCATTGTCTCATGATGCTAAGAGTAAAGGCACTAGAAATATGATTATCCCACTTGGTTTTGTCAAACGTCATTAGATGGCACTGTTGAAATCAAGAAAATGGCAAACATTTCCTCTCTTTCCTTCTAGATGTAGCACCATGTGGTAATTACATTCCAGCTGAAGACTGAGATCTCTTCCCACTTTTCAATGCATGGCACTCGCACATGTCTTCAAAAAAACCTGCACCCATGAAAGTAAGTCAAGCTTTCTCTTTGTGTTATGTAGAAAGAAGTGTTGACGCCAACATATGCAGTTGAATGCTGATCACCAGATAACAAATAAAACTATAAGAATGAACGATTCCACTGGGGATCACTTGATCATCACCCTCCTTCTGACATTTCCTATATCTAACCACTCTTTCTCCTTACCTTCCCCTATATAACTCCTTGCGCAATAGTGGCAGTGGAATGCCTTGCTTGGGGTGAAATGATAAAAAAAAAAAAAACTTATATTAAGCAACAGACAGAAGTCTGGGTGGATCAATCAAGTGAATCAACCAGATTACAAGTAGCAACAGCTGTCATACTAGTTCCAACTGAGTAGCAGAATTCACTATTTAGTCCTTGAGTAGATAGGACTCCCAAGATAGAATACTATGTATTATCAGGAGGAACCTCTTAATACACTACTATTTGTGAAATGCATGAATAACTATCTTGCAGTAGCAAGATACCAGAATATCACCTCAGTAATAATCCACAAGTAACTGAAGTAATATACCAAGACCCAAGACAATACAACCATGTGGTACCACAACACATCAGTAAACTTTTTAGGTCACAGTAAAAACCAATGAGGTTACAACACTTTGGTTGTTCCAACTCAGTGTACGGATGACTTGAGCATGACCATTGTAACAATGCTTATACTGTCTCACCTTAACTTCTGAACCAAGTAAACGGACATTTTATAACCCTTTTTAAACTTTTCCAACAATAAGATAAGTTTTTGGATATGTAAGAACTGTTTGAATGATCTGTGGCTTCAAGTGCTTTCAACTAATCTATTATCCAATAAGTTGATTATTTATAAAAAAATTTAAAATAACCAACTTCATTGTCAACAATAACAACTCTCCGGCAAGATCAAAGCTACACAGGACCAACATTATTTATAAATTTACCTGATATGCAGTTACGCACTTTTCATGCTCTAAAAAAAAAAAGGATGTAATGAAGAGAATTAATGCATAAATGAATGAATAAAGTTTTTTTTTTTTAATCATTATGCCCCAAGCAAGGTGGGACCACCACTAGTATGCAGTGACTTACAGAATGTATTAAGGAAAGTATTAAAGATGAACAGGATTCTAGAAGAAAGATAACAATTGACATTACATTTAAATTTTTAGCGATTGTAGCTATTCTTGGCTAGTGGGGAGCAGAAAGAGATATTTACAGACACAACTGTGTGACCACAGTACGAAGAGGGCAGAGCTGTATAGCTAACAAGAGATCTAGAAGAGAAACATGTCCTTCAGGGTTACCAGGGAAAAGACATGGAGAAGTCCACCACTTATGTAAGAGATTGAGAAGTTCAGGGTTTGGATGCCAGCAAGATTGGTGATAGTGTTTAAGCCACTTGTCATGATGGGCATTAAAGTCACTAACACAAATATATTTGCAAATGGATGTAGGGAAATCGCCTAGTCTATATTGTTAGAAATACTATCTAGCATGCAACACTCATAAGAGAATGGAGAGTGGTAGAAAAAGAAGAAATAGCTGACTGAGTTTAGTATAGTGACAGAAACATGTACAGATCGTCTGGAGATTCAAGAGAGGTTTCCCTAACCAACAGGAGATGTTTGTGAACATAAACTTCCAGGCCATGCATGCTTTTAAAGACAGAAAGATAGCCTGGAATTGAGAAATCAGAGGAGTGGGTTAGTTTCATAGAGAGCTAGGATATCTTGCGGGGAAGGTTCAAAGAGGAATGATTCCACACTGTAAAAGTTGGTATGAATACCATTGATGTTGGAAGAAAACAATGTTGAGTGGTTTAAGAGTTTTTTGCTGGGCTAGTTTTGTTTTATATCTTTGATTGCTTATAGTCAGGGTGAGTTATTTTGGTAAGGAGAGGTCTAGGGTAGTAGTAACAGCTGGTTGTTAAATGTGGGAAGGGAACTGGCACAGACTGCAGCATAGTGTAGACTCAGGATTGTCTGTCAGAGGTGCTTGCAGGGACACTCATCCATGCACTGCAAAAACCTTGATATTATTCAACTGTTGATCAAAACAATCACTCTAGATGCTACACAAGAGTTCAGACTCCTAGCTACTAGTCGGAAAGCAGTAACCAGAGAACTGCAAATCTGATACCCTCAGTATGAAGAGACATTGCCATCATCCATACATATAACAAAAAAACTTTTGACAGCACCAATATTAAGGCCTGAAAAGAAACTGGGATCCTCTTCCTAAAAAAGAAACAAGAGATGCGTCTCTACTCCTGTTTAAGAGAAGTGGCAGGAGTAAGGACCAGGTGAAAGAAAATCCTATCTACTCCTATTAAAAAAATGTTAGTAAGTTTTAGATTAAAGACGAGATATCCATTACAGATTCAACAAAGAATTAAAACTGGCAAAGCCATGCCTCTGAAAAAAAAAAAAAAAAAAAAAAAAACATCCTAAAAAAAAAAAAATCTTGTGTTGAAATTGAATGGTTTAATTTAATTTCTTCAAATTTTCAAGCATAATTTATTTGAGCAGTTGAATCAGCTACCAACAGAAATTTTTGACCATGTGATATTTAACTAACATTCTTATATATTAAGTGGGGAAGTAGGGATACATAGGTCAATCCCAAGAAGCAAGCACGAATGGTCAGTTAATACAGCAGTAGAATAAAAGAGAAAGGAAAAATTAAGAAAGAAAAAAATAATAAAAAGAAATAAACTATTTCAAACGAGAAATTTTTAACAAAATTAAAACGCTCAAATACCATGGAGAACATTAATTAGAAAATAAAAAATAAATAAAACAAAAAAAAAAGAAAGAATATTAGAAGGAAGAATACATAGAATAGACACTTCTGGAAAGAAACAAAGAAAGAAAGAGAGAAAAGAAAATAACTTGAAAGAGAAATTTAGACAAGAATTAAAATTGGCAAAGCCATACCTCTGAAAAAAATCTTAAAAAAACATACAAATCAGTTTCACCACCAGTTAACTTACAGAAGTGGGGTAAGTTTATAATAGGTAAATTTAATTGTGATTCTTACCTGTTCTCTTAAGGCTGACTGAATTTTGTGACTATATTTTTTCAAATTTTTACTGATTCTATCACAACAGAAATATGTCACATTGTTTTGGTGTTTATTTGTTGAGAATTCGCCCTTTGAGAGGTAATGCAATATTTTACTGATAAAATGTGTCCCATATATATATATTTTTTTTTTGGTGGTGGTGGTGAAAAAAATGTACATTACATCAGCCTGTTACATATTAATTTAATTTTTATTCTCAGTTATTGCTGAGTTTTTGGTTACACTTCAGAAAGTTGCCTGCTGGTTTGATAGCCCAAGAGAGAATATGATGCTATCAGATTCTTTCCAAGGATGGTAATATATTCCTCACTGTGTGGGTGTATATGTAAACATGTTTGTATGCATGTATGCAAACAGTTCTCTTATATAACTCATATCTGTGTTGGTGTATGTTTTTGCATAAATATTAATATTTAGACATTTAGAACAATAATTTTTTTTAAATTTAATTATCGTTTATAGGCATCTGGATTTTATAACTAACATGTTTATTATGAAGAAAAGCTGCTCTCTGGGGCAGCTTTTGTCAGCACAGTAATTTTGAACTTAATGTGAAGCAACAGTTGCTGTTGTCTTTTAAATCTACACAAGATGGGTTTACAAAAGCCATGCTATCACGGAGATAGTTTACTAAACAAATCTACCAAAACTTTCAGTTCAATATGTACAGAGAAGTATTTTTCCGGTGCTGGTATAGTATGTGGCCTACCTCAGCAAGAGTATAAAACCTCCTACAGAAGGTAGCAGTGGAGAGTGACAAAAAAGGACTACAAATAAACTTCAAGAAAACTGAATGCATGGTCATCAGCAAAAGGTGCAACCCAAAATGCCAAATACAGGTGGGGGATACCAGAATCAAGCAAGTACAAAAATTTAAATACCTAGAAAGTGTTCTAACAGGAGATGGAAAGTGCAACACAGAGATCTGAAGGCGAATTGGCATGGCAAAAGACGCATTCCAGAAGCTGAGTAAAGTACTAACACACAGGAAAATTTCACTAGAAACAAAGAAAAGAGTGCTGGATTGCTATGTGATGTCAGTTCTTCAATATGGCAGTGAATGCTGGACAATATCATTGAAAATGAGGACAAAACTGGAAGCAGCGGAAATGTGGTTCTACAGAAGGATGCTGCGGATATCGTGGACTGAGCATGCAAGCAACGATGAGGTGTTGGAAAGAATGGCAACAAAAAGGAAATTAATACTGAGCATCAGGAAGAGACAAATGAAGTTCCTGGGAAACGCAATGAGGAAGGAGAGCTTGGAGAACCTGATACTGACTGGCCAGATAGAAGGAAAGAGAGGCAGAGGAAGGCAGCGGATAACATATTTGCAGGGCCTGATCAGGTGGATGACGGAACGGGGGTTGCCAGGAGTAACAGGAGCAAACATACTAAGAGCCACAAAGGATAGGAAGACGTGGAGAACCATGATCGCCTACGTCCTGAAGGGACAGGGCACATCGAAGAAGAAGATTCAGCTATTTATTGAAACTAATTATTTTCCATAACCTTTACAAAACAGTTATAATACTTCCTTATAATATGCATTTTAAGGTAGCCCATATATTATACCAGTGACAGAATTTTGTAGGCCCCATACTATACTGGCACCATTTTTTCCGCATGCCATCTAGAATATAAGCCTTACTATACTATTTTTGCTAATGCAGATTCCATTGTGATTTTTTTCTTTTTTTTTTTTTTACTATGATGATCACTCTGTACAAGGCTCAAGAGGTAAGAGGTATGACCCTGAGCAAGGTGATCATGCCACCAAAATGCAAAGGGCCACTGAAAGTGAAAGAGAAGGATAGACTTTAGAGGAAACCAGAAACCCAATCCTAAACAGGAAACAAAGGATAAACTTCTACTTCTGTCAAAAATGGGTATGTAGTAATAAATGTGTAATTGTTTATGTCTATTAAAATAGACATTCATTTTAATAGACATTCATTTTAATAGACATTCATTAAAATAGACATTCATTAAAATAGACATTCATTTTAATAGACATTCATTTTAATAGACATTCATTAAAATAGACATTCATTTTAATAGACATTCATTTTAATAGACATTCATTAAAATAGACATTCATTTTAATAGACATTCATTTTAATAGACATTCATTAAAATAGACATTCATTTTAATAGACATTCATTTTAATAGACATTCATTAAAATAGACATTCATTTTAATAGACATTCATTAAAATAGACATTCATTTTAATAGACACAATCAATAACACATTTATTACCTCCCCATATAAAAAAAAAAAACTCTCAGCTATAAGAGTGAATCAAGACCTCCTATATATTACATAATATATAGTAATATAGCGACGGCCTCGAGTGAATGCCCTAACTACTACAAAATAGCACTTACACATAATTTAATTAACTGAGCACATATTAACTCCTCAACAAAAAATGAGTTTTTACTCTAAACTAAGAAATATGAAGCAGACTCTCATTAATAATGGCTTCCCAAACCACATTGCAGATGAACAAATAAGATGATATTTCAAAAACTTCAACACGCATCAAACAGAATATGGTACCTCCACAAAAGACCCTAAATATATCAAACTCATTTATTGCAACCAGATGCACTACAAACAGAATGAAGATCCCAATAAAAAATTAAAATTAATAATATATTATAAAAAATACAAAACTATTAATTTAATTGTCTGTAATAAATCCTCCCCCCCCCCCCCACTGATGTATTTATTAGGTTAAAATCAACATTATATATCAATTCAAATATCCCTTGGAAGAATGTATCTCCAACAAAACAAATCAAATATATATATGTTGGATTTACAACAACTACATTAACAAGATGTCTTACATTACACATCTGACCATTTGTCTATTTCTAGACATCTACAACAACATTCCTGTGTACATTCACAATATAAAAAGAATAAGGACCGATAACACAACTATCCTACATCAAGAAAACAACAAAAGCAAACTACAGATCTTCGAGGCAATATTCATTAAAAAGACATCATGTAATTTTCTAAAATGTTTCTAAAAAGAACAGTTTTTTCATGCTTGAATATGTGCATAACAATGACATTACAACATAAAAAACATTCTATTGTGGATAATTTTCATGTTCTAATGAACGCTAAGCAATTTGTCAATCGTTATATTTGAAGCAAGAAGAAAATTTACAGTGATTTTTAGCAACACAGTTTTGTGGTCATTTTTTGTTACCACAACTTAGACCCTTGAAGATGATCTCTGAAGGAGATTGAAAGTACATGGGAACATCGAGAAATGATAATAAAATCATCTGTCAAAGTTACAGCACATTTCTTATATCTTTCAATGATAATACATAAAAGATTATCTATGAGTACAAACAGATATTATTAAAAATAAGCAGACACAATATTTGCAATTTTTATCTATATATATATATATATATATATATATATATATATATATATATACCAATGTCCATTGTGTGTAATGGATATTGGCTTGGAATGAAAAATCGGTAGAGCTGAGTTGAAATTCCAGTTGAATTTGTTGCATTCACTTATGCACAAATACTCTTGGGAAAGGTATTAATCCATCTATTCTTGCTTCAGCTATGCACTGAATAGAAAGACAGATTGGGTTCTATAGCCTTGGCTAGCAACCAGTCTACTACATAAAAAATGGCAAACTATTGCAAGAGAATTTTCTACTTATTCAGTCATGGATTGAAAGCGATCACCAAAAGGTGTATCACACATGGCACGTAATTGACTGATTATATATATATATATATATATATATATATATATATATATATGTGCACACAGAGGTGATGCAAAAGTAGGTATACAGTAGATAAATTAATATATCTTGTGAGTACATTTTGTTTTTCATTACTGTATACCTACTTTTGCAACTGTGTGTGTGTATATATCACATAAGCATGCGGTGTAGATATAGAAGAATCCAAAGGAGTATCCTGTACATACAGTGATAGGATAGCTTTCTAAGAATGCTCTAAATATATATGTATATAAATGCATATAGAGCAAATATAAGAAAAAATTTAGGCAGAGACGCTATTTCATGGTAAATCGGAGGTATAGGCCTATTTCAGGCGAACCATCATCAGCTTCTGTCTTGTTGTACAGAAGATTTTAAAATCTTCTGTACAATAAAGATGGAAGCTGATGATGGTTTGCCTGAAATAGGTCTATACTTCCGATTTACCATGAAATAGCATGTCTGCCTAAATTTTTCTTATATATATATATATATATATATATATATATATATATGTTGTAACAAAGTTGTGGAACTCGTAGGATTTTTAACTGGCTGTTCATGCATTTACTTTTATAAAGAGTGCTCGATACAAACGTATATATAAATGCTCACTTGCATCTGAAGATGCCCCCCACTACGGCTGTTATCCAATCCCTGTTGCAGACACATGCTCAGACATTTGTGTTGGTTCAATACTCACAGAGCCAACAAAATACACATATTTAATGCCTTATTCTACTTTTTCATTAATGTTAAAATAATTTAATGTAAGAAAGTCCAAGTGTGTGAAAATTTTGACTCTGTAAAAAAATATTTAACTTGTCCTTTGTGGAAAGCAGATAAAATGTAAATGTAAATTTGTTATATTCCAGAAATGGTTGTCAGTCAGTTAATAGCCATACTTGATACACACTTGGGTGATCATGTCTCAAAAGAGACATGACTGACTGGGCAGAAAATTATCCTATAGTAGGTTACCATTACTTTCTGTAATAGACTGGTTGCCAGCCAAGGCTATAGAACCCAATCTGTCCTGTTATTTAACCCATAACCGGAGGGAAGAGATGGATTAATACCTTTCCCAGAGGTATTTGCGCATAAGTAAATGCAAGGAATTCAACTGGAATTCGAACTCGGCTCCCCAATTTCTCTTTCTGAGCCAATATCCACTGCACCACAATGCACACACTTTGACTGTTGCATCCAACTGCTACTTGTATTATCAGATTGGCTACTTGGACTGACTCACTACTTGATATTTTGTCTTTTTATTTGTACTTCAAATGTGGACATAATAGACACACAATGTATGCAAATATTTAGAAGTGAACCCAGCATTTTTCTGTTAAAGTGTTTCATTAGAAATTTTATACTTTTTCAAGTCACTTAATAACTATTGTTGGGTCCATAAAAAAAAGCATAAATTAATTCTACTGTCACTTCTTTGTCATGTCCATAAAAATGAATTATATCATATAAATAATTATAATCACTATTAATTCACTCTTTCTAAACCAATGAGAATTGACCCCACTTTTCTCCTCTCCACATACAAAAACAAGACTTTCTCATTTTTAGGTAAGCAGTTCACATGGACAGGTCATCAGCACAGGTGCCAACAAAAATTTTGGTTCCTTTTCAGGCCATAAAAGTTACATTTATTTCTTAATACTTAACAAAAAATTGAGCTAAGTAAACCCCAGACATTTGTATTTTCTGACTAAATTATCTGGACACTCATTACAGTCAGTTAAATGTTGATCATGTCTCTTGATCCATGACTGACTCGGCAGATGATTTTTCCCCACCACAGATAGACATTTCTTTCTAGAGTAGACTGGTTGCCAACCAAGTTTATAGAATCTAATCTGTCCTGCTATTCAACCCATAGTTAGAGGGAGATGAATTCATACCTTTCCCAAGGGTATTTGTGCATAAGTAAATGCAACAAATTCAACTGGAACTTGCCTCTCTGAATTTTCATTCTGAGCCAGTGTCTATTTTACCTTAATGCACATCCTCATAAACACATGAGAAAGAACAAACAAAGTCTATACCATCTATCTTATTCTTCTGTTGGATTGCAACCTATATTTGATCAACATTTGACCCCAAACTCACAATTTTACTCGGTATTACTCTCTCATTTCTCCAACACCACATAAAAACCAGATAATAAATAATACTCTTTGCTGCTTTCATGTCTTCTTATTTCATTTTTAAGAGTATTTTTGTATATATAAATGTTAATGAGTTTATAATTATAACTCCTCTACACTATACATGCTTAAAAGGCAATATATTGTCTCATTGATACCTCTTGACAAGTAATCCAAATGACTACAAAACGGTTTGTCTATGAATCTTTGGATGCAGGGTGCTGAACATAACATCAATTAGATAAGTGACAAATTTTATATTTGTATTATATATATATATATATATATATATATATATATATGCACACACACTTGGACAGTAACCTTTCTTTCATTGAATATAGCCAACAAACAAGAAAATATTAATTTTTTTTTTTATTTGTTTTGTCCAGCATCCTAACATTTTTTCATTTTGCTGGGGTTAGGGAATATAAAACTTTTCCATAATTAACAAGTGCAGAGACATAACACCCTTGAAAATGGCCAGAGAAATAGCTGAAAAGGCTTGGAATGATAATTATGAAAAATTTTTCATTCCTTAATTCCAGCATTTTTTTTTTTTTAATCGTATCACCCCAAGCAAGGCGATAACGCCACTGATGTGTAGGGGGCTACGTAATAGTGAAAAGATTGGAAAAGAGAAAGCCGGAAACCACATCCTAAACAGGGAACTAGGGATGAGCCTCTTAACCTGTTCAATAGACGTGGGTGGAGTGTGAACCGGGCGATAGATAGATCTATCTACTCCAATTGAAAACAAAACAAAGTGAGAAGATTTGAGAAGAGAAAGCTGGAAACCACATCCTAAACAGGAAACAAGGGATGAGCCTCTTAACCTGTTCAATGAACTGACTTCCAAATGAAAAATATTCAAAAGCTCTACATTATACTATATACATATATTGAGCACTTTTTAATATAACTGTATACTGGTCTGATTTAATTATGACCAAAAACTGATTAACGATATATTATATATATATATATATATATATATATATATATATATATATACACACACACAGATATTTGATTAATGCAGATTAATAATTTAATATTTTTAATATTGTGTAATTTTTATTTTTCTCCATCAGTTATAAGTTAATTAAGTTTCAAATTGTTATCTACTTACTAGGGATATTGTAACTAATATTTTTTAATAAAAAGATGTTTTAATTTTGTTTCAAACTGATTAATTTATAGAACATCTAATAATGTGTTTGCTATAATTTGCATCTGTTTAATTTGTCTGTTTCACCAAATCTTAATTGATATATATTTTTGTTATTTTTTGCAAACAAAAATGCATCAGTATTTGATTTACAAAAAAAAGAAAATTGTTCAATTGTTTAACACTCTATTCAGGCTGAAACTGACATGGTATTCTATATCAGTTTGCATATAATAAAGGAAACGTAAAAACCAAGGGAATAAAAAAAAATTTGTTCAAATCATGTGATGGCTGATAGAATTACGCTGCAGGCTTCAAGTGTGAGATAAAAATTGATTAAAAACTAAAGATAAGTCATGCCAATGCTTCAGGTAATTCAAAAAGTAGGGGCTGCTCTCTGATCATCAGGGAGGATGTTTTGTCATTGGTTGCTGAATTTTTTTTGTCATATTTTGATGCTCATTCCTGTCACCTTCGAAATATTATGACGGGGAGTGACATAAATGTCAAATGATTAAAATCAATTCTTTTTGTTGCACAAGCTGACATTTTAAGTTTCAGGGGGAAGAAAAGAAAAAGGAAGCAATCATGAATTGTGTATGCTAGATTTATGATTTAATATCTGAACTTTTAGCCCGCAATAGTAAATAAAACCGCCTGCCGAAAATTTGTTTTACTACGAGATAAAGCAAATTTTCCAACAATCGAAAGAAAAAAAAAAAGAAAAAATGCTTTGCACAATTTTAAATTCTGTGCTGAATGTATTAAATATGCTACTCGAAGTGTGAGGTAGATTTACTTATCATATCAACTAGAGTGAGTAGAGTCTAGACTCTAGTTCCTAGAGAGAGAGTGCACTGTAGTCAATTTACGGTCTAATTGCAGTTTACAATAAATTAAAAAAAAAGTTTCTCATTTCTAATCTTTATGTATGCTTTTAAATTTAAAACATTTCTAAGATGATGCGATTAAAATTGGAAATCGGCTAATACACTTTAAGTTTTGCATTTATTACATCCAAAATCAGATATTGATTATCCAAGGATGTTTTTCCTAATTAGCATTGTCTTCTGTTCTGAAGTTATATGAAAGACATGATTCATTAAAATAAAATAAAAAGTACCCTCAATCTTTGCTTTTTAGCAGGTGCTTAGCAAACAGAGACAAAGTAGGGTTTTTGTTTTTTAAAAATAAGTTGCGAAATTATTTCTATTAAAAACGAAAATCTCTGACTGAAATGGAACATTGCTCCACTTTTCTCTTTTTTGTTTTTTTCAATGATAGAAAGATTTGGCTATCGACAAGATAAAACTCCTAATTTTGTTGCCTTGCAAATTCTTAACTCAGATTTTTTCATTTAAGATGAACTTTCAAAACAACATCTGGAAATTTAATCCAAGGGAGATAATTCAAATTAAAATGATGGCTTTATCAAGTGAACGATAAACGGTTCATAACTAACTTGAGTGGGCGCTTAACTCTGAAGCAGTCGCATCTTATAATTCTTGACATATGTACGGATTTCAATCCTAACTGGCAATACACATTTGTGATCTTCTGTTGTACGCAGTTAGCCTTTGATAAATGTCTAGAATTTGATAAAACCATCCAGAAAATTAATTGAAAAACAATAATCCAGTCTGCTTTTGAAACCATAGAATATTTGATTTGAACGTGGACCTTCTCACACACACACACACACTTTTAATCAATTTACTTCAAGCAAGCTGATAATGCTACTAATACACAAGGGGCTACTAAGAGTAAGAGAATGAAAATAATTTTGGAACCAAAAGCCAATCTAAAACAGGGAACAAAGGATACATCTCCATTCTTGTTCAAAAGACCGAGGAGAAGTGTGAACCGGACTATCTGGCTACAAACATGACACTTGTATACATTACTTTGCTATAAATTAAACAAAACTTATTTCGTTTTTTCATACACATGTACAACAATGTCACTGACCAATAAACACACATGTCACCATCCAAGATTTTCTCACACACATATTATAAAAAAATTGTCTCAAATTTGAATACACTTGACATGGGTATTATTATCCCACACGTGTATAAACAGACAAGCATTCCTATACATACATACTTACATTTAAAATAATTCTCTATTGCTTTGTTACACACAACACATATCTGACCAATACGAATCAAATAAGAAACATTCCAGCATAGTCACTTTGTTTTTAAAAATATTTCATCTTGTCTTTAAATAGGACTCTGAAGAAGCCTTAATAAAAGTACAACATGTTATATATATTTATATAAATTAATAATTTGTACATGTTCTAAACTATAATTTATAATAAATTGTGTGTATTTAGGTAGCATTTTTTAGGTAGCATAAACCAGAAAATTTAATGTCATTAATATTTTTGTTTTGTTAAGAAACATTATCATCTAAAACTATGTAAGTCATATATATGAAAAAAGTTTATACATTTAAGAAGTTCATTTAAAACCAAATCAAAACAAAACAGTGTATGCAATAGGATAGTAGATCTAAAAAAAATATATTAATTTTAAGAGAGGATCAGATAAAAAAAATCAAATAAGGAATGTTTATTTTGTTGTGCTATAAATGAAATTAATATTGAGCATCATGAAGAGACAACTAAAGTTCCTGGAACATGCAATGAGGAAGGAGGGCTTGGAGAACCTTATACTAAAAGAGACACGGGAAAGCAGCAGATAACATATTTGAAGGGACTAAAAAGGTGGATAACAAAACGGGATTGTGTGTGTTACAGGAGAAAGTGTGATAAGAGTCACCAGGGATAGGGAGACGTGGAAAGCCATGACCGCCTATGTCCTAAAAGGATGAAGCACATAGAAGAAGATGATTTACGTTCCTCCAAACAAGGCTCAAGTGCCACTCAAGGTAGAGCATTACTGAATGAAATAGCAATGGAGAGAAAAGTAAGAGAATGCTATGAGGATGAGTGGGATAATAAAACCCTGGACTTATTTTAGTTGTCAGAAAAGCATTCTCTTGGGAGTTTGCTCTACAAAGTAACAGTTCTGGAGAAAAAGCTATCACAGTGAAACATGCTCTTCATCAAAAGAAAATCGGATTGTTTTTCACTGTGGACACAACATGGTGGGTCCTAGTTATGAAGCTCAAAGTTTGTGAAACTAGGGAATGTAACATGTCCAAACATCCACCATGATAATGGTAATATAATGGGGAATTTTGGCAATGTTTCATCTGTGGGATAAGGGCTTAACAAAAAATAAGTACAGGCAAGAAGACAAAATTGTTTATTTAAAATTGGAACAAAAATGATTGATATCTAAAAAGAAAATATTCATTTTATGAGAGAATCAGATAAAAAATATTGAATCAAGAATCTTTATCATTAACTTTTATATGAAAATAAGTACAAGCAAAAAGCATAAAATTCTTCGTATTTAAAATCAAAAGTAAAAATGTTTACAGTATGATAATAAATTTAAAAAGAAAATATTCATTTTATGAGAGAATCGTATAAAAAAATGTTGATTTAAGAAACTTTAAAACTTAATATTCATAATATAAGTAATATTCTGCATATAAGTAATAGAATATTACTTATATGCGGAAAAAGTCTACAGATCTTATTCCTTAAAATAAGTACAAGTGAAAAACATAAAATTCTTCAAGTTCCATATCCCCTCAGGCAATAGGTGAATATGACTCTTCACAACTTCCTGTTCCTTGTAGCTCTTAATAAACTGTATGTTATGTCTTATATGTGGAAAAGTCTATACATCTCACTATTTAAAGTAAGTACAAGTGAAAAACAAAAATATTGTGTATTGAGAATTAAAACAAAAATTGCTCATAATAAATTTAAAAGCATCTTTTTAAGAAAGAATTTGATAAAAAATATTAAATCAAAAACCTTTAAAATCTTATCCCATAATTTTAACCTCTGATTCAGCCGCATCCTCACACTTTTTTATTTTGTAGTGCTGTCCCTGTTATCTTATTTTGAGGGTCAGGGTAGATTTAGTCAAATTTTGCTGGATACATAGTACATTTTCTCCAAAATCAATAGTTTGAACAAATTGTTTTTTAATGTTGGAGATTACTGTAGATTTTACAAAAATATGGGACAAAATTAGTTAATTTTACAATAAAAAAAATTATCAGTTTTTATTTCAGCATTCCAGAAAATGTTTTAAACATTGGTTTTTATTTATTTTTAGCTTTTACAGGGAGTATCTCACCCATAGAATGTTATATCAATAATGTCTGGTAGGTCAGTTTGATAAATTTTTAATCTTGTGAATGAAATCAAAAAATCAGTTATATTAACTGAACCACATTTTGTTAAACATAACAGATTTTGTTTATTAAGGTTTTGGGGGAGTTAACTGGGAGGATAGGTGGTGAATTCAAGCCTTTTCCAAGGGTATTTGTACATAAGTGTATCGTATATAACAAACCAACTGGAATTGAAACTCGGCTCTCTGACTTCCAATTCTGAACCATTATCCCTTACACCACCCACACATCCAAGATTACAACACCTGGTATTCCCAAGCAGTCAAAGTACTGATCAGAATTGACATTGGTTAACTTTGGTGACTGGATAAACCCTAGTGTTTCAATGTGATACAACTGTAAGTTGACAATTTCTAGAATCATTTTGAAGTAAATTACATCAAAAGAAGCTTTCAGAAACTTCTGAAAAAAATTTTTTTTTTTCTAGTATGTCTTATGCCCATATTTAATTTGCATATATGCGAGCAGGTAGCTAAAAAAATTTATTTTAAAATTGCATTCTCCTTCCATTTTTTTTTCAGATATAACAAAGTGGCTTGTGTTATTTTTTGTTAAATATTATTTCATATTAGTATTATTACTTTTGATTATTCCTTTAATATCATTATTAGTTTAAAATACTGCTATTTGTTTCTTTTTTTATTATTCTCATTCTTAATAGTTTTTTACATTAATATTGTTATTAGTAACATTTTCAATATTCTTTTATGTCCATTTTCATTATCTACTCACTGATGTTCTACTTTCTAAAAAGTCATTTGGTAGGAGCATTTTACTATTGGATGAATAACCCACAGTAAACATCAGAGTTGACAGGGAGGTGGGTCATGAAAGGAAGGAGGATCAGCATGCAGAATTATGGGAGTGCGTGGGGGGTAAACTACTTCAATAAAATGTAGCAGTGCCCTGCATCTGCTGATATTTCAATGCTTCCAAAGTTACTTGCTTATAGAAAAACGAATTCTATGGAAACTGATTTCAATGCTATTGAAGAAATGAATAAAAATGGAATTTTTTTTTAATACTATTGCTCATTCAATACAAGGCCCAGGAGCAACTCAAGGTAGAGGGTTATTGAATAAAGCTGTTGTAAGGGCATAAAGGGAGAAAGTAAAAAGTGCATGTTATAGCGATACGTAAATAATGGTTAATTCAAGAGGTTGAGATTATAGTGATTGGGCAAGCATCATCTGAAAAATCTATTCCATAAACTAACAGTTCCAAAAAAGAAGATGCAAGAGTGGAACTTCCTCCTTAATACATTATTAAAGTACCTCCCCATCAACTTACTATAAATGTTTCTACTGATATGGCAGATTAAAAAAAAGGGGAAAAATTATTATACACTTTGGGTTCACCGACACAGAAAGTGGAATCATTGAGCTGAATCCAACTTCAATCTAATGATGTTCCCTTTTGGACTATGACCCTTGGAAAAGGCAAGAATCTATCTTTTCTCCCCCATGCTATGGATTAAATATCAATGTAGACAGAACTCTCCAGTCTTCAATGGAGGCAGTTATGAGGAGGACAACTCTGAATTGAAAACCATGGAAAAGGTATCTGGAAATGTTTTCACTCAAGTTATGGCAATTCACAGATGATAAAGAAAAGAATTCTGTAGAGAGCTATAATCACCTAATTCCTAATACTGCCTGGCACTGATGTCATTGCAAGAGTTACCAGAATGGGCTTGAGACTCTGGTTCCAGGTTTTATCCTCAGGGTTGCTTACCCAAATTTTATCCCATTATTAGGTATGGCCACAACACAATGAAGGATTGAAATTGGATTTTTCCTACTTTTAGATGATTTTCCTTCCTATGCTAAACAAGTACCATCTCCCTGAGTAGAGGATTACTTCTCTAATTACATATCTAAGTGTATCTATTAAAAATTATTTTTTCTTATTATTAAAAAAAAATGTCCACATATTTTGTGTCTTAGATTTTGAAAGATATTTTGCATACATGCATTAAAATAATGATGTGTCATTGTTTAGCAGAAAAAAAAAGGGATATACTGAAAATAAATTACACGAAGTTGCATCAGCTTCCAGTGTCAGACATTTTGTTTTATTTCTCTTCAGCTGTTTTAAGATAAGTCAGTCTACTTTCAATCAGTTTAAATCAACCAGATTTTCCTGCACAAAACAAACACAAAAAACCCTTAAATCTGTTTCTGATTTATCTAATTTTTGTTCATTCCTCACAGGGTACATCAAAGGAAGGAGTGCAGAGAACAGAAGCAAGTAATCTACTTGACAAGTTTGAGCAAATGGATGGAGGACCCAATGTACCCCAAATAAAAAAGAAAAGAAAAAAAAAAGAAAAAAAATTGTAAGAAAACAACTATGACTAGAAACAACAACAAAAAAAGCAAGCTGTGAGGAGTGATGGTCGCTCACATCATCAAGAGAGTATGACTGAGCTTTTGTAATACAGTTATTTTAAAATATTCAATGATTTCTTATTTTTTTTAAAGACCATGCATTCTTTCTTCACAACATTTCAACTGGTTCATTCTCTGACCTTGTACAAGTGAAATTTGATCTGCTAACACTTCTGTCATTGATCAGTATCTTATAGACAGATGTATTTTTTATTACCTTCCCTACTAGACATTTTTTTATAAAATACATTCATTGTTACCCTAAATATTTTAGATATATAAATATATATGAGAGAGAACCAATGCAAATATAAAGTTTGTCACTTATCTGATTGGCATTACCCCCAGCATCTTGACTCGAGAGTTTTGTAGACTAACTCTCCAGCAATCACTTCATTCACTCATCAGTGGATATCAGCAATTGACTGTGTATATTTTTCATTTTTTTGTATATGCCTTTTTCATTGGTGCATGGTTGACTTTATTTTTTCATAGTATGAACTATAAACTTGCATATAAACTGACTATAGTTTGACCCCATAATTTTTGCATGAATTTTAACCCTCTCCAAAAAAATCTAACCTGTATATAGTGCAACTTGTCACTGAAAATGCATGAGTTTTAACTTAAAAAAAAAAATTACCTTTGTATAAGTGTGACCGCCCCCTTAACTTGAACTTTACACAAGTCCCCCCCCTCCCGGTGTCCTAATCACATGAATATATGCATGCTATTAGCTTGGCATCAAGGTCTCATCTTCTTACTGTTGAAATAGTTAAATGTAACTGAAAAATCTGACTAAATCAACCTTCTCACTATAACTGAATGTTGAAAAAAATACCTTAAAACTGCACCTTTTTGGCATTAAATAACCCACAGAGGTTGATATGCCATTAAACAAAATTCAAACTTAAAAATATGTTTCAAGAAATACCAAATAGGAAATTAAATTGGGAGGATATGTCTGCCTTAGAAATCTGGATTCAAAATCTAGGCTTTTTACCTGGACTGGAACACAAGCATCAGTGTGAAATAAGCAACTACTTCAACCACCAAGCAAGCCTGATGTTTCACACAAAAAAGAATGGAGAGTAAGAAAATAGTGTACAACAGATCTGCCAAGTGAATTTTTACCCACTTGGAAAATCAGCATTCAAAAACTGGTTTTTGCTTAAGCTTGAACATCAGCCTTTGGCATTGATGTAACTGCTTGACTGACCAATCAAGCATTATAATCATGTATTTCTTGTTAGTATGTATTCAACAATGAAAATTACTTAATTACAAATGACAGTTTTTTTTTTCTTTTTTATGGACATGAGAAATACATTGTTACATTTGGTATTTTGGTTAAACAGCATAAATATCCATTTACAAAAGTGTGACATTTATGGAGAGGGGGAAAAAAAACAACAAAAAAAACAAACAAACAAACCAGGAAGAAGAGAAAGGTTTTTGGATTCATCTAAATAAAGAATCCAGTGAAAACTCTTTGAATGCATTATACTGGGATTGTCTGAGAGTTTATGACCATTTTATAAAAATAGAAAAGACAGAAAGATGATTTTGATGGTTGCCTCTGCAGATTAAAATTGATGTACAGAGTTCAGGCCTTTCTGGTTATGAATGGAGTTTTTATATTTAAATAAAAAAAATGTAATAAAAAAAATGATAAAATACTTGTGATAAAGATGGAGGAACATTTTACAGGTCCCTCGAAAAGTACTTATCACTTTAATTTCTGATACAAGACTTTCAAAGGCTAATTTTTTAGTTATACCCTCAACTACTGGTTGTAAAAATGAGTATAATCTTTTTTTCTCATAGTCTTAAATTTGAATAAGCTAGATATGTCATCTGCAGATAGATCTGTTTCGCTGTATCACAGCTCAACAGTACAGTTAGACATCTGATTGCTTTTTAACTCAGGATTGAAAACTGACCAAATTGGCATCAGTCGGCGATTCTACCTCTGGGCTATGGACGATCAGCAGAAGAAGGCAGACTTTTAGCATATGATGTATCATATGCCAATAGCTAGAGTGCTCTAATTCATTACTGAATGATCGATGCATATATATATATATATATATTCGTGTTGAATACACCCGTTCTCATCCGATCACCGAAGTTAAGCAATACCGAGCCTGGTCAGTACTTAGATGGGTGACCATTTGGGAATACCAGGTGCTGTAAATGTAAGGACCAAGAATGGTCCACCGGTCCTCCAGGTTTGGGGATTGGGCACAGGGCTACAACCCTACCCCATAAAAAACAGTTTGTTACGGAAACAGTAACAAAAATTTACTGCCCTACACACCATTGGGTGTAAAAGGGTGAGATGATGATGATGATTATATATATATATATATATGTGTGTATTAGTTATCCACAGACAGTCCTGTTTCACTGTATCACAACTCATCAGTACAGTTAGACATCTGTTTGATTCCAGCCGGGATTGAAAACTGACATCAGTCAGAGATTCTACCTCTAAGTTATCAATGCATGGTGAAGGAAGGCAGATTTTATTGAGTTATATACACAATGTAAATAAACACCAGTAGACAAGAGTGTTTAATTTATTGCTGAAAAATGATGTGTAAATAGTGGTGAGTAGCTATATTTTTAAAAAGAAGTAATGAATCTATCATTTATTATTTTGAAAATTTTTTATCACTTATCACATTTAGTGATAAACATTTGTCAGTTTAATAAATCCATTAGTTTTTTTTTTTTTTAGAAATTACTTTGTTTACATTTGAATACATAACTGAGCAGATAAGAAATGACAAGAATCTATTTTGTTTAAAGGCACAATTCAAGGCTTGCTAGAATAGCAACACCTTTAACCCTCTAGGGCCATTCGTATCATATTTGATACAGTATTTCCCTATAAGGAAACATTTGGTATTTCCCTATAAGGAAACATTTGGTATTCATTGACTGAGCAGTCAGTACTGCTTTCATTTGAAATTTATAAAATATTTCTCTTAAAAAATTTTTCAGGAAAATATTTCTTTCAAGGCTTGTTTTCATACTGTATCAAATATGATAAGAATGGCCCTAGAGGGTTAATAATATAATATGATTAAGTCTTCTACTTGTCATAAAGTGGGGGATCAGTTCTATATTGTTATGAAGTAATAAACAGATCCCCCACTAATTACTACTTAACCCTCTAGGGCCATTCGTATCATATTTGATACAGTATTTCCCTATAAGGAAACATTTGGTATTTCCCTATAAGGAAACATTTGGTATTCATTGACTGAGCAGTCAGTACTGCTTTCATTTGAAATTTATAAAATATTTCTCTTAAAAAATTTTTCAGGAAAATATTTCTTTCAAGGCTTGTTTTCATACTGTATCAAATATGATACGAATGGCCCTAGAGGGTTAATGGCTGAGTTGGTATAAGCATGTCGGATCTAACAATGGTTTTCCCTGTCAATGGAGATGTAGGTTTGAATCCTGCCAGGGGGCACATTTTTTTATAATAAGATTTTTTAGGCCAGCATACAATAAAGAAAAAAATACTGTGGGAAAATTTACCTAGTCAGCCATGGATTGAAAGAGACAGGATCACCTAAACGTGTATCACGTATGGCACTTAACTGACTGATACAATAATAAATATACTGCTTAAAAATAAAAATGACAATCTACTAAAATATTAGTATCCACTAAAAACAGTATTCAAGTGAGATATATAGAATTGTAAGTTCAGTACCTGACTACAGCAGTGGTGAACAAATAACTTAGAGAGTTGAGTTAAAGGGAGATAACTAAGACATTCAGAAGTGGCATGACTCATGGAATGAGAACAATATATTCAAGTGACTGAAATAAAGAGTTCAGTTCAACGTTCCAATCACCTGAAGAAGGTCTGAGCATACAATGACCAAAAAACATTGTGAATATTACAACAAAGAGGAGGACAACAACTTTTTGGGGTGCATAAACGGAAAATTATGACAGATTTTATGGGAGGAAGAAAATCAGTTTTTTTGTAGTTGGGATGTTGAGCCCTTCACTTGGTTGAGGGAAGAATGCATTGGTTGTTCAGTTGAGTGGTAAAAAAAAGACTCCCAACATTTGAAAGGACTTAGCAATTATCCAGTTTTTATAGTTTCTGGTTCAAATAGCATTTTTTCTAAGACATGTTTTTTTTACTGCTTGAAAAATAATTTTGTTACTTTCTGTATCTCCAAACATTTTGTAAAGGTTTTAAAAACTAGCACGAAAAGTGTCATATTAATTAATTTTAAACTCACATTAACAGCTAGACAAACAAATAAACTATAAAAAATAAAAAATATTAGAAACACATGTTAACTTACATTATTAAACCATTATGTTTTCATGTTGAACTCAAATTAAATATAAATAAAAAAATAAATACAAATTAAAATGTCAGCTTAGAGTAAATATTTTTAAACGCAAATAAATTTATAATTGACCTATTTTAAATCATACTGCAATTACCCCCACCCCGCCCACCAAGAAAACCTCGATCTTTAAACTTGTTCTAATTTTTATAGCTCAAATGGTTAAACTTCTTGTAGGCGTCAAATTAAATGTGAAGGTCTAAAGAATATTTTAGATTTTCACATTTAAAAAAGAAAAGAAAAAGAAAATTGAATGAAAAAAAAAAATCCAGTCGTTTCTGTAGTTTCGATTATTTATGAAATACAAACTTTATTATTTGTAAATGAAATGACATTCATTTAACTGAAACATAGACATTGTGACAGATGGAAACCCCGTCGACAAAGCCGAAACTTTTTTAGACTGTAGCAATTTTGTCTGCTAGAAAAAAAAATTAATCTTCAGCTTTGAATCAGATCAAAGGAAAAAAATGCTGGCACAGTCTTTTAAAGTATTTCAATATTAACTGCTTAAGAAAAAAAAGAAAAGAAATATGGCCTTTACTTAGACAGCAGGCCTTCAAATTTTACAATTTCAATATTTTATTTAAAAAAAAAAATGGGTGGATTACTACTCCTTTGTCTCCATAAAAATAGAGCGGCTCTTGCTTCTTGTGGGGAAAAAAAGAGGGGGGATCTCTTCGCTCCTTGGCGCCAGAAAACTGGAGAATACTCTTTTCAGGCCTCTGTGTGTGTGTGTGTGTGTGCGAATAGGGGGGAATATGTACGCCAAAGTGGGAA
Organism: Ascarosepion bandense; assembly: GCA_037127315.1. Classification (NCBI taxonomy): domain Eukaryota; kingdom Metazoa; phylum Mollusca; class Cephalopoda; order Sepiida; family Sepiidae; genus Ascarosepion; species Ascarosepion bandense. Next base: position 2,368,971 of record JBBBDQ010001668.1, read on the forward strand.
AACAATCTTCCTTTATGACGTCATCCGACGAAGTTTATCATTACGTCGATGTGACTATACATGCGCATTAAATTTAAAGATGATAAAAAAAACAATGCGTTTTGGGTATAACATCTATCTGCTTTCTTTTAATTTTTTTTGTTTTTAGTTTCATCACTTAAATTAAATTTTCCCTAAAATTGCTTTTTTTTCTTTTTTTCCCCCCCATTTGTAAACGAGTTATTACGCGACCTAGGTTTCTACCATGAGTGTTGTCTTCAGGCGATTTGCAATAACTGATTTTACTGTTTTCTTTAAACCGCTCAATTAACGGTGTCTTTTTTTTAAAACGCTCACGTGGCAGGGAATTTTTGAACGAGCAATTTTTAAAATTACAAGGAATTATGGCGTTTTCATCTATGGTTGTATGAACCTAAGAGGTATTTTCTTGTATGGATACACTTAGTCATAATTTCTGTTCTTTCATTCAACAGTTCACTTTTGTTTGGGAATAGCATAATCTCTAACTTTTCTTCTTAGCACAGTCCACATAGTTTGCCACCGTTGTAAAGCTTGGCTGTTTTTACTATAATCCACGTTATGTCTGGGTCTTTTCCATATTTTGACTTTAATTTCCACACGTGGCTAGCCAATTTTGTACAGTTTTTTAAGTTTTCTATTTTGAATGTAGACCTGTGAGTGAACCACCTGGTCTTAAAGATGTCTTTGGTTGAACCCAAATATATTTTATTTTGACCATTTAAGTCATGTACCTTATCGGCTAGGAACGAGAAATCGGGGAGCCGAGTTCGAATTCCAGCTGAATTCATTGCATTCACTTATGCGCAAATGCTCTAGGGAAAGGTATTAATCCGTCTATTTCTTCCAGTTATGGGTTAAATAACAGGACAGATTGGGTTCTATAGTTTTGGTCGGCAACCAGTCTACCGCAGAAAGCAATGGCAACCTACTGCAAGGATAATCTTCTGCCCAGTCAGTCATGTCTCTTTTGAGACATGATCGCCCAAGCGTGTATCACGTATGGCACTTAACTGACTTAACTGGCTGACCTTTGCCTTGTAAATGATTTCTTTTGTGTTGCAAAGTTTTGTCTCTATAGTTGCATTCTTTATTAGTGGTCTTGTTTTGTACACTGCTATCTAAGTTTCTGGTATTCTGTTTTTTTATGAAACTATCTATATTACTAGTGCAACTATAACTTAGCTTGATTGCATTTCTGTTGAAAATTTTGTTTAGTTCTGATCCTTTTGGAAAGTGTCTACTAGTTTAAAAAATATTTGTCCTATTTTGGTCTTTACATCTAAATTAAATGGTGGGTTGAACCAGATAATGTTTTGTTTTCTATTATTGATTTTTGTTTGTCTATTTGGTTGAGAATTATATTGTAAAATGTTTTTATGGACAGATTTTCTTAGTGCATCTTCATAGATATTTTTCTTTTCATGAAATATTGTTTTCTTTGATGAATTATTTGATAGTCTGTGTTCTATTCCTTCGTGAATGTGTCTATACTTTTTGGATGGTTGGATTTTGGATTTATGTATGTTAACTTAGTGTTTGTCTTCATGTATGGCGAGACATTGTCTGTAAATTAAATTCCACATCTAAATATTGTACCACTTTTCTATTTGTTTCTACTATTATATCAAAATCTAGTTTTTTTGAATAGTTTGAAAAGCTTTTTCCTTATTTTATCATTTTCTCTTTTGTTTCTGGTGCTATCATTAATCTGTCATCTCTATATAATCCATGGTTGTCTATATGGATTATTTTGTTGCTTTCATTTAAAATGTATATGCCCATCAATTCTAAAATTTCTGCCTCATCATACGATCCTTGTGGTACATCAAATGTGCCCTTGTTTGATTTTTTGATCCATGCTTTACCTTTGTGGAAAAGTATTGATTTGCGGCAATGTAGGACTATAGCAATGTTTAGATGGTATTTTTATTTACCTTTTAGCAAAATTAAATGCTTCCATTAATTTTTTTTCAGAAATTGATGGGTAAAAGTTCTTTATGTCATATTTAATGAACATGTATTTATTTTTACATTCAATTTTTTGAAACCAGGAAATGCAATCACTTGTGTTCTTCCACTGGTTTGCTTGAGTGGCTGTTCTTAGCAAGTCACAAATATTTTTTAATATTTGATGGCTTATTTTGCCTACTTCTGTTTTTGTTGGATTTATAAGTTGGTATGATGGGTTGTTGATAAAATCTTCTTTATGGTCTTTGATTGTAAGGAAAGCTCGTTTACCTATTAAGATTTGTATTTTTTGGCTTAAATTTAATTTTATCTGTAATAATTTTAGTCTCTTTGTTGATGTTTTCAGTATAGGAATCTGAGACTTTTTTGTAAAATTTTGTGATTTCCTTATATTGTAAAATGTTTTTATGGCCATTTTTTTAATAAATGTTTTTATAGGAATCTGGGACTTTTTTGTAAGATTTTGTGACTTCTGTATATTGTAAAATGTTTTTATATATAAAAGTCGCTTTCTACGTGCATAATAACAATATTTACACCCAAACTAATGGTATTAGTATAAAACACAATATTTAAACAAGTCACTAAACCCAAAATATATGTCCATTATGCTGACAATAGTTTATTTTAGCAAAAAGCAGACAAGAAATTGATAACCTCAGAAGCACATGAAGAAATTGTCCTGAACTTTACCTATGAAGTAGAACAAAAAAATAATCTCCCATTCTTAGACATTTTTGTAGAATTCAGTAAAAACACATTCACCACTTCATTATACAAAAAAAAAAAAGCATTCACAGAAACTTTTGCCACCTTAATTTTAAGAGTGAATTACCCACTTAGATATAAAATAGTAGTTATAAAAAATTTCCTAAAGAGAGCACATAATAATTCATCTTCTTGTCCTCTTAAAGAATTCAATAATGTAAAACAGATGCTAGTTAACAATGTTTTTTTTCTAACGACTTCATCGACACTAGATTAGGCTATTTCTTTCTAAAGTAACTAATAGAAATACTGAACATACAGATAAAAAATAACATTAACATCTTCTACAAAAGGCAAATACATGTCAACCATAATCAAAACAAATTTTTCTCTTAGAAATATCAGAGAAATACATAACCCCATTTGACTGGAACAAGAAAATTAAATTATCTATTACAAAAAATTTGTAAAAGCTAATCTTATCAAAAAGAACCAACATTATGGGTTCAAATGCCTCCTAAGGAACTGAATTCCTGATCAAACAAAACTCATAATTACATTGGTTACACTACTACATGCCTATCTAGACAACTCATGTCACACCTACCCAACCATAGATCAATTAGGACTCTTTTAACACACACAAAAACCTACCAAACTCCATTTGAAACATACTAGTAAAAAATACAAGTATAATAGCCTCATCTACATGTAAAACAAGAGTGAAAATAATGGAAGTCCTAATAATGCAAAACCCAACACTCAACATTAACTATGAACATGGCACAATGTGCTGATTGTATCTGAAAAATAAAATGTTCCTATAACTTCAGACACATACATAAAAAACCCACATATTCAGTTAAAAATGAAAATTATCCTTGATAATGGCTAAAAGAATAACCGAAAGTGCTCATATATGCAGGACTTTTTGACAGTTTTTACACTCTTTGTGTCTAGAGAAGAAAACACCTCTACAAACAAGAAAAATTTAAAAAATTCCTTCCCAGTACCTTGTCAGATGCCTTCAACAAGACATGTATAAAAGAGTAATTGCTGTCGATACACACTCAATATTTATATATGTGTGTGGGTGTGTGTGTATACATATATATAGATGGATTTTACATATAAAAAAAATAAAAATCTATGATTGAATGATCATTTTTTTTTTTATAAGTAAAAAATACATATTGGCTCTGTTAATAAATGATTTTATTTATATTGAGTTCTCTTGGTGGGATCAATTTTAATATTCAATTTTTAATAATTAATATTAATAAATTCTTTTAATCAAGTGGCTTCTTTGTAAATTTATATATTTCTGAAAATGTTTCAGTATGATCTCTTGAATTAAAAAAAAAAATTAGGCTGATTTTCATTAGTAGCAAAAAGTAGATTAATTCATGTATATATTTTTTTATTTCTTGGAATTGTATGTAAGAAATGCAACCCTACCATTTTTATATAATCCAATAAAAGCAATTTCTAACTAAGAAAGGCTTCTTAAGTTTCTCATTTTATTATTGACCATGGTAAGAGGAAGTTCAGAATTACCTGTCAAAGCAGATTGATGTGACACAGAGAAACTAAACTATTAAGTGAAGTTTTCAATAAAACATTAGTTAAACATCTAAAGTATTTTTGTTGTTTTTTCTTTTTTTTTTTGTAGGTCAAATGTTTATCTCAGTCAGCAGAAATCTTTGATACCCAAATACAGAACTATAGAAGAGTAGAAACAAACATCAGTCTATAATCTATGAGGATAAGTCGACATGGATATGTTATGGTGAAAGTGCAGATAATTTTTGACTTACTTTTGTATTTACCCGATGAAAGCTGATGTATATAAATAAAAAAAAATTAAAACTGAACATTGTGATAAACTTATCAAGAATGAGAATTCAGATCAGAATATCTCATGAAAATATGATAATGATCCCTATCAGAATTTCAGACAATGAGGCAGGCTGAAGAATGTGTCATCCAAAAATTTAATGATAAAAACAACAAGGATAAAGATTCTTCTGCGTGCCATGTTTCTTCAAGACGGGGGTGATCATTGCTATCTACAACTTTTACTTTGCCTTTGCACATGTTCGTTTGCTGTTTTCCTTTGTCTTGAATATATCTTGTGAATGTCAAATTCTTCAAGCCCACCTTCCTCATTATATGCACTTGAAATTTTTACTTATTTTAATTTTTCTTAAAACTTCCTTTTACTCGTATCTTCTGTCCATGATATTCTCATCATCCTTTTGTATAATCACATCTCTTGCCTATAGTTTCTTCTTCATCTGTGAGGAAAATTGTCCAGCATTTAATGACATACAGGAGGATTGATATGGGACAGCAGGTCAGCATTTTCTTTTTCTTTTGTTTGTTTCAAATGAAATTTTCTTATTTCTTAATTCTTTTAATTTTTGGAATGCATTTTAGATAATTTGTCATATTTTCAATTATCTGAATAAGTCAAGGAATCAAGACATTGGTCGGTTTCAGAATTCTGATTTAAATTTAGAGAATATTCTATTTCTAGAGACAACAGACCTGTTTCCTTCCTTAAATTTTGTTAATGTAAAAGTTATCTCTGCGTCTCATTTGCAACCTGATTTAGTTTTAATTTGATAAACACTGTTCACTTGCACACTTGATTACTTTCTCTTTTCAGATCCAAACCAAACTTGGCATCGAGCTGGAATTATTAGCTTTAATGGGAGAGGGAGAGAGAAAAAAAAATTCTCCCTCAATCCAAACCAGTCTTTGATTTCTTATCGCACCATCTTGCTTTTTTGTTTTCTTTCTTTATCATTTTAAGCAGTCTCAGATTTTTTTTTTTAAGCACCAACACATTAAATTTACTTAGAAATGATTTAATTACATCTTATCAAGTTAATACTTTAACTGAAACTAAAATTTAAAGTTTTTTTCAAGTGTTTTCTAAAATAATAAATTCTAATGAAGACAAAGATTTTTTTAAAAAATATTTTTAAGCTAACTAAAGAGATTAAAAAAAATATTTTAACTGATGTAGCAATTAAATATGCTCAAGTATAGTGTGAGTTTTTAATAATTTTTTTTTTTTAATCATGTCACCCCAAGCAAGGCATTCCACTGCCACTATAGTGCAGACGTGAAAAATAGGAGTTCACTCTATATGCAGGTAATTTTTTTTAAGAGGTTAAAAATCATGCATTTTCAGTGACCAGTTGCACTATACACAGGTAAATTTATTTCTGGAGAAGTTAAAATTCATGCAAAAAAAAAAGAAAAGTTGCACTATACATGAAATTGGATGATACATCAGTATATATGGTACATGCAATTACACAAAAAATATTTTAATAGAAAGAAAAGTAGAATTTTACTAAACATAAACTTAAAACTTACAGTCTGGGATTTGATCACTGAGAAAGAAAATAACTGTTAGATAATCATCGGTTGATTAAAGCTACTTGACCAACTGATCTCATGCTTATCTATATTTCTGAGATGAAGTATTTACATTGTTTGCATTGTTCAGGCTGTTGTCCTCATTTTTATTGCCATATTCATGATGTTTTGGCCATTGTACACTATAATTTGATTCAGATTACTGGTGTTTTCTGTTTTGAATTGGTTGGATGGTTGATTTTGTTTAGCTGCATATCAACATCTATCAAATGTTTGCCTCTGTCAGCAGAAATATTTGATATCCAAATACAGAACTATAGAAGAGTAGAAACAAACATCAGTCTATAATCTATGAGGATAAGTCGACACGGATATGTTATGGTGAAAGTGCAAATAATTTTTGACTTACTTTTGTATTTACCTGATGAAAGCTGATGTATATAAATAAAAAAAAATTAAAACTGAACATTGTGATAAACTCATCAAGAATGAGAATTCAGATCAGAATATCTCATGAAAATATGATAATGATTCCTATCAAAATTTCAGACAATGAGGCAGGCTGAAGAATGTAACACCCCAATGGACCTGTCCGAACAATTTCTCCGGCAGCCGTTCTCCACACTGTGATGTTTGCCGGGAGTTTGTTGAAAATGTCGGAGCCTCAAGCTGGGGGTACAAGATTAAACTATAAGGAACGAACTTCCACAACTTGGATGAGTTGAAAGGATGCTTTATTTCGTTTAGAGTTAGCCTTTTCGGTTGGGGCAGGTAAATGTGACACACAGCTCTAACTCTAATTAATGGAGATCAACAAATCCAAACTGACCGAAACAAGATGAACGGAGGTTCTACTTCACTCAACTGACTGACTCACTTAACTGATTCTCTCACTCTACTCTACTCTACTGATCTGACTCGGAAAAATTACCTGAATTTATTTAAAATTGATTCGGAAATCCGGAAATGCTTTAGAGCACCGATGATAAACATTGGCGACTGTAAGTCTGAAATTTCAGTTATCTTTTTTTTTTTATCTTAATAAAGCTTCCGCCTGAAAATTCTTAATGTGTGGTCAAGATACAGTAAAAGACAGCCTTTGACCTGGTCATTCGAAAACCCACCTCCTGAACATTATCTCCTGAACTTATTTCTTTATCACATTAAATCACTGAGTCAAATATTTACCAGAGGAGTGGTAGGATTTAAAACAGTAATCGGATACCCTTGTCTCTTCCACAATTTTCCTCATAAAAGAAAAAGCTTTTATTTATTTATTTTTTCCTCTTCTTTTTCACTTTTGTTAAATATGTTTTTAAACTATTTTCTATTCTTAACCATTTTCTATTTTAATCTATTATAATAAAATACATATTTTACAAAGCACCTTAATATACGCCTAGTTATCGTGTCACAAGAATGTGTCATCCAAAAATTTAATGATAAAAACAAGGATAAAGATTCTTCTGCGTGCCATGTTTCTTCAAGATGGGGATGATCATTGCTATCTACAACTTTTACTTTGCCTTTGCACATGTTCGTTTGCTGTTTTCCTTTGCCTTGAATATATCCTGTGAATGTCAAATTCTCCAAGGTTATTTAATGCCGAAATCTAAATATTTTGAACAAAATTTTATGACTTTGGCTAAATATATTTTGAACAAAATTGCATGCCTTCAACTGCAGATAAAACTTATTGCTGTTCACATATTGTCAGTATTTTTTATATAAAAAAGTATTGCTGGTATTTTTACTATTAAAATGTATTTTTATACTTTCATAGTGTTTTTGTTTAGGAGGGGGAGTTCAATATATCCCATGAAGGTCAAATTTTTCAAGCCTCTCTCTTCATTATGTACCTAGAAATTTCAATTATCTTTCTTATTTTAAGTACAAGGGTCTTTTTTTTTGTCCATTTTCTGTAAAACTTCATTATCATTCACATGTTCAGTCCATGGTATTCTCAGCATCCTTCTGTACAGCCACATTTCTGTTGCTTCAAGTCTCTTCTTTGATTGTCCAGTATTTAGTGCTATATAGAAAGACTAGTATTACTATTTGCCCATAGCTAAGACCCTAACAGGTGCTACCACCCTGCTGGCTCAAATTACATACAATGTTTTACCAAAAGAATTCCATGCAAGACAAAAATTATTGTCATACAGTAACTGAGTAACTCCATGGGAGATGGCCTGTTTATACCTGACACAATAATGGTTGGCAAATTATATCAAGGCTGCCCAACAGGTTTTTGAGATTTTCAAAATGATGGCCTGATATATTTCAGACAAATCGTATATAAAACATATTGGTGAGATTTAATAAATTTAAATATTTATTTAAATGTTTGCTGCAGAAGGAAACCAAAAAGTTACCAATGAAATGAACTAAACATAATTATATGTGTGTGTGTGTGTGTGTGCATGTGTGTATATAGTGTGTTTTACTGTTTATGCAAGTTAATTAAGCTCATGTTTTGCATGCAAAATGTCATTTCCTTCCCAAGCATTTTTGTGCTAATTTACCTTACACTTTGACTGCCCCCATTTTAACTTGGGAAAATCCATTTTGTGTAAAGTTATTGTATGTATCAGGAAAATAATAAAGAATAATACATACTTCTGAGTTTTGATTAATTTGCAATTTAAAGGAAGGCACACTGGGGAAAAAATAATTCTTATAAGCAGCAACAAAATACATTTGTTAAATTTTTATCATTAAGTAGAAAAGTTTTGTAAAATCAGCTGAAAAAATATATTACTCTGGTACAAGGACAAATGGGTGTAAATGAGATTGGAAGATTGTGTTGTGTCAGTCTTTCAACTGGGGAGAGTCTACCTTAAAAAAAAAATTAAGCATTGCATTCTAATCTGGGCTCAAAATTTATTATGATAACAAGCCATGTTAATGTCATGTTCATTCAGTACTTAGCGAATCATGGCTCTCCACAGATTCATTTTCTTTATTATCTGTGTATTTGTCTGAAGGATGTGCGTTTGTGGTGCAGTTTAGAATGAGAAATCGGAGAACTGAGTTTGAATTCCAGTTGAATATGCTGCATTCACATACATGCAAATACCCCTGGGAAAGGTATGAATCCATTGATTCTCCCTCCAGCTATGGGTTAAATAGCAGAATAGATTGGGTTATATAGCCATGATTGGCAACCAGTCTACTGCAAAATATAATGGCAACTTACTGTGCAAAAATCTTCTGTCCAGTCACTCATGTCTCTTTCAAGACATAATTGCCCAAGTGTGCATCACATATGGCACTTAACTGATTTGTGTGAAAGTGAATGCAGAAGACAAGCCTAGAGTTTGAATTTATCACTTTTTACACCTGCATATCCATGATCATTTTCAAATCTTGCTTTTATCTGAGTTCAAACACAGGCTATCTTGCTATCTTTCCTAGTCCCTGTTCTGTCAACCATTTACACAAGCTTAATAGGTATTTTATTCACTTCTTTCCTCTGTCTCTCACACCTTCAATATACTGTGTGTGTGTGTGTGTGTGTCAAATTCCCCAAGCACTCTTCCCCCATTATGAGTATGAAATATACAACTAAGAAGCAAACTACTAATTGGACATCAAATTTGAAATATCTAGGAAGACAGAAAATATAACACCAAAATCTCAAGGCATATTACAATAGAAAAAGATGGCTTCAAAAAGCTAAGTAAAAGATTAAAAAACAGGATAATTTCATTAGAAACAAATAAAAGAGTACTGAATTATGTAATACCAGTCCTTCTACATAGTGCTAAATACTGGACAATTGAAGAAGAAACTTGAAGCAACAGAAATGTGGCTGTACAGAAGGAAGCTGAGAATACCATGGACTGAAAGTTTTAGAGAAAATGAAAACAAAAAGGACCCTTATACTTAAAATCAGAACATAATTGAAATTTCTAGAGCACATAATGAGGAAAAAATCTTGACAAATTTGACACTCACAGAAAATATTGAAGGCTAAAGAGTTAGAGAAAAACACTGCATAACCTTCCTAGCTAGAAAATGGATGGGAGAAGATGGATTACGAGCAATGGCAACAAGACATTTTCTAAAAATTACAAAGGAAAGGAAATTGTGGGGAAGCATGATTGCTTATATTCTGAAGAGACATCTCCCAGAAGATTTGGTTGGATAGAATTGTATTATGAATTCCTGAAGTCTGGTGAAGCAGCTGCTACTGCTAAGAGGAACTGACAATACCTCCGAGATTCAAGTTCTGCAGATGAAGAAAAGAGGTCTTGTACAGGAGGAGGGAGTTAGAATATTATACACCTGCTTGAAAAAAATTGTCTACATCTCACATTGTTGACCCCTCCACCCCCACAAAAAAAAATGGCAAATAAATAATCATCTTTGTCAGACTTTTGGTGCCAGTGGATTATCATTTGTTTCAATCAATATAGAAAATGTCTGATTAAAAATAACAGCAATGTTCAAAGTTTTTTTCAATAACTTGGTGTTGCAGCTCAAATCATTTTCTAATGGATAGAATTAGAACGCTTTCATAATATTGCCATCAATATATATATATATATATATATGATTTTCTAAGCATTGCTTAGATGTGGCACAAGGCCGGAAGTATAGGGGTACCCAATGAGAATCGAACTCACTACTCAGTTGTAATAGGTTTTAGTGAGACAAGCTTGCTAACTATTACACCATGTTGAGGTGGACTAAATAATAATTACATTATATATATATAATTATTAACCAGTTATTGGTCAGAGTCAAATTAGACTATTTAACTGTTGTATTAAAAAGGGCTCAATACATATTTGAAGAAAAAATAAAAATTTCATTAGACCTTTTAAATATTCTAATTAGGAAAATCAGCCGATTAGGCTATCTTGGTTTCTACCTTTCAGTATCTTCAAGTGTGATATATTAACTGACTAGCAGTATAGCCCGGCATTGCTTGGGTGTAATGAAAGCTTTAAAACTAATCCATGGTCCTGGAGGTCAGATTATTTGTGTGAAGTTTGGTGAGAATCGGATAAAAATTGTGAATTTGTATAAAAAACATACAGACAGATAAACAGACACACACACAAACATCTTGCCTCTTTTATATATATATATATATATATATTATTGATTTTCTGCACTATTGTAAAAACTGGAACCTTGAAACTTCTGAATATCATTTCTTATGTCTTTGTCTATGAGTGTATCAAATTTGATTAAAATTGGACCACTCCATCTATAACCCAATTTTTTCAATTATCGATTTTCGATATTTATTGGGGGTACCTCAACTCAAAACCTAGCTAAGAACACTCGCAGATGCTTATAGTACAACTGTTTAAATTTTCAAGAAAATCGGTTCAGCTGTTTCGGAGTCTATAGATTACAGACACACACACAAAGTTCCATTTATAAATAAGTTTAGATTATCCATTTCTTTTTGGAAAGCATAACAGAAACTTTACATCACATAAAGTGAAGTTCAGAATAAGGGAGAAGTTAGTTAAGGCTGGTGAAATAATATTGTAAACACTTTCATCCGGGTTTGTATGAGCCCAAAATGTATTTTCTCAGGTGTATACATCCTGACATTATTTCAGACTTTTCTTTTAGCAAGCTTTCTCATTCTAGAAATTATATCATAGTCAAATTCTCTTCTTAGCACAATCTGCAGGCATCACCATTGCAAGCTCTGGCCTTTTTTAAGGATCTTTGCCATTTTTTCTTTTAATTTCCACATGTGGTTGGCTAGTTTGGTACAATTTTTAAGGCTTTCTAGCTTTCTAGCTTGTGTGTGTGTGTGCACGTGCACACACATTATATATATATATATATATATAGTCATCCGCAGACAGATCTGCTTTGCTGTATCACAGCTCATCAGTACGGTTAGACATCCGATTGCTTTTTACCCAGGATTGAAACCTGACTGAATTGGCGTCAGTCGGTGATTCTTCCTCTGAGCTATGGGCACTCGGTAGAAGGAGGCAAACTTTTTAGCATGTATATTATCATTATACATGCCCAATAGCTGAGAGTGTTCTAATTCATTGCTGAATGATCGATATTATTTAATTACTTAGTTTTTTTGGTCATAATTAAATTAGACCAGTACACAGTTGTATGAAAAAATGTTTAATACAATTACACTGTAGAACTTTTGAATATTTTTAATTTGTAAACGAGTTATTACATACTGTATATATTCATGTAGAAAACAACTTCATGCATTATGTGACCCCCGCCCCCCTGACTATTTTGCATGAATTTAAACCCCTTCACAAAAAATTACTTCTCTATAGTGCACCGTTTTATTTTATTACATATAAAACTCTAATCATAAAAACTTGTGCTATACTTCTAGTAACACAAGGGATTAAATGATAAATTTTTCTCAAATTCTAGAATTTGAAAGCATTAAATGGTATATTTTCACTGGGAAATAGTTGATAGCAAAATGTTTTTCATGTTTGATTGAGAGGAAAAAATCATCCCTTCATGAAAATGTTTTATTTTTATTTTTTCATGAACAGAATTAACAATTATTATCTTTCTGCACTGGTTTTTATAGAAATTTTAATTCAATTTTAAGATGGTAGACATTCATGGGTTATAAGTACAAAACCTATCAGTAATAACAGATTTTTATTATTATATAATAATATTATAATATATGATATTTCATAATATTATAATATTTCATAATATTATAATATATAATATTATATATGATATTTCATAATATTATAATATATAATATTATAATATATAATATTTTATAATATTATAATATATAATATTATAATATATCATATTTCATAATATTATAATATAGAATATTATAATATATCATATTTCATAATATTATAATATAGAATATTATAATATATCATATTTCATAATATTATAATATAGAATATTATAATATATCATATTTCATAATATTATAATATATAATATTATAATATATCATATTTCATAATATTATAATATATAATATATGATATTTCATAATATTATAATATATAATATTATAATATATGATATTTCATAATATTATAATATTATATATTATATATGATATTTCATAATATTATAATATATAATATTATAATATATAATATTTCATAATATTATGATATTTCATAATATTATAATAACGGATTTTATTATATTTTTATTATACTGGATTTTACAGTGGAAATCAATGGGTTATTTCTGCATTCAAATTACTTATACAAACATTTTATGAAAAATTTGTGTGCCATTTCTATTATTTTACATATTTTCAGGTGTATTGTCCTCCTTTTATACCTACAATGAGCATTCATATTTTGTAACTTTAGCACACACACACATATATCTATATATATGTGTGTGTGTGCTAAAGTTTTCAAATTTCATTTCAAATTGTCAGTTGTTTACAACCAAGTTTCGTTAATCTTTGTTAATTTCTGGAATATGTTTACATTTGTTGACATTACAATACATTTCAGAGCAGATATGGTTATTGTGATGAATCGATGAATCGAAAATTGTGGTATATAGGCTTGATTAAAACCTTGTTTAGACTAATGGTCATTTGTGGTCGAGAGGTCTAAGATGTGCCAAATCACATGGATGTGGATAGGGGTCGCAGGTTCGAATCCTGCCAAATGACACACATTTTCATAATAAAAATTTATCATAAATAATCAGGCTGGTAGATATAAATATATAATACTGTTTAATTAAAAACAGAATATCTACTTAAATACGAGTATCGATCAAAAATAATGTTCAAACAAATCATTTAATATATATATATATATATATATATATATATATATATGAATTATATATATATAAAAAAATTACAAGTTTATTTTTGTTATAGATGCAATAACAAATTCAGTCAGTTAAGTGCCATACGTGATACACGCTTGGGCGATCATGTCTCGAAAGAGACATGACTGACTGGGCAGAAGATTATTCCGCAGTAGGTTGCCATTGCTTTCTGCAGTAGACTGGTTGCCAACCAAGGCTATAGAACCCAATCTGTCCTGTTATTTAACCCATAACTGGAAGGAATAGATGGATTAATACCTTTCCCAAGGGTATTTGCACGTAAGTGAATATAATGGATTCCACTGGAATTCGAACTCGGCTCTCCGGTTTCTCGTTCCGAGCCGATATCCACTGTACCACAACGCACATCCTAAAAATATTTCAAAAATTGCAAATTATTGTAGTTTCAGAAATTCATCAAAAGTTATGAATGTTGTGAGCTATCCATTTTAAGAAATTTATCGTGTTTTCAGGAGTATACTTATCTAAAAGTGCTATTATATTCTTACTTGCAGTTTTGTTGTGCTAATTATCTTTTTTCTTGCTTTTTTTAGAATAATTAAAATTTGGTTTACAATTAGCAACTCTTAAGAAAATATGGTAACTTAAAAAAAATTACCAAAGGCATGCAATTATCCAGGGACACAATTGTGCATCTACCATCAGTATAACCTGGATATAAAAGACCCTGGTACAAGAGAAACCCGGATATAAGAGAAATTTACACTGGTCCCAAATTAGAGCCTGTGGTAATGTATATAAAATAAACCAAACTCGGATATAAGAGAACTATTATCCATTCCTGACAACTCTCTTATATCCGGGTTACACTGTATATATATATATACTTGCTTTGGATGTATGATTTTCTGTGAATTGAAAATGACATTCTTTTATGTTTTTTGTTTTTGGAAGAAAACCATTTTTCAAGTCTTACAATTGATACGCAGTATGAAGTCAGTTAAAGAATGAATGCTACAAGCACAACTAAAAGTTGTGTATTTTTGTTATAAAAATTGTTTGTATATGTTAACATTTAATATTGTAAATGTCATACAAGTTCAAAAGCTTTCCAATAGGTTCAATTTACTGCTTAACCTGCATGCTCTAAATTTTTAATTGACCCTTCATCATTAATAATCCTACAAAGATGAAAAAATTTAAAACAATTGTTAAAAATGAATTTCTGTTGAACCAGGTTTTCAAATGTGATATTCCTTTTTTGTGCTGTTTTACTTCAGGAAGTAAGCAATCATGGACCTCCACTTATCTCTATCGCTTGTCATTCTTAATACTTTCACTCTTGGTATCTCTTCTAAGCCCTGCTTTGCCATTCACTTGCTCAAAGCCATTAAGTATGTCTTGCATGGCTTTCCTCTTTCTTTCTCTCTGTCTTGTGAGTATTAGATTTTCCAAGCTCTCCTTCCTCATTATATGTCCCAGAAACTTCAGCTGTCTCTTCTTGATATTAAGTATAAGTTTCCATCCTCTCCAAAACCTCATCATTGCTCACATGTTTAGTCCATGGTATTCTTAACATTCTTCTGCAGAACAACATTTCTGTTGCTTTGTGTCTCTTCTTCATTATTGAGAAGATTGTCCAGCATTCACTGTCATATGGGAGGACAGATATCATATAACAGTTCAGTAATCTTCTCTTTATTTCTAACAAAATCTTCCTGCATCTCAATACTTTGCTTAACTTTTGAAATGCATCCTTGGTCATGCCAATACATCTTTGGATCTCAGTGTCTCACTTTCTGTCCTCTGTTAGAAAACTTCCTAGGTATTTCAATTTCTGCATTTTAGTATCACCGACCTGTAGTTGGCATTTTAGGCTTCTCTATTTGCTGATGACCGTGCATTCAGTTTTCTTGTTTACTAAACTAATTTAATTTAAATAAGTGAAAAGAGTGTTACAGAATATGTAGGCTAGTAAAACTCTTGGTTGGAAAGGCAAACTATTGGTTAGAACATTGATGACCGAAACAGAAAAGATGTTGGGCATTGAATTTTAACTTTTGTTTTGAAACATTTGTCTAAGTTTAGATATAAAACAAAATTGGGAGAAGACCCTCATATGAGTGCAAGAATTAGAAGGGTTAAGATGTCTTAGATTTCTAAGTGAGACAAACCAGCACATGGTGATGAAATTTTAGCCAACTAGTTGACAGGTATCCACTCTATCTTTCTTTTTCTCTCACTTTCTCTAGAAACAATGCTTTGGCTACTTTCTCTCATTAAATAAAAGGAGATAAAAAGAAAATTGTCTGCAGTTGATGCAGTCTATGATGTCAAATTGGGAGTTGAAGAATTTGGAAATACAGTTACTTGTCACAATGGAGTCTTCAAAGATGTAATCAAAAGAACTGTATTATCCTTGGCATATGAAGCATAACAAATTATTGCTTATGGCCATATGTTGAAACACTGGTTCTAATACAATCACTGAAATTAAGCAAAGTTGAGCCTGGTCAATAATTAGATGGGTAAATTCATCGATTGACAACTTCAGAATTAGGAAGAACTAGTTAGAACTACTGATGACAGAAATTGTTGGAAAGAAATTGTCAGTTATTCATTTGAAGAAGACCAGGTAGATTCTGGTATAAAAGAAAAGAGATATCTTGTGATCAAACTCCATAAACTAGTAAATATTCTAGAGAGATATTGCTTTATGACTGTCTCCAGCCATGTCTTTGTACCTGGCAATATTTTGAACTAAAAGACTCATAAAATGACAGACATGTTATTATAAAATTAGTTTCATGAAAAACCTGTCACAACCTTTTTTTTGGACACCTGTTACTTTAAAATTCTTTTTTTCTTCTTTTAGACACCTACTACTATAGAATCTTTTTTAGACACCTGTTATTATAAAGCTATATTTTTTTAGACACCTGTTATTATAAAGCTATATTTTTTTAGACACCTGTTATTATAAAGCTATATTTTTTAGACACCTGTTATTATAAAGCTATATTTTTTTAGACACCTGTTATTATAAAGCTATATTTTTTTAGACACCTGTTATTATAAAGCTATATTTTTTTAGACACCTGTTATTATAAAGCTATATTTTTTAGACACCTGTTATTATAAAGCTATATTTTTTAGACACCTGTTATTATAAAGCTATATTTTTTTAGACACCTGTTATTATAAAGCTATATTTTTTTAGACACCTGTTATTATAAAGCTATATTTTTTAGACACCTGTTATTATAAAGCTATTTTTGAAAGCCTTTTTTTCTTTTTATAATTAAGGAAAATTAACATTTCTGTTACCCACCTCTCCTAAAAATTTAAAATTTTGTTACCATCATTTTATAATTAAATGTATTCTTTATAAAATCAATTCTTGTCACAGGCGAAGATAGTTATGTATTTTCTGCTGGTATCTATGCCCACTGTTTTAGTCAATATGATAATTAAAACAATAAAAAGATACATGTTAAAACAGGAAAAACTAACAAAAAAGACTTAGCAAAAAATATAAAAAATAACATTACCGCAAAGTGGTAATGTCAAAACAGAAAAAGCAGCTAAACCACTTTATCAGTTCTCTTTCATAAGCAAGGATGAAAACTCGGCACAGTGTTGCTTCCCTGTGTCTCTTCTACAAGTACTTTCACAGTTTCTGCTCTGATGAACTTAGCTCACTGGTGGTCCCCTATATACAAATTTACTTTCATTTGAAACAAACAAAATACTGCGCCTCTTCGGGTTAACACTCACAGCAGACCTCAAGTGGAATGACTATATAGAATCCAGAGCTAAATTCGCTGCTAAGAAGGTCAGTTCTGTGTAGGGCCAGGAAATTTTTCCCTGTCTGAAACAATCCTGAGCATATATACATCTACCATCCACCCTTGCATTGAATACTGCTGCCATATCTGGTCAGGTGCTCCTGCTATCCACCTAGGAGTCCTTGACAAAATCCAATGAAGAATCTGTAATCTGATTGATCCTGACTTGGCAGCTCAGATACAGTCACTTTCTCATCGGCGCAATGTGGCTTCCCTGTGTCTTTTCTACAAATACTTTCATGGCTTCTGCTCCAATGAACTTAGTTCACTAGTGCCCCCTATATATAAATTTACTTGAGTGACAAGATTAGCAACTAGGTCCCACTCTTTTAAACCAATAAACCATTAAAATGTAAATGCAAATTCTACTCCAGCAGCTTCTTTTGCCTCACTTCCTGCCTGTGGAATTCCCTTCCATTTACTTTCTTCCCCGACAGCTACAATCTCCAAGAATTTAAATGTAAAGTCAATAGTCATCTCCTATCTCACTAACTTACATCCTCTCTCTCATGCTTTCATCTCATTTCTGCAGTATTCTCATCCCTCTCCTACCCGCTTCCTGACACCCCTGTATTCTGTCACTCCTTCTCATAGCTTTCCTCCTATGTAATCCCCTGCACAACAGTGGTAGTATAATGCTTTGCTTGGGATATGATTATAAAAAATAAATATCTACTAAAAATGAACACCAAAGATCAAATGTTATATATAACAAATCAATCAATCAGTTAAGTGCCATATATTATACATGATTGAGGGATCATGTCTCTTTCAATCTGTGTTCTGCTATTCAACCCATGGCTTTTTGATTTCTCATTTTGAGCCAATGTCCATTGCACCATAACACATATATAATAACTAATGTACTTATTTAGTACGATTCAGTTATTGCTCACCCTGTTTCCAGTGAATCTATGTCTGCACTACCCAGTCCAGAGATTGAACTTACAAATACTCTGTCTCCAAATTCACTAAGCAACAGTTAAAATCTGTACAGATATTGTCCTGACTCTGTGAAAACCAGGTGAGCAACAGTTGAGTAGTATTAAATAAGAACAAGATGAGTTACCTCCCCTAAACATGAAGGGTGGAATGTGAACAATCTATTTCCATAGATTAAATAAGGGGTTCTGTTTGAAATTCCCTTCCCTGAAGATTATAAGAATTGACAAGCATTTGATGAAAGGTACAACAACTGTAATTTCTTGATAATAAACAACAAAGATGAAGACAATAGTCCAATAGTAAATAAAGTAAGTAATGATAACTACTCATCCCCTGGATGTGTGGTGGTGTAATGGATATCAACTTGGAATGAGAAACCGGAGAACCGAGTTCGAATTCCAATCAAAATTTTTTTTATTTATTTATATACAAATACCCTGTGAAAGGTACTAATTCTTCTCTTCTTCCTCCAGTTATGGATTGAATAGCAGAACAGATTGGGTTCTATAGCCTTACCACAAAAAGAAATGGCTACTTACTTATCTTCTACCTCATCAGTCATAGATTCATGAATTGAAAGAGACATGATCGCTCAAGCATGTATCACATATGGCAATTAACTGACTGACTCATTCCAGAAAGTCATAACGAGACTAATTTTTCCGAGAATAAAGGAAACAACCTCAACTTCAGCCTTCATCAGGTGTAATTCAGGTGAAGAGTAGATTGATTGAAATGTTAACAATAATAATTCCACAAAGAACATTCTAAACAATATTGGATATCTTAATGACTTTTCTCAAAGTTTAGACAATGCATCTTGGCACTCTTTTATGTTAGAAACAATGCATTCTATAAAAGGCTGTCCAGAAATAAATGCAAATTTTGAGCAGAAGAACAATGAAAAATTTATTATTAATATTTGTATCATATTCTTTCTCATCTTAATTTTAGTTGCTTTTTTTAAAGCAACTTGTGATAACAAGCAACTGAAAATAAAATACAACAAGAGCAGTCAAAGGTCACAAAGCTCCACTGAAGGAATACCAACATCATTTTAGCGAATAGCAAGAGATGATTATTAAAATGAGAATAATTGCATTGGACATGACCACTTTCAAGAGTGAAAATACAAAAAAAAAAACAAAAAAAAAACAAACAAAAAACAATTTAAAGTGAAATTAAAAATTAAGCTGAAAAAATTGTGGAAGGCTTCATTTTTACTTTATCATATCCCTAAGTTGTATTTGGACTAATTTTTTGTGTATTTTAGCTTTTTTCCTTGGCTTTTTGAATTAAAAGTTATTAAATTTATATTGTTAATAATAATTTCATGAAAAAAATAGTGCATTCAGAAAATGTAATGACATAAAGGAAAGGTAATTCAGTATTTGGCATGTGAAATGTATAAAAAAATATTAGTAAAAAAATCAGATAAATAACCCAGAAACTTAATCCTGTACCAGACCAAACCCAAAATCTAATCAGTTTGTTCCAGTCATGAGACCAGTCATCCCTGAAAGTTTCATCCAAATCCATTCAGCAGGTTATTAGATATCTTGACCAGGGACAGACAAAAAAAAAAAAAAGTAACACAACCGAATACAATAACTCTGTTTCAAGGCAAAGGTAATGCATGTGTGTCAGAAATTAGTAATAATTGACGATGATTCATTCAAGAAATTTAGAATACTGTAATCTTTCATGCAGAGATTGCTAGGGAGTACAAGGCATACTTGAAAATAAAATTAGAAATTTCAAAGAAAAATAGCTTATTTTCATGGCAACTGTTCTGATGAGCTTTTTTCACTAGTGCCCTGACCATGTAAATTTAATCGTGATATTAAATTGGCATCTAGGTCCAACCCCTTTACTGTTGAAATAGTTAAATATAAGTAATCGCCACTTCTACTCCAACAGTTTTCCTCACACTTGCTTTCCATTTACTTGTTTCCCCTGATAGATACAATTTCCAAAAATTGAAATGCAATGTCAATTGCCATTTTCCATCTCCTTGAATCCCATTCATCTTCTATCCTTTCTTCAATACCCACTGTACCCAGTCTTTTTTCTCCCAGGCTTTTCTTTAGCCTATTGCAGTTGTAGAAAAATGAAATAAAAATTAATAAGTAAAACCTATAAAAGGGCAAACATTTTCCTTCTTCACTGTTTTTTTTTCTTCTTGCCCCAAGATGTGACAGTACATAAAAGACATCAGCCCACTAAAGTTAGTTCCCTCCCACTCTGGTCCACTGACAGCTGACTCTCTTTCCGATTTCCAACACATGGGGTTGGCACATGTCTTCCTAAACCTCTAACTATAAAGTAAATCCATCTTAAACTGAAGTAAAAATGTCAAATGTCATAAAATGTTATACAGAATCTAATGTTTTGGGATTTCTTCTTCTTCTATGTGCCCTGTCCTTTCAGGACGTAGGTGATCATGGCTTTCCACATCTCCCTATCCCTGGTGGCTCTTAACATGCTTTCTTCTTTTACACCACACAACCCTTGTTCCTTCGTCCACCTGATTAGGTCCTTCAAATATATTATCCACCGCTTTCCCCTGTCTCTTTTTCCCCTCTATCTGGCCTGTTAGTATCAGGTTCTCCAAGCCCTACTTCCTCATTGCATGTCCCAGGAATTTTAGCTGTCTCTTCCTGATGCTCAGTATTAACTTCCTTTTCATTTCTATCCTTTTCAAAACCTTATCCTTGTTCACATGCTTGATCCATGATATTCACAGCATCCTTCTGTAGAACCACATTTCAGTTGCTTCAAGTTTTTTCTTTATCTTTGATGATTTTGTCCAGCATTCACTGCCATATTGAAGAACTGACATCACATAGCAATCCAGAACACTCTTCTTTGTTTCTAGTAAAATTATCCTGTTTCTTAATACTTTATTCAACTTCTGGAATGCTTCCTTTGCCATACCAGTTAGCCTTTGCATCTCTGTGTCGCACTTTCCATCTTTTGTTAGAACATTTCCCAGGTATTTAATTTTTGTACCTGCTTGATTTTAGTATCCTCCACCTGTATTTGGCATTTTGAGCTGCCCTTTTTAATAAAGCTTAAATAATTAAAAACTTGAGCAAACATTAATAAAAGCTAAATTTTAAAAGTTAAATATTTGTGCGCATATAAATAGATGACAAAGGGAGAAGGGAAAAGAATGAAAGGACAATATGAATAAAGACAAAAGAAAAACTTATCTTAGATGTATTTTGTTCTCTGGGGGACTTTATTAAGGTATATATATATATATATATATATATATATATATATTAATTTTCTGACTTTTCATAGGAGAAACAAAATATTGTATGCCCCTCCTCCATTTCATCAAAACTGATTTAAATATTTATAAGAAAAAACATTGCCTGTTTTCATGAAAGAATTTCAATAAAGTTCCACTTTGATTTATTTTTATGAAGAAATGGCAGCTATATTATGATTTATTAAATTGTGCAAGATGCCCAAGTTTTCATTGGATCTGCAGAATTTAAAAGAAAAAAATAAATGATGGAAGTGTGGGCAAGTCAAGAACTTTATACTTTCTTCTCTTGGGGAATTTGGGAAAGATGTGAATTGTGGATTGAGCTGAGATTTGGAATGCATGAAAAATATTAATCTTTCTTTTTTTGCTAAATCCATTTGTGATTTGTTTTGTGGTAGAACTGATTTTGTGGAAAATAAGAAAACAGGAATCAAACCTAATGGATTTGATGAGAATTTATTAAGATAAAATATGGTGGGGGGATGAGAAGTGGGGAAGAAAAAAAGAAGCAAAAGGGGAGAAGGAAATGAAGTGGGAGGGGAGTACATGAGAGAAGAAAGAAACAAAAAGGAAGTGTAGAGAAAGAGTGAGAGCTAAAAGAAAGAGAAAAGAGAGAGGTAAGAGTGTGAGATGATGAGAGAAGAAAGAGGGAATTAAACAGAAGACTGAGGGGAGGTGAGAGAGAAAGAAAGAAGTAAAAAGTGAAGTAAAAAGATGAAGAGAAGAAAGTGAAAAGGAAGAGGGAATAAAAAGGAAGAGGGAATAAAAAAGGAAGAGTAAAGAAAGTGTGAGATATAAAAATGAGAGAGAGAGAGAGAAATGGAAATAAAATGGATGAGAGGGAAAAGATGAGAAAAAAGAAAGGGGAAAGAAAGAGGGAATACAAATTAAGAGTGAAAAAAGAATAGGAGATGAAAGATAAATGAGAGAAAGAATTAAAATGACTGAGAAGGAAGAGATAAGGAAAAAAGAGGGAAGAAAACAGAAGAGTAGAGAAAGAGTGAGATAGAAGATAAGTGAGAGAGAGAAAGAAGGTGAAACAGATGAGAAGAGAAGAAAAGGAAAAGATAAAAAGGAAAAGTAAAGAAAGAGTAGGTGATAAAATATAAATTAGAGAGAAGAGCATAAAATGAGAGAGAGAAGGAAGGAGAATAAGAGAGAAGAGAAAAAAGGAACAAAAAGGAAGTATGGGGAAAGAGTGAGAGATAGAAGATAAGCAGAGAGAGAGAGAGAAAGAAGGAAAAGTGGCTGAGGAGAAGAAGACAAGAGAAGAAAGGTAGAGAGAAAAATGGAAGAGAAGATGAGAGAAAAATATGCAAAGAAGAAGTGAGAAGAAAATTGAGTGAGGGAGCAGGAGAGAATAAAGACGAGAGAAAGAAATCAGAAGAAGGTAAAAGGAAGACAGAAATAGATGAGAAAGAAGAGAAATGAAAGAAAGGATAAAGAAAAGGAAAGAAGGAGAGAAATGTGACTAAGTGAGAGAAAACAAAAGTGTGTATCGGAGAGTAAGAGGTGTACAAGAGTAAATTTGTTTTTACATGTTGCTTTTAAGTGGCTCTTTGCTTTTATGTCTTTATCATGCAATGATCAGGAAATAAAAACATAGCTGATAAACAAATAGGTAAGAATAAATTTGTAAAGCTGAAAATTACTTAATTTTGTCTAGCATGATATTCCAAAGATTTTCATTTGAAGAGGAGGCAATTCTTTTAAAGGCCAAGTGAATTCTAATTTCTATTCTCTGGTTTCCTTGATATCCACTTAATAAAATCAATTATCTTTGGACAAAAAAAAATTTAATGCAGTATGTGTATATATACTTAAACATTTTTCTTTCCCCCTGCCTAACACATATGGAAGTAGAAATCAATGATTTAAAAAAAAAAAAAAGCATTTATTTTATGACATAATTTTTACTTAATTTATTTGCTTATTTTTAAATAACTAAGATAAAACCAAGTTAAGATCTCATTTCTATGATGATGTAGTTAACACATTATTGGCTACTGTCTCATTTTTGGGACAGTGGGTATTAATGGTTATAGGAAGAAACCTATGATTTATACTGTATTTTTCTTATACTTTTTCAAAACTAGCAGTATAGCCCGGCGTTGCTCGGGTGTAATGAAAGCTTTAAAACTAATCCATGGTCCTGGAGCTCAGACTCAGCCTAAAGAATATTTGTGTGAAGTTTGGTGAGAATTGGATAAAAAATTGTGGATTTGTATAAAGGACATACAGACAGATAAACAGACACACACACACACACACAAACATCTTACCTTATATATATATATATATATATATATATATATAAATCAATTTTCTGCATTATTGTAAGAACTGCAACCTTGAAACTTCTGAATATCGTTTCTTATGTCTTTGTCTATTAGTGTATCAGATTTGATTAAAATCGGACCACTCCTTCTATAACCGCATTTTTTTTTTATTATCGATTGTCGATATTTATCAGGGGTACCTTGACACAAAACCTAGCTAAGAACACTCGCAGACGCTTATAGTACAACTGTGTAAATTTTCAAGAAAATCAGTTCAGCCATTTCAGAGTCTATAGGTAACAGATACACACACACACACACACACACACACACACACACACACACACACACACAGACAAAGTTCCATTTATAAATAAGTTTAGATTAATACAGATCTTTATTAATTTTATTATTAATGATTTCAAGTAAAAATCAAACATTCAGATACTTCATGGGGATCATGTTTTGTCTTGCTAATGTAGATTTACTAATCTCTCTGATTATCACAAAATCTATATACAGTGTAACCCTGATATAAGAGAGTTGTTGGGGACGGATAAAGGTTCTCTTATATCAGGGTGTGGTCTATTTTATATACATTAACACAGGCTCTAATTTGGGACCAGATAAAATCTCTCTTATTTCAGGGTTTATATATATATATTTTAGAAAAAATTTTAGATATACTACAATACTAAATATTTCACCTCCAAATGATGACCTTGTGGCTGACGAGCCGCGAGGTCATCATTTGGATATGTTTTTATTATATTGGTTCTAAGCTTTTGACTCACATGAGCTATCTTCAGAGTGGTTACAGGGATGTTAACTTAAAGACATTCACCATCAAAGGTGATATTATCTTGTGTTGACACAGAACATTGCTATGTGACAATAGCAGTCACTGAATAGCAGATGCAGGCCATAAATTTGTAATGTGGTTCTATGACATCACATCATGTTAACAACAGAACCATATGACTAAATGCAATGTAATGTACTGTGAGTAGAATGAAATGTGATTTTATTGCATGTGGGTTGCTTTGATTTAATGTAGATGGCCTCTAATATCTGAAGGTTCTTTTTACTGTGTATATGTGTGAGTATTATTGTGTTATTGACTAAAATCTGTCTAATATTACATACATGGCTATGTTTTTCTAAGAAATGTTGTTTAATTGAATTATGTTCAGAAAGGTGGCAGGTAAGTCTACAGGAGAGTGTGGTGGTAGTAAAATCAATATATGCAGTGGGCTTATTATTAGTATCAGAGATACAATCTCTGAACGGACATGTAAATTGATACACTACATTGGTTTTCTGTAGAGGATTTAGTTGTGTGGTTGTAGGGTTATTAGAGACTATGAGGTCAATTGTTTTAAATATTTGATGACATATGATGAGCTTAATTTGTTTATTATTATGAATTGGTTATATATATATATATATATACACAGTTTACTTTTGGAAATGAGTTTCAACTTTTCGATATCTTCAGGTGATTTACAATAATGTTACTGTACATCATCTGAAGATAGCAAAAGATTGAAACCTAGATTGTGGAAATAACTCATTTCTGAATGAAAAATATTCATAAGCTTTACAATATAAATGTATTGAACACTTTTGAATACAAATGTGTAATGGTCTAATTTAATTATATGGTGGGGGGGATGTTGAAGTAGGTATACAGTAAAAAAAAACAAAACAAAATGAATTGTATTGATTATGCAAATTTTAATATAGGTATAATACTTACTGTATACCTATTTTTGCAGACCCTGTATGTATATAAGGCATTTTAATTCTTTCTCTCTCTCTCATGCCTTATATACATTTCAATCTTTTGCTATTTTCCGATGATGTACAGTAACATTATTGTAAATCACCTGAAGATATCGAAAAGCTGAAACTCATTTCCAAAAGTGTATATATATATAAATATATATATATATATATACGAGCAGTATAGCCTGGCATTGTTCGGGTGTAATGAAAGCTTTAAAACTAATCCATGGTCCTGGAGCTCAGACTCTTTAGTCTTTCATGCCAACGTCCAAAAAGCAATAGTTGTTTCCAGTTAAAGCAAAACTGTAGACTGAAAGAAAATAGGTTTTTTTCGTCGTAAACTGAATTTTGAAGGCTAAATAATTCCTATGAGTAAATGGTATCATGGCTGAAATTAAGAACTACAATTATACCTACTTAGAGCCAAACCCGAAGCAAAAACAAAAATAAAATGGCTAAAAAACTGATTTTGATCAGACCCAGTAGGATATTGGAGTATCGATTTCCAATATCGGATTCAAATAAGTCATCCATGATAGAACTGCAACCTTGAAACTTCTGAATATCGTTTCTTATGTTTTTGTCTATAAGTGTATCGAATTTGATTAAAATCAGACCACTCCTTCTATAACCCAATTTTTTCGATTATCAATTTTCAATATTTATCGGGGGTACCTCAACACAAAACCTAGCTAAGAACACTCACAGACGCTCATCGTACAACTGTGTAAATTTTCAAGAAAATCGGTTCAGCCATTTCAGAGTCTATAGGTAATGGACACACACACAAAGTTCCATTTATAAATAAGTTTAGATAGATATATATCTCAATCACTTTTGTCTTTCACATTCTCTTTATTCTTTCATTGTTTCCGCTTCCTTTCTCCCTCACTTTTTATCTTCTATCTCCCACACTTTCTCTACTCTTCATTTTTGCCCCTCTACCTCCCTACTTTCTTCTCTCACAACCATTATACTTATATTATATATACAAAAAAATAAAAAATAAAGCACATGAAGGGGTGCTGAGAACTTGTTGTTTTGATCAAATGCTTTTGAATTCCATCTTGGTTGGGCCAAGAACTTTTCAGTAACTTTGAAATTCTTGCTCTTCACAAAATCTCTGAATATCACACACACATTTGTTAATTGAGACAACCTTAGGCAACATACCAATTATTTAGGTGGTTTTAAAACTGAATATCCTGTAATAGCAATCTTTTGGAAAGTTGTTCAAGACTTCACTGATCCACAGTGATGAAAACTATTAATATATATATATATATATATATATATATATATATATATATATATATATCAGGTTAAATAAATTGCAAACAGTGTCTGCTTATTTTTAATAAAATCCATTCATACTCACAAATAATCTTTCGCATATTATAATTGAAAGATGTCACAAATGAGCTGTAATGTTGACAGATGTTATTATCATTCATTTCTCAAGGAACCCAAGTACCTTCAGTCTCTTTTTGAGATCATCTTCAGGGGTGTGAATTATGGTAACAAAAAATAACTGCAAAACAGTGTTGCTAAAAATTACTGTAAATTTTCTTTTTTGCTTCAATTTACAGTAATTTTTCACAACACAGTTTTACAGTTATTTCTTGTTACCGTAACTCACACCCCTGAAGATGATCTCAGAAAGAGATTGAAAGTACTTAGATACCTTGAAAAATGATTGATAATAACATCTGTCAATGTTACAGTTTATTTATGACATCTTTCAATAATAATATGTGAAAAATTATTTGTGACTATGAATGGATTTTATTAAAAATAAGCAAACATAATGTTTGCAATTTATTTAATCTGACATGTCTAAAAGAAAATTTGCTGCCTAAATACACAAATATAAATATATTTAGTTATTTCACCTAAAGTAAGGCTACTAGAAGGCAAGAATTTAGTGAGTGGGGAAAAAATATGAGAATAAGAAAAATATTAAGGACAGGGAACTATAAAATGACAGAAATTAAGAAGACAGAAGATAACAACTAATATTAACCTTCAAGAACATAAATGCAAAGTTGACTGGAAAGCAAGAGAAAAGAGTTCCACAATTGAGAAGTATGAGAGAAGAAACTATTATAGAACTTACAGTTGCAGGTAGCAACTTTGGCAAGGGCTTCTTAGTTGAGCTGAAAATTTTTCAGTCTCCTCTCTTATCTGACCAAATGACATACATTTGGTCAGATTTTGGGAAGGGAGTTAAGACAAGTTTTCAGCACCCCTTCATATATATATATATATATATATATATATATATATATATATAATTCATAAAAATATTGCAAATAAATCTAATGGAAAACTGCAACATTTGCAGTTTTCTATTACATTTATTCGCAATATTTTCCGTTTAATATTTCTCATACAAATATCATTAATTTGCATCAAGATGATTAGTTTCCATTGTCAGTAATTTTTATTTAATAGAAATTTTCATTAATTTTTGAATTCTTGACACTTGTGAGTTTAAGACAAAAAAAAAAAAAAGGAAAGAAAGAAACAATTTTTATTAGTGCAATTCACATACTTATACTTATGAAAATTTTAATTTATAATCAAGCAGCTCACTTTTGCCCCAAACAGTAAGGACATTTAAGTTTCTAGATATTTCTGGGCTATTTTACAATGATAGTAGATTTTTTTTACAATATATTATTAACATGGATCCAAAATGTATTGAAAAATATTAAATAGCATTCATTTGCTGAAATACTTTTTCAGCTATTTTAATATGAATGCATCAAAAATGAGACAAGGGTAAAAATTTTGAATTTGTTAAAAAAAAAAAAAAAAAAGATATTCTTTTTCTGTTAAATAAAATCAAAACAGTTAAATTTAGGCATACATTTTTTTAAAGTGTTAAAATAAAAACTAAAAAAAAAAAGAAGCAAAACAAAAAATTTGAATAAACAGCTCAATGAAAATAAAATAGTTAGCAATAAGGAAAGCTCTGTACAGATGATAAATAAATAGGAATAAAAAAATATTTATAACACACAAAAATGCTTCAACTAAGAAAGGTTCCAAATTTAGTCTCCATTCATAGAAACAGAGCAACT
This sequence comes from Ascarosepion bandense, assembly GCA_037127315.1. NCBI lineage: Eukaryota > Metazoa > Mollusca > Cephalopoda > Sepiida > Sepiidae > Ascarosepion > Ascarosepion bandense. The sequence continues at coordinate 2,398,060 of JBBBDQ010001668.1, forward strand.
CAAACAAGATGAGAATAGAAAAAGGAAAAGAGAAGAAGAGAAAAAGAAATGGAAAAAGAGAAAACGAAAAAAATGGAAGAGAGAGAAAGAGATGAGAGAAAGAATAAAAAAAACATCAATGATTGTTAGAAACTTTTCATTTCAAAATCTCAGACAAATGCTATAACAAAAATCAGAATATAAAAAAATAATTCATTGAATATGAACAATAAGTGATTTGGAAATCTTACAGAAAAAAAACATTAGCTTTTAAAACTTCACCTCAAGCAAAGAAATGAAGCCACTAAGATGCAAGGGGTTACTGAGTGTGAAAAATATGAGAAATAGAAAAATATTTTATTAATAATAGAGAACAACAACAGAACAAGTATTAATTAATGATTGAATTCTTTTCTATATAGCTATAAACTATAATTATAGAAAGTGAAAATTTCACTGAAATATGTTAGAAAATTCCCAAGTTTTCCTTTGAAATCAAGAAAACATAACCTTTAATCAAAATAGCCCCAACATAGAGAAAAAAATGTCAGTTTAAGCTGATTCCAGGAAGATATGGTTAAAATCTTCAGCCAAAAAAAAAAAAAAAAGCTTTTTTTTTCTTTTGTTCAATCAAATTCACTACAAAATTCAAACAGTCTGTAATGCCATTAACCCTAACTTGGCATCTTGACTTCAGTCTCTTTCCTTGCCAAGTCATGGCTTCCTTTTGTCTTTTCTATAAATATTTTCATGACAGTCATTCTAATAAGCTCTCCTACTAGATACATTGAACACAGTAATTCAAGTGTACAAATAGACTGGCAACTATGACATGTCATTTTACTGTTGAACTAGTTATATGTAATTGTAAGTTTTATTCTAATGGTTTCATTTCTCACAATTGTTGCATCTGGAACTCCCTTCCATTTACTTGCCTCCCTGATAGCTACAACCCCTCAAATTTTAAATGCAATGTCAATTGCTGCCTTCTGTCTTCCTGAATCCTGCTCCTTTATTGTCCTTCCTTCGTACTAAAGTTTTCTCATTCTCCTCCATTTCTATTAACTGCTTGAGTCTTAGTAGTAATATCACTTTTCATAGGGCGAAATGATTAAATATATTAGTTCTATATATTTGAAATTGTAATAGCATGGATCACAATTTCATTCAAGATTGTTTTAGGTGTTGCCATAGAAGAATATGACAACACAACTGAGGAGTTGAAATTTAATTTGCTTGGCAAAAATTGTCACAGAGTGCTAAAGATTAAAAAAAGGGAAACCAAATCTAATTCCAAATCCCATACTGTAAGGCCTGAGTCATCAGTTCTTGGCAACCCATCTACAGAGTGTGATAGATAAATTGCCGTTTAAATTATGCAAAAATAAGAATAACATTGACAACTCATTTTAACAGACATATTTACCAAAATTACACAAAAATAAAGAGTAGATTTATTCAATAAAATTGTCATTAGCTTCAACTGCAGTTTCCAGATGATTTTGGAATCTCATGCAACTCTTCTGGACAGTGTTCTTGTTTAAGATGGTGAATACTGCCATAATACTTGCCTTCAGTTCATCGTTGGTGTTACAAGGAGTTTTGTTGGTCCCTCACTCAACTGCACCCCCCACACATAATAATCAAGGGGGTTGTAGTCTGGAGAGTTAGGTGGCCAGGGGTAAGGAGTGATGTGGTTGCAGAAATTGTCTGACTGCCATGACTGGGTTTTTCTGTTTGTTTGGCAACTTGACTCTACAACATGCCAGACAGTTTTCCAGCAGCCACCCTCTTGACCCAGGGCAGTACTATCTCCTCAAGGCACTTGATGTAGGCCTCAGTGTAGAGTCTGAGGCCCTGTGTTAAGATGAATGTCTCCATCACTAATGAACATACAAAACATATTTGTAATCATCATTAGGCTCATCCAACTCTTTCCAAATTCTTTGCACTGTCCTGAGATTGACACTCAAATGCACTTAATATTTTGTACTGGAATGAGTGCCAAACAGTACAACATACAATTTTCAAATTTCTAGTGAAGTAAATAGTTTCATGATGCTTCTTTGTTCACAGATGTTACCCAACTAATTCTACTATACTGTGCAGTTGACAAAATCCGAATCAAACAGCATGCATATGTGAAATATGAAATGGCAAAAAATTTACCCATTTTACCCAATATATTTACACACTGCCTGCAATCTAATAATTGGACATTTCCTGTTTTAAAATACAAGAACCACAAAGAACTACCAAATAACAGAAATCACATTATTTGAGGAACTTCAACAGCAGCAACAAATAAAATGGATATGACAGGTAATTTGAAGAGAAAATAATGACATCATCAAGACGTTGGCATTCCACACTGTTTCAAAACTTTCTTGTGGCTCCATGCTTAGCAGCCAACTTTGTTCTTTAGAAATTTAAATGCAATATTCATCATTATCTACTGTCTTCTTGGTTTCTTTTCTTTTATTGTTCTCTCTCTTGATAATAGCATTTAGCTTTTTTCTTATACTTTTACACCTTGTGTAACTGTGGTTTTACTGCTTTGTTTGGGGTGGAATTAAAAAAAGAAATGTTAGGAAAGAAACATCCCCGTAAATATTGGATAACAGTTTCTGAACTTATGAAAGCTATTTTTTTTGAAAAATTCTTTAAAGAGAAAGATTTTATAAATTTCATTTGACAGTAATACTGGCTGCCATGTCAACAAATGCTGAATGTTTCCTTATAAGGAGACAACTAATATCACTATTAAATGTAAAAAAAAAAAAAATAAAATAAACAAAACAAGAGTGGTAAGGGCTATAAAAGCTGTGCTTTTCTCTTTTAAATTTTAGTTCTCAAGAAAGATTTTTCCTTTTTTTTCTTTTACTGTATGGCAAATTAATATCAGGAAGAATGAAATTATTTATATAACAAGCCTCCTTGTCCTGAGCCAACTGTTAACAAACTTGACAGCAACCTTACATTGTTGGCCTTTTCCTGCAGATAGATTTTTGCAAACTAAAAAAAAAAAAAAAAAAAAAAAAAACAAACTAAGTCGAGGAAAACAATATTGGAAGGGGAAGGGGGAAAAACACTTAGGTAAACCAAATTAACCTGACACTAAAACTCTTGCATCGTCCAATCAGATCATGCCCCTCTCTTTGCGCAACATCATTGGATTTAACAGAAGCCCTTGGAATCTGATAATTATACTTAATTGGTGTTCATTGCGTCCATCTGGCAATGGCTGAAGTGGCTTTGCAGCCATTAACCTAATGGTCAAGCCGGCTTAAAGTGGGCAGCACATATTAATTCACTCTGCTGGTATTGGCAGTGTTGTGGACTTTGTTGAGTCAAAGGCTTATATGTTGACCACATGATATGTGGGTGGGCCGTCAGGTTGAAGTGCTGTCCAATTCCATCTAACCATGTTTGGATAGCTACACTTATATCACCTGGTAAATGATGGAGTATGGTCGTCATCTTGACTTATCTGTTGAACAAACACTTTTGCTTCCTAGGCTTGAACTGATGTTCATTACTGATTCACTTTTGTCTTTTTTGGCTTTATCTGAGGTACTTGCCTTGTTGGCATTGTTCTCTTCCATTTCTAATGATAATTACAAGGTTAACCTTATTTATAGATTAAAAAAAAAAAAGAAATTGCTTCTCTGAAATTAGCTTTTTTTTTTCCTTAAGCTTTGTGTAAATATATTTTAGAAAGATCTAATGAGGAAACTTGCCTGATCTTTGATTATTTACAGGAAACTGTCTGTGAGGTTGCTACGTGAAAACATTGATAAAAAACCAAAAAACAAAGACAAAAAAAATTCCTCATGGGACAATGTATGGAAATAACCCATGCTTGTAAGAAATCCTCCATTGTGATTTGACTGGTAAGACATTTAACAAGTTGCTAATGATTCTGCATTTCAAGTTTTACATCAAAATAAGCCTTTAAAAGCTCGTGTGACAACCGTTCACATAAAATTACTAAAAGAACTGATCATTTATAAGTCTTCAAAACTATCTAGAGTCCAGAACTTTGAAGGTAAGACTTTGAGATCCTAAATATGCAGTTTATCTTGTTGAAGGTATTAGAAATTAATAAATTAAATCTCTTCATTGTTATTGAAATTGAAAAGTTATTAAAAAAACTCAAGAAAAATAGTGTACAAGTCAGATTTGGTGATAAGATCTCAATGCAGCCCTATTCCAAGTGGAGAGAGCTATTTGATCTTGAAAAAAAGCATTTGAAATTTTGATGTTTTCCAAGAAAGATGATAATGTTCTAATTTCTGGTGCAGATAAAGAGGGTTCATAGAATTTAACATTCACAGGACATGTTGAATGCAAGAAAAGCGAGCAGGGATAAACAGCAAAGCAACCTACCAAAAAAAGCTGTGGAGGGCTATGATCCTACATGTCCTGAAACAACACAAAGAAAGCTCACTGATTCAGGATTTCAAACCATTAATTGGATACGGAAGTGATCGCTTAGTGAGATTACTGCAATAGGTTTTATAGATACTAGGTTGGTATCTGAGAGTAGTTACTACATTTATTAGAAAGTATATTACTTTTAAATAATTTCAGTCAGTTAAGTGTCATATGTGATACATGCTTGGGCAATCATGTCTCAAAAGAGACATGACTGAGTGGGCAGAAGATTTTCTTGCAGTAGGTTACCATTACATTCTGCAATAGACTGGTTGCCGACTAAGGCTGTAGAACCCAATCTGTCCTGCTATTTAACCGATAGCTAGAGGGAAGAGATGGATTAATACCTTTCCCAAGGGTATTTGAGCATAAATGAATGCAACAAATTCTAATGGAATTTGAACTCGGCTTTCTGATTTCTTGTTCTGAGCTGATATACATTGCACTGCAAATCATTAAATACAGGATTCATAAAATTTATTCCAAAGAGTCAAACATTTCAGCTTATACTCCTTTCCTTTTACCAAAGAGTTGTTCCCAGACTGAAAGTTAAATAATCTCTTGTGATAAAGATGTCCTTATCAATTTAATTTAAATTATGTTTCTATTATTATTTTTTTCAAAACATTTAATGGTAATATTAGTTGTTTCCTTATAAGGAAATATTTGGCATTCAATAACTGAGCAACCATAACAACTGTTGGTCTAACTTTATAAAATGCTTTCCCAACTCCAGTAGCTGTCATTGCTCTTTCTAGTATTGATGGGGATGTTTTTTTCCTAAGATTTTGATTTTATTTTCACCCTAAAGCATTAAAACCACACTTACACAAGGGGTGAATGAATAAAGATCAACACTGTTTGTATTATGCTTGTATGTGCAAAGATATATTTTAATTTAATGACAGACAGAATAATATATTGATACAAAACTAGCAGTATAGCCCGGCATTGCTCGGGTGTAATGAAAGCTTTAAAACTAATCCATGGTCCTGGAGCTCAGACTCTTTGGACGTTGACACAAAAGACTAAAAAGCAATAGTTGTTTCCAGTTAAAACAAAACCGTAGACTGAAAGAAAAATGAATGGATGTAAGTTAAATTTTGATTTCCTGGTATCGATATCAAATAAGTTTTTTTGCCGTAAACTGAATTTTGAAGGCTAAATAAGTCCTCTGAGTACCATGGATGAGACTAAGAACTACAATTATACCCACTTAGAACCAAATCCGAAGCAAAAACTAAAATAAAAGGGCTGAAAAATACAGACATACAGGCAGATAAACAGACACACACACAAACATCTTGCCTTTTATATATATATATTTATATATTTTTGATTTTCTGCACTATAGTAAGAACTGCAACCTTGAAACTTCTGAATATCATTTATGTCTTTGTCGATGAGTGTGTGAAAAATTTCAAATTTGATTAAAATTGGACCACTCCTTCTATAACCCGATTTTTTCGATTATTGATTTTTGATATTTATTGGGGGTACCTTGACACAAAACCTAGCTAAGAACACTCGCAGACGCTTAGAGTACAACTGTGTAAATTTGCAAGAAAATTGGTTCAGCCGTGTTGGAGTCTATAGGTAATAGACACACACACACACACACACACACACACACAAAGTTCTATTTATAAATAAGTTTAGTTTAAAAACATATACTGAATAAGATCTGAAAAGTTTAATAAATAATCATCTGATTATTTTAGGGTTAAGCCCTAAAGAAATGAATCTTTTTATTTTCTGGTATTCAAAATTTCGTTTTTATTTCTCAGCCCAATTTTATTCGAATGTCTTATGTCTTCTCTGTCAAATTACAAACATAGGAACAAAGAAACTGGGAGAAAATTTCACAGTTGAGAAATTTGAAAAAATAAACTATTAGAATATTTACAAGCATAATTTTATATTTACAACTTTCTCAAAACTAATAACTGTTTAAATTATTGTCTCTTGATACAGTTATTATTTTAACTACCTTCACCCCTTGGTCATGTTTGTTGGGGTCCTTTAAAAAATGATAATTAGAATTGTAATATGACCTAAAGATATGACAGAAGTGAATTTATACATATTTTTATTATTTACATTGTTCAGACTGTTGTCCATCTTTATTGCCATCATGATGTTTTGGCTGTTATATACTTGACCTTCTTCTTGATTGGAATTTCAAAGTAAACCCTTTATTTTAATCACTGGAGTAGATTGTTCTTGTTCCATGAGTCATGCCACTTCTGGATGTCTTAGTTATTTTCCTTTAACTCAACTCTCTAATATTTCAGTAGATTGTCATTTTTATTTTTAAGCAGTATATTTATTATTGTATCAGTCAGTTAAGTGCCATACGTGATACACGTTTAGGTGATCATGTCTCTTTCGATCCATGGCTGACTAGGTAAATTTTCCCACAGTATTTTTTCTTTATTGTATGCTGGCCTAAAAAAGTCTTATTATAAAAAAATGTGCCCCCTGGCAGGATTCAAACCTACATCTCCATTGACAGGGAAAAACCATTGTTAGATCCGACATGCTTATACCAACTCAGCCATTAAAGGTGTTGCTATTCTAGCAAGCCTTGAATTGTGCCTTTAAACAAAATAGATTCTTGTCATTTCTTATCTGCTCAGTTATGTATTCAAATGTAAACAAAGTAATTTCTAAAAAAAACTAATGGATTTATTAAACTGACAAATGTTTATCACTAAATGTGATAAGTGATAAAAAATAATAAATGATAGATTCATTAATTCTTTTTAAAAATATAGCTACTCACCACTATTTACACATTTTTCAGCAATAAATTAAACACTCTTGTCTACTGGTGTTTATTTACATTGTGTATATAACTTGATAAAATCTGCCTTCCTTCACCATGCATTGATAGCTTAGAGGTAGAATCTCTGACTGAAAAATATAGCTACTCACCACTATTTACACATTTTTCAGCAATAAATTAAACACTCTTGTCTACTGGTGTTTATTTACATTGTGTATATAACTCGATAAAATCTGCCTTCCTTCACCATGCATTGATAGCTTAGAGGTAGAATCTCTGACTGAAAAATATAGCTACTCACCACTATTTACACATCATTTTTCAGCAAAAATTCAAAGTTTTGTTCACCACTGCTCCAGCCAGGTATTGAACATAATTCTTTGGGTTATATTAACCAATGCTTTTATCCATTGGGATTTTTATCTTTGAGAACATCAGTGTATGAATGTTTGGTACTTATAAACCTAATGTCTCTATAACCATATTTTTTTTTCCAGAGCTCATATTACAATTTGTATTTGCAATAGAAATAATTTGTAAAAAGTATTAGAAAAAAGTAAATCTATATTATTTAAGGTTTTATTGAAATTTTATTTAAGTTTCCACATGTCCTCCATCATTAGCAGTACAAAATGTAATACAATTTTGCAGTTCGTATTTTGTTTACTTATCTAAAAATTGTTGCAAATTTTGTGGTAAAGAATTATTCAATAACTATACTTAAAACTAGGTGCATTAAACTTTATAAGATTTTTTTTACAGATTATTTCTATCACAAATACAAAGTTATAAATTATAAGTTATGTTTATTAAGTTATAAATTTTTTAAAGTGCACAAGGATTTTATAGGCACCCTGTATAATATCAAATGAGTTGACAATTGTTTCAGATTTGGTTGAGAAAACTAAGATAATAAATATGGTTTGAGTTTGTGAAATAAACATTTAATGGATATTGAGATGGAAAATCAGAATCCAAATTCTGGCCTCATCTATTGTGTTCACTTTGCACTAATACCTTAAGGAAAGGCATGAATATATCTCTTCTCTTTCCCCAGCTATAGGTCAAATAGCAGGGTAGACAAGATTCTCTTCAAAGAGAAAGGCTACTTTGTGATAAGATTCTCTTCAAAGAGAAAGGCTACTTTGTGATAAGATTCTCTTCAAAGAGAAAGGCTACTTTGTGATAAGATTCTCTTCAAAGAGAAAGGCTACTTTGTGATAAGATTCTCTTCAAAGAGAAAGGCTACTTTGTGATAAGATTCTCTTCAAAGAGAAAGGCTACTTTGTGATAAGATTCTCTTCAAAGAGAAAGGCTACTTTGTGATAAGATTCTCTTCAAAGAGAAAGGCTACTTTGTGATAAGATTCTCTTCAAAGAGAAAGGCTACTTTGTGATAAGATTCTCTTCAAAGAGAAAGGCTACTTTGTGATAATATTATTTACTTAGTTCGTTCCTCTCATTCTCTATGGAACACTGAGCACCTTTTGACACTGTATCGAAACGAAAGTTGACCAAGTGTAGCAGAGGTCAGGTTCAAATGAATGACATTCAAATAGAAGGAGTTTCAGAGGGAATTTGGATTCCCAATCATCTCCAGCCACATGTATACACTTTTAAGGACCATGTACGCTGATTTGAATTCAGAGTTTCCTTCTCTTAGATTGGTTGCCACCTATGGCTATATGACCTAATCTGTCCTATTTTATTCATAGCTGGGAGGAGGGGAAGGAGAGTTGGATTTATGTATTAGCATGTAAGTGAATATAATGAACTTGATTGAAATTTGAACTTGCCCCTCTGATTTCTCAATCTGATCTGCTAACTGTGCTGCCAACCTGTAACATAAATGAAGTAATATAATAATACATATGAGGTTGGATAAAAAAAATTATCAGGACTGTTGCTATGGTATTGTAACTAAAGTGAGCAGAGGGAAACTGCCTGGTACAAATTGACTTTGAACTCTGTCATGTATGCTCACTAAGTCATAACATTTTCACTCACTTCTGTTATTTATAGTAGTATTTTGAAGAAACGTGTGTAGAGTGTGGTCATTTCATCACACTACAGAAGCTTCCTCAGGAACCATGGTTTATGCAGCAGTTTTTGGTTAAAGACAACATTCCCCAAGTCCAACAAACACCATATTCCCCAGATCTCACCCTGTTTCCTCTTTCCAAAAATCAAATCCCACTTAGACATTGAGAAAATCCAAGAAAATGCAATGAGGTAGTTGTTCTCTATCCTAAAAAAGAGTTCCAGGAATTCTTCCATTATTGGAAACAGCACTGGATAAAATGTGTGATGTCAGAAGGGGGCTACTTTGAAGGAGATTTTATGCTGACTTGATATGGGTTGTACTTCTCTTTTTATAGCATCAGTTTTGATACTTTTTCATCAGGCCTTGTACTAGTTACAACAAAGTGCACTTTTTCCCCCCTTACCAGAAGAAATAAAAATATCTACAAATCATTATTCATTTTATGCCATATTTGTACAAGATTAATATCTAAGAACCTATGTTAGATGCACTAGTCTACCAAAGAACCCATATAACTGATTAAATTATACTTTTTTTTTTTTTTTAAATGCTAAGTTCCTTCAGGTGATCATATCTCTCCAGATTTTATTATTTTTTAAAAATATCTGAATTAGCAAAACTTCTTTGAAAGATAATGCAGTGATTTTCTTTATGCACAATTTTGAATTCAGAATTATCCATCATATAGACTGTCTGCCATCCAAGGCTGGAGAGCCGAGTCTACTCTGTTATTTAACCTGCAGCTAGTAGGTAAAGAGATGGATTCATGCCTTAGTAAAGAGCATTCGAGCAAAAGTAAATGTAATATGTGTGGGTGGAATTTGAACTTAACTTATTGCTTCCACTTTCTGTGCCAACAGCCTACACCTTGTCTGCTATGATTGTAAAGCAAAATAATATTAAAAATGTGTGTGTGTGTGTGTGTGTGTGTGTGTGTGTGGATAACTAATATGTTATGCTCTCATTACAATTGAGCTCTCTAAAGAAGAAAATTTTAAAAAGTTTCCACTTCTGTGATAAATGCATTACTCTTCAGAAATGAATTGAGTTCTTTTGGTGATGGTGTGTGTATATACTGCTTATATACAACATGTTAAAATTTCCCTTCTCTGATTCTATGTGCCTATGGCTTAGGGGGTAGTGACTCCGACTGACACCAAATCGGTCAAGTTTCGATCCCGGCCAAAGTGGATGTGTCTAGCCACACTGATGAGCTGTGATACAGTGAAATAGGCTTGTATGTTGATGACTAATATGTGTGCATATATATATATATATATATATATATATATATATATATATACATACACACACAACCCATGTATATTTATAAACACACGTGTATGGAGGAATCATCAGTTGAATTTTATTACTTTTCTTCTAAATTTCCCTTGACAAATTATAGGTGTGTGCATATGTGATGCACACAGAAATATGTTATTTATTCACCTTAACTTGGCCGTGGGCCACATCAGTGAAGATCAAAATTTGTAGCACTAACTGGGGTAGACCATGGCAAGTGCCCAAAGTAGGTAGTTATCATGAGTAAATGAGTCTAGCACAAGGCCATGATAGAGAAGCACTCAGTGGGGATCAAATTCATCAGCAATGGTCTGGCAGATTAATTTCTTAATAATTCCTTAAGAGAATGTGGCATAATGTAAGATATAATTCTATATATCAATGTCTAATTGAATTAAAGTATGGCTGAAAAATTCCATTTAAAATAATATTTAAAAACAACAGTGTTAAGGAGCTAAATGGAAGTTAGCTGGAATGTATAGTTAAACACATGGGGGAACTTAAGTCTAAGCGACCCGATCTCTTCAGTATTTTCTCTCAATGTTTAATTATAACTGATGTTTGTCTATATTTTTCATTCCTTGCTCCGACCTATGTATGATACCATCAATAAAATTATTTATTCTGACAAAGTCTTTTTTTAAATGATGAAACGTGTCACATACGATTTTTTTTATGTTATTCAATTACCCATCTCAAGTGAATGTGCACACATATTTGAAAAATCTAGATTTTGATTGGAAGAAAAGAAAAGAAAAGAAGGAAGAAAAGAAAAGAAAAGAAAGAAAGAAAAGAAAAGGGAAAAGAAAGAAAGAAAAGAAGAAAAGAAAAGAAAGAAAAGAAAAGAAGAAAGAAAGAAAAGAAAGAAAGAAAGAAAGAAAAGAAAGAAAGAAAGAAAGAAAGAAAGAAGAAAAGAAAGAAAGAAGAAGAAAGAAAGAAAGAAAAGAAAAGAAAAGAAAAGAAAGAAAGAAAGAAAGAAAGAAAGAAAGAAAGAAAGAAAGAAAGAAAGAAAGAAAAGAAAGAAAGAAAGAAAGAAAGAAGGAAAGAGAAAAGAAAGAAGGAAAGAGAAGAAAGAAAAGAAAGGAAAGAGAAAAGAAAAAAAGAAAGGAAAGAGAAAAGATAAAATAAAAGAGAAAAGAAAAAGAAAGAAGATAAGAAAAAAGAGAAAAGAAAGAAAGAAAGAAAAGAAAGAAGGAAAGATAAGAAAGAAAAGAAAGAAGGAAAGATAAGAGAAAAGAAAGAAGGAAAGATAAGAGATGAAAAAAAGAAGGAAAGATAAGAGATGAAAAAAAGAAGGAAAGAGAAAAGATAAAAAAAAGAAGGAAAGAGAAAAGAAAAAAATGTGTTTTTGGTCAATCTGCACACATTAGAGGAGGGCACTTGATTCATGATATATTAGTAAAATAAGGAGTAAGTCATATTATTTTTTTTGCTGGTTTATCAACCATTTGTGGGTTATTTAAACCTGTAACATATTTGACACTAAGAATCATTCGATTTTTGTCAGTCAATATTAGATTAATGATTTTTGATAATAACAATGATTTTATCCAGATACAAATTCCGCAATTTAGAACATTCTTTAACATAGCTGGTGACAGGAAGAGAGGCGTTTCTACCTTTCCCAAAGCTATTATTTTTACATAATTAATTATAACAAATCTGACTGGTAGTAAAAAGTAGGGGGAAGTTGTGTAGGGGGAAGTATTTTTTATTTTTTTTTTTTTTAATCATATCACCCCGAGCAAGGCAGTAAGGCCACTGGTGTGCAGGGAGCTACGTAAGAGTGAATAGATTGAAAAAGAGAAAGCCGGAAACCACATCCTAAACAGGGAACAAGGGATGAGCCTCTATACCTGTTCAATAGACGTGGGTGGAGTGTGAACCGGGCGATAGTTCAGTCTATCTGCTCCAATAGAAAAAAAAAAAACTAAAAAAACAAAAAAGAAAAGTGAAAAGATTGGAAATGAGAAAGCCAGAAACCACATCCTAAACAGGGAACAAGGGATGAGCCTCTACACCTGTTCAATAGACGTGGGGGAAGTATGGTCAAGAAGTATTCTCACTTCTCAGGTTGTATTTAAGTTTTGCCTGATTGAAGGCACCAGAAATTTATTAATATACGGGGTGCGATGGGTAAATTGTCGGCATTTTATATTTTTAATTTTGTGCATGAGTATTGTCTATTTTTGATTTTGTCAACTGCACATTATAGTAAGGTCAGTTGGGCACCGTTTGTAAGAAAACGAGCACCATGACACAATTTACTCTAACAGAAATTTGGAAACAGCATGCTGTACAGCTTGACATTTACATCAGAAGCTCTAATACAAAAATTTTAGAGTTTTTGGGTGTCAATTTATGGACAGTGCAGAAGATTCATAAAGAGTTGAATGAGTCTAATAGTGAGTATGTAGGTCTGGCAGCTCGGAAAACTTTGATTGTTCAGATGAGAAATGAACTCTCAAATTTGCTAGTGTTGGCCTCGGACTCAACACAGAAACCTACATCAAGTGCCTTGAGGAGATAGGGTCTTCCAGCAGCCACTCTCTTGACCCAGGAGAGCATTATGGCTGTACTGCACCATGCCACACAAACAAGAGAATCTAATCATGGCTGTCAGACAATTTCTGCAACCACATTAACCCAGTACATCTTACACCTAATCTCTAGACTACAGCCCCTTGATAATTATGTATAGGGTGCAGTTGAGTAAGAGACCAACAAAATTCTTTGTAACATCAAAGATGAAGAGAAAGCAAGGATTATGACATCATTTACCAACCTAAATAAGGAGACAGTTCAGTAAAATAGCAGGAAGATTCTGAAGTTGTCTGGAGGCCATGGTTGAAGCCAATGGCGATTTTATTAATTAAATTTATTCTTTTAGTATTTCAAGATTTTTTTTTTTTTGGTAAATATATGTTGAAATCAAATGTCAGTGTTATTTTCATTTTTACATTATTTAAATAACAATGCATCCTGTAATACACACACACACACACACTTTATATATATATATATATATATATATGTGTGTGCATGAATTAAAATAATTTATTTTTTAAAAACAAAAACAGAACCTAGCTTCATGAAGCTCTTTGCGGCCCAGCGGTAAAATGTATGACGGGTCAGATGGCGGTTCCTCTTTTATGCAGGTTCAACAAATCTTACCTACGGACAAAGTTTCTTTATTAAGTATTTTCGATTAACGGAGCGTTTACTCAAATACGGGAATCCACTAACATAAAGTTTGAAGTAATATGTTTATAATTTATATACTTATATTCCAAATAAAAAATTGACAGACTCCGTTTAAATAACAGGAATTCTCAACTTTCAAACCGATGTATTAATTCACTTACTGTGAAAAAAAAAAAAATCTTTCATTTGATTGAGATAGATTTTTAAAAGTAATTATTAAAAATTAACCCCCCGCCCCAAGCGAATATTATTTATTAAGCGTTGATTCATAAACGTTTAAAAATCCGCCTACCAAAGGAAACCGGCAAAACCTAGCACAGACAATCTGCGTGTGTTCATTTTGTTCCAGTAAGAGTTATTTCCCTTGCACCGCACAAACTTGTTCAGTTTATTTGGAAGAGTGAAAATGTTGACGAAACTAAATACACTCAAAACAATTATTTAAATATTTTAGGTGTAAAATCTATACATACAGATTTTAATTTAGTTATAAAGACAAAGAAATCTTTAAGAAATCACAAACGAATCGAAATTAACAACGTAACATCTGAACTAATTTTTGGATTGAAAGAATGTTTTAACACTTGAAGATGAAGATGAAAATGAGTTAATAATTCAAATTGTCTCTAGCAGAAATCCCACAGTGAGTGTGGGCAATATGGAAAGATGATTTTTCAAGTATCTTCTTATGAATAAAATGTACTTTAGTTTTCTTTCTATCAATTCATCTTCTAAGAAGCAGACAAAATGTTTCACTTAAGTAAAAAAAAAAAAAATAAATAAAAAAATAAAACATCTCCGTCTCATAGAAATATTTATTCTCTTACTAGTTTAATGTTTATTTTGAGTTTCAGCTGATTGGAAAATGAGAAATGGAATTTTTTCCGAAAACTTCCCGACTGTGGAATTCTCTTCCACATGACTGCTTCCCTGACGGCTACAATCTCCAGGAGTTTAAATGTAAGGTCAGTAGACACCTCCTAACAAACTAACTCGCTTCCATTCTTTCAAACACTCTTCCCACCCACCCAACTATCTATCTATCACCCCCTCCCTTCTGATATTTCCTATATCTAACCACTCTTCCTATTTACCTCCCCCTATGTAGCCCCAAGCACAATAGTGGCAGTGGAATGCCTTGCTTGGGGTGAAATGATTAAAAAAAAAAAAAAAAAAAAATTAAATTTTCCTTAAAAGTTATTTCATGGTAATTTTAAAAAGTTTATATTATCGGTAAATTTGCCAAAATTCATAATTATTTTTATACTTTTTAGTATACTTTACTTTATGAATGTTGTGACATTCGTTTTCAAGGATTGTTCTGTGTAAAAATCAAGTGTTTTTGTTCTATTCCGGCGTTTTCATGTTATGTTTGATGGAACCAGTTTCAAGTTACACAAGTTAGATGGCCAAACAGAAGTTTTTATGTTTTTTTTTGTTTTTTTTCACACACACACACACACACACACACACACACACACACTTTTATATATATCTAAAATTTGTGTATTTACTCAGGGTATTTTATTTTAGACATGTCAGATTAAATAAATTGCAAACATTATGTCTGCTTATTTTTAATAAAATCCATTCATAATCACGGAATAATCTTTCACATATTACAATTGAAAGATGTTAAAAATGAGCTGTAATGTTGACAGATGTTATTATCATTCATTTCTCAAGGTACCCAAGTACCTTCAATCTCTTTCCGAGATCATCTTCAGGGGGTGTGAGTTATGGTAATTTACCTATCTATTTATCTATCTATATATATATATATATATAGAGAGAGAGAGATATGTAAATTACACAAAAATGAAAATAACATCATGGACATCTTATTTTAACAGATATATTTAACCAAAAATACCAAAATTACACAAAAATATCATGAAATACTAAAGAGTAAATTTATTAAATAAAATTGCCATCCAGATGACTTCAAAATCTTTTGCCGCTCTTCTGGATGGTCCCCTTGTTTAAGTTGGTGAATGTTGCCATAATCCTCACCTTCAGTTCATCTTTAGGAGTTTTGTTGGTCCCTCGCTCAACTGAGAATAATGAAAAGGGTTGCAGTCTTGGGAGTTAGGTGAGCGAGCATATGTAAGGGCTGATGTGTTTGCAGAAATTGTTTGACAGCCATGAGTGGATTTTCTTGCTTGTTTGGCATGGAGCAGAGTTCTGATGCCAGTCACAAATTCTTCAAGCAGCCACCCTCTTGACTCAGGGCAGCACTGCCTCTTCAAAGCACTTGATGTAGGCCTCAGTAAAGAGCCCGAGGGCCTGTGTTAAGATGAATGACACCCAACAATCTGAATTGCTTGGATTTGAGTCTCTTGCATGAATGCCAAGTTGTACAGCATGGCTATTCCAAATTTCTGACAAGGTGTTGGAAAGAATGGAAATGAAAAGGAAATTAATATTGAGCATCAGGAAGAGACAACTGAAGTTCCTGGGACATGCAACGAGAGAGGAGGGCTTGAAGAACCTGATACTAACAGGACAGATAGAGGGAAAAAGAGACAGAGGAAAGCAGCGAATAACATATTTGAAGAGCCTGAGCAGGTGGATTACATAACAGGGGCTGCAAGATGTTAGAGGAGAAAGCGTGCTAAGAGCCACCAAGAATAGGGAGACGTGGAAGGCCATGATCACCAACGTCCTGAAAGGACAAGTTACATAGAAGAATTGTGCCATGGTGCTCTTTTTCTCATAGATGGTACCCAACAGATCCTACTATACTGTGCAGTCAACAAAATCAAAAACAAACAATGGTCATATGGGAAATAAATATTTAAAATGACGACAATTTAACCATCGCATCCTGTATAGATGGATAGACATTTATTTCGTATTGATTAGTATTTGATATTTTTGGCATTTCTAAAATCATAATTATATATGATTTCTTTTATTGTGAAGATTAAATTCCAAGTGGCAAATAAATGAATTATATCCAACTTAGTATAAGAATAATGAAAAAGTAAGGAAACAATAGTCAATTGTTGAAAATCTCATGACAATTACAAAAGGTTCATCCAAGAAACTTTGAGGTCATGGTCCTGAATATAAGGAACAGTCACCTAAAATCCTATATATATATATATATATATATATATATATGATAAAATATAGTTTTAAGGTTTGCTATATTCATGGGCTAAAGTGTTCAATATCAGGGAGAGACCAAATTTAAAAGTGAACATTGAAGTCAACATCCAGCAACAACAATCTGTTTCATGCTAACTTCAATGTTCATTTTTATATTTACATGTTACATAGGATATATATATATATTATATATATATATATATATATATATACACACACACACATACATACATACACATGAACAGTACATCACAAGCAACCATATATAACGCATTGTATTTTAACAAGAACTGATAAAGCTTGAAAATTATGGTAGATAATGTGTTATTATTAATGTTATATCTCTTGACATGGAACACTATTTGCAATAACTGCTTATAACATTAATAATAATAATAATAATGATAATAATTATAATAGTAATAAAAATTAAAAGAATATTTTGTAAGAGAAAGAAGTAAATGTATTCCCAACTGCAAAAAAAAAAAACCCAAAATTTTAGCAGAACAAATTAGGATTAAAAACAAGGAAGAAGAGAACTGAACACCAAATGTCTTCCCAAATCCGGTGATCCTGATGCGGATCAAATTCTTACCAATCAATGACTGGCAGACTCAAATCTGAAACTGAAGGCACTGATCCTGGGCAGCAGGATCAGTGTCTTCCAACCACAAACTACCAATGCAATGTCTTGAAAACTTAACTGCAGCCTATATTTGGAGAACTTCCAGAGACAACTGACCGCTTAACCTTTTGGTGTGTCTGACTGGTGCCAACAGAAGAACTTACAGCAGTTTGCGGGTCATTCAAAGCCAGGAAATAATTTTTGATTGTAAACATTTTTTGGAGATAATAATAATTTACGGAGACAATTCAGACTTGTTGCTGGGAGGAGATAAGAGCTGGATTCAGGCCTTTTCCCAAGAGTATTAGCATTAATGAACCTGACTGGAATTGGAATCTGGCTCTTTGATTTCGAATTCCATGTTATTATTCATTACACCACCTGCATATACAAGCCTACAGAACCTGATATTTGCAAGTGGTCACCCTTCTAGATACCGATCTGGCTTAACATTGCTTAACTTTGATGATTGTAAGAGAACCAGTGTTTTAATGTCATATAGTTGTAACCTATATATATATATCGTTATGTATCAATTTTACATTGCGACATGGAAATTTCTGTTTCGAGATAGGTTCACATCATCAGGCAATGTTGATGTGGTTGTGCAGATGATTTACATTTAAAACGTATGTATATATATATATATATATATATAGAGAGAGAGAGAGAGAGAGAGAGAGAAATGGTAGTCTGGAAAAGTTCATGCTGATTTTTAGTTGTTCATGTTCGATCACGTCAAACATATCGAAGGAAATAATATGTATACATTTTCGATAAGAGCACATTTCAAACTATCTCTTGAGAAAGAAAGTTTAAAATTACTTAATTTTGCATCCCTATGAAAAGGGAAGGTTATAAGGTGCATTTTAGACACTTGAAGCTTTTTTTTATTAACATAAAGGCAAAAATGCCTTGCAAACAGCAAAAAAGATATGTGTTGTGTATAGTGAAGGTGTTTTAGTTGATAGTGATCCACTTCTGTACAGTTCTAAGATTAGAGTTAATGATTGTAGACTTATCTATGAAGAACACTCAGGTAAACCCTACCACAACAGATGATGATCAAATCAAGACAGTGATTGCGAATAACTGGCATTACACAATGCAGAAATTGGGAAAAATACTCTACCATCCATAAGCACTTAGTTAAGCTTGTGTAACGAAATTGATAGGTTTTGGTACCCCATGATCTGATGGAAAAGAATCTTTTCACTTATATATATATATATATATACTAGCAGTATAGCCCGGCATTGCTCGGGTGTAATGAAAGCTTTAAAACTAATCCATGGTCTTGGAGTTCAGACTCTTTGGATGTTGGCACAAAAGACTAAAAAGCAAAAGTTGTTTCCAGTTAAAGCAAAACCGTAGACTAAAAGAAAAATGAATGGATGTAAGTCAAATTTTGATTTCCTGGTATCGATATCAAATAAGTTTTTTTGTCGTAAACTGAATTTTGAAGGCTAAATCAGTTCTCTGAGTAAATGGTATCATGGCTGAGACTAAGAACTACAATTATACCTACTTAGAGCCAAACCCGAAGCAAAAACTAAAATAAAAGAGCTGAAAAAATACAGACATACAGGCAGATAAGCAGACACAAACATCTTGCCTTTATATATATATATATATATTATCAATTTTCTGCACTATTGTAAGAACTGCAACCTTTGAAACTTCTGAATATCGTTTCTTATGTCTTTGTCTATGAGTGTATCAAATTTGATTAAAATCAGACCACTCCTAGTACAACTGTGTAAATATTCAAGAAAATCGGTTCAGCCATTTTGGAGTCTATAGGTAATGAACACACACACACACACACACACACACACACACACACACACACACACACACAAAGTTCCATTTATAAATAAGTTTAGATATAGGGGCACAAAAATCTTAATGCTTAATTGCTTATAAATTTTAATTATTTGGGATTGATGTTCTTATCTTCATTGTTATAGACACGACATTTTGGCCAAGTTCCTTCTGGGGATATGCTTTGTGGTGCAGTGGCTATCGGCTCGGAATGAGAAATTGGGGAGCCAAGTTCGAATTCCAGTTGAATTCATTGCATTCACTTAGGCACAAATACCCTTCGAAAAAGTATTAATCCATATCTTCCCTCTAGTTATGGGTTAAATAACAAGACAGATTGGGTTCTATAGCCTTGGCTGGCAACCAGTCTACCGTAGAAATTAATGGCAACCTTCTGCGGGATAATCTTCTACCCAAGCAGTCTTTTTCGAGACATGATCACCCTAGCATGTATCATGTATGGCACATAACTGACTGATCCTTGGGAAAGGCATGAATCCAGTATGTTTGGGGTTTTCCTAATGCCTACAGTCACAGTGGATAGTGGTAGAGATCTGAGTTGAATTCATGATGATTCCTTCTGGGGATATGCTTTGTGGTGCAGTGGATATCGGCTTGGAATGAGAAATTGGGAAGCCGAGTTCAAATTCCAGTTGAATTCCCTATATTCACTTAGGCACAAATACCTTTTGGTAAGGTAACTTCACTTTTCCTTCCAGTTATGGGTTAAATAGCAGGACAAATTCGGTTCTATAGCCTTGGTTTGCAACCAGTCTATCACAGAAAGTAATGGCAACCTACTGTGGGAAAATCTTCTACCTAGTCCGTAAAGAGATATGATCGCCCAAGCGTGTAATGAACTTCTAGCCACAATGTCACATCAAGAAGGTACATAAAGCTGAGTAATTCCGGCAGTTGTGAGTTCAAGTCTCAGAGGAGGCACGTGTGTATCTATCGAAATAATGACGGTTGCCGAATGAGAGGTGATGAAGGGTGGGTGTTTAAAGTCTGAACCGAAGAAAGTGTCATAAATTGTTAAAATGTGATGCTGAACGCGGTAGAAAAAGGTGGCAAGGGAAGTTGGACATTTATTCATAGCCTAGAACTGGGTAATACAATTTGTTGACTGTAGTGATGACTGCTTGGCAAAGTGCCGGCTCTGTGCGCAAGCTACAGGAAGTGCAGCTGATGGTGACGTACTGAAATAAATGCACAAAAAAAGACCTTGTGAAAAAGGAGCTTTTTTTCCCCCCCCCCCTCCTTTTGACTATTCGTCCCAAAACAACAGCACTATAGAACCAGTTGATAAAAGAGATGAGAAAAGGAAGGAGAGGAAAAGGGTACCGACGGATGAGGTGGAGGGGGAGGTGCGTTTAAGACAATGGAAACCCAAAAAGGTTGTGACGGCACGGTGTTGGAAGGAATGGAGGTGCCGTTCGGATGGCAGTCGGGAAGAGATTGATCCAAAGAATAAAGCCTCCGAGCACAAATATACAAAGATTTTTATATTGTTCTATCTTGTTCCCAGTTAACAAAACAAAACCAAAGGAAAAGATAAAAAGACAGTGAAACATAGAGAGATGTGTGGTTGGGTAGAAGGACGAGGAGGAAATGAAAGAAAGGGAGAGGGAATAATGAAGAAAGAATTAGAATGATTAGGGAGGAGAGGAGCGGAAGAAGACTAAAAGCAGGGTGGGAGGGAATGAATAGACTGAGAGAGAATTATATTATTAATAGTAGTGGAAAATCAGAGAGAGAGATAGAGAGAGAGAGAGAGAGAGAGTGAATTATAGGGAGAGTAGTAGAGAAGGTACAGGAGAAGTAAGAAAAAGAAAGGAAAGGTTGGTATTAACCCCACCACCAACCCCAATCATCGTCGCCGCCACATTGTTACTTTTGATTTCTACCTCCCCACCTCCGATTCTGTTGTCCACATTGTCATTGAACAAACATCGGAGACAGTGAGGAGGCGGATAAGATTCAGTCTTCCATTTTTTTTTGTGGGGTGGGTGGGTAGAGACAATAAAATTCCAAGTAATTTTTCTAAATAAAGCAAAGTAAAAAAAAGAAAGAAAGAAAAGTTATTCCTTTTATTGTGCACATGCGCGAGCGCGCGCACACACACGCACCTATCTCATCTGAGAACACTTGAGCTTGGATTTCACTAATCAAAGAATTTCTATTACTAGAAGATATTTATAACATTTTTCAGAGATACCAAAGAACAAGAGAACTGCTTCAGATCGAAGTAGTAGTGCTTAAATAGTTTTTATAAATACAGACTGTGATAGAAATCACCTTCTCCTCCACAATCACTCCAGTCATTTCAATTGTTAAAATTTTAATGCACATGTGATTAAAAAAAAAAAAAAAAATTCTACCATCCTACTTAAGATATCTTTTATGTGCTGTGTCCCTTCAGCACGTAGGCGATCATAGCCCTTCACATCTTCCGGTTTATTTTAGCTTTTAACATACTTTCTTTTGTTCTGTCAGTTAATTGCCATATGTTATAAACGCTTGGGTGATTATGCCTCTTTCTAATAATGACTAGAGAGAAGATTTGTTTCCCTGCAGTTGGTTGCCATGATTTTCTGCAGTAAGGCTGTAGAACCCAATCTATTCAACCTATAGCTGGAGGGAGAAAAGATGGATTAACACCTTTCTCAAGGGTATTTGTGTGTGAGTGAATGAAACTAATTCTACTGGAGTTCTCATTCTGAGCCAATATCCATTAAACCACAATGCATTTGCTTGTTATTTCTCTCAAACCTTGCTCTGCCAGCCATTTGCTTAAGCCCATCAAGTATGTCATGCACTGTTTTCCCTGGTCTCTTTTCCCTTTATCTGCTCTGTGAGCATCAAATTCTCCAAGCCCACCTTCCTTGTTACAATCCCAGAAACTTCAACTGTCTCTTCCTGATGTTAAGTACAAATTTCCCTTTTCCTTTTCATTTTCTCCTAAAACACATCGTTGCTCAGATGTTTGGTGATTGGCAACCTCAGCATCCTTTTCTTTTGCTTAGAGTCTCTCTTTCATCTTTGAGGAGATTGTCCAGCATTCGCTGCCATGTAGGAGGACAACCATCATGTAACAGTTTAGTACACTTTCCTTTGTTTCCAATGAAATGTTTCTGTCTCTTAGTACTTAATGGTCTTTGGTATGACGGTAAACTGCATCTGGCAACAAGGCCTCTGATTGAGAGGTTATGAGGAGCATGGAACCACCTCTTAGTTGCTGTTATTCCCAGGTCCACCCTGATCTGGAGTGAGAGCAACTCTTACGGTCCCAGCTATGGTCAAATAATTAACCCCCAAACTGGGATCAAAACACTATGAAAGAATAAAAATAAACTTTTATAGAAAAACGTACCTTTTTGAAGGAAAAAATATAACCAGCAATACATTTTTGAATACAAAACTAGAAGACATCTTCAGTTTTCTAAAATAAAAAAAATTTCCTCAAAACTCTCTTTACTTTTTTAGTTTTAGGGTATTACTATAGGGGTTAACAGGGTGCATGTATTTAAGGTAAAAGTGTGTGTTCAATGTGTACACAAATTAGCATTGAGTTTCTGATATGGATATTTATTCCTTTTATGATGACTGTACTGAAACAAGATTTTCTATGTCTTTTTGCTATGTTCGTTTTTTGGGGGGTCCAGAAGCTAGAGTAGGTAAATGCAAGTATTGTATTCATGGTCAAGTTCAACTCAGCCTTTGCAAAGTTGGAATAACCAAAAGGAAAATTTCTACTTTATTGTTAGAAAGTTAAACATGGTTTAACTGTTTTCTTTTCTAGGTCCAGAAGTTAGGGTAATCAATCAGTGTGAGCATCATTAGGAGGACATTGCACTCAAGTCAACCTTCCAATCTCAAGTGGAACCATTACATTGAATCAATAGCTAAATCCACTGCTAGGAAGGTTGGGTAACTGAGTCGGGTCAGGACGTTTTTCCACCTGAATCCATCCTGCACATATATAAATTGACCATCCGTCCGTGCATGGAATACTGCTGCCATATATGGTCAGGCGCCCCTGCTGTTCATATCAGTGTTCTTGACAGGCTCCAAAGGCGAATCAGTAATCTGATAGGTACCAACTTGGTGGCTCGACTCCAGCCGCTTTCTCACTGACGGGATGTGACTTCCTTCTGTCTATTCTATAGATGTTTTCATGGCTTCTGCTCCGACGAACTTAAATCACTGGTGCCCCCGCCACAAGAATTTACTTGTGCAGTCAGGATGGCACCATTCTCAGTTAGATCAACCAAATGCAGATGACAATCCTACTCTAGCAGCTTGCATGGGGTGAAATGATTAAAAAAAAAGAGAAAAAAAAAAGAGAAAATTTTGATCTATTTCAGAGGTTGAGTCTTTGGGAAGACATGTGCTAGTGCCGTGCATTAGAAAGTGGGAAAATAATTCAGTCATCAGGAGACCAGGGAAACTAACGTTGCTCACTACTAACGTAAGTACCATGTCAGTCAGATCTTAGTACAAATATGTGAAAGTGAGTCAAAGAAACATTTGTTTTTTTATAGGCTTCAAGAATGCCATCTAATGACGTTTTTGGAAATCTGGTTATTTATTGTTAACATCATAAGAACACGTATTTTTTTTATTATTCATTATTTATCGATTTCATTTAATTTTCTCCGTATTAAGCTTTCCAGTCTTAGCATGTTTTCAAATTATAGGATGAAGCACTGAAGAGCCCAAAATGTGAGCTATGAATTCGAGACACTTAATTTAGTAATTACTACCTTGAGTGGCTCCTGAGCCTTAGGTGTGCAACGATATAAAAAAGAAAAGTCTTTATAAAATTGACGTGTATCTCTAAGTTTTTAGCTTCAGCAGAAATTCTGGCAAAGCTAACTAAAACATAATATATTAAATTTATAAAGATTTTCTGACTTATTTCTTGTTTAATCATTTTGTTGAATTTAATCTCAATTTTTCGTGTATATATCAGATAATCCAATCAGATAATCCAATAAGTAATGTTTGAAACCTGATAGTAAAATAGTTTCACTCTTTTAAAAAGCTATAAAATGAAGAGACGTACTTCAAAAGCAACCTAAAATATTCATGGTTCTTATTGGATCAACTTTTATATGCTGCATCGCTTCAGAGTGTGGCTTTTAACAACTTCCTGTTGCATGTAACTCACAGCAACATTTATACTACTGATATACATACATATTGTTAAATCCACACCTGATCATTTCCACGTGCATGAAACTTTTGTGCTCAAGGTGAAGAAGCAAAATGTATGTAAATATATATGCTGGATGGGAGTATTCGGAAGGTATTTCTGTACAAGAAACTGGTTACTTGCAAGAAATCATTACGGCAGGTTAATCTTCATTCCAAGGATGTCAAGGGGATGTGATGGACATGAATGTTGAGAGGTGGGAAGATGTCGCTAACAATTGCTTATGTTGGAGACATGATTTACATTGAGGGCTAAAGTGTGGAGGAGATAAATGAAGGCTTGCTGTCGGGGATGAGTGTGCTTGATGGAAAGAAGGCAACATTGGGGAAGAGTGTCTTTACATGCATTTGTTGCAATCGAAGCTGTCACCCTGTGTAAGCCTTTACAGCCATAACAGAGGCTTTGGGTGCAGTTCCAAGGTTTCTCAAGACCAACAGATGCCAAACACACACTAGTCAGCAGTCATCACATTAAAATACTACTTTAGTAAGTAAGTCGCATAGTGTTTGATCATGATAATGGATGGTCCATAGAAAATCTCAATTGAAAAGTTTGAAGACATTGGTTAGAAAAAGTATACACATTCCCTTTATTTTCTAGGATTGACATTTATTCACCAGAGCTTACAGAACCATTTTAAAGGGAAGAGATCTTAAAATAGTGGTACTGGGTATGACGGTAAACTGCATCCGGCAGCAAGGCCTCTGATTAGGAGATTGTGAAGAGCATGGAACCACCTCTTAATTGCTGTTGTTCCCAGGTCTACCCTGACCCGGAGTTGTAGCACCTGTTAGGGTCCCAGGTATGGTCAAATAGTTAATCCCCAAACTGGGGTCAAAACACTATGAAACTATAAGAATAGACTTTTTTTATATATATATATATATATAGGAAAAACTACTAAAAAGTTGTAAGTTTAAAAATGTATTTTTTTGACAGTATTTATTTATTTCTATTATTATTATATATATATATTTGATATTTCAGAGCGACCTCGGCCTTTCATCAGGAACAAATGATTTTAAAATTTAAACTAGGAGCGTCCGTCGAGAGAGCATCCGGCAAGAGATGTTTACATCACATGACGTAGAAAGCGATAGAGTTTTTTAATATTTGTAAACGTAAACCTATCTCTAATCATACTTTTAAATGTTGTTTTAAAGAAAATTTTTTAAGTGTATCTAAAAATTGTTTAACTATTGAAATATTTATAAAGATTCAAAACACCTAGGTCCCTATTTAACCCTAGCCTATAATGTATTTAATTTTAAAATCCAGTATTTTTCTTTCTTTCTGTGTGAGTATGTGTGTGTGTGTATATATATATATATATATATATAGACCTTTATAAAAATATACATTTTTGAAGGAAAAATATTACCATCAATAATATTCTGAAGGAAAAAAAATGATTACCAGCAATACATTTTTGAATACAAAACTAGAAGTTTTCAGTTTTCTAAAATAAAAAAAATAAAATAAAAAAATCTTTCATTAAAATCTGACTAAATCAACGTTCTCACTATAACTGAACATTAAAAAAAAATACCTTAAAACCCTACCTGTTTTGGTATTAAATAACCCACAGAGGTTGAGATGCTGTTAAACAAAACTCAAATTCTTAAAATAGATTAAGAAATAGAAACAATATTATTATTAATATTCCTTCAAGCCAAAAGACTTTAAAGGAAAATTATTCCTTATAAGACACAGTTTGTAAGCTTAAGCATTGTTGCTAAGACATTATTGATAATTATGGAACTTCTCTTAATAGATAAATATTAATTAAATATAAATGTTGGATTGGTAATTTGATTTTCAGATGCAAAACCTGGACATTACATATGGGATGATTATACGCACACACTCTTGCGTACCAAATACAATTGCCTACAGACCCAATGTTGACATTATTATTTTGATTCACATTTATTAAACTTATATAAAACATCCAGCAGGGTGTTTAGCTTTAAGATATACTATATTTATGGCTAAAAGTGGTCAATATCAGAGACTGAGTGTATGTACATATGAAAGTGGATACAGAGGTCAGCAATAAGCAGCAACTGTAGAGTCAAGACACCACATACATGCTCTGAAGAATGTGTTCAAGAATAAAATATTGTCACTGCTTGGTAGTGATCTGAGTGTCTACTTTTGACAGTGCAGAGGATTAGAAAGAGTTGGATGAAGCTAACAGTGATTACGAAGATATGGCGGCTCAAAAAACGCATACCGATAAGAAAATAACTAGCAAATGTTTTGGTGAAGACCACAGACTCAAGATGGTGGACTATATCAAGTGCTTTGAAGACATAGCGCTGCCCTGGGTCACAAAAGTGGCTGCTGGAACATCTTATGTCTGGCAACAGATATTTTCACAATTCCATACATGCAAGAGAACCAAGTTATTTCTGTTAGACAATTTTGACAACCATATCACTCTGTTATTTATTTAACCTTGGTTTCAACTTTTTGGTACCTTCAGGCAATTTATAGTAACTGATATTCTGACTTTTTCAAACATACAACAGGGATTTTTATAAACACCTGACTAAAAGTTTAAAATGACTGAAATTTTCAAAATTAAGTAAGAGTTTTTAAGGATCTTAAACACTTTCAGCCAGGTTCGTATGATCCTAAAATATATTTTTTGGTGTGATTACATCCGGACATCATTTTGGATCTTTCATTCAGTAATGATTCTTTTTTCTGGAAATAATGCTATGGCTAACTTCTGTTCCTGGCACAGTCTGTAGACATTACCACAGTTGTAAGGTTAGGCTTTTTTTTTTTTAAATTTATGCTACATGTTATATCAGAGTCTTTACTGTTTTTTTCTTTTAATTACCACATGTGTTTAGCCAGTTTGGTACAATTTGCAAGTAGATTGTTTGAATGTAAATCGGTGATTATCTAAATCTAAACTTATTTATAAGTGGAACTTCGTGTGTGTGTGTGTGTGTGTGTGTGTGTGTACGTGCATATCTCCGTTACCTATAGACACCAAAATAGCTGAACTGATTTTCTTGAAAATTTACACAGTTGTACTATAAGCGTCTGCGAGTGTTCTTAGCTAGGTTTTGTGTCAAGGTACCCTCAATAAATATCAAAATCAATAATCGAAAAAAATCGGATTATAGAAGGAGTGGTCTGATTTTAATCAAATTTGACACATTCATAGACAAAGACATAAATGATATTCAGAAGTTTCAAGGTTGCAGTTCTTACAATTGTGCAGAAATTCAATAATATATAAAAGGCAAGATGTTTGTGTATGTGTCTGTTTATCTGCCTGTATGTCTGTATTTTTTTCAGCTCTTTCATTTTAGTTTTTGCTTCGGGTTTGGTTCTAAGTAGGTATAATTGTAGTTCTTAGTCTCAGCCATGATACCATTTACTCAGAGGACTTATTTAGCCTTCAAAATTCAGTTTACAACAAAAAACTTATTTGATATTGATACCAGGAATTCAAAATTTGACTTACAAACATTCATTTTTCTTTCAGTCTATGGTTTCACTTTAACTGGAGACAACTATTGCTTTTTAGTCTTTCGTGCCTTGGCCAAATAGTCTGAGCTCCAGGAACGTAGATTAGTTTTAAAGCTTTCATTACACCCGAGCAACACTGTATGTTTTCCTTTCTTTGTCCATCTGCATCATGCACTTCTGCTTTGTAAATAACTTTCTGTTTTACAAAATCTGTCAAGTGGGCATTTATTTTTGTCTCTACAGTTGTTCTTTTTATTGATATTATGTTGCATGTTATCTTTTAAGTTTCTGGTGGTTTGTATTTTTATGTAATTTTCTAAATTACTAGTATGACTATAAATTAATTTAATTGTATTTTTATTGAATATTTTATATAATTTCAAGTTTTTAGGGAAGTGTTTATCAATCATTTTAAAAAATATTTGCCCTATTTTGGATTTTACTTCCAAGTTAAACAGTGGGTTAGACCAAATAATATTTCGATTTCTAGTATTCTTTTTCATTTGTCTGTTTAATTGTGGTTTGTATTCTGATTTGTTTTTAACGGTCATTTTCTTTTTTCAACCCTTTTATAATTGTTTTCCTTTCATCAAAGATTATTTTATGAGAAGAATTTTTATTTTTTGTGTTCTCTCCCTATTGTATGTTTGAAAATGTTGGAAAATCAGTTATTATAAATCACCTGAAGATACCGAAAGATTGGAACGAAGGTTACATAAATAACTGTTTTCCAAATGATATATGCACATACACACACATATATTAGTTAATTAATTAGTTTTTGGTCATAATTTAATTAAACCAGTACACAGTTGTATTAAAAAGTGTTCAATACAATTATATTGAAGAACTTTTGAATATTTTTCATTTGGAAACGAGTTATTTTGCAACCTTGGTTTCTACCTCTCGGTGTCTTCAGGCCGTTTACAATAACAATACAATATATATGATAAAAATATACTTTTAAGGTATGCTATAGTCATGGCTTAAAGTGCTTAATATCAGGACAGAGGATATGTAAATGAAAAAGTGAACATTGAGGTTAATACCCAGCAGCAACATATACTCTATTCACTGATATTGCTTAAATGCAGTCTTTTGGTCACATATATATTGATGACTGTAGAGGCAATCCTAGTATGCACCACTTTTAGAAGGAGTCTAAAAACCATACCATATGTGAGTGAAGTTGAATAGACAGAACTGTTTGTAAATTGTATACTGTCTCTTTGTTAATTTTTCTTTTTTTTAACTTGGAAGAGCATTAATAAAAGTGAAACATGTTAGAGATATGTTTCTTACTTTGTTCTTTTAGTTTATTTTATTTTTTTAATAATCTCACCCCAAGCGAGGCATTCTACTGCCACTATTGCACAGGGGGTTACATAGGGGAAAGTGATGAGAAACAGGGGTTAGTTATAGGAAATGTCAGGAGGAGGGTAATAGAATACCAAGGATGTGGGTAGAGTAGATGGAAAAAGAGCTTGTGAAAATGGATGTGAGTTAGTGTGTTAGAAGATGTCTATTGACCTTACATTTAAATTCCTGGAGGTTGTAGCTGTCGGGGAAGCAAGTATATGGAAAGGAATTCTACAGGTGGGAAGTGTGTGAAAAGAAGCTGTTAGAGTAGAAATTGCGGTTACACTTTATCAGTTTCACTGTAAAAGGGTGGGACCTAGTTGCTAATTTAGTCAGTCAGTTAAGTGCCATACGTGATACACGCTTTGGGCGATCATGTCTTGTAAGAGACATGACTGACTGGGCAGAAGATTGTCCCGCAGTAGGTTGCCATTGCATTCTGCGGTAGACTGGTTGCTGGCCAAGGCTATAGAACCCAATCTGTCCTGTTATTACTCCATAACTGGAGGGAAGAGATGGATTAATACCTTTCCCAAGGGTATTTGTGCGTAAGTGAATGCCATAAATTCAACTGAAATTTAAACTCGGCTTCCCCGATTTGTCATTCCGAGTCGATATCCACTGCACCACAACGTACATCCTAATTTAGTAGCTTGTGTAAATTCATACCTAGGGGGCACCAGTGATCTAATATATATATATATATATATATATATATATATATATATATATATATATGAAACTCTCTTGCCATTTTCAACACTTGAGAGCCAAAGAAGTATTTTTTCCTATCATCTATTGTTTAGTTTTTGTGCCTGCCTTGTGACAACAATTCAACATGGCTCACGGAAGATAGTCTGCATTTATTGCAAATTAACTGAATTCTCCTTTATTGTATGACCTTGCCTCGGTTCACTCAGATGTTCTTGCCTAAATTTCACATACTGATTGATTCCAGCATTGTAAGCTTTTTCTCAAGTTTTCATGAATTTGGATGATCTCTTCCAACATTTTTGACTGCATTTCAACTGATTTTAGATTATCATTGAGTTTATCTTTGTATCTCGGAGGTGTTTTCCAACATTACACTGGCCATCAATAAGCTGACTGTATGTCAGAATTTTCAGATGTTGATGATCAGATATTCTTATTGCATGACCTGCCAATCCTAGATGACTTCTGTTCATTGCATCTCACCCTTGTCAATTTGCCAGGAATGTAAATTGTAGATGTTATCAGTCTGGGAAGATGATACCAATATACAGCCCCTTCAGAATGAAAGAGAGGGGGCATGGTGGATCAATGCTTAGCAGCTCGGATTGAGGAAATTCAAATTCCAGTTAAATTCATCACTTTCATTTTCGTGGAAAGGTATGAATCCATTTCTTCTCTCCTAGCTATAGGTAAATAGACTGGGTTCTATAGCCTTGGTTTGGAATCAGTCTACCACAGTAAGAATTGGCAGTGTACTGTGACAAAATCTTCACATTGCATGTGGTTGGAGACTGCTTGTGGAGCCAAAAATCATATGAAACTGCTTCTAGAGAAGAAGCTGACTCAAACTGCCCAGGGTGAATGCTATCACAAGTATAAGTACCTTTGAAATGTGCTTCAAAACCATGCCACAAGTTGATCCAAGCCAATGGATGTGAAACTGGGTAGATGGAACTATTAAGAAGCAATTAATGATTGTGTTAGCATGAAGCCACAAGTCATTGTAACTGAAGATTTGAGTGTATTGGCATTATTCAAACTGCTGATAATGTCAGATGATGTACTATTTCCCAGAAACTGTAACTATGGTCTGATCAATATAGTTGTAGTATAAACCTGAGCTCTGTGAGTGTTGAATAGACAGGTGTGCTGAGATAACAAAAAAGTTACATTTCAACAGAGGAAAAGTGACTGAAGGCAATATGCCAGATCAGGACAAGTAACATTGCAGATTCTTCTTTGGATTTTACCAAGAATCTTTAAATATGTATCAGGAGCATCAGACCAAATTTGGCAGCAATATTCAAAGCAAGTAGACTTGCTTTGAATATTGCTGTTGCAATTAAACTTTATCATAGTGTAGAATGGTTGACTTTGAAAAACAATAGCTACTTTAGCATATATGCATCGTTCATTCAGCAGTGAATTAGAAACACTCTCTGCTATTG
The DNA here is from genome assembly GCA_037127315.1 of Ascarosepion bandense. Classification (NCBI taxonomy): domain Eukaryota; kingdom Metazoa; phylum Mollusca; class Cephalopoda; order Sepiida; family Sepiidae; genus Ascarosepion; species Ascarosepion bandense. The sequence goes on from JBBBDQ010001668.1 coordinate 2,429,607, forward strand.
GGTGGTGTATAATGATAATATACAGACTAAAAAGTCTGCCTCCTTCTACTGAGTGCCCATAGCTCAGAGGTAGAATCGCTGACTGACGCCAATTCGGTCGGGTTTCAATCCTGTGTTAAAAAGCAATTGGAGTCTAACTGTACTGATGAGCTGTGATACAGCGAAAAAGATCTGTCTGTGGATGACTATGATATCTCTCTCTCTCTCTCTATATATATATATATATATATATATATATATATATATATATATAAAACATAGTATATCTGGAGTTTGCTTGTATTTGTGTTTTCAAGCATCCTTTAGCAGTCTTGGAATATAAACCTCATAGATAGAAGGGATTAGCATATATTGATAATTTATATGTCTGAATCAGTAAGATATTAGCAATGATAAAGTTATGATAAAAGTATTAAAATATCAGAATGTAAATATTAGCAATTTGCATGTCACATATTTAAAACTAAAGTTTAAATGTCTATTATTATTTTTGTTATGATATTTTATATTGATGTCATGCATTGTGCCAAAGCCATTCAGAAATATCTAAACTGTCAACTGAATATAACTGCTTTCTCAGTTAAATGGTTAAAATGGCGTTGAATGAATGAAGCCTGTGGGGTCTTGGTGAAGACTGCACTTCTTCCCACCATGCAAACTGGAGTCAAAAATCAAAAATAAAGAACTGTATCAAATAATAGAAACTACATTTGAAGACTATCAACTAAAATGGATATCACATGTAACTCAAAGAGAAAATAATGATATGAAGATGATAACTTTTTTTTATAATCATTTCACCCAAAGCAAAGCAGTACTGCCACCGGTGTGCAGGGGTTTACATAAAAGGAGAGTGAGGAGGGGAAACAGGTCACAGGGTGGGTTGGAGAATGGGTACGAGAAGGATGGGAACACTAGTGTGAAGAGAGCTGTGTGAGAGAAGAGTGGAAAGGGAGAAGAACAAGATACAAGGGTTGTCAGGGAAAGGATGTAAGTCAAGGAGATAAGAGACGGCAATTGACGTTGTATTTAAATTCTTGGAGATTGTAGCTATCAGGAAAGCAAGTATATGAAAAGGAGTTCCACAGGCAAGAAGTGTGAGAAAAGAAGCTGCAGTTACATTTGATTGGTTTCAATGTAAAAGGGTGGGACCTAATCGCTAAGTCTAGTAGCTCAAATAAATTCATGTGAAGTGGGCACAAGGGATCTAATTTCATAAGAGCAGAAGCTGTGAAAGTATTTGTAGAAGAGACAGAGGGAAAGCCACACTAGGTCAATAAAAGGTTAGGAAGGAAACCCCATCAATAGTAAAAAGAGCAAATAAAAGTTATTGGACTTGAGAAAACTATTTTCTTGAAAAATTGTTTAAAAAATTTTTAAAAAAGATTTTATAAATTTCAACCAAAAGTAACACTGACTGCTCAGTCAATAAATGCTGAATGTTTCCTTGTAAGGAAACATCTAATATTACTGTCAAGGTCCTGATATGTCATAAAATAGCTTTCACTCATGGGACTTTGGCATTAATTAACCGACTGAGATGATATGCCCTTTAAAATAGAACAATCAACCAGGGGTATAAAAATGGGCTTTAAAAGGTTAATAGTATTCCTTTATATCTGAAGCAGCGGCAGCAAAGATAAAATACCACTGGTTTCTTTCCTAACCTTTTATTGACATAGTGTGGCTTCTCTTCTTCTACATTTTACTACAGATGAACAAGTAAACATTTCTTAAAATTCTCTCAAGTTAGTGTGTATAAATAGCATTGTGTAAACAAAAACAAGGGCTGCATTTAGGAAACTGGAGATCCATTCACCAAACAGCAGTTTTTCTATTGTAATAAATGTCAAGAGCAGTCCTTGCTGTCTGCAGCTTGAGCAAGGCATCCCAATTTTTCTTGGAAAAAAACCATGGTAAAAACTGATCTTGAACCGCATTAAGTAATGGACATGCAGAATAAATAATATTTTATGTAACTTCAAGCAAAAAAAAAAAAAAAAAAAAAAAAAAAAAGTATTGGCTCTGGAGGTCTGTTTCCTAAACCTCACCTCCTCATAGCACTAAAACAGTAGAGATTTTATATTTTCTACTCATCAAAAAAGTAACATTGTTCAGATTTCAATCTCTCTAAGACCTGGAATGGTTCTTTTTTCAGAAGACAGAAAAAGTGAGAAATGGTTTAGAATGCTTGATTTTGTTTTAGTTGCTTTGAATTGTTGTTGTCTAAATGGTATGTAGTTGATGGAACATAGACGATGTGCAGTTATGATTTGGTCTCAGTGCTTTTCACGCTATCGGTTTCTCTACTATCCTCAAGTTATTCTTTGCTTTATCACAGCCCTACACACACACTCCCAATCCAGTAAATACGTATTTTCTCCCTCTTCATTATCTTGTCTTTGCTCTCTTTCGTCTTCTTCACCTTGCATTTTCCCACTTCTTCATTTGAAAACCATTTCCACTTTTCCCAGGAGACAGAGATGTGACAGTGACAAAACATGGATGGTAAAATTGAAAAGTGAAAAAAAAACTAGAAATAAAGACAGAATTCAAAGACAATTCTAGCGAAAAAAAATTTAAATAAAAAGTAAAGATGTAATTACTTGGATCAGCATATCCGCCACTCAGCAGAAAGAGAACAAAAAACAAAAAATAGATGGAAGAGAATTGGTATTAATCTATAAAAAATAAATTAAAATTAATAAATTCATGTTTACTGCCATTTAGATTTGGTATCTAGCCTCTGACTTTACAGAATTTTTCTTTTAACATTTAACAATGTTACTTCATACGCAGCACGCAGTGGTGCTCGTTTCCAGTGGTGTTATGAACAATAAGCTTTATTCACAAAATAAATCTACAAATGTGATGTATTCAATAAATTAAATAGTAAGGTTGACAAGCTTCCCTAGCCTTAGATGGCAGCAAGTCTAGAAGAAGGGCTCTTCTGTATTAAAAGATGTGGAAAAGGTAGCAGGAAACCTTTCCACTATCATATCTTTCCTCCAGTTAAGGGCTAAATAGCAGGGTACACTAGGCTTTTTTTAATCTCCAGTGATAACTCATCTAAGGAAAGGATTACTCTCAAGCCATAGAAAAGAGGATAGAAAACCACTATATTTCTGAAGATGTAAATTCACAGATATTAATAAAAAGAAGCTGTAATTGCATATGTCCTGAAAGAGTTTAGCACATTTTTTTTTAAAAGAAAATATAGTCAATCCTTATCAAGTGCTCCTTGATCTTGTGCCAGATCAAGTAAACCTTATAGATCTATCTATTGCCTGGTTCACACTCCACTCACGTCTATGGAACAGGTTAAGAGGCTCATCCCTTGTTCCCTGTCTAGGATGTGGTTTCCGGCTTTCTCTTTACCAATCTTCTCACTATTACGTAGCCCCCTGCACATCAGTGGCGTTACCGCCTTGCACGGAGTGATATGATTAAAAAAAAACTGTAGCATATTAAAAATTTTTTTTTTTCAGTCACAAGCCCATATGACATAAACATTAGTTTATCATCCTCTGTGCTATTTCCCTTCAGTACATGGACAAACATGGCTCTCCCCAACTTTCTCATCTCTTAGCAACATTTGTCCTTTTACTATTCCTTTCACTTCATTCTACCATCCATTTACACAAGCTTGTTAGGTAGGTTACTCATTATTTCCCTATGCCTCTCTTGCCTTTAATAGGACCTGTGAGTGTTAAATATTTCAAGCCTTCTTTCTTCATGATGTATCCTAGACATTTTTTACTGTGTGTCTGATCCTAAATATAAGCATACTTCCTATTTCTTTTTTCTTAAAATTTTGTTGTTACTCACATGAACAATCCATGTAATTCTCAGCATCCTTCTGTAGAACCACATTTCTTTTCCCTCAACACTCCTCTTTCTCTGTGAGGAATTTTTCCCCGCATTCACTGTTATACTGATACTGCATAACAGTTCAGCACTATTTTCTTTATTTCTAATGAAATTTTCCCATTTCTTAATAAATTGTTTAGCTTTTGGAAGACATCTTTTGCTCTTTCAATGCACCTACAGATTTTGGTGCCACATTTTCTCCCCTTTGTTAAAAATATTTCCCAGATTTTGTCCTGGATTGATTTTGGCATTTTACATAAGGGTTATTACAGTCGAGAGTACTTAACAAAATGATCGTGTAATCCTGTGAAGTGATCTCTGATTAACTTGGTAACTTTCTAGAAGAGAGCTTTAAGTATTTGGTCAGTTTTGCCAGAAAGAAGGCTAAAACATTAGAGTAATGAGTTAGAACTGAGCTGACTGTTCTAGCAATGATCTGTGAGACTTCCTTGATCAACACTGTTCTGCAACAGGGGCCGAAGGTTAGCTCAGTCTGTGACACTGTTTGCCTACCAATATTTCTTTCTTATAAATCTGCTCTACATTAGGTTGCTCATAATGCTACCCTTCAGCTTCACAACAAGGCACACCACTATACCTAAAATTTGCAACTGTTCATACTGCTGCACCTCAGAATTGCAACTCTTCATACTGCTGCACCTCAGATTTGCAATTCTTCATACTGCTACAGGCATAAGTATATTTATAATCCACTTCTTTCTTATAGCTCTACAGGAAGTGCAACACTGGATTGGCATAGCCAAAGATGCATTCTAGAAGCCGAGTAGAGTATTGAGAGACAGGAAAATTTCACTAGAAACAAAGAAGAGAGTTTGCTATGGGATGTCTGTTCTTCATTATCAGAGTGTGTGCTGGACAATCTCTTCAAAAATGAAGGAGAGACTAGTAACAACAGAAATATAGTTCTACAAAAAGAATGCTGAAGATGCCAAGGATGCCATGGACCAAATGTGTGATCAACAATGAGGTTTTGGAGAGGGCGGAAATGAAAAGAAAGTTAATACTTAGCAACAAGAAAAGAGAGCTGAGGTTCCTGGGACACGTAATGAAGAAGGAGGGCTTGGAGAATCTAATACTCACAGGTTAGATAGAGGGAAATAGAGACAGGGAAAAGCAATGCATAACATACTTGATGGGCTTGAGCAAATGGATGATAGAGTGAAGTTTGGGTGGGGTAAGAGGAGAAAGCATGTTAAGAGCCACTAGGGATAGGGAGATGTGGAAGGCCATGATTGCCTCTGTCCTGAAGAGACATGACACATAGAAGAAGATACCTTGGGTTTGTGATAGTTTATCTTGCAACACCCCTTGTGTTTATAAATGTTTACTCTTCTACACCTAATATTTGCAACTGCTCACTCTGCTGCATTTCAAATTTGTGACAATTCATACTGCTACAGGTACATGTATATTTGTACATCTTATACTAGAGTAGCACAAGGTGACACTACTTGAGCCACTAGTAAGGACTGAATACTATGTAAATTGCCTGTGAAATTAGCTTTCCTGCTTGCTTTTTAAGAGGTTACTAAAGTTATATCCCACTTGCACAAGGTCACAATCTTCATGAAGTACTCTAAAACTGTGTAAAATGTCATATGTGATAGCAGCTTATTAAACATCACTTTGTTATAAGAATTCATTCCACAATGACATGCGTACGATATCAAATTACATGTCAAAGAAACTGGAGCATTGAACAAAATAAGTTTGTATGCAGATAAAGTCAAAGTGGTGGAATATTCCAGGATCTATTACGTATTTTTTTTCTTTTTCTGCTCTCTGAAATCCTCTTACTTTTGTCTTCTGCTTAATCATTGCTGGTAAACAGATCCAGCAGACATGATTCATGAGGTCAGATATTTTTACGACTGTGTGGATCACTTTATTTGTGTCTCTGCTTGGTCGTTCTAAATCCAGAGATGTTGATCAGCGGCTGCTTCTTAAAGTCGTGGAGGGATAGGAAAAAAAAGATAGAAGAAAGAAAAAAAGGATACATTAAGAAAAAAAGAATGAAGAAAACAGGAAAAAAATGAAGGATAAGGAAAGAACAAAGAAAAAAAGAAAGAAGAAAGGCAAGGAAAGAAAAAAGAAAAAAAAGAAAAGAAAAAAAGAAAAAAGAAAAGAAAAGAAAAAAGAAAAAAGAAGTGCGTTGAAGCCAAAGAGAAAATACAATGATTCAATTGCTGCTTGGTCAGGCTTAAATCTGAGGAACCGACTGATGAAATATCTTGGTCAAATTTCTTTCCAGTCATTATTTTAACTTTCACTTTGCCATTCCAAACATATCTTCAGTTAGTCACTTACAGACAAACTAATATACAAAATTGATGTTGGAGAAAAGGAACTCTAGAAAGGGTATATTATTTAAGCAAACATCTTCAATGATGCCATTTACCAACAGATCAAGATATGACATGATGTGGTGGGTGTGTAGACCCAGAAAGGAGTATTGTGTTAAACATCTTCAGTGAGCCATTTACAGACAGCTCAACATATTATTCAGCAGTGTGGCAAGTGTCAAAAAAGAGCTATGGTATTATAATTTAATTACTTTATATAATATACTACATATTTTTTAAAATGCTATGTCTCTTTAGAATGTAGGAAATCATAGCTGCTTTTTTGTTGTCAGCGGAATGACATGATTTCTTGTAAATGAAAGTGAAATAGATTCCTGTTGCCGTCTCCACAGATTTGAATTCAAAGTTGCGCTACTAAAACTAGAAAGCCCAGTTTACCCTATTAACTTATAGCTTAGTACAAAGTGAACACAACCGACTTTACTGAAGCTTGGATTCATTTTGCTGATTTTACTTTTTTCAATAATAAACATTATGCTACCTGAACATCTACCCTGGTAAGATATATATTATTTTGGTATTTGTCTATTTCTGAGATGAGGTAGTCTTTACATTATTTACATTCTTCAGACTATTGTTCTCAGCTTGTCAATGTTTCGACCGTAGTGCACTCTGGTCTTCTTCAGGTGCTATGAATTTCAAACTGAATTCTTTATTTTGGTCACTCGAGTATATCATTCTCATCCTATATGCAAAGACACTTCTGGTAGCTATGAAGTCATCTCGCTTTAACTTGACTCACTAAGTTATTTTTTTCACTGCTGCTGTAGCCTGGTATTGAACTCACAACTCTTTATGTCAAGTCACTAGAATTAACCAGCATCTATATTGACTGGGCCATGTGAGGCCATAAAGATGAAGGCAATAGTTCGAAGAATGCAAATAATGTATATATATATATTGTGTATATCATTTTATGAAAATATTATTGCATTTTATTTATATGTGAAATTTTCAAAAACACTTACCATGGAGAATTATAGCAGTTTAGAGGTGGTTACCACAATCTATCTTGATAGTTTATATATCTACCATTTGTTCATGTACTAATTTCTCCTTTGTGTCTAGGATGTCTATCTACACATAGTTCAATGTCACTGCATCAAAATTTTTCTCTCTGCCTGGGACAAAAATACTTCCTTGTTTTGTAACACTAAGAAATTACTTATGCAAAACGGTGATCATGTGCATAAGCGAATTCTCGTCTAGGCCAGCAAATAAAATAAAGGAAAAAAAAAACAAAACAAGATTGTATCTTGCAAGTAGTTCACTATGGTTTCAATCCTGTGTGTCTCCCTGATGGACGACACATGGTGTGACACTTACGCTCTTTCTTTGTAGATTTGCATGATGGCTGCCACAGTTCATGCATTGAATATTGCTACCATATCTGCTCTGGGGCTCCTTATATATATGTCAAAATTCTTGACAAAATACAAAAAAAGAGTCTGTAATGCAATTGGTCCTGACCTGACTAACTTTATTTACTTTTTCATTGTCGTAACATGGCTTCACCACATTTTTTCTATAAATATTTTTTCATGGGAATTGTTTTAATGAACTTTCCTCTTTGGTACTTTAGCTGCATGGATTTAAACATATTACCAGATTAGCAACTATGTCTTGCCATTTTACTGTTGATATAGTTAGATATAACCAAAAGTTCTATTCTGGAACTCTTTTGGTTTCTTCTTCCCTGCCACTGACAATCTTCAAAAATTTTGATGTAATGTTAATTCACATCTTCTGGTTTCCTGAATCTGTCCTGTTACTGTACTTTCAAACATATTTCCTTTTTTGCTTACTCTCAGTATCCTCTTGCATTTTATTGGCATTATTGCCTTGATTGGGATAAAATGATCTCTCCCAAATCATTAGTGTAAAGCCTGAGCCATCACTGCTTGAAAACCCATCTATATTGCCAAAACACTGTATGCAATTTAATACTTGGATACTTCCTTTGCTTTAAATACTAGAATCACAGACCAAGAACTGCCAAATAACTGAAATCATATCACTTGAAGACATTTAACAGCAACAACTAAAATTAAATATGATATGTAACTGAAAGAGAAAATAATGACATAATCAAGATATTGATATTCCACATAACTTCAAAGAAAATGTTAGGAAGGAAACCCCAGCCAATACAGGGAAGAACACTAACAGCTACTGGACTTGAGAAAATTATTTTCCTGAACAGTTGTTTTAAGAAAGAGGTTTTGTAGTACTGGCTGCTTGGTCAATGAATACCAAATGTTTTAATTTGGCTAATATTACCATTAAAGTTTATAAGTATAGGAAATTATTTTTATAAGCTATGTAAAATGCTATGTGCCTATCAGTTTTAGTGGATTTTTTTGCATAGCATTCAGTATAGTTAACATTATTTAAAAAGAAATAAACAAAAAAAAAAAAATCAAAACAAAACACAGACTTGACACCCTCATGAAACTTGAAGCTCTAATATAAGGTTAAAACATGTAATGTGATTAAATCTAGCAACAGATGCCACAAAAGAGCAAAGAGTTACTCAAATTTAAATCAAATTCACTACTTGAAGGTAGTCCAATTTGCTGAAAGTATTTAAAGACATGACATCAGGAAATATATTTAGAATATTGAAACACCAAAATAGTTTGGAAAAAAAAAAGAAGAAAAAAGTCTTTAATAATATTTACATATTTCTAAACATATGCCTCCTACATATGTAGCATTCTCAGCTGAGATGATAATTATGAATATACAAAAAATTAAATTATATATATGTATATACACACACACGAGTGCATACTGAGCTCAACAGGTAACAATGTTTCATGCTTGAGTGCAAAACATTTTACTCAAGAATATCTGACATAGCCTGAAGATTTAGTTTAGAAGATTTATATATGTACATTCTAGACCTGATATTAAGTACTTTTACCTATAAATATTGTATATCTTTAAGCTATATATATATATATATATATATATATATATTCACTAGGGATAAGTTTTTGATTTTACTAGATATTTCTTCTGGAGTTCAAAGATTTAAGTGTGTTAACTTGTACATTCTCTATAAAAATTTATTGTTTCCACAAAAGGCACAAAACAGATTTATGAAAATTAACGAAACTTGGTTATAAACAACTGATAATTTGAAATGATTTGTTTGAATATTATTTTTGATCGATACTCGTATTTAAGTAGATATTCTGTTTATAATCAAACAGTATTATATATTTATTTCTACTGGCCTGATTATTTATGAGAAATTATTGTTACGCAAAATGTGTTTCATTCGCCAGGATTCGAACCTGTGACCCTTATCCACATAGGGGAAGCCACCATGTGGTCTGGCATTCTTAGACCTCTTGACCACGAATGACGATCAGTCTAAACAAAATTGAATTAAGCCTATAACACAATTTTTGAATGCGAATATTTCTGAATGACACACATTTTTGTAACAAAAAATTTATCGTAAATAATCAGGCCAGTAGAAATAAATATATAATACTGTGTGATTATAAACAGAATATGTACTTAAATTTGAGTATCAATCAAAAATAATGTTCAAACAATTCATTTCATATATATATATATATATATATATATATATATATATATATATATATATATACATACATACACACACACACGAGAGAGAGAGAGAGAGAGGTTGTTGTGCATTTCCCTTCAATGTTAGAGCTTTCTATTTATGACAATGTTAAAATCAGAATTTTAGATATGAGTAAATTTGTAGGGAAAACACTTTGTACAAAATTTAAATTTTCTCCTTTTACAACATCTCAAAGGGGTTCGCCTGACTTTGAAAAAGGCATTAAATATTTCATTTATTAAATCTATAAAAGCAAAGAATATTGGCCTAAATATATATATTTTCATGCACTGATTCCAACATGATTTTCCTAGCTTTGACTGAAAACATTCAACAATTTTTCAAAAGTTTGACTCAAAAAAGAATAAATAAAAGAACCAAATTATGAAAGCAGAGAATTTGGGTTTCTGTATACGATGTTCATATAAAATGCATAAAAGTTGCGAGTTTCAATAATTTAATGAGTTTAACAGTTTTTGCTTGCATCCAACCGTACCTCAATTTTGTCCAGCTGACTCATGTATGAAAGGTCTGGATATTAAAATTGGGTTTACGTCTATTTCAATTTAAATTGAATATGGAAATAAAAAATGCCATTATGTTCATTTTATTTTAAACTGAATGTTTTGAAAAAGACAACCAACAAAAATAACAAAAAAAATTTGCAATGGTACCTATTTTTTTTTTTTTAAAAATTTAAGCATGTAGCACTAGACTTGTGTTAAGATATCAATTTACAGTTAAGCTAGCTAGATGTAACCATAAATTCTATGCAAACAGTTTCTTTTATCACATTTCTTCCTTGTGGAACTCTCTTCTGGCTCCAAGCTTTTCAGCCAGCTTTAGTCTTCAAAAATTTAAATGCAATGTCAATCGCTACCTACTGTTCTCCTGATAACCCCTTGTGTCTTAGTGGCATTACTGACTTGCATAGAGTGATACCAATAAAAAAAAAAACTCATTGCAAGAATCAGATCAGACAAAAAAAAATGGAGTATTTTTGACATATCTAGGCTGAGCTAGGCTGGGGCTGCACAATCCTCACTTCCAAACTTGACAGAGTTCAAAAGCATTTACAGTCCTTTGCAGAAGGTTAATTATTTTCCATTCTATAAAAACCTTCCCCCACAGACAAAATATTACTTTTATTTTAATGGTAAATATTTAGATGAGTTACATTCCTTACTTCCCGTTAGATGAGTTGTCCCTTAGATTTACCACTTCAGACATTCACAGCTAGAACCCACCATGCCATATACACAGAGTCAACTCATTGGTACACACTTTCTTTCCATTAGTAAATAGGAAGTTCCACTAAGACAACTTATTCACCCCAGATCTATTACTTTGTAGGACACTCATGAAAAGATGTTTCTCTGATCTTAACCTCTTCAAGTCTAGAGGTAACAGTTATCTATCCTACATATCCTCATCAGTTAACCGCCTACCTTGAGTGGCTCTTAGGCCTTATATTGGGTGAAAAATAAACACAAAAGCTTAACGATATATCACTCAGTGAAAGCAAATCACTTGCTAAGTACTTCACTACAGTAGGTGTTCTTTCCAGATTTATGTCTATATACATATATACATAATGTCTACTTTCTTGTTTCCAGCTATAGACATCATTTGATGATGTATCATTGCAGTTTCACTCAACAGCACAAGCATGACAGCCAGAGATTTACATTCTCTGTTACAAACACTGCAGACACACTCGCCTCTGGCAAGACGGATATTGTTATAATAGAATTTTTTTTTTTTTTTTTAATCATATCACCCTGAGCATGGCGGTAACACCACTGATGCACAGGGGGCTATGTAAGAGTGAAAAGATTGGAAAAGAGAAAGCTGAAAACCACATCCTAAACAGGGAACAAGGGATGAGCCTCTTCACCTGTTCAATAGACGTGGGTGGAGTGTGAACCGGGCAATAGTTTAGTCTATCTACTCCAATTGAGAAAAAAAAAAGAAAAGAGTGAAAAGATTGGAAAAGAGCAAGCCGGAAATCACATCCTACACAGGGAACAAGGGATGAGCCTCTTCACCTGTTCAAAAGACGTGGGTGGAGTGTGAACCAGGCGATAGTTTAGTCTATCTACTCCAATTGGAAAACAAAAAAGTGAGAAGATTGGAAAAGAGAAAGCTGAAAACCACATCCTAAACAGGGAACAAGGGATGAGCCTCTTCACCTGTTTAATAGACGTGGGTGGAGTGTGAACCGGGCGATAGGATGCACAAGATTTTATTCCTTGACATCTTTAATGTGCTAGGTCCCTTCAGGAAGTTGGTAATGATAGCTCTCTACAATTTCCTGTCCTTTGTAGCTATTAATAAGTTCTGAATTTTAGTTCTATCATCCGTTAAATCTAGCTCACTAGGTAGGAATATTTACCTGGCTTCTCCACTGGAGCAAGTTGTGACACAATGTTGGTTTTTAAAGTGTAGAACATGAGTGTTAACGCTTGCATCAATAGTCAAACATTACTCACTCACTGCTGACACAGTAATTGGGTACAAATTGTTTCCCTCTTTCCTTTAATCTGTCCTGTGAGTATCCAATTTTCTAAGCCTTCTTTTCTCATGTGCCTGAGAATTTCAATTGTCTCTTCCTGATGTTTCTGGGTTTTTTTTTGAATTGTAGAAAGTTATCTATTATTTTGAGGCAATGCTTTTTTTTTTTTTTTACACCCATTTAAAGCTTTTTTGTCAGTGAAAAAAAGAATTTGAAAAGGAAAAACTACTTCATTTTGTCCTAAAGACTCACATCAATTTAAAATGAGTTTCATATGAAAGCAATGATTTTAAACTTTAAAGCATCTTGTCATAACCAAATCATAATTGAAACACTTTTTTCTTCAAGTTGGTTAGAAAACATTCTACAGGAAATGGTTCTCATGATGGCTCAAACAAGACACTTCATCATGAAGTACTTCAAGATCACTTTATAATTTTTTCCTGGGAAAGATAACACTTTGTTGAATATTTGAAAGGATAGTCACACGGTCTGAACTCTAATAAAAAAAAGAAATTCTCAGAGAAGAGAAATTTAAAACACTGTTCAAAGAAATATTAATTTTTCAAATTAAAAACAAATATAATTAGTTGGTTTTTTAAGCACAGCTTAGATGTGGCACCAGGCCGAAAGTATGGGGTACCCAGTAAAGATCAAACTCACTACTCAGTTGTAATAGATTCTAGCGAGACAAGCTTGCTGACCATTACACCATGTGGAAGTAGACCATATTTTTTGTGGTGAAGGAAATAACACAAATATATTTTTTTGTAAAATTTAATTTTTTTTTCTGCTTGCAAAACTGAAATTTTAAATCAGAAAAAAAAATATTTTAAGATAGTCTAGAACAAAAAAAATTAAATTTGATGTGAACAAACAGAAAAACTTTTTTTTTCAATTTGGAGTTTTCTTACAATAAGATTTTACCATGTCACAGAAAAAAAAATCCACTTTTTAGGGAAAAAGTATGAGGTAGCCTATAATTAGTAGTCGTTGCTGTTAGTTATTAATGGACAAAATTAAAAAAAAAAAATTGTCAACTATTGTCTCAAGTCACCAGTTTTGTCTCTCTGAATTTTTAAGCATTTAAACTAATAAAAAGACAAAGAACATACACACATTTATGAAATTTTTACAAAATGGATTACCTCCTACATATTTTTTAATTTATTTGTTTAAGCATTATTATTATAATGGATACTTGTATTTGAGTAGATATTCTGGTTTTTTTTTTAATAATTAAACAGTATATTTACTTACATCTAATAGCCTGAATAATCCAGAAATTGTGTCAGGAAAATATGTGCCCTCCAACAAGATTCAAACTTATGTCCTCTAGGGGAAACTGTAATTAGATCTGATTTGCCACAACTACTTGACAAAAAAGGACTAATAATCAAACAAACAAAATCTGAGTATGACACATATATTCCTAACAAGATTTCTTGATTATTCAGGCCACTAGATGTGAATAAATATACTCTTTAATTATAAAAAAACAAATACAAGTATCTATTAAAAAACAATGTTTAAACAAATAAATTACAAACACACACTCATATGAGACCAGTATAGTGTATCAATTTCACTGCCCAGTAAAAGATTGTTTCTTGTTGCAAATCAATTATCTATATCAGACATACTAACACCCCTTTGAGTAGATGCCTCACATGTCATTTATCAGATCAAAGTGCTTTATAAAACATCTATTTATACACAATTTATAAGAACCCATGTCAAAAACATTAAAATTCTGTATGAATTACATTACCAGAAACATCTTGCTATTAAAGAGACCCTGCATATTAAACATCTCTCTCATATCAACCTCACCCTATTAAACAGTGAAAATGAAGTGTTAAAAGCTTTTTCAAAATAGAAAGACACCCAGATGAATTCAAGTCATGCTCATTATGCAAAGGCTCAGAATAAATGCTCCTATTCAAATCAACACAGCTTATGGCCTATCACATTGAATACACCGATTCTTGCTTGATCACCAAAGTTAAGCAACGTTGAGCCTGGTCAGTACTTAGATGGGTGACAGCTTGGGAATACCAGGTGCTGTAAGCGTTTAGTGACAGATGTGTTTTGTGGTGCAGTGGATATCCGCTTGGGAAAGAGAAATCGGTGAGCTAAGTTCAAATTCCAGTTGAATACCCTGCATTCACTTAAGCACTGGTACCCTTGGGAAAGGTATTAATCCATCCCTTCTCTCCAGTTATGGGTTAAATAACAAGGATGGGACTTGGGGACCCTGCCTTTAAAAACAAATCCCAATGAATCTTGATACTCGGAAAGAAAAAAAAGTATTACTAGACACAAAAAACTTATATAAAAAAAAAATCAAAACAAAAAAAAAAAATTGTTGAAAGAAAAAGGCATTACCAGCAATAAATAAATAAATAAAGTTTAGTTGGCAATAAATGACCCGCCAAGGTTGATTTGCCATAAAAACAAAACAACCAACCAACCAAATCAAAACAATGCAAAAATAAAATACAACTGGAATGCTCAATATATGAAGAAAAACTAACATAAAAAGCAAAACATCCTTGAAAATGGCTAAGGTAATAGCCGAAAGTGCTTGGCACAGTGAAAATTGTGGAAAATTTTTGTACTTCATTTCTCTTACCAAATGAAGAACATGTTAGGATGCTGAAAAAACTAAACTAAAAATTAAATCTTTGTCTGCCATATTTAACAAAAGATGTTTTTTTTTAAAAAAAAAACATACATTGATATTACTTACTACATGAAATGTTATATTTAGTGAATACATCAGTTTGAGTAGACATCATTGAAAGTGTAAATTTATGTCTATCAACATGTGAATACAAGGGCCTTAATAAAGAGAAAGTGCTGCCAGACAGAGTTCAAACTTGCATCCTACTTTCTAGAGGAAACCACCATTTTCTTTAAGACGTGATCTCTAGTTTGGTAGACATTGATTATAGGGGTTTAAAGATAAAAACTGGATGTATAAACAGAATTTATAACAATGACAGAATATAAGAGATATATATTCAACATAATTGTTTGTAATTAAAGGTAAAATTGAAAAAAGAAGAGCTCTTTTATTTACTTTTTTTTGTAGTTTGCAGTCTATATTTGAGAGGGAAAAGTGTTTTTTTCTATACATAAGAAGTGGCAGTAATAATGATTTACTGGTTGCTAAAGTTGACATGGTTTTAGGTTCCTTGATGTCTACACTGAGTCATGATCTGCTCTTGGGAGAGAAAGAAATTTTTCTGCCTGGTCTCTGTCTTTCAACATTTTTATTTTGGGTTTGGAAAGAGGCTTAAAGAATTATGGCATAGAGAGCATTTTCATTGGTCAATAAATTAGATGTTTTCCACTACATCTGTACTGAAGAGCAGCAGCAGCAGCAGCTTTCTATAAAGAGGATCATGGGTTAAATTTAAATAGTGTTTTCAGTGATGTTATAATAAACCAGACTGGAATTTAAACTTGGCTCTTCAATTTTAGAATGCATAGATGAGACAAACACACACACATATATATATATATATATATGATTTTAGTTCCACATACGCAGAAAGAAAGAAAAATACTGGATTTTAAGGTTAAATAGGGACTTAGGTGTTTTGAATCTTTATAAATATTTCAATAGTTAAACATTTTTTAGATACAATTAAAAAAATTTTCTTTAAAACAACATTTATAAGTATTATTAAAGATAGGTTTACGTTTACAAATATTTAAAAAAATGTTGCTTTCTGCGTCACATGATGTAAACAATCTCTCAGACGAATGCTCCTTGCAAAAACGTCTCTAATTTAAATTTTAAAATCATTTGTTTCTGATGAAAGGCCGAGGACGGTCTGAAATATCAAATATAATAATAGAAATAAATAAATACTGTCAAAAAAATACATTTTTAAACTTACAACTTTTTAGTAGTTTTTCCTATATATATATATATATATATATATATATCTCAGCATGCCTAGTGGGCATAGAAGAATCCAAAGGAGTATCCTTTACATATAATGGTAGGCTAGCACTCTAAGAGAGCTCTAAACATATATGCATATAAATACATATAGAGCAAATATAAGAAAAATTAAGACAGATGCATTATTTCATGGTGAATCGGAAGTATAGGCCTATTTCAGGCGAGTCATCGTCAGCTTCCGTCTTTATTCAATGAAGGATTCTACATGAATGCTTTTAGGGTTTTTCTACTAAATATTCTATGAAGGGGACTTGAAATGCTGAAATGTTTATGTACGAGTTTTAAAAAATATTTACCTATATTAATATTACATAATTTGCAAAATGGAGGGTTGAACCAAATTGCTTTCTTTCTTCATGTAGAATCCTTCATTGAATAAAGACAGAAGCTGACGATAGCTCACCTGAAATAGGCCTATACTTCCGATTCACCATGAAATAACGCATCTGTCTTAATTTTTCTTATATATATATATATATATATATATATATATATATATATATATATTTAGTTGGAAGATCACGTTGAAGTGTAAAAGTGATAGTTACCATATGATGTTGATTCATATATTCATGTTCACATAAATTTATTTTTTATTATTCTTTTAAACAAAATTTTACCCATTATAAAGTCTAAGAACCACTCAAGGTAGGGATTACTGAATGTGCATGATTAATATAAGAAGTTGGGAGTGAAGATTACAAGTATATATGGTCGATAGAAATGAGGTTTCTCGCAAGGAATGGAGTTCATATACCCCAGTGATCGTAATAAAGAGTTCGGTTTGAAATTCCTAGCACCTGTAGAAGGCTGGAGTATACAATGGTCGAAACGTTGTACAAATGGCAACAAAGATGAGGACAATAGTCTGAATAATGTAAACACTGTAGATAGAAATGAGTTTTCTTATTTTAATCTTAGACATTGAGCACTTTATTTTTTTATGTTTTTTTGTTTTAATTATTTCATGCCTATTGGCTTGGTGTATATTTGGACACAAAACAAGAGAAGATACTGTGTGGCCATAAGAATCAACAGTATATAGTGACTGTCAGTTTCATCTCTCAATACTTTTTATATATATGTAACAGATACATTTGTTTGTGTTTTTACAATGATGTTTACTCTGTACAAGGCCTGAGAGCCATTTGAATGAAAGGGTTACAGAGTAAGAGGCACAGTTTATGTTGATATCTAGTGAAGATAACAATTAACCCTAGACTTGAACAAGTTAAAATTGTAGCGATCAGAGAAGCATCCCTTGGAGTTGGTTTCACAAAGAAGCAATTATTAGGAAGAAGTTGCTTGAGTGGAACTTGCATCTCATCAATGGAAATGAGGAGTGCTCGCTAGATATAAGATATTAGTTAACTATAAATTGACCTGCTCGTGGCTTTGATGACACAAAGTAATATTTATGGGTTTTCAGTTAGGTTCTGAATCCATTAATTTCTTGAAACCAAATATAAGAAAAATTAAGACAGATGCGTTATTTCATGGTGAATCGGAAGTATAAGCCTATTTCAGGCGAGCCATCGTCAGCTTCCATCTTTATTCAACAAAGGATTCTACATGAATGCTTTTAGGGTTTTTCTATAAATTGACCTGCTCGTGGCTTTGATGACACAAAGTAATATTTATGGGTTTTCAGTTAGGTTCTGAATCCATTAATTTCTTGAAACCAAATGTGCATGATTAATATAAGAAGTCGGGAGTGAAGATTACAAGTATATGGTAGATAGAAATGAGGTTTCCCACAAGGAATGGAGTTCATATACCCCAGTGATAATTAGTCAGTATAATTAGTGGCATTCTGAATTCTTTGAATTCAGAATGCCACTAATTATACTGACATTTGTTTAACAAGTCGAATGAATATGAAACATGATTAACCAGTGAAAATGAAACATCAGAAAAGTAAATACACCAGAATTTTTTTTTCCTTTTTCCTTTTTCTCCATATCTGATTCTTTTCTGAAGCTTTATTAAAAGTGAAATATGTTAGATTGATAAACTTTTCTTATTGATTTTTTATCTTATCATTCTGTTGGATTCTGATCTATATTTGATCCCAACTCATTTTGACTTCACTGTTCAAGCAGAAGAGATTTACTTTAAAGATCTCCCTCAGATATAAAGTGGGTTAGTCTTATTAACACAGATTGAACTAGAAATGAAAAAAAAAAATCTGTGTTTGCGTCATAACATTTGTGGAACAAAAGACTTTGCTATTCACAGTTTTCTTAAGTACAGGACATTTTTAGGCACCACACACACAAACATGAAAAAAATATGGGCAATTCAACTCCACAAACAAAATCCCTACTTTGAGTAATAGGTCCAGTAAATTTTGAATATTTCTTAATTACTGAAGTCAACTCTTTCCAACAAACTAAAGATATCAGTTTTTATTCATATGGCAACAGGAAAAGACATGATCAAATTAAAAAGTAAACTCATTTTTTTCATTAACAATGCAAATACATTTGTAACTGAAAATCATCTTTATAATTGCATCATTATTAACACTTTATTTTAGTTGTTTTTTAAACAATGCAAAAATCTAGTCAAAATAATGCAGTGCCCCATGTAAGAAATTAAAACAATTTAAGACTATTATAACTACTACTGCTAGGTGTAAAAATACTAATTAAAAGTTTTATGACAATCTTTTATGTAGAATGCCAGCAAAACTATTGTTTACTACTATTAAATGTAAAGGAATCAGCCAAAAGTTATTAACAATGCCGCATGTAAAAAGACTACTATATCTACTACTACTACAAGTTGTAAAAAAACTCACTAAAAATAAATAATTATGTTTAATCTATAGAACTTACGGCATATCTCATTTTATCACCGAAGTTAAGCAACGTGAGCCTGGCCAGTACCTAGATGGGTGACCACTTGGGAATACCAGGTGCTGTAAGTGTTCAGTGATGGATGTGCGTCGTAGTGTGTGGATGTTGGCTTGGAAAGAGAAATCGGTGAGTTGAGTTCGAATTCCAGTTGAGTACCCTGCATTCACTTAAGCACTGTTACCCTTGGGAAAGGTATTAATCCATCACTTCTCTCCAGTTATGGGTTAAATAACAGGATGGGGCCTGGAGGCAATCCATCTAGTGTTGGTGTCACATTAAAAACACCCTTGGTAGCCCTGGTGAAGCATCAAGTATTCAGCTATTTGACAAGGTTATAAATTTTGCTATAAATTGCGCCAGGTTTCCAAATGCACAGGGAATAATGGAGGTGTGTAGTGAGTTCTCTCTTGGCCAAGGCCACAGGACAATTACAGCAATCGAACTTCAAGGACTATACAGCTACAGCTGTTAGGTACAAACAAATTTTATGATGTGAAAAAAGTTCAGTGAGAAAGCATGTTGTTTTATCTGAGTTTAAATAGAATCTGCTCGTTGGCTTTTTTTGTTCATATCAGACTGGTTCCCAGAAATGTGGAATGTAAGTCTTCAAATCTTGCTGGAGGCTTCTTTTTTTTTTTTTTGATTTTTGTAATCTATATAGTTTATTAAGGATTGCAGAATGTAAATGATTACCTGAACATTGTTTATTAATTTGAGAATTCTGGAAAATTTGATTCCATCATTTAGCTGATTTTGTCAACTTAAAAATCAATAAAATTGTTTGTTACAGATTTGACAATGTGTCATCTACCATAGGCAGATGCATCATTTTTCACAGACAACTGTATTGTTTGTTACAGGCAAATGCATCACTCCTCACAGACAAATGTATCGTTTGTTACAGGCAAATGCGTCACTCCTCACAGACAACTGTATCGTTTATTACAGGCAAATGCGTCACTCCTCACAGACAACTGTATCATTTGTTACAGGCACATGCGTCAATCCTCACAGACAACTGTATCGTTTGTTACAGGCAAATGCATCACTCTTTACAGACAACTGTATCGTTTGTTACAGGCAAATGCGTCACTCCTCACAGACATGTTACAAGCAAATTCATCACTGCGCACAGGTAAATGTATTGTATTTTTACAGGTAAATGCATAGTTTGTAACATGTGAATGCATCACTCTTTACAGACAAATGTATTGTTCATAACAGGCAAATGCATCATTTGTTGTAGAAAAATATATCATTAGTTAAAAATGTGGGACATTTATCATTCATTATGGATGGGATAAACGCTTCCTATCAACTGGTGTGCTGATAAGATACTACATATTGGTGTCATTACAGTTATTTTTGGTGAAATTAATGCACTGCAATGAAGGTTAAATGTCGTTTGCTGCTGAGATACATGCTGTCATGTAATTTACAATGACATGGTCAGTTTAGCAAGATGGTATGATATTGAAAGACTCAAAACTGTCAGTGAACTGATGACACACCCCAGCAACCTTTTCAATGTATCATTGTGGTGCTTCCTGTAAACATTCAATCAAACATGATAGTGGATTTTAGAAGTGAAAAAAAAAAGAAAAGGAATCTGACACTCTTATCAATATAAGCTTATTTAAACATTTCAACATAAATATTATAAAAATATATACCTATCTTTCCAGCAAAATGGTTTGAAAATCAATTTCCCAATGAGGAAAAGCTGAAAAATTCTCAGCCAGACTGAGAATGGAATCCAAAAAGATATTCTGATGTTTGGTAAAATTTTACAAAGTGAGTTGGGCTAACAACTATTAGCATGCAAATTTGAAATTAAAATTGATTAAGAATTCATCGAATATTGTTAAAATTGCTGAAAATCTCAGGATTTTATTTTAAAATTATTTACTCAATTCTGCAGTCTTTAATTAATTTGGTAATAAGTAATAGCAACATATATAAATAAGATATTCCTAGCTTTATTCTTTAGATTGCCATAATACTTTAATAGCTCATCCTTGTTGGATCCAACCCAGTACCCAACTCTTAGCTGTGGCTCCAAATAGCTGTTTGCATGTAACAGTAGCCATATCTCAGTGAACCACTTTGATAGGGGATCAAACCAGTTGAGGGTAGCTGATGGCTCCAAACTCTCAATAATATAAAATATGTTAATCCTGTTTTATGAAAAGACAGATTTCCAAAGGAGTGGTGGTATGAGATCCAGCAACCATAAAGGTTTTGTCACAAAGTGCCATGAAGTCTGATAATGATAATTCTTTAGCTTAGAATGTATGTTTTAAAACTTCTCATTTTTTGGTTTTTAATCTCTTGGCTATAGATATGTAATGCCCTGTGCACTGAAACTGTCCCTAATTCTGTTGACAGATGCAACAACCACAGTTTTGTTCAGTACAGTTACATTGATGTAACCCTCTTGGTGTTTTGATTATAAAAATATAAGTGAGCTTTAGCATTTTACAGACAACTGCTCAGCAAAATATGTCTGTGTTTCATGCAAGTAACTCTGACCATCCAGTTATATTTAAATTTTGTGGTTGTATTGTTATTTCCTACTAAGGGAAACAACAACAAAAATTACCTACACTGAAACTGTGGAAGAGAGATCTTGTAATAATTGTGAATAATGCAGAGTGCTTAAGGTCAATTTAAAGAGATAGTTTCCTTTCATTTTCATAATGAAATGAAATTCAGAAAAAAGTTCTTAAAATTGGTTATTTCTCATTGTTCCTAGTCAAGAACAATATATATATATATATATAAATAAATAAAAGACAACTCATCCTTCCCATACAAATCAAGCATATCTCATCATTCCTACTTAAAAACTGTCTTCCACTAAATATAACATGACCCTTCAGTCATACCCAAGCCAACCCTTTCTAAACCTCAACCAATCCATCCATGCTGTGTTTGTTTGATCTCAGATCAGCCAGAGTAGGATTGCCTGATATCAGCTGGCTAGGTTAATCCAGGCACGTGAGAGGTTGGTATATAGTTAAGACCAGATTTAATGTGATCTGCGGTAGCTGATAGCTGGCAAACTAAATATAATTGGTACAGCACTGCCACACCACAGATGTAGTTTTATATATATATATATATATATATATATACTTATATACTGATTATATACACAATAATAAGCAAGTTAAAGCTAGGTGATACGGAATCAGTTTCAATAATACATTTCAGTACCAATGTTCTCAGAGACAGTGGTTTGGTTAGTTGGCTCTAACATCATGCCGATTTCAGATCAATCGTCTTCTTCAAATCATGGGCCCCCAATCTGTTAATTTAATTTCCCACCTCAGTTTTATTGAAAAGGCACAAAACTGGGGTGGTAAAGGTAGCAATGGCAGTTCAATTTTTCCTCACTGTATAATTCTTACTAACTCAAAATGAAAATAATATCAGTTATCCATTTTGACTGAGTCTCCGGCCCTTCAGTGCTGAAGGGGAGAACTTACTCTTTCTTACTGCTTGCCTGTCTCTACTCAAAACTCAGGTCGCAAATAACAGAAAATTTTCATTGTCCAATTTGATCTAGGGCCAAACAATTTGTCAAAACAAGATAACAATATTATGTCTATGATTCTTTTACAAAGATTCAATCAATTTGGTTACTTTTCCTGACAAAAATAATTGTATTTTCTAATTTTAGAGAAATAGCTCCTTATCTTTAAACTTAATAATAAAAAAATTAATACCAGCCATCTGGAAATAGGGTTACATCCATTAATGTCCTAGTTGTGGATATACATGACAATGTGTAGTAAAGCAGTCACTTTCTCATATATATATATATATATATATATATATATATACACACACACACACACACACACAGAGGGTGAAATGGATCAATTATGTCTAAATTATGCCAAAAATCAAATATCACTGACATTTCATATTAACAGATATATTTACCAAAACTACATAAAAAATATCTTGAAATACTAATGACTAAATTTATTCAGTTAAATTGCCATTGGCTTCAACAACAGCCTCTGTTAAAAATGAGATATCAATGGTTATTTTCATTTTGGCATAATTTGGACAACTATTCATCCATCACGCCTTGTATATATATATATATATATATATATATATATATATATATATACACTCAAAGTGATGCATTCACCTTAGCCTCTTATTTTATTCACTTGACTGATTTGCCCCTAATTCAATACAATTTGAGTGTTGTCACTGTTAAACCCCCATATAACAAATCTACACTACAGTGCACATTGAAACAATAACTGCCTCTTTTGATAGATGAAAGAACATTTAACCCCTTATTTTATTCAATAAATGGCAATGATGCTAACTTCCAAAAGATATTAACAGAATCAGACCTGAAGCATGATTTTTTTTTTTTACTGAAGCCAATAGGTTGTATCTTTGATATTTTCGTTGCTGAAAATGACCCATGTAATGGTTGCCAGAAATTCAGTGAGAGGCAAGTTAATGTTTTTTTTAGTTTACTCTTTTAAAAAAATGATTAAAGCGGTAAAGAGTTGATGTCATATGAAACATTTTACAAGGCAGCAAAACTGTATTTTTTGTTTTTATGCAGATTCAATAGAAAAGAAAAAAAAATTATACTAACCACATTTTTTCAAATTTTAGTAAAATCCAATAATCACCAGAGAAGATTCTGAAATGAGAAAACAAAAAATATTGAAAAAAAAAAAAATTATATAAATCCATTAATCAAAATCTGATAAGTGAAAACTTGAAAATTCACACAAACTCACTCAAGTCAGAAAATAGATGTTTACACCAAAATCAGTAATTATTAAAAAGAAAGAAAAAACATTCAGTCACTCAGTTAAGTGCATACATGATATAGATTTGGGTGATCATGTCTCTTTCAAAACATGATTAAGCAGAAGATTTTCCTACAGTAGGTTTCCATTTCTTTCTATGGTGAACTATCTACCTCCCCCACCAAAGCTATAAAACCCAATCTGTCCTGGTATTTAACCCATAGCTGGAGAGAGAAGAGATTCATACATTTTCCAAGGGTATTTGTGCCTAATTGCATACAATGAATTATAATAATATATATATATATATATATAATTCTGAGTTGATAACCATTGCAGCACAATGCCCATCCTTACTTTACATGCTGGAAGAGGAAATGGACATTTCTATTTCTAGCAAGAACCTTTATTTTATATTAAACAATTCAAGGATATCATTTATTCAGATTTCATCTTGGCAACTGTCATTGCAATATTATAAAATTAATTTTATGAGAGAAAATATTTTAATCATTGCATGTGATTAGTTCAGACAATTATTTTTCTTTACATATTTTTCCTTCAAACTTCTTGCCTTTTTGCATGATCATGTCCAAGTGTTTGCTTAAATAATGTGTAAATTTTGTATTTCAAAAGGTCAGTTAGACTATATAAATTCTTAGTTTTAGTTGTACCTTGACTATATGAATTTTAGTGGACTACTTGATTGGTAATTAGGTCCCATCATTTTACTGTTGAAGAAGCTAGATGTAAATGTAAGTTCTAATAGTTTCTTTTCTCATGCTTCTTGGTAGTAAAAGTCTCTTACTTCTCTGCTACCAATGATCTTCAAAAACTGAAATGTAGCATCGATTTGTCTTCCTTAATCCTGTTCTTTTATCACTCTTTCCTCACTAAAGTCATTCTCTTTCATTCTCAGTAAATCCCTCATGCAAGGGTTACCAAAATTTTTAGAATCAGGACCCACTATTTGTGACTACAGCTTATGGTGACCCACTCAAATTTACTAGGCAATTTTAATTATTGATGTCTATAGTTTTTTGTTTTTTTTTATTTCTAGACTAGCAGTATAGCCCAGCATTGCTTGGGTGTAATGAAAGCTTTAAAACTAATCCATGGTCCTGGAGCTCAGACTCTCTGGATGTTGGCACGAAAGACTAAAAAGCAATAGTTGTTTCCAGTTAAAGCAAAACTGTAGACTGAAAGAAAAATGAATGGATGTAAGTCAGGTATCATGGCTGAGACTAAGAACTACAATTATACCTACTTAGAGCCAAACCCAAAGTAAAAGCTAAAATAAAAGGGCTGAAAAAAATACATACACATAGGCAGATAAACAGACACACACACACAAACATCTTGCCTTTTATATATACATATATAGATATATATATAATTGATTTTCTGCACTATTGTAAGAACTGCAACCTTGAAACTTCTGAATATCGTTTCTTATGTCTTTGTCTATGAGTGTATTAAATTTGATTAAAATCGGGCTACTCCTTCTATAACCTGATGTTTTTGATTATCGATATTTATCAGGAGTACCTTGACACAAAACCTAGCTAAGAACACTCACAGACGCTTATAGTACAACTGTGTAAATTTTCAAGAAAATTGGTTCAGCCATATCTGAGTCTATAGGTAACGGACACACACACACACACACACACACACACACACACAGAGAAAGTTCCATTTATAAATAAGTTTAGATTAGATATCCTTTGTAAGTAGATGTCTAACCTTTGGTCACTGAGTTTTAACTTTTGATTGAAATGACAGGCATTGGAGCTGGGGGTGCATTATATCTACATATAACCAAAGGATACCTAGAAATATACAAAAATAAAAATAAAATATTTATAACCAAAAAAACTGGTACTATAGCTAAAGTACTACATGAATAGGTGAAAATGGATTTCCTTCCTTTTTGCAATGATGAATTGATTAAATTGAGGGCATGACCAACCCAGATTTGTTAAGCTCGTCAAAACAAGATACTGCTCGATACAACAACAGCCTGGCAATAAAAGACTGAGTCTTGAACTATCTCAACAGATAGCATTTAATCGAAGCTAATGAGTAATTTTAATATAACTTTTTACTACCCACTAATATTCCATGTGTGACCCACCAGTGGGTCAAGACCCATAGTTTGGGAAACATTACCCTTGTGGCATTATCAACTTTTTTTTTGTGGTGGGGATGACTTAAAATAAGGGATGTAAAGTTGGTTTAATTTACCTGCTACAAATTTAAAAAACTTTTTGCATTATTATACATGCAAAAGTTTCTGGTGGAGTTATAATTTTTTCAATTTTTTTTCACATCACTACATATTAAGCACATGGATGGTTGATGCTTCACTGAGAGTGACGGGGTTACTGGGGTATAAGATTAAGCACGCCATATCACAAATATCGATTTAAAAAATTTTTTATTACATTTTTCAAAAGTTAATAAATTGTCCATTTTGCTCTAAAAATTCAAATTGATCTGAAATGATTTATTAAAAAATTTAAAAAAGAAATGAACAGAATTCTTAAAATTTACAACCTGAAATTCTTTTTTCATATTTATGAATTTAAAAGTATATATGTATTTTTTTTTTTAAAGAAAACATATCAGCTTTGGCTTGTGTAAAGGGAATCACTTTACAATGAATTTACATAAAAAACTCCTAATTTTCATAAAATTCATTAAAAAACTTTTTTTTAGGCCTTCATGATCTGGAATACTTCCTCTATGAAAAATGAAAGAAAAAAAAAATTGAAAGTTATTTCTGATCACAGTGTTTATTGTACAACTCTATCAATATTTTTTTTCAGAATTTTGTAGCCCAAAGTTAGGCATGTGTAATATGTGTGAATATTCATAGTAGTTTTAAGGTAACTTAATTTATTTGTTCTAGTGATGACACTTTAGTGTAAGCCTGTGCAACAAGCAGCCTGTAAAACTACTCAGTGTGGTCCACGTGGAGGTTTTCAAAATAGTAAAGTTGTCTTCATCAAAATGAATTTGGTGAATTATCAGTTTTGTGGAATCTGACTTTATCCAACCAATACTTCACACCCTTTGCATCAAAGTAATCTCTTTAATTGTTCTCCATAAATTAAGAAAAGAATTATATATATATATATATATATATATATATATATATATATATGGGAGAGAGAAACATGAAACAGGCTTGTCTGTAGATGGTTTATTTATGCTCTTATTGTGATTGAGCCCTGTAGAGAGGGTAAAATTTTATAAACAGCAGCCATTTGCCACTTTACTATGCTATGCTCTCTGGTTACAGTGTAGAACGCCCATTCAAAGCATTTATCAGATAGAACACTCTCACTGTTGGCGTTGTTTACATTTTGTAAAATGCATTACACACTATGAAATTGGCTTTCTCTGATATTGCACCGATGTCCTGGTGGGTGAATATCTGACTGCTCTCAAATCAGTCAGGTTTCAGTCCCAGCTTGAGGTAAAACAGTTAATCTAGCCGCATTGAAGAGCTGTGATACAGCGAAACCGGCCTGTCTGTGGATGTTTCTTATATAAGAATCCAGTTTCCAGTTCACCCTGCATTTGTGAGAAATGTAAACAAAATACAAGGCTAAATGTTTCAAAAAGTTTGAATTTGGCTCTAGAAAGAAATATTTACACATGACCAGTTGTATGTTGCATGCTGAAGAGTAAGAAACCCAACGAATTTATTCTTTGCTGTTAAAAAAGATAAAAATAAATTTTATTAAAACATTGTTTACCATAAAGTCTTACAGAATTATATTAAAGAAATTATTAAACTGCAAAGTGGGGATTTTGTCATAATACTTTTTTTTAAACAAATCAGCTTTTTCAAATTTGATCAATAATTGAACAAAATGTACAGTTTGTAAGTCTTGACAAAAATGTTAACAATACTAACAGAATTTCAGTACACAGTGTGTTGCAAAAAAAAAAATTCAAGTACACATATATTTTATATATCTGTTTCTATCTCACTCATACTGAAAATCCTATTCAGTTATTCAATCCAAACTGGAGTTAAATCAAATTCCTGTTTGCAAAAATATAATAATGTGAAGAACCCTTTTCAATCTCCCATGAATAATAAGATTGGTTCAATTCTCAGTTCTGAATATAGTCAGCTTCCTAAATAACTAATTACTTCATGATTTTTAAGGGTATACTTAGTACTTAGCAGATGCATACTTCCTTCCAGGATGAGGTGAAAGTTAGGATTTTCAAAACAGGTATGTCCTCCCTACTTACAAGATTAATATAACACTATATTCCTATTTGCATTTCTTCCTGTCTCTATATTTGGCCTTGTGGTGATCTAAACTAAGCAAGACATTCTTACTAATGTTTCACTTTGTGGCTGAATTAGTTGAAGCCTTCCTGCTTTAACCAAGACCTTTACAGTTAAGGCCTACAATGCCCATTATTTTTAGATTCCATTGGCAAGGAGGAGTTCCTTTCAGGCAGTTTTTTTTCCGAGAGTTGCTACTTTATGGAACAAACTCCTAAGAGGATGCTTCTCTGATCACTGCAATCCTAACCTCTTCAAGTTTAGGGTCAAATGTTATCTGACATATCTATCATAATATACATTTATGTTCATAAGACGACCCCATTAAGTAACTCTCTACCTTGAGTGTTTCTTGGGCCTTATATTGTGTGAACAATAGAGCTAGGAAAAAAGGAGATAACAAATGAGCATTATTGAGGTTTTAAGCAAGTAGAAAAGTTCTTTCCTATGTGGAGATTGGTGTAACACAAACTTTGTTTTGTTTGACCTTGTGCCAGGCTAAGCTGAATTCAGTAAATAATCTCATCATTCTTAGAAGTTTTTGACATTCATTGAATCTGTAATATAAAGACGTTGGTTGAGATTCTGAGGATTAAACCTGTACTTTATAAACTAGCAAAAAAAAAAAAAAAAAAAAGGGTTGTGATTTATATTTTGACCAAAATATTTATTTTTTTAACTTGTTCATAAAAAAATGCAAAAGCCAAAACCCTAATGGTGTGTGGGGGACACAAAAAAATAACGGCATATTATTCCCTTATGTTCAGCTATTTTGTGCGAAACATGGACAGATACCCAATAAAGAGAATAGAAAAACAACTAGATAATGGACCTTCCGGTTGTAATAAAAGCTTCTAAAGATCCCCTGACAGTTCATTCATCTTATTCCTATTTGAGGAAAAACAAAGACTTAATAAAATAGAGAAACAAAAAATAAAAGAAAAGCAAATGAGTCATGTGATGCATATTGTCTGTATGATTGGCTTGTCTATTACTCTGTGAAACTTGGTTATTGTCCTCTATTTTCTTGATTTAGTTTCCCCAGAAAAGTGAAGATCCCCCAGTAAATCATTCTATCCCAAGTGGGTGGTAGCTGGTGTTCACATGCACAATTACTTGGAAACTGGATGTCGATCAATGTTCATAGCCTCAGGAAGAAAAATTCACCATTTTTTTGTTTTGGCTTCCAAATGAGAATTTTTTTTTTTCAAAAATAAGATTTTTTTTGTCTTATATAAGAAAAGATAGGGATAATAACAGCAAAAAAAGGCTTGTATAAATGCAGCAAAGACATTAGACATATTCCCCCTCCCCATCAAAAAACAAAAAAGAATTAAGATTTTAGGAAGAGAACTCTAAGCAGGAGAGTAGAAGAAAGATTAACAAAAATAAATAAAATCTTTCCCAAAGATAACTCCATGATTTCTGGTAAGAAGTTTAAAATTATATATATATATATATATATATATATATATACACACACACATACATACATACATACATACATACACTGACATATATATATATATATATATATATATATGCTCGTACTGACCTTTTTCTGTACTTTTTACATATTAAGCACATACCATATTTACTGATCTACATGTTACATATATTATCCAAATATTTAAAAAAAATCATTTTAGCCCAAGTAAGACAAATAAGCAATGAAGCCACTAAAATGCAAGGGGTTACTGAGTGTGAAAGAATATGAGAATTAAAAAAAAAACATTATTAAGGAGAAAGAATAATATAAGAATAGAAATTAAGAAGATAGAAGATAAAAAACAAACTGAAATTGCATTCACATTTTTGAATATCAGTGATGATTAGAAAGATTGGCACCCAAACACTCTGAAATATTTGTATCAGAGCTTCCAATATGAATGCAAAGCAATACAGCATGCTGTTTCCACATTTTTTGGCAGAGACAGTGTCCAACTGACCCTACTATACTGTACAGTAGATGTAATAAAAAACATGTATTCACAAAATTAAAAATATAAAAAGGCGACAATTTACCCATCGCACACTATTTTATATAAAAAAACAATAAAAGTGGTACTGGCTAGACCAATAGAAGGTTATTTCAAAAAAGTGCTCAATGCAATATCAAAAAAACTGAATATGCAGAGCCAAAAATATATTAAAGGACAAAATGTTCACCACTTACTTGCTACCCAGGTTTCAATCATATCAGTCTCATCAGGCAGATTCTTATATAGTGATTTTCTAAGCACAGCTTAGATGTGGCACAAGGCCGAAAGTATGGGACAACCAGTGAGGATTGAACTCACTACTCAGTTATAATGGTTCTACCAAGACAAGCTTGCTAACCATTACACCACCGCGAGGTGCCTAAAAGATTCTTATAGATATGATGATATCAATTTTAATGTAAATAATTCAAACGTAATATGTGAAAGTTCAAACAACATTTTTTTTTAGATTATTTTGGGCTTGCTTTTGCACCAAGTTTATTTTGTCTCTTACATTTAACCATTCCATATGGATTTAGGGACCAATTATTATTGCCAGCCAAATGATGCAGATCTAGTGATTGACAAAGTGTAATTTCCTGTTACTTGTGAAACTCACACTTTCTGCCGCTGTATGCTTGTTGTCTATTTCTCTTGTGTCAATGTTCATGCATTAATCTGCATCAACTGGTGAAACTGACTGTTATGGTTACTTATCTTCCAAGCGGAAATCACAAGTGGATAGAGGGCAGTACAGGGACCAAAGTCTTATGCGAGACTTATAATTAGCCATTGAATGAATGACGATTATTTTTGTTTTGTAAAAAATTGTAAGCCAGCAATAAAATTTTGTTTCTTTGGTTTTTATATACCTTGCCCTGACAGCAATTGTGTTTCTCCACAACTTCCTATATCATTTTATAGATACCGACTTGGCAGACCGCCTGCAGTCTCTCTCCCACCGGAGTGACATGGCTTCCCTGTGTCTCTTCTATAAATACTTTCACGGCTTCTGCTCTGATGAGCTTAAATCACTGGTGCCTCCTAAATACGAATTTGCACGAGATACTAGATTAGCAACTTGATCCCACCCTTTTACAGTGAAACCGATAAAATGCAACCGTAACTTCTACTTCAACAGTTTCTTTCCTCGCACTTCCCAACTGTGGAATTCTCTTCCACACGATTGCTTCCCCGACGGCTACAATCTCCAGGAGTTTAAATGTAAGGTCAATAGACACCTAACACACTAACCTGCTCCCATTCTATCAAACACTCTTCCCATCTCATCCTCGGTATCCTTACTCATCTGTCACCTTCCTCCTGACATTCCCTATGTCTAACCACTCCTTCTCTTTACCTTCCCCTATATAGCCCCATGCGCAATAGTGGCAGTGGAATGCCTTGCTTGGGGGTGAGATGATTAAAAAAAAAAAAAATCATTTGTAGTACCAATCCATGTTTGTCCACTTACTATCCAACCAAATCTATCTTCTACCCTCTATTCACACTAACTTCTTTAGTAGCTTTACTTGATGTTTCTCTCTTACTGTTATCTTCAGTATGTCCTGTGAGTGTCACATTCAATAAGCCCTATTTCCTTATTAAATTTCAGCTGTCTAAATGAATACTTTTTATTCCTGTTTCCTTTAAAAAAAAAAATAAAAAAAAAAGTTACTCATATGTTCCATCCATGGTATTCTCATCATCCTTCTGTAGAGCAATCTCCTTTTTAGTTTAAGTGTCTTCTTCATCTTTGAAGAAATTATCCCTTCAGTGTCACATAGGATGATCGGTAATACTTAACAGTTCAGTACTCTTTTCTTTGTTTCTAATGAAATTTTCCTGTTTCTTAATACTTTGCTTAACATTTGAAAGGCAATTTTCCAATGCATCTTTAGATTTTTAAGTCACATTTTTTTTATTGTGTGTTTCAACAATTCCAAGATTCTGTAGTTTCTAGGTGTCCACAATTTGTACCTTGCATTTTGCATTGTCCCTCTGGCTAGTGAACATACCATTTTTTTATTTGCTTGGATTTTATAAGACCAAAGTAAAACTGGTAAGTGTTAAAAGATGTTAAGGTCTTTAAAATTCTTGTTGGGAAAAATGATAATTATGGAATGACTTATTGAAAATTCAAAAGTTAGGCACCTCACAGGCTGTTATCACTATTATACACACACACAGTCTCACAAGTAGCGTGTAATCTACTAAGCTTGTGTAAATTCTTTTTTAATCATTTTATCCCAAGCTAGTTGATAAAGTCATTAATACATAAGGAGCTACTGAGTGTTAGTAAGTGAAAGAAAAAAAATACTATTAAGGCAAGAGAACAATAAACGATCAAAAACGAATACAGAAGATAATAGTATGCTTAAATTTTGAAGATCAAAGTTGACTGGGAAACTAGAAAATGGAGGAAAGTTCCACAAGCAAACTGTACAGTAAGAGAAATTGTTAGTATAGAACTTACAGTTATACATAGCCATTTCAACCGTAAAACCTCGCTGCAAATCTAGTCAGTCACTTAATTGCCATACTTGATACACAATTGGGTGGTCATGTCACAAAAGAGACATGACTAGGCAAATCTTCCTGAAGCAGGTTGCCATTACTTTCTGCAGTAGACTGGTTGCCAACCAAGGCTATAGAACCCAATCTGTCCTGATATTCAACCCATAGCTGGAGGGAAAAGAAATAGATTAATACCCTTACCAAGAGTATTTGTGCTGAAGTGAATTAAATGAATTTGACCGAAATTCGAACTCGGTTCTCTGATTTATCATTTCATGCCATCCAAATCTAGCACCATGTTTAAATTCATAAAGTGTAGGTACGAAAGAGAAAAGTTTCTCAGAACAATTACCATGAAGATATTTATAGAAAAAGCCCAGGGAAGCCATTTTATGGTGGTGGGAAAGTGAAGGCAAGTTGCAAAATCAGGACCAATAACATTGTAGGTTTTTCTTTGGACAGCTTGCCAAACAGGGAGTGGGAGGGAAAGTAAAAAGATAGATTGCTAAGAGTTTCAAAGAATAAGAAATTGCAGAGAACTATGATTGCTCAAGTCCTGAAGAGAGAATACAAGGAAGAAAGACTTTACTATAGAGAATTGGTTAGTAATCTAGTGTTGCAGATTTATTACTGAGGTGATTTCTGTCTTCATTAGGTGCTTTATATTTGTAACCTTATGCCAGACTAAGTTAAGTTTAGTAAATATCAGCAGCATTCAGGAATTGCAACTTTGGTATTTGAAGTTCAGAAAAAAATAATGTTCATATTAATTCAAGAAAAATTAAGAACCAAATCAGATTCTTTTTGGTTTGGCATTTCGATTAAAAGTTCTGATATTGATATCTTTTTAATTATTTTTTTTCTTTGTCACATCATTTTCAATATCCTTTTTTTTTTTTTTAAATAGTAAATGTTGAACACAATAAGTTAGTAAGAAAGTTTTAAAAATGGGAAAAAAAAAAAGAAAAAACAGGTGTTGGACAGTTGTGTTTGTGACGATATTTTATCTGAATAATGTATGTTAAGAACTGGAGTGGCTTTCCTGATGGAATGTGTTGATATTTACCTTAAATTCTTCGAAGATCTTTTTTGTCTGGAAAATGTCAAATGACTTTTTTCCATGGCAATAATCCTCAAAATGACTTTTCAGAAAGAAATGAAATAGTTTTTGTTAAAAGTATTTTTTTTTCAGATTTTTATTGTCTTTAATAATCCTGTTGAAATATTTCTGATCTAATGTAAATTAAAATATTTATCTCTACAAATTGTTGGTCATATCTATCCTTATCTACAGGTGTGAGACTTGGATACCTGTGATTGAGATAGGGAAAAGATCCAGGTGTTTGAGAACAAATACTTAAAAAAGCTCTTCTGTATTTCCAACTCATAGCACAAAACCAATGTCTATGTATAGAGCAAAATTAAGTCTCATGGGACAAGAGTAATCTCTTCTCAGCATTAAGCTTCAGAAGATGGTATAGTTTGTGTAGTAACATGGGAAAAATGGATATGCATTATTTTGCACAGAGAGTGACTACTAATGTCAATAATCACTTGTCATTGAGGCAGAACTTCTATGCCACAAACTAGAAAATATCACAACAATTTAAACATGTAATGCAGCATAATAGCCTCTACAAGATCATCATGCAAGATGCTGTTCAAGGTGGACACAAGTGGAGACAGCAAGACGCTGTTCAAGGTGGACACAAGTGGAGACAGCAAGACGCTGTTCAAGGTGGACACTAGTGGAGACAGCAAGACACTGTTCAAGGTGGACACAAGTGGAGACAGCAAGACGCTGTTCAAGGTGGACACAAGTGGAGACAGCAAGACGCTGTTGAAAGTGGACACAAGTGAGGACAACAATGCAAGAGCCGGTCAGACAACATCAAATGATAGACAGACATGATAATGCCGAAACTCTTGAGAGTCACTGCCTACAGATCATCCTAGAGGAGGTTGTCTATGTCTTCCACCCTCAAGTCCCCACATCAAGTGAAGCAGTTGAAGTACTGGTGATGAAAACATTTCATTAAAATGTAACTGCAGATGACAGATCTGACAAATAAATCTCCAATCAGTTATTAAAAAATGGCTCATAAATTTTAACTACTCCAAATCAAAACTTGTTTCATTTAATCATTAAAGAAGCTTTTCTGTTTACCATCAACATGGTTGATGTTAAACTTCAGGAGAGCAACACTTTCTGAAGATCATGTTTTTTGCTGAATTGCTAGGAATATTGGTTCCCTGTTACATGCCATATCTGATCTGCTGCTCTTGCTGTATATCTTGAGATTCTTGACAAAATTCAAATGTAATCGGTCCTAATCTGGTATTTATTTTTGACACCAGTCACTTTCTTACTGACATGATGTGGCTTCCCTCTGTCTTTTCTACAAACAATTTCATGGCAACTGTTCTGATGAGCTTTTTTTCATAGTGCCTCATTCACATGAATTTAAGTGAGCTACTAGATTGGCAACTAGGTCTCACTACTTATTGTTTAACTAGCTAGATACAACTACCACTTGTATTCTAATAGTTTCTCACTTGTGGAACTCCCATATGATTTCTTGCTTCTCTGCCACCTATAATCTTCAAAAAATCAAATCTGATATCAATTGCCATCTTCTGTTTTTCTGAACCCTTTTCTTCACTAAAGTCCGATCGTACTCTTTCACTCCCTGTAACACTGTGACATTATTACTTTGCATGGGGTAAAATGATTACCCCCCCCCCCCAAAAAAATGATTACCCCCCCTACCCCCTCAAAAAATAAACAAAAAAACTTGTATTAAATACAATGCATCATGTTTAAGATTTAATACTTTTAGATGCCAATTATAAGTGGGTAGGTCTTAATAATTGGGAAGGGGTGGAATTTATCATAATATGCAATAAATAACGGTCTTAATATAAGAGGTTGTTTGGAAAATCATTTAATGGTAATGGTGAAATTAGTTATTTATTTAGAAGGAAGCATTTGTTACCCAAACATTTTTCTGTTGTGGCCAGTTAAAATTTATAAAATCTTTCTCTTAAAAATTTTTTCCAGAAAATTGACTTCTCAATTCTACTGTTATTTCTCTTTCTAGTACTTTCTGGGAGTTTTCTTCCTAATCTTTTGTTTAAGGTAGAAAGTCAATATTTTTATATGATATCCATTTTAGCTGTTGTTGCGTCTCAAGTAATGTGGTTTTCGTTATTTGTGATCCTGTAGTATGAGTCTCTAAGATCTGAAGAATTGTTTTCTTTAAGATTATATATGTGTGTGTTAAATAAAAAAATTTGAAAATATTCAATTTTATAAAATAAATATTTTTCTATTAAAAATTGCCTTATGAGAACTGAAAGTAAATGAAATATATTTTTAGATAATGAAAAATAAGTTCATGTTGAAAAACTACAGTTGCCTCAAGTGAAAATTGACTTTAAATTTGAGTTTATGCAATTTGAAATCAGTATGTGGCCTTGAATTACTGACCCTGTAATCTTAAAGAATCAAATTTCGCTGAATAAAAAGAAAACACCCCCCCTCCAAATAAAATAACAATAAGAAAGAAAAGAAAATTTTTTAAATATTTTTTTTTCAGTAAATAAATTGAAGAAAAAAATCCGGTTATGAGAGATATGAATTCTCCTCCCACACCCAAAGAATCTACTTTTATTTCTAGGTTAAAGGGAGACAATTGCTCAAATATTTAGATAAAACTGCAAGTCAGTAGAAATGTTAGTTTGAAAATAGATCAGTAAATGTGGATTGTATGAAGCTATGTACATAATATTATGTTTATAATAGTTGTATGTAATGTTTTAGGACACAGGTCTTTATATAATAAAGTCTGCCTATGCATATTAAAGATATGATAAAACAGATCTTTATATATGACTTGATTGATGTAGTAGCATATTTCCTACCTGTGCTAGTTGTTGGTTGGTATTAAAGCCAAGGAAAGATTAAAGATTACAAAATGCTGGTTTTCAAGACAGCCCTTCTTTATATATATATTATATATATATATATATATATATATATGAATTAGGATCAAATATATACGTATTAAATATGGATTACAATTCGACAGAATGATAGAATAAAGGAACAAATAAATTCTTTATTTTTCTTTGATGAAACTTTTAATTAAAAGTCAAATATATTAGATTAACAAATGTTTCCTATTTGTTCTTATTGTGTGTGTATATATATATATATATATATATATATATATATATATATATATACACACCATACATACACACAATACTACTTTCCCAGGTCAACATACATGACCATAAAAATATTAAAATAATTAAAAGAAACCAGTTAAATTTAAAATCTGTAATACATAAATTGATCCTAAACTAAAATAATAATAAAAAAGAAAAAAAAATTATTCAATTTTGTTTACAAAGCATCAAATTATGTCACTTAGCATCATCCATAAGTTATCTAGACTTTTCAGTTTATCAGTGTTCTTAAGTTTGAAAATTTTGAAAAACTAATAACATTTTTGCTTTTGTTTCTAGATACTTGTTGCAAAATCAAATCTTTACATTTACCCCAGCTAAGATAATTTTTCCTTTTCTCTTTATATAAGTGCACAATGACTGCTGGTGGTAATAAAAAAAGTGCTTCATATGTAATAGAAGAGAAATTAAATTATACTAATAATAAATTTACATTTTGTTCCTCACCCTTTGTTAGAACTGAGTTTTATATAAATTGCAATCATCAGTGTAGTACCAAACACTGAGGAATAACGACTGTGTAGATGTGTGTGTGTGTGTGTGTGTGTGTGTGTGTATATATATATATATATATATATATATATATATATATATAGAGAGAGAGAGAGAGAGAGAGAGGGTGCATATAATGCCAAGATATTAGTGGTAATGATGCTTTCATCTAGCTAATGCTTTACCATTATGTGGGAGGTATTTGTGCTACAACCTATATAATTAAGTAATATTCTTGGTAAATTGTAAGGTTAATTGTAAATTTAACAGAGTATTTTAATGAAAATAAATTGGAGGAATTTACAAATCCATTGGTGATACATTTTTGTGAACATTTTTTGAAAAATATTCAACTCCTCAGACAATAACCTTTTACAAAAATGAATGGATTAGATTTATTCAGATGAAAGGAATCGTGGAGGGGTGGGGGTGGAAAGGGTAAGAAGGAAATATTTTATTGATGGGAGAGGGGGTTAGATATACAGTGTTAATTTTTATTTGTTTATATATATATATTAATGCAGGTTTCATTGAATAATATAGACAAGTTTTGTCTATTAATTTTGTGTAGGATCCGTTCGTACTGTCTGATATACTTGATGGTGATGTCGGTTGAAAGACAACAAAAAAATCACAGTAATTGTTGATTTTTTTATCAGGTCTAAGCTTTCAGCTCACTTAAGCCATTATTAAAGAATAAATATTAACACACAGTAAACATAGAACATTTAAGTTATTAACAATAAAGAGAATTAAATTGAAGAGACAAGACCATCCCTACCGTGGCGAAAAATGAAAAAATGCTGCCAAAATACACACAATAATATATATACACATATACACATTCTTTGGCATTTTCCCTGTCGGAGTATTTAGTTGGTGTGTGCATACATCAGCTGTCCTCATCATAGCATCTTGAACTACCTGAAGGTTTATGAAATGCTCATTTCATTTTCACATAAACAAAACAGTTTCCAAATAACAGATTGCATGAAAATGTATGAAATTTTTAATAGTGGTCAGTCACTTTTTACCAAGAAGTTATTTATATTAAACTATGAATGAACACAAACCCAAATAAATGCAATAATAATAAAAAATAAGTAATCAATCATAAATAATAACCTGAAGATTTCCTTTGAAGCATGAAACAGACTTGTTACTTGTGTTGACCTCAGTGTCTCTATCTATCTATATATATATATTTGTTTTCATTTGGAAATGAATTATTTCACAACCTAGGTTTCTACATTTCGGTGTCTTCAGGTGATTTATAATAACTGATTTTACAGTTTTTCAAATGCTCACATAACAGGGATCTTTTATGAACATGTAATTTTCAAAATTAGGAGAAGTTATTTAAAGGGCTTAGAATACTTTCATTCATGATTGTATGATCCTGGTAGATATTTATTGGTATGGTTACACTTGGACATAATTTCTGTTTTTTCATTTAGCAATTCATTTTTGTCTGAGAACAACATAATAGCCAAAAGTTCTACAATTGTATTAAATATTTTTTAATACAACTGTGTACTGGTCCAATTTAATTACGACCAAAAACTTACTAATTAACTTATTATATATATATATATATATAACATAGTGATGATCCACGTATACTGTCTTAATAATATGTATAGGAAAAACCGAAGGACGGTCTGAAATATCAAATATAATAATAGAAATAAATAAATACTGTCAAAAAAAAAAAAAAAAAAAATACATTTTTAAACTTACAACTTTTTAGTAGTTTTTCCTATATATATATATATATATATATAACAATTTTTTTTTCTGAAAATCTTTAGTTGATTTGGTTGAGAACTTTCTCATACTCTCTTGTGTGTGTAATACTATGTCTGACCAACATACATTTAAAGTAGAAAATACTTAGTACTATAAATGTTAATTTTAGTCAGTTATGTTTGAGTTATTACACGTGTCATTTTTATTTTATTGTTTTTGGTAAGACTTCTCAATTTAGGCTGCTTGTGATTAATTTCACTGTTTAACAAAATTAAAAAAATAGCAAACAAAAATAAAAACAGGGATAACAACACAAACATGTGTCTTCACTAGAAATAATGTTAATAGTAATAAGAAACAATGTCGAATAAAAAAAATCCTTTCAAAATTTATGGCAGGAAATATGTATATGTAATAAATATATATGTAAAATATGTATGAAATATAAGGAATAAAACAATCATAAGACAGAAATACATAATAAATATTAATAAAATATAATGCAACTCTTAACCACATTGTTTGTATACCAGAAACTCAGTAAATATCTAATAGTCATAATCATAGACTGTCTATAAAAAAAAGTTAAGATTATTTAATAACTAGTCCTTTAGTGAAAAGTACTCACCAGACCACGAAGGGAATGACATCAAATCATTTAATTTTCATGTTATTCCATATATTTGCACTGAAATTCAACACATATTGTTTCTCAGGTTTCTTTAACCCTTCTGCAGAAAATTCTAATGTACAATAATGGAAAAACAGATTTTGTGAAGTGGGTCAGCTGAAGAACTTTTCACTGCACGCTTGTATCAGATATCACACAAAATGTAAATGAAAGCAAATTTACTCCAGATAAAGTACATTTACTAATAGGAGGTTTCACTATTGTTGCTCTGTGACAGATTGGGTTCAGCTTACCAAGTATGTATTATGGTGTTTATAGAGCAATAACTTATCTCACTAGACTATTATAACTATCATAAGGTCTGATTAAGAAACATTTGCATTCTCACAGCAGAAAAAAAAAAAAAAACTTTTACTATTTAAGAAGCAAATAAAAATTCGTTCCTATGCATTATTAAGTAATTATGTAGCTTTTATAGTGACTATATCTAAAAAAAAAATCACTGGATTTTATTTTCTTTATTTTCTATATTTTATTACTTCAAGAATTATTTTTGGTGAATACCCTTACTTGAGTAGACGTTCAGTTTACTTTAAATTATTCATTTTGTCTATCAGCCTGTGCACTTAAGAAAAATTAAAGAAAATATGGCCTCTGGCAGGATTTGAAACTGTGCCTGCCTTTTCCACTTTTAATGGTGCTTTATTAGGTAAACCAGAATCTTGCTTTATTGTGATGCTCTTTGTAGCTGAGTTGTAAAAGCACACCAGATCAGATGCCAGTTCCTCCTGCAAAGAGGGATGCAGGTTCGATTCCCTTTTTATTGGTTTTTCTTAAGTACACAAGCTGGCAGACAAAATAAATGCAGTTCAAAATGAACATAGCATGGTGATGATGATGATGATTTCTTCTGTAAAGGGGTGTGTAGGTCCAGATATTGCAAGCAAGTGTGTGTGTGTGTGTGTGCGTATGTGTTTACATTTTCATCATAAATTAATCTTGAGTATCTAGGCTGGCAGACAAACGCTGTCTAATATAAACAGAACATCTACTCAAATATAGACAGTCAGTTAAGTGCCATATGTGATACATGCATGGGTGATCATGTCTTGAAAGAGACTTGACTGACTGGGCAGAAGATTACTCCGCAGTAGGTTGCCATTGCTTTCTGCGGTAGACTGGTTGCCGACCAAGGCTATAGAACCCAATCTGTCCTGTTATTTAACCCATAACTGGAAGGAATAGATGGATTAATAGCTTTCCCAAGGCTATTTGCACGTAAGTGAAGGCAATGAATTCAGCTGGAATTCTAACTCGGCTTCCCAATTTCTCGTTCCGAGCCAATATCCAATGCACCATAACACACATCCTCAAATATAGACATCCACTAAAAATGATGTTTGAATTAATAAAAATATCTCAAATAATTTATGAAGTTAAATATACTGATTCTTTAGAAATTGCTTTGTTTACATTGACATGAAACTGAGTAGCTATATGTTATCGGGTGAAATCTGAACAAATAAGTGCGTATTAATGGCAAAATAGTCAGTCAGTTGGTCAAGTGTCATACCTGATACATGCTTGGGTGATCATGTCTCAAAAGAGACATGACTGACTGGGCAGAAGTAGGTTGCCATTACTTTCTGTGGAAGACTGGCTGCCAACCAAGGCTATAGAACTCAATCTATCCTGCTATTTGACCTATAGCTAGAGAGAGAAGTGATGGATTCATACCTTTCCCAAGGATATTTGTGCATAAGTGAATACACTTTGTTTTATTGTGACACTCTTCATACTTGAGTAGTAAATATACAGATCAGATGGGGATTTCTCCTATAAAGGGAGTACTCAGGTGTGAATGCTGTCAGGGAGGGGAGTATTCACATTTTCTTTATTGTCTTGAGTATGCAGACTAGCAGAAAAAATAAATATTGTCTAATATAAACAGAGTGTTTACTCAGATATGAGTATCCATTAAAAATAATGCTTAAAGTAATAAAGATATACGTTGAATTAAAAAATTAAATTTTTATATTCATCTTTAAAAGTTCTAATACATTTATCTTTGTCAATTCTTTGTGATTTTTCATCTTTGTAGGTTTCATAGTATCATTAATAAATAACCTTTAAGACTGAAGAGTTAGTCTTTGCATCCTTTGTAGGTCAAGGTAGAAATCCAAGTCTCAAATATTTCTATAAATACTCTTCATAATTGCTTCTATAATGTAAACATTGCTGAAAAAATTTGGTAGATTTTTTTGCCAAACATAAATAAATGCAGTTGAAACACTGAGTTGCGCTCATTGTTTCTAAAATTCAAAGCAAGCAAACTGTGTAGGCCAGTAGATAAAATAAATATTGTTAAAGATAAAATGGGTTGTCTACACAAATATGGGTAACCACTATAATGTTTGAAGCAATGAAGATATGTATTGAATTAAAAAAATAAAATCTATTATTTCTTTAGAAATTGTTTTGTTTACAGTTTGGATATGAAATGAAACAGATGTCTTTCAAGAAAATCAAATGCATGAGGGAGCTCTAAAGATAAATAGAACCTTGCTTTATTGTGAAATTTTTTGTCGCCAAGTGGTTAAAGCAGACCAGATCAGACAGTGGTTTCTCTTGCAAATGGAGACAAAAGTTCAAATCCTGCTAGAGGGTATGTTTTTTTTTTTTTTACCTTTATAAAGAAAGTTCTCCAGTGTGCAAACTGGTAGACAAAATAAATACTGCTTAAGATAAATGGATTGTCTACTCAAATATTTGTATCCACTGGAAATAATATTTGAAGTAATGAAAATATGTCAGTTACTTTATAAAGTTAAATACATTGATTCGAATGCTGTCAGGTTGGGGTTGTCAAATTTTCTTTATTGATTTTTCCTGAGTACACAGGCTGGTTGGTGAAATAAATACTGTGTCAAATAAACAGAGTGTCTACTTAAATATGGATATCCACTAAAAACAACATTTGAAGTACATGTGTGTGTGTGTGTGTGTGTGTGTGGTATCTGTTCACACATCGGGTGCCCCTGCTGCTCTCCTTGGACTTCTTGACAAAATACAAAGGAGGATCTGTAATGTGGTTGATACTGACTTGGCAGACTGGCTGCAACCACTCTCTCACCGGCATGATGTGGCTTCCCTGTGCCTCTTCTACAAGTACTTTTCATGGCTTCTGCTCCGATGAACTTAGAGCACTGGTGCCGCCTAAGCAGGAATTTACATGAGATACTAGATTAGCAACTAGGTCCCACCCTTTTACAGTTAAACAGATAAGATGTAACCATAAATTCTACTCCAACACCTTCTTTTCTCACGCTTCCCGCCTGTGGAACTCCCTTCCACAAGTCTGCTTTCCCGACAGCTACAATCTCCAGGTGTTTAAATGTAAGGTCAATAGACACCTATCACTCTAACTCCCAATTATTCTCAGAACACTCTCATCTACCCAACCCTCATTCTCATTATCCTTACCCGCCTATCACCCACCCTCTGACATTTCCTATATTTAATCATCCTTTCTCCACTCTATGTAGCCCCCTGCACAGTAGTGGCAGTGACATGCCTTGCTCGGGGTGAAACGCTTATAAAAAAAAAAAAATTATAGAAAAATTCGTCACATATGCCAACTCCCTCCATGTGCAAATGGGGTAAAAAAAAATATAAAGTAAACCCTTTCTTTATCTGCAGCACAATGTGCAACTCGCACAACTAAAAATTTTCAGCCACTGTTTGTTTTCATGAGACTTGCTGGGGAATGGGTGATTTTGTTAAGTCTCCATCTCTAGAACAGGGGTGGGTGCACATCGACGTAGTGTAATGGTTAGCAAGCTTGTCTCAGTAGAACCCATTACAACAAAGTAGTGAGTTCAATCCTCACTAGGTACACCTATACGTTCAGCCTTGTGCCACATCTAAACAGCATTTAGAAAATCAGCACCATCTCTAAAACTGGTTACCAACCAAAGCTATAAAACCCAGTCTGTTTTACTACTTAACCCATAGGTCGGTTATTAATTTCACTGTTTAAAGGCTTATAGCCACATCATATTAAAACATTGGTTCATGTATAATTACTGAAGTTAAGCAATATCAAACCAGGTCAGTATATACATGGGTGACTGCTTGGAAATACCAAGTGTTGTAAGCTTGGATATGCCATTAGTGTAATGGATAATGGCTTGGAATTGTTAATTGGGAAAACAAGTTCTGATTACCACTGGGTTTGTTATAATTCACTTAGATGCAAATACCCTTGCAAAAGGTATGAATCCACCTCTTCTCTTACCAGCTATCGGTTAATTAGTAAGGCTTATATCACTAAACTATTATTCTCAAAAAAAAAAAAAAATTAAAAATAAAAAAAAAAAATTAAAAAAATGGTTTTAAATATCCAGCAAAAAGTTGATAACTTGTAGAAAATGAAAAAAATAAAACAATCACTGTTTAGGGACAGAAATTCAAACATGCACCTACTAAAAATAATGTTTATTATCATGAGAAATGGAAATAGTATTTAGTATCTTCTAATTGTAAGCCTTTTAGTTATTTGAAATATTCAGACTGTTGTCCACATTTTTATTGTCATATTCACAACGTTTTGGTCGTTATACACTCTGATCATCTTCAGGTGATTCAAATTTTGAAATGAAACCTTTATTTTGGTCACTGGGATATATTGTTCCCAAGAACATATGGCCCAGTGGATAAAAGCATTAGTTTGTTCCAGTGACTTGACCTAAAAACGTTGTGAGTTCAATACC
Source organism: Ascarosepion bandense (assembly GCA_037127315.1). Classification (NCBI taxonomy): domain Eukaryota; kingdom Metazoa; phylum Mollusca; class Cephalopoda; order Sepiida; family Sepiidae; genus Ascarosepion; species Ascarosepion bandense. The sequence goes on from JBBBDQ010001668.1 coordinate 2,474,331, forward strand.
TGGCTACAGCAGTGGTGAACAAATAACTTAGAGAGCTGAGTTAAAGGGGGAGGAATAAGACATTCAGAAGTGGCATGGCTCATGGAATGAGAACAGTATACCCCAGTGAGGGTTCAGTTTGAAATTCCAATCACCTGAAGAATGGTTGAAATGATGTAAATAATAGAATTAATACTTCATCTCAGATGTACAGACAGATATTGTAAGCCTTTCTTTTCAATGGTAATAGTGAGTTTTTTTAGTTATTTGAACGAGCAAAAAAAAATATTTTTGCATGCTTATAGTTAGGTTGATCTAAAACTCTTATACTATTCACAGAGGGGCATTGGAATAAAATCAATAAATAAAAGAATATTGAATGAAAAAAAAAAAATAAAAAAAGAAATACATTTTCCTATGATGCTAGTAATAATGAAACTGGAAATTATATTACTCAACTAGTCATTGACAAGTGTCTAATAGGCGGCACTGTTTAAGTCTATAAAAGCCAACATTTTCTTCCTTGCTCTTGCTTCTAAGATGTAGTAGTATGTTGGAAAAAAATGTCCCTGCTGGGACACATTTGTCTTTCTGGTTCACTGAGGACTGTACTATTTTCACTTTTCAACACATGGTGTTTGCATGTGTCTTCCAAAACTTTCGCTATGAAGTAAATCAACCTTTTCTTTGGTTGTTCCAACTCAGCACAAGGCTGACTTATAATGATGCTTATACTTACTTACCCTAACTTCTGGACAAAAGAAAAAACAAATTACAATCATACCTCAACCATGCTTAAACTCTCCAACAATGAAGTAAATACAGGTAATGAATTTTATTAATTTGACAGATTTTCATATGAGTATACAGTAACAATGTTTAAAATGATAAAAATTTGTTGGATTAATAAATAAAATCTATTACATTAGAAAATTATTATTTAGTTTATCATTGGATATGAAACTGAGCAGATATGCAGATTTTGAAGAATTAATACCAGAATAATTTCACTTAAAGAAACATTTCAAAATATAAATCCTACTAAATTAGTGTGTAAGTTGTTGCAACAAATTCAACTGGAATTCAAACTCAAGCAGAGATTACTTATGCATAACTTTGACTTAAATAATGATGGAAATTAATTGTGGCTCTTATTCCTCACTGTGAGTAGATAATTCATTTTTAAGAGTAGAGGTTTACCTCTTGTTACCTCTTTAGGATTGGGTTTCCAGTAATTTCTACAGTTTTTCATTTCAAGTGGCACTATCATCTTGTTTGAGATGAATAGATTAAAATAAATAAACTAGAAAGAGCAGAAACCTCCACCAAGGCAATACCAATATCATCTTAGTGACTAGCAAAAAATGATTATAAAAACAACACAGAATAACTGCAATGAACTTGACTGCTCACAAGAGTGAAAATACAAAGAATGATCTTGACTGCTCTCAAAATTAAGTGCACACTTAAAATAAAACAGGGGAGGTAATTCAGTATTTAAAGTGATCCAGAGGAGTTAATTCAATATTTGGTATTTAAAAAGTAAAAAATAAATTTTAGTAATAAAACAGGAAAAATAACCTGAAAACTTTATCTTGTACCAAATCAAACGCAAAATCTAATCAGTCTGTGCCAGTCATGAGGCCAATCATCCCTGTATGTTTCATTCAAATCCATCCAGTGGGTCTGAAGATATCTTGACTATGAATGAACAAACAAACACAACCAAATAGAGGTAATAAATAAAGAAAAGTTACTTATTCAATTGGGGCATGAATAATTTCCATTTTTGTTTATCAACTTTAGTCTCCATCAGTGAAGTTCAATTACATTTTATTTAATTATACATTCACCATTATTTTCAATGACTTGTTGTCACTTATCAAGGCAGCTCTTTGATGCCTTTTAAGTAAAATTCTGCAGGTTTTAATGTGAAAAATTATTTTTGACAGTTTCGTGAATCTGGTTTTCTCCAGGGAAAAGTTCTCCTATTAAAGCATTTTGCAGTGATCGACAAAAGGTAATAATTGGTTCGTGCAAAGTCAGGTGAATATGGCCAATGGGCGAGAATAGACCAACCAAATTCAAATTTTTCTCTGTGTTATTCTTACTGAGTCTTGTGGTGCAGTGGTTATCAGCTCAGAATGAGAAATCAGAGAGCCAAGTTCGAATTCCAGTTGAATTTGTTGCATTCACAAGTGAATGCAACATATATGTGCAAATAACCTTGGGAAAGGTCATTTCTCCCTCCAGCTATGAGTTAAATAGAAAGACAGATTGGGTTCTATAGCTTTGGCTGGTAACTAGTCAATTGCAGAGAGCAATGGCAACCTACTGCAGAATAATCTACTGCCCAGTTCATTATGTCTCTTTCAAGGACATGATCATCCAAGTGTGCATCACGTATGGCAATTAACTGACTGATTCTTGCTGTATTATGATCTTTCATTATCATGGAGGAGACCAACATTTTTCATTGTGGAGAGCACAGGATGCATTTTCACCAAAATCTTTTTTGATACATTGCAGCTGCTGGATGTATAAATGTGCATTTAATGTTTAAGTGAATCTTAAAAACTCTAAATGAATGATTCCACTATATGCACAACATTACCTTTCCTCTGTGAAGCTCAGCTTTTGTTGGTTGTGTGTGGAGTTTTATCCTTATCAATCCTCTGCCTTTTGTGCTGAACATTGCCGTTTTTTTTTTCATCACCCGTTTATATATATTTAAGGAATGGATAGTTATATGTTCATCATTACACTTGGTTCTCAAAAATAGAAATTGGTTATAACACAAACTGATGATTTTCATCCACACCTATTATGATTGGAAACTATCAGTGTGTTATTGTGGTTGTTGATGTTGGTACCTACATTGTAATCTGGTTGAAATAAATTTTTTTTCCTACAATCTAAAGTGAATGATGAAGGTTCTAGGTTACCAGCCAAATTCTCAGACTGTAATAAATTTCCTTTTCAGCAATGATTCCATTTGTGACCAGTCTGCAAAAATCTATACATGACCAAATCTCTTCACAAGACTGTATTATTTCCCAAGCCTTTCATCAGGTTTCATTTTATTGTTAACAACATCAAATGGAAATAGATTACGATTACTTGGAGGAGACTGTCTAAGCTGGGAAAATGATACGGTTGGGACAAGTAGACCATGTCCAGTGGTATCCTACCTTAGAGTTTTGTACAAAAGCCACACACACACAAAAACACACATGTATATACATGAGAAAGAATGTATGAGAATATATATATGTATATATATATATATATATATATATATATATATATAGCATGCGTAACTTTCTCTCTCTCTCTCTATATATATATATATATATATATTTTGTATGTGCGTATATATATATATATTTTGTATGTGCATATATATATATATATATATATATATATATATATATATTATTTATATAGGGTGATTGAAAAGTAACTTCCCATTTTAAAATACTTATAATTTATTTATAATTTTTACAAGAAACATACATAAGAAAACGTTTAGCATGAGGTTTTATTTAAAACTTGATAGATTTCACTACCAGCTTCTTGATCCACTCAAATTGTGTCAACTGATTTCGCCAGGAACTCTTGTTATATGGATAACAACTTCTTGTATTCACCCTTCACGTTCTCCCAAAGTCTTGTTTTGGCATAGTAGACTTGCTGCTTTAACTGCCCCCCCCCCCGCAAAAAATAGGTTACAGAGTTATATATACATGTGTAGGTGTATATACACACAAGTTGCAATAGATAATCTGTCCTCTGATATACGCTAAAATGAAAATAACACTGAAATCTCATTTTAACAGATATATTTACTAAAATTACACAAAAATATCTTTCAATACTAAAGAGTAAATTTATTCAATAAAATCACCATTGGCTTCAACCATGCAGTACTGATTCCTATGTCCTCAATGTCTATATCTATAAAGGGTGCGAGGGATAAAATGTTGTCTCAATGACACAAAAATGAAAATAACACTGAAATCTCATTTTAGCAGATATATTTACTAAAATTACATTAAAATATCTTGAAATATTAAAGAGTAAAGTTATTTAATGAAATCACCAATTATTTTCAAAAACGGCCTCCAGATGACTTCGGAATCTCCTGTAACTCTTCTCAACGGTCTCTTTGTTTAAACTGGTGAATGCAGCCATAATCATTGCTTTCAGTTTATCTTTAGTGTTACAAGGAGTTTTGTAGTCTCTCACTCAACTGTGTCCCACACATAATAATCAAGAGGCTTGTAGTCTGAGGAGTTAGATGGCCAGATGTAAAGGGTGATGTCGTCTCAGAAATTGTCTGACAGCCATGACTGAGCTCTTTTGCATGTGTGGCAAAGTCATGTTGCTAGACATGGGGTTTTTCAGCAGACATCCTCTTAACTCAGGGCAGCACTACATCCTCAAAGCACTTGATGTAGGTTTCCGTGTCTCCATTCTTCTTTCTACAGGAAAGACGAATGGAGGCATAACGTCGATATTACTAGTGATCACTCCAAACACCTTCATAATCACCATTACACTCATCTAACTCTTTCTGAATCCTCTGCCATGTTTTATGATTGACACCCAAACAATCTGAAATGTTCATACTGGAGCTTTTGGAGTGAATGCCAAGCAAAATAGCATGCTGCTCCAAATTTCTGGTGGAGTGAATTGAATCATGGTGCTCTTTTTCTCACAGACGGTGCCCAACTGACCCTACTACATGATGCAGTTGACAAAAGTAAAAAACAACAAGTATACACGAAATAAAAATAAAAAAAATCTAAAATGGCGACAATTTATCTATCGCATCATTTTAAACCCATAATTTACAAGAGCACACCAGGAAAATTCTGGTAAAAAATACTACTATTTAAAATCACAATATCAAAAGTATCTCGCTTTTACAGAGGTACTATATATCAAATAATTCTCTCCTACCATCAACATTACATTATTCAATAGTGAAAACGGAGTATTGAATTGAAAAGCTTTCAAAATAGAACAATGCTCACGCGGTTTCCAGTAGTGCAGGAGCTTTGAAAGAAAGCTCCTTTTTAAAACAAAACAAAAAAAAAAAAATTACGTTACAAAGCACGAGGAAAAAATAACATTTGTAACAAAACACTATTGAGAATGGCCAGTGAAGTGGCTGAAAGCGCTTGGAAAAATAATAATTACGGAACACTTTTACATTCCTTATCTCTAGCAAAAAGAAAACATGTAAGAATACTGGAAAAATTAAACAAAAATAATAAAACCTTCCTTGACGGCCGTTTTCAACGAATTATTCTTAAAAGAATAACTTGCTGCCTATATATATATATATATATATATATATAGTAATCGCCCGATTAATGCATTTTCTGTTAGTACGCTAAAATCTTTATATACCAAAATTCGATTAATGCATGTATAATACTCGCTTTAGAAAGTAAAACATTCTTCAGTTTAACTATAATTGAAAATTGATTTCTAAAAAATACTCATGTACAGTACAAATTATCCGCTCTACTCACACCTTAGAATTTTCATTATGAATATTTAACTTCTTTTGAGTAAAGTGACAAAGTTTGTTTATGAAAAGTTATCAGTCTTGCTCGCTAAATTATTATTCTTGAAGAAAACGAATGCAGATAGACATTGCCTTTCTCTCGAACAAATTTATTAATTAACTGTGATTCCATTTGTGATCCTTTTCCTGAAATCTATACGCGATCAACAATTGTACAAGACTATATTATTCCCAAACCTTTCATTATGTTTCACGTTACTACAGACATCAGGTGAAGATAAATTGGTGGGTGGGGGAATTCACTTACTTTTAAATATACTGAGACAAACGTTGGGGTAGAATAGGTAAACCTTCTACCATTGTAACATGGTAACGAGCTTAATTTTAATATTCGTTACAGCCTTTTGTTTATTTTTGAGTAAAGTGAGGATATTTATATGTAGAAATTTTTTATCCGATTTCCTGATTTATCAATGAAGAAAAGGGTTCTCTTTTATCAGTTATCCCATTGAAGTTTTCAATCCAACTGTTAAGATGTGCAGCCTTCTGGAGTTCACCTAACAGTAACTCAAGTTCTTTCAGGTACTGGCTTACGGCCTATCAGCGGTTCTCGCTCGATCACCGAAGTTAAGCAACGTTGAGCCTGGTCAATACTTAGATGGGTGACCGCTTGGGAATGTCAGGTACTGTAAGCGTTTAGTGACGGATGTGCGTTGTGGTGCAGTGGATATCGGCTCAGAAAGAAAAATCGGAGAGCCGAGTTCGAATTCCAGTTGAATACCCTGCATTCACTTAAGCACCGGTACCCTTGGAAAAGGTATTAATCCGTCCCTTCCCTCCAGTTATGGGTTAAATAACAAGGGTGTGACTTGGGGACCCTGCCCTTAAAAACAAATCCCATTGAATCTTGATACTCGAAAAGAAAAAAGTATTACTAGACACAAAACTTATATAAAAACAACAATAAATTGTTGAACGATAAAGGTATTACCAGCAATAAATAAATAAAAATTTAGTTGGTAATAAATGACACGCCGAGGTTGATATGCCATTAAAACAAAAAATCTTTCAGGTACTTAAACCTGCATGCCTACACAAACAAAACTTAGCAGAAGTTAAAGTTTAAAGTTTGAGCCTCACACATACATAAAACCAGAAGTCAAAAAATAGTCTAGCGACTTTTGCAGTTCTCCTTTTAGGTGGTCTTCAAATGCAAAGAATTAACCATAGAGACTATGTTTTCTGAAGAAGTGGTACGGCCTGGGAAGTTGGAATTTCACCCAAGTGTGCGTTGTAGTGCAGTGGATATCGACTCGGAACGAGAGATCGGGGTGCCGAGTTCGAATTCCAATTGAATTCCTTGCATTCACTTATGCACAAATACCCTTGGGAACGGTATTAATCAGTCTCTTCCCTCCAGTTATGTGTTAAATAATAGGACAGATTGGGTTCTATAGACTTGGCTGGCAACCAGTCTACAGCAGAAAGTAATGGCAACCTACTGCGGGATAATCTTCTGCCCAGTCAATCATGTCTCTTTCGAGACATGATCGCCTAAAGCATGTATCACGTATGGCACTTAACTGACTGATTTAACTGAAAACACTTCTAAAGAGAATGAGGCACAAAGCTGAGTTTAAAGTGGAGGTCCCACAAATTCGTAGCTCAGAGACCAAAGATATTGCAGCCTCCTTACCACTACCTTTTTCTTTGAGGATACCTTAAGTGCAGGGATCAATCCTAGCCGATTTCCAAAAAGAAAGCATGACTTCCGCGACCCGACTGCTTTTCTCTGTTATTTAAATACACACAAACAGAATGTAGTACAAGTGTTCGAAGTGAGAATTCTATGTATACATGGCACCAAGCTATGGGTTAAATAATAGACTAGTTTTTCTAGCCTTATCTTGCAATCAGTCTAAAAGAAAGAAGAAAGAAAACTGAATTGAAAATTTGCTGAGCATGGGGCTAACAAGTTCGTCACATAAACTCTACTTGCTACTGAACCCATAACAACACCATCTAGATGAGAGCGTTCTTTTTTGTGCTGTATCTCTTTTAGACTTAGGCAAATGTGGAGGGTCATGATCACCTATCTTTTGTAGCTCTTAACAAGAGCTGTCTTTTTGTTATTTCTCCCAAACCCTGCTCATTTGCTCAAAAACATTACGTATGTTACGCGCCGCTTTCCTTTGTCCTTCAACTTGTCCTGTGAGTATTAGATTTTCCAAATCCTCTTTCCTCATTACATGCTCCAGAAATTTCAACTGCCTCTTCCTGATAAATATAAGTTTCGTTTTTGTTTCCATTTTCCCTAAAACCTCGTCTGTGTTCATATGTTCGATCCATGGTATCCTCAGCATCTTTCTGTAGAACCACATTTCTGTTGCTTAAAGTTTCTCATGGTCAGTGGAACAATGTACTTGTAAAATCATTTCAAAAGTGGTCAAACTCTTCAGCATAGTTGCCCGATAGTTGCCAGATTCTTTAAAAAAAAAACAAAAAACAAAAAACAAACAAACAAAAAAAAAACAAAAAAAAACAAACAAAGAATTGACTTTCCCAAATTCAGAGAGACGAAGAGAAAGTAGAAGAAACGTTTTTGGGTGTTTGCATAATTTTGAGGGCTCTGAATCAGCCATGGGGAAAGATGCTCAAAGCATTGCATCTTTTATTCATTAACTTTTAAATGAGACGCGCTGGCAGGAAGATTCCAAGTTTTGGCACACTGACCAAAGTCTTACACAGCGACACAGATGAGTGAGAACATTCCATATCAGGCAATCATAACAGTCAGCATTGTTCGCACCTCATTTGGTCTCCTTGGCAGCAATTGTTCCATCATTCATTATTATGATTTTTGTTTTCTTCTTGTTTTGGACGTCTTCCATTTTATCTCCATTAAGCAACTTCGAAGTCACCGAGTTTTATCTTTTCTTTTTAGTTACGTCTATTTTTAGAAAGTCTGGTATCTAGCATTACATATATATGTATATCTATTTCCTTTTCATTCATACCCGAGCCATTCTGTTGACAAAGTTATTCTTTATTTCTCAAATCTTCATTCAAAAGCCTATTTGCTCCTTTCTGCACTGCCTCAACCAATTTGAAGACATTTTACATTTTAATCTATTTTCCAAGAAATGGTTTGAAAAGAGTCCAATTTCTACGAGAGTTATTTTTCTCTCCACAAGAAAGACGGATTTATTTTGAATAAGAAAGCAAAGTTATTGCAATATATATATATATATCTCATTCACTAATTCTCATTTATTAGGTTATTCATTTCTTTTTGTGTGCATGATTTATTATTTGCGTTATAATCTATTTGAGAGCATAATGTGACTATATATTCATCTAATGTTCGGCATTTACCCGATTCTCCCCAACAAAGGCGGATTTCTACGTGGAATATTCCGAATGCATACGCTCGGGTAAAGATTCCCCGTAGAATTCGATTACGCCGGAACGGGCTCTCGTCTATTAACCCCAGACGAGACTGCCCTTCTTGGCAGAGCCTCGTCTAGGTTCCTCACTGCAGAAGGCAGAAAATCCAACAAAGTCAAACTTGCTAACGGTTAGCGCTCCAATGTTCATCTCCGCTGCCCCAGTTTCATACAATGAGATATTCTGTTTATGGCAATGAAGATCTACTCAAAAGCGGGTTGATACATTGTTTTTATTCCTTTTCTTTTATGTCAGGATGGCTTACCAGACCTCTCACCAGTTCACGCACGATCACCGAGGTTATCCAACGTCGAGCCTGGTCAGAAATACCAAGTGCTGTAAGCTTGAATGTGTGGATGATGGTCCTAAAACGTATATTCTGATATGTTTAAAGTTTACATCCGGACATTACTTCCGAGTTCCGATCTTTCATTTAGTAACCTTTTTTTTTCTGGAAATAATATAGTTAGCCATAATATTATGTCAGTTCATAAATTTGTGTGTGTGTGTGTGTGTGTGTGTGTGTGTGTGTGAATACATGCATGTGTGCGTATTCATTATCCATATTCTTTTATGCTAATTTTAAAATTATTTTTATTAATTTTTTTTTTAATGTAAATACAAACAAAATAGTTAGTTTAATAAAACCGAGCCCTGAATTATAAATTTCTTTTTTTTCTACCATAATTTTAGTACCCTATTCCATTTTAAGATTTCGGTATTAACCTAACTTAATTATTACAATTAATAAATAAAAATATTCGTACATTTACTATCTGTAGCGACCTTAAAGCAAGAAACGTTAGTACCTAATTCAAATTGAGAAACGTTCAGTTCATATGCACCTGATGACTGCATAACGCATGAAGCTCCGAGTCGCGCCTAAAACGGAGGATAGATAATCTAAACTTATTTATAAATGGAACTTTGTGTGTGTCCGTTACCTATAGACTCCGAAACGGCTGAACCGATTTTCTTGAAAATTTACACAGTTGTACTATAAGCGTCTGCGAGTGTTCTTAGCTACGTTTTGTGTCGAGGTAAACCCGATCAATATCCCAAATAGATAATCGAAAATATCGGGTTATAGAAGGAGTGTTCCGATTTTAATCAAATTTGATACACTCATAGACAAAGACATAAGAAACGATATTCAGAAGTTTCAAGGTTGCAGTTCTTACAATAGTGCAGAAAATCGATAATATATATATATATATATATATATATATATATATATATAAATAAAAGGCAAGATGTTTGTTTGTGTGTGTGTGCGTGTGTGTGTGTCTGTTTATCTGTCTGTATGTCTTTTATACAAATCCACAATTTTTATCCGATTCTCACCAAACTTCACACAAATATTCTTTAGGCTGAGTCTGAGCTCCAGGACCACGGATTTGTTTAAAAGCTTTCATTACACCCGAGCAACGCCGGGCTATACTGCTAGTTAATATATATAACTAATTTTTAGTAGATACACGTATTTGAGTAGACGCTCCATTTATTTATAGTAAAAGATAGTAAGAAATAAACTTAAATGTTTTCTTATCTGCTCCTACAATGTGTTTTTTTGAGATTGCAGTTACACATCAGGTAGCTTGAATATAAGGGGAAAAAACTCGTCAGATCAGTTGCCATGAAAAGACTTGTAGAAAAGACAGAGGGAAGCCACGTTACGTCGGTGAGAAAGTGACTGAAGTTGAGATGCCAATTTATGCATTATTATAATTATTAGCAGCATCATTTTATTCTAAGCATTTTTATTTTATTTATTTGTTTAGTTTTAAGATTTCTCAGATTATTTTGATTCTGAACCACCAGGAATTCGTATAGATAAGTAAGCTACAATTTATCTAAAAACTGAAGGAGTAACTAATAATTCATATTTATAATAAAATCTTGACTTTTGATCAACCTATTCCTATAGACCATGTTCTTTTGTCAGTTTGAGGCCAATTCTCAACATGTGGTCACTTTAACCTTAACATTTATTGTCATCTGAGAAAATATATTCAAAATTCAATTAACTGGAATTTATGTCATTTTTTTAAAAAAAAAAAAAAATGATATGTTTCAAGCCCAGAGAAGAATAGAATGTGGACAATAACTTTAAAGTTTCAGAGTTTTGCTGTTGAAAGCTGATGACTGTCAAAATGCATAATCCAACAATCACTAGGTAGGTTTCATACAATAGTTGAAGATTATATTGTGTGGGTAGTTGGAGGAAGTTCATACGTATGTAAAGCTGCGAGGTTTCTTTTTTTTTTACATTTGCTGTGTACATTGGTGGAGACTTAAAGCTATATCTAAGAAATTAACCATGATTTGGTTTACACTCATGATTGTTTAAATTCTACTTTTTTAATGTTTATTTTTTCTGTCTAATTTTAAACCATGTTATATATTTGCCAAACAGAAATGGTATTTGCTAGCGCTTATATATATATATATATATATATATTTTTTTTATCATCTAACCTCAAGCAAGGCATTCCACTGCCACTATTGCGCATGGGGTTACATAGGAGAAGGTAAAGAGAAGGAGTGGTTAGACATAGGGAAAGTTAGGAGGAAGGTGACAGATGAGTAAGGATAGCGAGGATGAGGGTTGGGCAGATGGGAAGAGTGTTTGATAGAATGGAAGCAGGTTAGTGTGTTAGGAGGTGTCTATTGACCTTACATTTAAACTTCTGGAGATTGTAGCCGTATATATATATATATATATATATATATATATATATATATATATACTACCGGCCATAATTATTAGGCCACTCCAGTTTTTTCAAAGAAATTATGTATTTCATACTATTTTTAATATTTACTGCTAAGTGGACAATTCTAAATAAAAATAGAATGTTTTTTTTAGTTATTATTACTTTGCAAAATTCTACAAAACAAGGAAGCAAAGATGAACTCGTCCGAATCACCCTAAATTTTCTTCATTCTTTCATTGATGAAGCTGCAATATAGATAATTATTAAATATTTATACATTCATTTGATGCACATGTTATTGTGAAGTATTAACAAAAGAACCATTTTATTTTCATTTACAATTATTTACTTGACAATAATTATTAAAAAATAGTATGAAATACATCATTTTTTAAAAACACTGGGGTGGTCTAATAATTATGGCCGGTAGTGATTATATATATAACTTATTTAAATGGAACTTTGTGTCTGTGTGTCCGTTACCTATAGACTCCGAAACGGCTGAACTGATTTTCTTGAAAATTTACACAGTTGTACTATAAGCGTCTGCGAGTGTTCTTAGCTAGGTTTTGTGTCGAGGTAAACCCGATCAATATCCAAAATCGATAATCGAAAAAATCGGGTTATAGAAGGAGTGTTCCGATTTTAATCAAATTTGATACCCTTATAGACAAAGACATAAGAAACGATATTCAGAAGTTTCAAGGTTGCAGTTCTTGCAATAGTGCAGAAAATCGATAATATATATATATATATATATATATATATATATATATATATATAAGGCAAGATGTTTGTGTGTGTCTGTTTATCTGTTTGTATGTCCTTTATACAAATCCACAATTTTTATCTGATTCTCACCAAACTTCGCACAAATATTCTTTAGGCTGAGTCTGAGTTCCAGGACTATGGAGTAGTTTAAAAGTTTTCATTACACCCGAGCAACGCCGGGCTATACTGCTAGTATATATATATATATATATATATATATATATATACACACGCACACACTGAGCCGCAAACTTTCTATCAAACATCTTTCATTAAATACAGATGACAAGAAAGATTTAATTCTTTTCTTAAATATTTTTTTCGAGCATCCTAATATTTTTCCGTTTTGTCGAAGATAAGGAAAATAGAAATTATGTACAATTTTTACATTCCGTATCTCTAACAAAACTGAAAAATGCTGGAAAAATTTTAAAAAATTAAATAAATCTTCCTTGTCGGTTGTATTTAATGGAATGTTAAAAACTAGAGATCATGATCTTAAACCTTGATTATTTGCATACACACTTCCATCGAGCACCCAACTAAAGACAATGTAGAGGTACTGATCTTAATCCCCTCACGACAAACATAACCAATTAAAGAAGTAGTGGCATTTTGCCTGAAGATCGCAATGAAGAGTGAAACTGACAACCACCACGCAGTGTTTATTCCTATGCCCAAATTAAAGCAGCATGAAACAAAAAACTCAATCAGTAACTTACTGCACGTTAACATGTTTTTATTGTGATCAGATTTTGTTTTATTTAATTGTTTCACCCTAAGCAAGGCGGTACCGCCACTGAAGAAAATCCTCAGCACTAAGGAATAAAACATGAATAGTAAATAAATAAAATTAGAAAAATGTTGCACAATAATATAAACGTTAGTTTTGAATATGGTGATAATGCATCTAATATTTAATAAACTGTAACAGGTTGGAGACATTTACTATATTTACTTAAAGATTATTAAGCAGGCACTTTTCTATAAAGGTAAAATCATACAATACACAAAAAATTTCAAATTCGATGATAGGTCGCATTCTAATGTCTTTAAGGAAGAATAATTTTGTAGTGGATGCCAACAATCAATGTTATTTTTTGTGCATCGTATTAAAAAATAAAGAAATATAATATCCTTTAGTAAATCTGATTTACCTTGCCCCCAATGTTAGGATTTACTTCTGCAGAACTTTGTCTGCAGATAAGACATTAACATTTTTATTAATTTACTATATGGATGCCGAGAAAAGCAGAGGTAATAAACGATGGAGGAAAACATCAAGGGGAACAAGAGAAAGGTGAAAAGAAGGGCTAATAAAGCAAAGAGAAAAAAAAAGGCGAATAAAGCAAAGAGAAAAAAAAAGGAGAATAAAGCAAAGAGAAAAAAAAAGGAGAATAAAGCAAAGAGAAAAAAAAAGGAGAATAAAGCAAAGAGAAAAAAAAAGGAGAATAAAGCAAAGAGAAAAAAAAGGCGAATAAAGCAAAGAGAAAAAAAAGGCGAATAAAGCAAAGAGAAAAAAAAGGCGAATAAAGCAAAGAGAAAAAAAAGGCGAATAAAGCAAAGAGAAAAAAAAGGCGAATAAAGCAAAGAGAAAAAAAAGGCGAATAAAGCAAAGAGAAAAAAAGGCGAATAAAGCAAAGAGAAAAAAAGGCGAATAAAGCAAAGAGAAAAAAGGCGAATAAAGCAAAGAGAAAAAAGGCGAATAAAGCAAAGAGGAAAAATAGGGAAAAAAGGAAACAAATAAAGCAAAGGGAAAAAAGGAAGCAAATAAAGCAAAGGGAAAAAAAAGGAAGCAAATAAAGCAAAGGGAAAAAAGGAAGCAAATAAAGCAAAGGGAAAAAAAGGAAGCAAATAAAGCAAAGGGAAAAAAAGGAAGCAAATAAAGCAAAGGGAAAAAAAGGAAGCAAATAAAGCAAAGGGAAAAAAAGGAAGCAAATAAAGCAAAGGGAAAAAAAGGAAGCAAATAAAGCAAAGGGAAAAAAAGGAAGCAAATAAAGCAAAGGGAAAAAAAGGAAGCAAATAAAGCAAAGGGAAAAAAAGGAAGCAAATAAAACAAAGGGAAAAAAAGGAAGCAAATAAAACAAAGGGAAAAAAAGGAAGCAAATAAAGCAAAGGGAAAAAAAGGAAGCAAATAAAGCAAAGGGAAAAAAAGGAAACAAATAAAGCAAAGGGAGAAAAAGGAAGCAAATAAAGCAAAGGGAAAAAAGCAAGCAAATAAAGCAAAGGGAATAAAGGAAGCAAATAAAGCAAAGGGAAAAAAGGAAGCAAATAAAGCAAAGGGAAAAATGGGCGAATAAAGCCAAGGGAAAAGTGTGTGAATAAAGCAAAGGGAAAGAGTGTGACAAAAGTAAAGAAGGAAATTTGATAAAAAAGAAGGAAAAAACAAAAAGCAAAAGTGTATCTTTTCGCTATCTCTCCTAATCCCTGTCCTGTCAACAATTTACACAAGTTTGTTAGGTAAGTTTTGCGTTTCTTTCCTGTCCCTCTTGCCTTGAATTTCCTGTCAGTGTCAAATTTTCTAAACGCCATTTTTTCATTAGGTACCCTTAGAATTTTCAACTGGTTCTTTCTGATATTATGTATAAGTATACTTTTTGTTTCCATTTTTCTTTAAATATTTTCATTGATCACATGTTCAGTCCATGGTATAATAAACATCCTCCTGTAGAACCGCATTTCTGTTGCTTCGACTCTCTTCGTCTGTAATGAGATTATCTAGCATTTACAGTCATATAGAGGATCAATATTGTACAACAGTTCATTACTTTTTTTCTTAGTTTCTAATGAAATTTTTCTGTTTCATAATACTTTGCTTAGCTTTGGGAATGTATTTTTCGGTATCCCAATGTGCATTCCTAGATATTTAAATTTGTGTACTTACTTGATTTTGTTTCAGCTAAGTTTAGTAAATATCAGAAAAGTCCACATTACTAACACTTCTTTCCCATGAAAGCAATACCGATTTTCCACCTATCATGATTCCCTTGCAAGCTTCTCTTCGATCAGCAATGGTGATTTTCTAATCGTAGCTTAGATGTGGCACAAGGCCGAAAGTAAGGGACACCCAGTGAAGATACTCAATTATAATGATGCTAGCCATTACACCACCCCGAGGTGCCCATATCGCTTAAGGTATGAAAGTCACCACACACACGCTGCACAGTAGTTATTTTTATATGCACAATGTTTATGATAAATGTAAAATTAAGTGCATTTACAAGGAACTAAATTCTCTTGAAATAAAATGTTTTTTAAAATAAATGCTTTTTCATCATTCATTTCAATGCAGATTTAATTTATGGATATACCCCTCTCCCAACAGTGTCCTGTCCTTTCAGGACGTAGGCGATCATAGCTTTCCACGTCTTCCTATCCCTGGTGGTTCTTATTACCTTTTCTCCTGTTACACTACGCAACCCCCGTTTCGTCATCCACCTGATCAGGCTTCTCAAATATGTTATCCGCTGCCTTCCTCTGTCTCCTTTTCCTTCTATCTGGCCTGTCAGTATCAGGTTCTCCAAGCCCTCTTTCCTCATTGCATGTCTCAAGAACTTCAGTTGTCTCTTCCTGATGCTCATTATTAATTTTCTTTTCGTCGCCATTCTTTCTAACATATCATTGCTCACATGCTCGGTCCATATACACACACATTAACACAAATCTATTCAGTCAGTTAAGTGCCATACGTGAAACACGCTTTGGCGATCATGTCTCGAAAGAGACATGACTGACTTGGCAGAAGATTATCCCGCAGTAGGTTGCCATTGCTTTCTGCGGTAGACTGGTTGTCAACAAAGGCTATAGAACCCAATCTGTCCTGTTATTTAACCCATAACTGGAAGGAATAGACGGATTAATACCTTTCCCAAGGGTATTTGCGCGCAAGTGAGTGCAATGAATTCGGCTGGAATTCGAACTCTGCTCTCCGATTTCACGTTCCGAGCCGATATCCAATGCACCACAATGCAAATCTATTAGATCGTACAAAAACTACTAAAAGTTAACGTGTTTAAGGCGAGCAGCTTTTTCTAAAAAAAGTGCTGACTATACAGTAACAAAAGTTAGCAAAGAAATGTTTTATGAAAATAACTTTAACGTGTGCGTGTGTGTGTAAAAGATATATGAAAAGATAAAGAACAAATAGGAAACATTTTTTCAATCTAACATGATTCACTTTTTATTCAAGTTTGGTCAGAGATTGAGAGAAAACAGCCAAAAAAGACAAGTTCGGGGGGTTCGATCAGCAATGTCAGTCAATATATATGCAGCTTTCCTTTTATGTGTCACTTTAAGACGTAGGCGATCTTGGCCCTCTAAACTCCCCTATCTCTTGTAGCTGTTAACCTCTTTTCTCTTGGTATTATTCTAAAACCTTGCTCTGCCATCGACTTGCTCAAGCCCAGCAAGTATGTCGAGCATTGCTTTTCTCTGTCTCTATTTCATTCTATCCGTCCCGTGAGTATCAGATTCTCTAAGCCCTCCGTCCTTATTACATGTCTAAAAAACTTCAGCTGTATCTTTCTGATGTTAAGTATGAGTTTCTTTTTGTGTCCATCCTCTCCAAAACCTCGTCACTGCTCACATGTTCGATCCATGGTATCCCCAACATCCTTCTGTAGAACCACATTTCGGCTGCTTCGAGTCTTTCTTTTTTTTTTTATCTTCGATGAGATTGTTTAGCATTTGCTGCCATATAGAAGGACAGATATAAAATAACAGTAAAGTATTCTTTTCTTTGTTCCCCAGGAAAATTTCCCGTCTCTTAATACTCTGCTTAGCTTTTGGAATGCGTCTTTGGTCATGCGAATACGCCTCTGTTAGAACACTTCCCAAGTATTTAAATTTCTGCACCCGTTTGATTTTAGTATCGCCGACCTGTAGTTGGTATATTGGGTTCTTTTAAACAAAAACCGGATTTGTCCATATCCCTCTCTCAAAAAAACATCCAAAACATTTCAAAGAATTACCTGAAAATGTAAACAACTTATAGAAAAGCAAAAATGAAATAAAAGTCATGTTTTGTTGTATACCTTTTAATTTGAATGTATGTTGAAAAAACATTTTCTTCTTCAGATGTTTACAACTCTTGTCAGCCAGCCTAAATAAACATTATTGAGCAAATACACATCAGCCAATGAATAAATGCTTTTGCAGATTTAAATGTAAGTTATCATGCCAGAAGCATATGGCCGATAAAATCGTCTAGTGTTTCTTACAGATTTCTAAAAGTATTGACAAAATTTAGCAGCAAAAAATTACGCGAGTCCATGGAAGATCTATTCAGGAATTAAATGAAGCCACAGTCAAAAATGGAGTTTTAATTTCTTTGTATAAATAATAATTAGTTTTATTTGAAATCCACTTACAGTTGGGAGATATACTTTAGACACGACGGTTAATCGACGGAAAACAATGGAGACTTCAAAGATTTAATCAGAAGAACTGTATTATCCTCGGCATATGAAGCTTAATAAATTATGGCTTACGGCCATATCACGTGGAAACATCAGCTCTCGTACAAACCCCGAAGTTAAGCAGCATTGAGCTTGGTTCGTGCCTAGATGAATGACAGCTTAGGAATACTGGATACTTTAAGCTTAGATATGCTGGTGGTTTAATGGATAACGGCTTAGACCTGGAAATAAATAGCCTCGTTCCAATTCCAGTCGGATTTGTTATACTTAGGAATAAATACCCTTGAGACAGGTGTGAATCTACCTCTTTTCCCTCTAGCTATGGGTTAATTAGTAGGACTTGTATCAGTAAGTCATTATTATCTAAAAAAAACTCTTACAATCTAGAAATACTTTAGCTTTAAATGAGCAGTAAAAACACAAATCAATCAAAAATCACCAAATTAAATTTTAACTTCCCTTCAGGAGTCTATGTTAAATTTCCTAGCAAGGGTGCTTTGACATGATTTTTTATGCTAAAGTTCACCTATTACAAGTTTCGAAAGCCACCCAGGTTAGAGAGTTACTGTTATTATGTTATGCTATTATTATTATTATTATGTTATTATGGCGCGATATGAGTGACAGAGTAGTTGGTAAAAAGTGAAAATTATGAAGATAAGCTGGGTTGACCTTTTACATATGTTTTGAAGGCTTTATAATGTAGTATTCCAGAGAGCATCCACGCGGGAGTTTCTTACAAAAACTAGCAGTTCTTGGTGAAAAAGCTGGCTGAGTGAAACATTTTCCCTATTTTTTCAAAAGTCTTGGAGAAGATAATGTGAAATCAGAAACAAGAAAAAGAAAAGAACGATTATGAAATTATTGTACAAAATCAAATTGTTTTAGTCAATCTCCAAGAGTTCTTATTTAGGTTTTGTTGGCTGGTTTAATGACATATTGTTAACCCTGTCAAACATAAGAGATAGCAGACACAAAAAGGAAACTAACCTCTATATAAAGTCGTGAAGGAAAGCAAGAAGAAAGGACTGAATGTATGATCATTAGCAAAAGAAACAGTCTAACAAGCAAATTAAAAATTGGGGATGCCAAAATCTAACAAGTACAACAATTCAACTACCTGGGAATCGTGTTAGCAGAGGACAGAAAGTGTGACACCGAAATCCGAAGATGCACTGAGATAAAAAAAAAAAGAAGTATGAAGAAATGTATTAGGAACGGAGTTATCTTTCTCTACTTTACACCCACACATTCTACCAGCCAATCAGAAGCCAGCTTTTGTTAGCACCAAAAAGAACATTCTTTAACTCTTTCTTCAAGAGAAATTTGACTTGATTTCATAGTTAGTAAATTTATCTCTTTAGATTTATTACAACTTAGTAGTGTGTTCGAGCATCACAGGAAGCTCTACACTTTCGGAGTTGTACAAAATCTAAGCTATGCTTAGTAAATCGCCGACGCATCTTGACGTGGTGTAATGGTTAGCAAGCTAATTAAGCTAGAACAATTACAACTGAATAGCGAGTCGGATCCACTTTGGGTACCCCCATACTTTCGGCCTTATGCCACATCTAAGCTACGCTTACAAAGTCAATATTTACCTGGTGTAGCCGGAGAAGTTTTTTTTTTTTAAGAAAAAAACATTAAGCCCAAGTCCCCAGGGGGCGTTTTCCTCATGCTGTGCCTCTTATTCAGGAGGTAGCTGGTTTTATTGTCCGGGATTCGAGTCGTTCCCTCCAAAAAGGGGAAGTGCCGAGGGGGATTGGGCAATTTTTTGCGCAGTATTGCCGTTAGAAACGATAGAAATGTGGGTCTACAGAAAGATACTGAGGATACCATGGACTGAACATGTGAGCAACAACATCGCTTTAGAGAAAATGCAAACAAAAAAGAAATATTACGGTATATATTCGTGAATAAACTGACTTCATGCATGTTTGTCATTAATTTTAACCCCTCCAGAAAAAACCTGTGTGTATAGCAGAACCATTAAGCAACAATGCATGTTTCTTAAACTTTTAGAAGAATATATTTGGAATATTGATCGAATTGTTGAAAAATCTGAATGTGTGATGTTAAAACAAATAAATTGACATATGTCAAAACCTGTTGAAAATTAGGTATTGCAAGTTGATTTTATGAAATTAAATTGATTCCTCTTTCAAATAATATCAAATTTTGCCTTCTCGGGATTACATATTGCGATCTATGGTTTGGAAAATAATTTTTTTATATATTTATCGTCGCTTTTAATGTTAATATCCAATTCTTCAGCAACGATTATCTCCCCTGTCAAATGCTATTTCCTCGGGAAGAAACCCTTCAAACTACTTTATTTTCGCTGTCCAACATGGTCCGCTGAGCGGAAAAAAATGTAACAAGAATCGTGAATTTCTCAAATATTTCTAATCACAGCACGCCACTTTTACGAGGCCATTTTTTGTTCATTGACATTCGGCCATTCAGTAGACAACGCCTCCAGTTGATCATGTTACGGGCTGTCAACGCTTTGTGTTGAAATATAGTGCTACCAAATTGCTGGCGTATTCAGGCGCACCCGAACTGTAATCATGCGAAAGTTGCGGGTGCATTTCAATTATCTCTTTCGGATTCTAAGTATTCGTGTCCGCTTTGTTTTCTTTTTCCTTAAAACTTCCTCGTGGCTCACAAGTTCCGTACATGATTTTTTCATTCTTCTGTGGAGTCAAATCTGCTGACCCAAATTTGAAGAGTACAGAAATTTATCTGAGAAGCGTTTGAACAGACAACGAAAAATGATGCAAACATCCAAAAGCTTATTGGCATAAAGGATGCCTTTCAGACCCTAAACAAAGGATCAAGAAACATTGTTTGGAGAATCCAAATTTCATTTTCTGTGGCCCACTTATTTACTTTATTGAGATACCGTTGAAGTTGCCGTTCAGTTGTGTGAATACGTTTCGATCTGTAACATTAGTAGTGATCAGTCAACTCCAGGGTTAAAGTCCTTTATTTTAACGTTGAAAACTGTTACCGATAATATGCTTCCTTGAGGGGCACCCATTTCGTGCTCATATAGGTCTGAGATTGTGGTACCGACACGAACATTAAAGGTTCGTTCTGTCAGGAAGTTATTGATAGGAATTTGTAATCTTTCTTTTAAGACCTATTTCATTTAAGTCTTACATGATACCATATAAGGTATCATAACCTTTTTCTAAGTCAAAGAAAACTGTTCCATTCTAATGAAAGAATTTCCGATAAAAGACTCCAGCCGAAGCAGATGATCAATTGTGCTTTTGTTCTTTCTGAAGCCAGATTGGAAATTTGTAATTTTATTATTAACTTCAAGAAACCAAGTAAGCATATTATTGAAATTTTTTTTCAAACGTTTTGCATAAGCAACTCTAAGTGCGATTGGACGATATTTTGAAGGATTTTCTAAGTCCTCAGGTTTTGAGTTGGAATTACGGTAGCTTGTTTCCAGAAACTGGGAATATTACCACGACCCATATTTTGTTGAAAATTTTGTGTAGGTAATTCAAAGAAATATTTGGTATGGTTTTTTTTTTAGAAATTCATCATGAATTTGACTCGGTCAATAGTTGAGTTATGATTTTTTATAGAGTCTAATAATTTTGATAAGGTAAGAGCCTGGTTGTAATTTTCTTTATTGTTAGAGTAAAAATTTAAGGCTTTCTTCTCTTCGTTTATTTTGATATTCTGAAATAGTTTACTAATATTATTTTGGGTTTTGAGAGGTTTTGTGCTAATAAATTTGCAATATCTTGTTTGTAAGTTGCTTTGATATTAATATCTCGAAGTGCTTTTATTTTTCCCAACGATTTTACGAATCATGTTCTATACTTTTTTTGTTTTGGTGTTAGAATCAATACTAGATACAAAATTCTTCTATGAAGATCCCTTCGATTCATTAATTAGGCTGCATGCTTTAGCTCCATTTATTTTGCAGATATTCAAATTTTGGGGGTTGGATGAAAATTGAATTTACGCAGAGCTGCACGACGCAATCTGGTCGCTTTTTACATTCATTGTTAAACCAATTCATTGTCATGTTCGACAAGTTTAGATTTTGATATATATTGTTAAGCAATACTAAGTTTTTGTAAAATAAATGATGTGTTTTGCATTATCTACATTGACTTCTGGTGTAAATTTTATTGCATATACGTTTTTAAATTCCTTCTATCTGGCTTTCTTAAGATTTTAATATGGCAGTTTTTCATTTGGCAAAGACCCAGTTTTTTCCAACACAGCTGTGAACTGATCATTACATCATATATCATTCAATACTTTCCATCTACAGTCTAGGTATGTTGCAGGATCACTTAAGGTTAGATCTATTGCATAATATGTACCGCATGATGGGTGAAGATAGGTATATGACTTGTCATTCTATAGACATATATTGTCTCTAGTGATAAAATCTATTAATCTTCCTTTCTAGTCAGTAGTTTTGCAACCCCATATGATGTTATAGCTATTAGTTTTGGGAGTTGCTTCAGTAGTTTACCTAATTCCGTTCCATCTATAGGATCTTTAGGAATAATGTACAGCGAGCATATGGTGATGGTTTTATGTAGTAAAGCTCTTATGGCCGCTGTCTTTAGTGCTATATTCAAATCGATTTTGCTCTGAAAAATATCATTTTCTTTACTAATATAGAAGTACCACCTGAAGCTCTGTTTTCACTATTACTAATAAAATTGCACTCTATATAGTTTTAATATAGATACTTTCATTGTCCCTCAAAAAAAAAAAAAAAAAAAAAAGAAGAAAAGAAAGTTTCCTGAAGGTAGATGATTTCAGAACATAAGTCCGCAATAAGCAAATTTGCTTTTATTTCTCTTGCGTTCCATTGAATAATTTTATTTGCTTTGATTCTTTTGTTGAGGTTTTCGGTTTTTGTTGGTTGTCTGAAGTTTTCATTTTTTTCTAAGTTGTTTTGTGGTGATTTTTTCCTTGCAGGGTTTCCTTTTTAACTGGCTTGTGTTTTTTTTAGGTGATTTTTTTTTCTTACAGAGTTTTTTTTATTAGTTTGTGCGTGTTTTTTTTTTTTTTAATTTATTTACCTTTTTGTTGAAGATCTTCCTCTTTGGGTTATAGATGATGAATCTGTAGATCGATATTTATAGCAAGGTGATTTTTTTGGTCTTTTAATTTCTAAGTTTAACCAGTTAGAATTTTCGATATTTTGATTGGGTACATCAGTTTTTTTTATGGGATGTGGTGTAAAATAGTTACTTTTCCTTGTTGATATCAGTTTTCATTCTTTTAATTTTTTTTTTGGATTCAGGAAATGTTATATTTCTCGCATATTTGATCTGAATTATTTCTTTTTCTTTTTGCTAAGCTTTACATAGATGTGACTATACAGGGTAGCTCTTCTTAAAATTCATGAATTTTATGGTACCTTTGTATTCTGTTTATTGATCTGTACTTCTGCATTTTAGATATACCGAAATTCTCGTATATCTGTCTTCATGATGGCCAAATCTTTGGCAGTTATGATATAGTAAGGGTCTGGAAATATAAGTTTCTACTTTTGTGATAACCTATTCTTATCTTATTTTAGTATGTGATTTGGGTGTTATATATATATATATATATATATATATATGTCATCCGCAGACAGATCTGTTTCGCTGTATCACAGCTCATCAGTACGGTCAGACTCCGATTGCTTTTTAACCCAGGATTGAGACCCGACCTAATTGGCGTCAGTCGGCCATTCTACCTCTGGTCTATGGGCGTTCGGTAGAAGAAGGCAGACTTTTTAGCGTGTATATTATCATTATACGCGCCCAATAGCCAGAGTGATCTAATTCATTTTACTGAATGAGCGATGCGTACATCGCCAGAGTAGCTACTGTTTTTCAAAGTTTTGCATTCTTCCAGAGTGCTCAATCAGGGTGTGAGAGCGTATATATATATATATATATATATTGGTGTTTATGGTTTGGCTATTTCTTTTGAATGTTATTCTGATTATATCTATTACATTTTGGTTTTTAAGTTTAACTTTGGTTTCTTCTAGGTAACAAGCTGCCAGGTCTGGACTTTTGATTACACTTCTAGATGTGTTTAGACTTTGGTGTGGATAGATTTTGATTTTTAAGTTATTAAATGTTGACCGTTTGAAGACTTTTTTGCATACATTCATTTCCTACTTAAATTATTGTGTTGTTTAATATTTTTTTAACAGTTATAAAAAGTAATTCGATAGTAAAATATTTTAAATTATAAATGGTGATAATTTTGTAATTGGAGTTTCTTCAAGTAACTTATTTACTATATATTGAGAGAAGTTACAATGCAATTCTTATTCGTTATCAGAATTTGATTCAGATATGGGGCTTTTTTATTTTCTTTGTTGCCATTTTAAATAAATCATCTTTCCTTACCACCCTTCTCAGAGCCTTATCATGGGAGTCGGATGGGGTGGGGATCTCATTAGCCCAAGCATCTTAGTGATACAAAAACTGTATACTCAGTTTAAGTATAGGTAGTAATCAGCAATTTCTTTCATTCATCTACCCCTGTGAAGTTGAATATAGAATTTAATATTTGATGATACATTTTTAGTGTTCGTTTTGCAACGACAAATAATGATAACCAGTCATTCTCAGGTGGGAATATTGGTTACCATTGCTTTTGCCTAAGTTAGTAGTGACTACAACAAAGCACAAAAATTAGTAGTTTATATATCTAAACTTATTTATAAATGGAACTTTGTGTGTGTGTGTGTGTGTGTGTGTATCCGTTATCTATAGACTCCGAAACGGCTGAACCGATTTTCTTGAAAATTTACACAGTTGTGCGATAAGCGTCTGCGAGTGTTCTTATATAGATTTTGTGTCGAGGTACCCCAGATAAATATCGAAAATCGATAATCGAAAAAATCGGGTTATAGAAGGAGTGGTCCGATTTTAATCAACAGTATTAGACAAAGACATAAGAAACGATATTCAGAAGTTTCAAGGTTGCAGTTCTTACAATAGTGCAGAAAATCGATATATATATATATATATATATAAATCGATATCAGGAAATCAAAATGTGACTTACATCCATTCATTTTTCTTTCAGTCTACGGTTTCGCTTTAGCTGGAAACTTTTTAGTCTTTCGTGTCAACGTCCAAAGAGACTGAGCTCCAGAAACATGGATTAGTTTTAAAGCTTTCATTACACCCGAACAACACCGAGCTATACTGCTAGTATATATAATTTTACCACAAGAAAAGCAAGACCTGATTGACGCTTGCCACTGACTTCTAGTACCAATTTGATTAAATTCAGTCATGTCTCGAAAGAGACATGATCGCCCAAGCATGTATCACGTATGACCATTAACTGACTGAAAAAGAAAGATCCTTAAGTAGGTGTGGGGTAGTTAAACTGAATTTTTCTTATCTCTGATTTTGCCTGAACCGATATTGGAAGAGTTCTTGTCGAGAAACAGCACGTTATGCAATCTTGTGAAAGACTATATTTTCACTTTTATCCCATATAGAGACATAATTAGAATAAAACACTGTTAATAAAAAGCAGTTAATTTAGTAAATTTTAGCTGGTAATATATGCAGGTTTTAATTAAAATGTTGTGGGGGGGTTACATCCGCTTGGTTTGGCAATGCCCTTGCTAGGTACTACTATTTTAGGATTTTAAAAGAACAGCCATAGCCCCTCTAGAGAATGCGGTAGGTAGAAGACTTGTTAATTTTTCATTTCTATGAGTACTTAGTCACCCCGGCTACGTGGTGCATCTCCCGCAGGGACGCCCACACAGATTTCCTAATAGCTTAGTTTTGATTTTTTTCCCTATCCTTTTCAGTTGTATACACACTAGTATGTTTTCTCACTTTTGTTTATCCATTACTAGCAGTATAGCCCGGCGTTGCTCGGGTGTAATGAAAGCTTTAAAACTAAACCATGGTCCTGGAGCTCAGACTCTTTGGACGTTGGTACTAAGACTAAAAAGCAATAGTTTTTTCCAGTTAAAGTGAAACCGTAGACTGAAAGAAAAATGAATGGATGTAAGTCAAATTTTGATTTCCTGGTATCGATACCAAATAAGTTTTCTTCGTCGTAAATTGAATTTTGAAGGCTAAATAAGTCCTCTGAGTAAAAGGTATCATGGCTGAGGCTTAGAGCCAAACCCGAAGCAAAAACAAAGATAAAAGGGCTGAAAAACTGATTTTGATCAGACCCGGTATCTTGCGTTTTATATATATATATATATATATATATATATATATATATATATATATATATATTATCGATTTTCTACACTATTGTAAGAATTGCAACCTTGAAACTTCTGAATATCGTTTCTTATGTCTTTGTCTATGAGTGTATCAAATTTGATTAAAATCGGACCACTCCTTCTTATAGCCCGAGTTTTTCGATCATCGATATTTATCGGGTGTACCTCGACACAAAACCTATCTAAGAACACTCGCAGACGCTTATAGTACAACTGTAAATTTTCAAGAAAATCAGTTCAGCCGTTTCTGAGTCTATAGGTAACAGATACACACAAACAAAGTTCCATTTATAAATATGTTTAGATTAATTATGTAAAAATACAAGAAAATATCTCTGTGTGAAAACGTATTCTTTTTGCCACGACAAATAATGATAACCAGTCATTCACAGGTGGAAATATTGGTTACCATTGCTTAAGTTAGAAGTAGTGACTACAACAAAACACACACACATATATATATATATATATATATATATATATATTCGAACTCGGCTATCCGACTTCTCGTTCCGAGTCGACATCAACTGCACCACATCCATCAAGAACGCTTACAGCACCTGGCATTCCCAAACGGTCACCCATCTAGTACGGGCCAGGCTCAACGTTGCTTAACTTCAGTGATCGAAGAACCGGTGTATTCAATGCCATATGACCGTAAGCAGCCTTGTTTTACGGTCATATGGCATTGAATACACCGGTTCTTCGATCACTGAAGTTAAGCAACGTTGAGCCTGGCCCGTACTAGATGGGTGACCGTTTGGGAATGCCAGGTGCTGTAAGCGTTCTTGATGGATGTGCCTTGTGGTGCAGTTGATGTCGACTCGGAACGAGAAGTCGGATAGCCGAGTTCGAATTCCGGTTGAATGTCCTGCAGTCACTTACGCGCTCGTACCGTTAGGAGAGGTATTAATCCATCCCTTCCTTCCAGTTATGGGTTAAATAACAGGACAGATTGGGTTCTATAGCCTTGGCTGGCAACCAGTCTACACAGGGTAGGACTTGGGACCCTTCCCTTAAACAAATCCCAGTGAATCTTTCTGCACGAGGGAGGAAGCCGGCTCAACCCGACAGAATATGTGTGTGTGTGTGAGAGAGAGATGTCAGCACTGGCTGAAATATCCTGTTGGTGATCATCTCGAATGACACTCAAGCCTCAAGGGACCTAGCCCCATCAATTTCTAATTATCTCCTCCTGGCTTAGGAAAGACTGACGGAGAGCTCTCTTATTATAAAAGAAAGTTTTATGTGCCTTCAATATGATATCACCAGGTAGTTGTTCTAGCACTTACGCACACACATATCAACAACACTTTATTTCATTAATTAATAAGAACCTTCATTCATCAGTCATGCCATCGTATTTTTTATGTAAATCAACAATGTCTTGCTTTCACTTAGAGTTTACACATTTGGTTTTTGCAATTTAATTTATGCGCAAATTTTTAAATCCTTTTTTTTTTTAAATGTCTGTTTAACTTCAGAGTTAAATTCAATTTTGATGCAGAGCGCGTGCAAAGAAGCACATCTTTTAGTGCAAACACAACTGGCAACATCTATGCAAAAGAAAAACAAACTCAGGATAGAGTAAAACAATTTTTCACGTGGGTTGACGATGTAAAACTTGGGTAATAAAAATAAGGCAAAGATAAATTGGAGTGTAAAAAAAAAAAAATAAATTCATATTTCTCGTGGGAAATATGAGGAATTAAAACTCTTAATGTCAAAAGAGAAGAGAAAGGAGCCGGGGACGTGAATGATTCGATTTAAATTAACTGCATGGCAAACACAAATAACACTGGTAAAAAAAAAAAAGTTAAAAAGTTGGAAACGAAATAAAACAAGATTAAAATTAAAAAAAAACAAAAAAACTTAAAATCACAATCAGAACATTCGAGTTGAATTTTTTAAACGACTTGTTTTCTATCAGTCTGTTCTGCTATTTTACCCATAGCTAGTCGAAGACTTGAATTCTTAAAAATTAAATTCGTAAAAAGTATTGTGTTCCTCACTCTATAATTCTTTTTTTTTTTTTTTTTTTTTTTACCCCCAAGAAAGTAAGTAAAGTCACCGAGATGCAAGGATTTATTGGGTGTGGAAGAATTAGAAAATTAGAAACATTACTAAGGTAGAGTAACCAGGAGGACAGCAGATAGCGATTGACATTGCATGTAATTTTTTGCAGATTGAAATTAGCTAATAAGCCATGGGATCAGAATAGAGGAATAGAGATCCACAAGCGAGAAATACGAGAAAAGCACAGAACACATCTAGCCAACTGAAATGTAAATTGATGAGGCTTCATCGCCAGTCTAGTACTCAGCTTAAAATATCAAGTTATATTGCAATAATGTGTGTTTTCTGTATTAAATATGTTGAAGGACAGCTTCTAAAAAAAGCGTGAGCAATGACGTGTTTTTACAGAAGATACAGACAAAAAAGAAACTTATATTTAACATCAAGAAGAGACAGTTAAAATTTCTAGGACACAATGAGGAAAGAGGGATTGGAAAATCTATTACTCACAGGATGGTTTGAGGGCCGAGAAAACAACGCACAAAATACTTGACGAACTTGAGAAAAATCGATGGTGGAACAGTGTTTAGAAATAACGAAAAGATAAAATTTATTTAGAGTTGAAAGGAACAGGAAGTTGTGGACAGCCATGATCGCCTACATTCTGACGGGACACGGCACATAAAGCGAAAGAAATAATCATAACGAAATAATAATTTCCTAGAAATGAAAGTATACTCTTTTATGAATTGTTTTTCTTAATAAAGCTGAAGTGAAAAAAAATAATCATTCAAACTTAAGACATTTAAAAAAAAATATTTTTAATCCCAATTCTTATTGAAGAAGTGAAGTTAGAACCAAATCATTTCCACAAACTAAAATCTAGAGCACGGCTTTGAAAGGATTTCATTCGCAACCACCACATCATCAGTTTTGTTTTTAACGTTACTGGGTGTGAGCAACCAATACTTGACTTTGAAACTGTAAACCGTTCTCCACCAAATGGATTTTCGGTCGGTCGTTTATTACACGTTTTAGATTATCGAGTCAAAATGACATTTAAAACAAGCAAAAGAAGAAAAGAAAAATAAATAAATAAGAAAGCCAAGCAAAGAGAAACAATTTTTCTTCACCAATCAATATTCTTTTGAGCTGCTGGGTTTTATTTACAAGTAAATGCGTTAACTGAGAAAAAAGATTGAATTTAAGAATTTCCTTCACTTAATTATTGCAAATTGCAATCCTAATTGTCTTAAACCTAAAAGGAATTTGCCTGCTGCTCATGTCCTGATCTTAAAATAGTAAACAGAAATGTCTGATAGTCGTTATATATATATATATATATAAAATATCACAGAACGAAGATCTAATTAAAACGCCATCGAATCGCAATTCCTAGTCAAGTCGTCTACTATTCCAAACTAAAAAGATCTGGTCTTAAATTTTTGATGACCCGAAAAAATAAATGATTATACGGCTGGTTTAAAATCTTTCTTTACTAATTTTTTATTTCATTTGGTATCAATATAATTAAAACGCAGTGTACGTCCGTTTTTTGATTTCGGCGAATCATAAACAACCTGAAGTAATGTAGAAGTAGGGTGATAGTTAATGTTTATTAAATCGGCCATGTGTCAATCATAACCGAATTCCCTACAACTTAAGATTATTCGCTGTCATCAAAAGGTTGAAGATTGGAATGTGTGGAAGAATAAAAGTATACCTTTTGTATGTTTAAATAGAAATTTATTAATAAAAAAGAATAACATGAATTGGTGGAAATTAATGTTCAATGAGAAACAGTATAAAGAAGTTAAGGGTATCAAGAGTTCGTAGTAGTCCTTGCTAGAGTGAGTTTATGTGTACGTAGGCAGGAACGTAAGTATGTATGTATGAGCGTTTATTGTTGTGTAGGATTGTCTTTGAAGTTATCGCCCAGATGAATGATGAAAAAGAAGGAGGTGAGATGCGAGATGTGAGATAGAAAGATAGAAACAATAATAGCGATCGTTTGACGTTTGTCAAGGGACGTGTCAATTACGCTCGTCTCATTTCCCTCTGGCGATGGTCGAGCTTGCTCTGTCTTATTTTGTTTGTGGGGGCTCCTAAAAGGTCATTTGGGAATTCACTCCCGGATGTGATTCTGGCCTTTCCATTGGACGACAAAAACTTCTCGTTGACTCGCGAAAAAGGTCTATAAAAAAAATTTTGTTTTTGATAATTGAAAATTATTTGAATTTTGTTTTTAGATGTTTCCTAGTTTTTTAATGGCCAAAAACATTTTGTATCGAGAATATGAAATTTAACGGGTTTTGTTTTGGATTCGCTTTTGCATGTGTGCTAAGCAAGGTTTTGTAAATTCGAGTAAATTCGTTTATTTCGAACAAAATCAATGAATCAGTGCTTAGCATTTAATTTTTAAATCTAGAACTTGTTTTGTTCACAACAGTAACAGGTAGTAACAGCACAGTAGTTACACGTGCTTAAAAACTTATTTAAAACTAAATTTAAATATTGATCAGAGTGAAAGGTTTATAATCTTAACTTTAAATTCGCTTTAACTGTAATTAAAACTTAATCGGGGAACGGTATGTTGCTCATGTTTTTTCCTAACACGCATACCGTAACATTTGAAATACAACATAGTTCGCGTTCCCCAATGTCTTTTAAAAGTGACTTTATGATGTGAAGGGATCACAGAGTGGTGAATTTAAAAGAAAATAAAAATTGCACGCAAAATAAATTAAATGTAAACAAACTAAGGAGATCAGTTGCGTATACGAAGAAAGATTATGCCAAATTAGGTTGTCAAATAAAGATAAGAGTTTTATTGCTTCTAAAATTTTCTAGATACCTCCACTCATTTTCGATAATTAACTTTTAAATTGAATTTTTAAAAATAAAAAAGGATTTTTAAAAAATTTATTTTAGTTTTAATTGAAAGCTAATTGATAAAATTTACTATTTTCAGTAAGCAAAATACCCTGGCGTATTTCAAACAGAAATTATTTTGATTGGAATCTAAAATTTTCAGATTTTAAGAAAAGTTTCAAATTTTCAGTCATTTTTAAACGATCAAGACATTTGTAAACAAAAGTTAATTATCGATTTTAAAAATCTTGTAAAAATAAAATATACATCTGTGACACATTATTTTTGGAAAATTAGCAAATTTATTGTTAAACTAATCTGATTTATACAATAGCATGAAATTTAGAATGAAGCTATTTCTTAATCACAGAGTTGAACTTTATGACCTTTCCGCCGTATATGAAATGTGTTGACAGCTCGACAGATACGAGATAAATGTATAGAGATATCAAGTGACATAATTTTCCAATTTTCTTTTCGGCAAGGGAAAGAAACCGTGAAACACATGGTCTTTTAATGTACACATAGAAATTACCGTACAGAAAAAAAATTGAAAATTATTTAAAAAATACAGTGGTTAAGATGATTTTATTTTTTTAATCATATCACCCCGAGCAAGGCGGTAACGCCACTGATGTGCAGGGGGCTACATAAGAGTGAAAAGATTGGAAAAGAGAAAGCCGGAAACCACATCCTAAACAGGAATCAAGGGATGAGCCTCTTCACACGTTCAATAGACGTAGGTGGAGTGTGAACCGGGCGATAGTTTAGTCTATCTACTCCAATAGAGTATAAAACTTGAATTTTCGATTAGTAAATAATATTTTTATGGAAAAGTTCGTTTTTATTAGGTTCGGGCCCTTTTTCTTCATACTATGCTGTTTTTTCAGTGATTTAGTGGAGGCACCTACTTATGAGTTTTCCCTACACTGGAAAAAAAAATCCTCCACAGGAGCTAGCGAAGGTACCGTCAAGAATCCGCTGAAAAAACAGTATAGTATCATGTTATTATTAAGAGGATAAATCAAATTATTTTTTAATTATTTAAAATTAAAAAAAAATTCTAACACGTTGGAAATTTTGGTAAAAATCTTGTTTTTCTTTCGTCCGTGAGTGACGCAATTTTTACAAGGCAAACGTAATATTACGCAAATCACATTTTTTGCTGGTGAAAAATCATTAATTTGGAAATTCTTGCAAAAATCAAATGTTAGGATTTTGACGAAAATTTCAAGACTTATTCATAAACGACTGAAATCATTTTTGAAAATTATTTTTAGAAAATTTTACATAAGTTAACAACTCACCTATTAATTTTTTGAAATGTCTACAAATTCGCCAGAGTTGGCCTTTATACCTAATATTAATTAAATTCAGGTGTCATTGGGGAATGCTAATCAATTGTTTTCTTTTTTCTAAACTAGCCCTTTTTCAGAAAATCTGCTCCGAATTGTGAAAGAAAAATGCAATAAATCTATGATATTTTTTATTTAGATAAACTTAATTGCTTTTATAAACAATATATTATAAAGTAGGCACCGCCACTCATTTTCGATAACTAACTTTTAAATTTAAGAGTCAAAGAAAAAAATCTGTGTTTAAAGGCACCATTCAACTTTGCGTGGTCATCTCTTAAAACAGAGATATCAATGGGTTAACCATGCATACGGCCTTAGACAAAATATGAGCTACACTTATTAAATCGTATATGCGTTTAAAATGGTAAGATTATCTGTTTCCCTATAAGGAAACTTGTCATTCTTTGACCAAGCAGCCAATACGGCTTTATAAAAAAAATTTTTTAACCATTTTCTTAGGAAAATATTTTTCAAGTCTAGTAGCTGTTATTGATGGGGATTTTCTTCCTAAACTTATTTGAAGTAGTGTGGAATGTCGACGTCTTGATTATGTCACTATTTTATCTTTGAGTTTCATGTGCTTAGTTTAGTTGTCGTAAATAAACAATATTTGTTGGTTAAAGAAGTCTTATCACATGTCCAGTTTGTCTAAGTCTATCTGGGTGTCCCCACTGTCAATATTTGTGTGTGTGGATCCCGAAGCTTAAAGGGTGTGGTTATCATGAAAACACTTTATAATACAAGAAGGGAGACATAAACTAAAAATTGGAAATTGTCTCGGTTTTTAGGCTTGGAAATTATTGGAAGCTCACGGATTTATCGCGTGTTTTACGAAGATATTTTTTTAACGAACTGAAGTCCGCTTTGAAGCGTTAGTTTGCAAGTTTTAAGTGATAAATAGAAACAAATATGGAAGCTACTTTTGTTTTTACTACTGTTCACTTCAATTAATTCTTTTTAAGTGACAAATTAACCTATTTGTAAGCCTCCAAGAGTTATACTCTAGAGGAGCCCTTTTTTTTTTTAACTACAGTGTAACCCGGATATAAGAGAGTTGCCGGATCGGGTAAATGTTCTCTTATATCCGGGTTTCTTTTATATCCGTGTTTGGTCTATTTTATATACATAACCACAGGCTCTAATTTAGGATCCGAAATATCTCTTATACCCGGGTTTCTCTTATACCAGGGTTATACTGTACTACTCACCGTTGAACAGTCTACTGAGTGTGGCATAATCTTTATCTATTCTTTTACGAATTGGAGGGGGGGGGTTAAAATATGTAGTAAACTGGCCAGAAATTATAGCACCAAAAATAAATTAAAAAAATACCATTTTTTTTTTCAGCTTGCTAAATAAAGAAATTTGGAGAGTTCATCATAATGATTGATTGATATAACGGCATACGTATGCCTTATGAGTTACTAGCAGTATAGCCCGGCATTGCTCGACTGTAATGAAAGCTTTAAAATGAAACCATGATCCTGGAGCTCAGACGCAGACTAAAGAATATTTGTGTGAAGTTTGGTGAGAATCGGATAAAAATTGTGGATTTGTATAAAGGACATACAGGCAGATAAACAGACACACACACAAACATCTTGCCTTTTATACATTTATATTATCGATTTTCAGCACTATTGTAAGAACTGCAACTTTGAAACTTCAGAATATCGTTTCTTATGTCTTTGTCTATGAGTGTATCCAATTTGATTAAAATCTGACCACTCCTATAACCCGATTTTTTCGATTATCGATGTTCGATATTTATTGGAAGTACCTCGACACGAAACCTAGCCAAGAACACTCGCATACGCTTATATTACAATTGTGTAAATTTTCAAGAAAATCGGTTCAGCCCTTTCGGAGTCTATAGGATACGGATACACACACACACACACACACATAAAGACAAAGTTCCATTTATAAATAAGTTTAGATATAATGCTGAAATTTAATTTTCTTGTGAGCTTTGAAGTAATTAAAAAATGATGATATGTTATTGTGCTTTTGCAATTGATTATATGGTAGATGATACTCAGCTTTTGTGTAGATACATGTTTTTGTGGAGACGATTACTAGAGGCGGTTATATGTGTGTTTTAAATTGTAGTTTTGTTGAAACTATTTTTTCGAATAAAGTTTGGTTTCTTTAACTGTAGGATATTATTTGAATTAATGTCACGAAAGAGTTCTTTCATGTTGGTTGTTTGACTTTCTTTGACAGCATATGAATATCTATGGGGTATTTAATACCGAAATCGAAATATTTTGAACACAATTTTATGGCTTCAACTACAGATAAAATGTATGTTTGGTCACTTTACTATACAAATGTATTTTTAAACTTTCATAGTTTGGGGGGATCGGGTTACGAATATTTTACCATAGCTGGGACCCTAACAGGTGCTACCACCCGGGTCACGGTGTAGCCAGGAACAACAGCAATTAAAAGGTTGTTCGACGCTCCTCAAAATCTCCAATCCCTCGATCAGAAACTTTGCTGCTGGATGTAGTTTATCATCAAAACCCGGAACTCATAAAGATTGAGTGGAACCATTGAAGAGTTTCTTTTCCTTTTTAAATTTTTGTTTCTCTTTGTCCGGCCATGCTGCTTGAATTCACACGCGTCTGTCTTTTTTTTTTTTCTTATAGAAACATTTTTCATCCTATTTACAGATTTCTAACACTTTCTTTGAACAAGAATTCACATCGAAAATTGGAATGCTGTGTTTGTCATTTTTCGGGAAAGAAAACAAAACGCACATTAGCCTGATGTTTCTCCTATTTTTTCCTCTATTATTTGCTGCTTTTGTAAGTTCTGAGCTGAAGTATTTTCATTATTTCATATATATATATATATATATTTTTTCGAACTGTTGTCTTTGTTATTTATTGGCATTCTTCAAACTTTCTGAAAGTTCTGATACGATGCGTTTTTATTATTTCATTTATTTCCCCACATCTAATTATTATCTTTATTGTCTTTAGTGTTTTGAATGCAACATTTCAGCCAATATGTTCTCCGAGGTTTCTAAATTGCATATCATTTGTTTATTCATTTTAATTAATTTCCTACATTTTTTTTTTTTACATTTTTTTCTCTCTATTTTCGCTAAAAAGGACTGGAAGCGAAATACGGGTGGACGTTCTGTCGAATTGATTGTCTTCAGAACAGAGAATAACAATGGATTCAGGTTGAAGTTGCGAGTTCGGATCTTCAAAACATTTTTATTTGTATTTATTCTACAAATTCATGCAATTTAACGATCGAAAAATAGATTAAGTTAATTTCTTTTAGTTTAATTTTAATAATTTTTATTTAAAGCAACAAGATGGAGAAAATCGAGTCAAAAGTAATTAAAATATATATATATATAATGATGCAAATATATAACATTAGAATCTGAAAACAATTTAAGCGACTGAATGTACGATAGCAGTAAACAACCTTTTAGGGGCCCTCTCTCTATATATATAGAGAGAGAGAGGGAGAGAGAGAGGGAGGGAGAGAGAGAGGGAGGGAGAGAGAGGGAGGGAGAGGGAGGGAGGGAGGGAGAGGGAGGGAGGGAGAGGGAGGGAGGGAGAGAGGGAGGGAGGGAGAGAGAGGGAGGGAGAGAGGGAGGGAGAGAGAGAGGGAGGGAGAGAGAGAGGGAGGGAGAGAGAGAGGGAGGGAGAGAGAGAGAGGGGGAGGGAGAGAGAGGGAGGGAGAGAGAGAGAGGGAGAGAGAGGGAGGGAGAGAATTGTGATGAGTTTTGGCGCCAAGATGGTTGGTTTTCCAGCAGTTTTACTGATAAAAGGAACTCTAGCAAGCAGGTTTTATCGTAAAGTGCTCGGTAAAGAATTTACCACTTTAAAAGAACAGGTTCATGCCGTCTTCGAAATTTCGAGAGGACAGAGTTATGATGCCTTTACTCATCGGAGCTGGGTTTATTTTCTGTTTTTATTTCTGCCTTTTTACATGTGAATGAGGCTATCATATCTTTATTATCATCATGTATATTGCAGATGGAGTTTGGTAGGTTTCCATGTGTATCTCAGTGAAACCTAATTGAGCTCTGGTCAGAGAGGTGTACCATGAATCTTCTTGTTAGACATGTTGTAGTAAATCCAATATAATTATTTATGAATTTGGATTGGTGATGAACGTATTCGTTAATAATGCAAATATATGTGCGCGTTTACGGTCAATGCATTGGGGTATAGCGGTTAGTAGAGATGGACCGGCGTCAGCACAAACGAAATAGTGCCAATAGTTGACACCCCCTCTCTCTTCACCACCTTCTTCATCACCCCCTTACAAAATTTTGGCTGAGATAAATTTGGCCAATTGAAAAAAAATTTTGCTTTCATACCGACGAACGAGTGGACAAGTTTAAGATCAAAGTTCCTGAATTTGATTTGAACCGATTACCAGGTATGTGCTGTTGTTTTTGTGAAATATTTTGAATAAAACTGGCAATTACTAACTCACATCCCTACCGTAGTGAGGCAGACCACAGTAGCACATATTTGGGAAGGATTAATCTGATAACAGTCATCCTTGAGAAATAAACTCAGTCATCAGAGTTTCTGCAAGCAAGAGTGGGTTGTTTCGCTTCCTTTATTTTTCTTGGTAACTCATTCCCATTGTCCCTGATGGTGTTTCAACAAGTTTCATTTAAGACTTCGTCAGATAAAAACTTAAACAGAATGTAGATGGGTAAGAAACCCAGTAAAAGATTTTCTATTACAATAAAATACTTTATAGACCACCCATTATAAAGAAAGGCTTGAAGCTATTTATTTACAAAAGAAACAACCCATATTAGAAACATCTTTCGCTACAATAATGTCAGAATATGTTTAAAATATTGTGACCATTAACAGACTACATAAAAAAAAATAAAAATAAGACGTCTCTTACTTATATATATATAAGGTTGCGTCTTAAATATTTTCAGTTTATGTTTATCAATTTTATTCTTAAAAATAAATATATTTTATTCAATTATATATTCATCATTAAATGCACAGACTTGTTGCCAAATTGTTTTAATATCCTTTGAGCAAAATTCCATAAATGTTGATGCAAAAAAAAAAACAAAAACGAGGAAACCTGAATTCTCGTTTTTTGTAGAGAAACCCCGTTTTCAGTCTCGTTTTACAGCAATCGAATAAAAAGCAATAATTAGTTAGTGCAACGTTAGATGAATATGGTGGGTGAGGTAGAACAGACCAACAGAGTCCCCAAACTTTTTTCCTGCCTTATTCTCTTGCTATAAGCCGTTTTGCGTTGTCATGGCGAACAACAGTTTTCCTTTGCTTCACTGTGTATGTTGTCACTGCCGTGCAAAAGACCCAAATTTATTTCAAATAAATTCTACCGATGATTAGCAGTTAAGACACATTTATCATTGCAGTTGGTTCTCAAAAACGGTAATTACTTATGTCAAAATTTAATAGTTATAAACCGTTCTACACATGGCGTCAGTTGTATTAAATGTACGAAACTTTAAATTAGAATTGTACAATTAAAAAACGCCATGATGAAACTACTCGCAACTTTTCTCTAATGTAACTGATATCGGTAACATTCTTATCATGACAAGAGATTGTCGAAAGTTTCGAACAAAGTCATTCATTAAATCTAGAATGGTTCTCCATAAATTTAATGGCTGGTAGTTTGGAAAAATGTAATAAAAATTAAACAGACTGAGTTGTTTACAGCTTTTGAGCTAGGTCATTACCTAAATGGATAACGGCTTGGGAATATCAGGTGCAGTACGCTTGGATGTTGTAAAGAATAATGGCTCGGAATCGGAAATTAGAGTACCGTACTTCAATTCCAGTTGTTTTTTTTTAATTTATTTATACACAAATACCAAAGTATGAACCCATCTTCCTCTCGTCCCCAGTTATGGGGTAAATCTCGTATCAGTAAATAGGTTCACCTATCGTCCGGTTTACACTCCTGGTATTTCAATCAGGAATAGAAGTTTATTTTCTAATAAAATGCTTTCTAAATTCTATACTTCTAACGCTAATACAACTTCACACAGTAACCTACTACCTTCAGTGGCTCATGGGCCTTGTGCTGGGTGACAATTAGTAAAATAAATCTCCAAACTTTCATAATCCTAATATATTTTCTAACTTTAAATGTCCTGCAACGGGATGATAAACCGTAAAAAAATATCAATAAATCGAATAACCATCATATGAATATTGAACAGCGACATTAAAATAGCTATCAATAAGATACCATTTGCCGT
Organism: Ascarosepion bandense; assembly: GCA_037127315.1. NCBI lineage: Eukaryota > Metazoa > Mollusca > Cephalopoda > Sepiida > Sepiidae > Ascarosepion > Ascarosepion bandense. The sequence goes on from JBBBDQ010001668.1 coordinate 2,512,965, forward strand.
AAAACTTTGAAGAGCTCTGAAGACGTTCAGTGATTTCGTGAGTTAAGAATATAGAAGTTTGGAGAGGGTTGATAAGAGTTATTTACAAAGTTGAAGATGAGAAACCACACTCATTTGTAGTGAACCTTCAAGTTGAAACAGCTCCCATAATTTACACAGTTGTACTATAAGCGTCTGCGAGTGTTCTTAGCTAGGTTTTGTGTCGAGTTACCTCCGATAAATATCGAAAAAATCGGGTTATAGAAGTAGTGGTCCGATTTTTAGTCATATTTGATACACTCATAGACAAAGACATAAGAAACGATATTCAGAAGTTTCAAGGTTGCAGTTCTTACAATAGTGCAGAAAATCACTAATATATATATAACTAATCACAGTGAAACCAACACCAATTATAAGAAACTAAACCGCTAGAACTGGCGTTAACTTAACTGAAATTTAATTGTCCTGAACACCCAGAAGAGAACCTCTTCCAAGGGCAAAGGGGAGGCAAAAAAAGAAACCAACGGCGTACTAGCACAAAACGACGAGTACCCGTTAGAAAGAAAAAAATCCTTAACAATAAAGTGCTCGATACATAGTACGAACATAGAGCTACAAATGTAAAAAATCTAAACGTGAGCCGCAGTAGGTTTTGGCTCACGTTTAGATTTTTTTACACACACACACTATATATATATATATATATATATATATATATATAAAAGGCAAGATGTTTGTGTGTGTGTGTGTGTGTTTATCTGCCTGTAAGTCTGTATTTTTTTTTTTCAGCCCTTTTATTTTAGTTTTTGCTTCGGGTTTGGCTCTAAGTAGGTATAATTGTAGTTCTTAGTCTCAGCCATGATACCATTTACTCAGAGAACTGATTTAGCCTTCAAAATTCAGTTTACGACAAAACAAACTTATTTGATATCGATACCAGGAAATCCAAATTTGACTTACATCCATTCATTTTTCTTTCAGTCTACGGTTTCGCTTTAACTGGAAACAACTATTGCTTTTTAGTCTTTCGTGCCAACGTCCAAAGAGTCCCCAGGACCATGGATTAGTTTTAAAACTTTCATTACACACGAGCAACGCCGGGCTATACTGCTAGTGTTACAATAAAATATAAATATAGTGATTTGATATATTGAACTTTCCTAAACACCGAATAAAAAAATATAACCATAAATTGTATTTTTAAATATAAGCAATTGTTTGGGTATGTTCGTTTTATGATTCTTTCATTAGTTTTTCATATTTCTACGTCAAATCACCAGACATGAGCCATTTTCACCCTATAATCTGTATTTTTCTAAAAATGGAGAAATCTGATGGCGAAGAGAAGCAATTCACAAGAGAGTTGCTCACCTTTGGCAAGATATCTTTTTGTATATGTTCTGGCATTTGACACCTTCCTCCACACGCAAGTTTATTTCCTCGTCTTATCTTGGTAAGCTGCCATTCTTCCTAATTTCAGAGAAACAGCACCAAATTACATCAATAATGTTTTCATTAAAAGACACATTTTGAACAAAGAATGGAATTTTGCTAAAAAAGATTAACTGTCGTGTGCATTGCTGTGAATCAATGACTAAGTTTTATCGCAATGACCATTAGAACTAGTGGGGAATACACATCAGTCACTCAGCATTATAAAAGTAATAAGTGGAAAAGATAAAAACTAAAAGAATAAATCAATGCTTTTTTTTCTTTCTCTATGTGGTTCCAGAAGGTGAGACAGAGATCTATGCAAGATAAAATTTTATTTCATCATATTTAACTTCATTTTTGCTGAAATTAGAATCTCAATTAAATTTTATTTTTTGTTTTATATTAGGAAGTCTAACAACCATCCCAAATCTTTGCTTTCTCACATATCCAACTGACGTCAATTTAAACTGATGCCTTCTTCTCACCCACCTTTCTGAACTATAATCAAAAACAAACATTCTGGAAAGTGAAAATTTTCACAGATGCTAAAAAATTTTCAAATTTTTATCTGAAATCCAGAAAAAATTAACTTTAAACAAAAATGATTACAATATATGGGAAAATAGGATATGCCGGCAGTGTAATGGTTAACGAGTCGGTCGAGTTTGTTACAGTCAATTTCGTAGAAGACTTGAATCCCACTCTTCTTCCCTCAGGTATAGCAGTGCAGATTAGTTAGCTGATTTTGTTTAACGGCATATGTCCTACGTCGATGGCACTACTCGGTGTTTCATGTGTTATGCATTCATCAGGTGCATTTTTCAAACTGACAGCTTAAAAGATTTATTCACTCGACTCATACCATCAATGTAGGACTATCTCTGTTCATACTACGTTCAGTCCTGTTTTATTAACACCTGAATAATAATATATGTATGTGTATCCTCATATGCATATTTATTAATTCACGTTATATATATATATATATATATATATATATATATATGTCCAGTGCGCAAACGGGAGGATAATCCAACAAGATTAACATAATATTTTGTATTAAGAGTTATATCTATATAGAGAGCTCAATGGATGTTATCCAGAGCAATATTATATTTATAAAGGCAAACTCAACACGTCATTTCAATTGGTTATAAATTATAATTAATTTCTATGAGCTTAATTAGCTCATTTTATCAGACCATTGACGCCAATACCTAAGTCTTGACTCTTTTCCTCTTTCTCTTTTCCTTCTTATTTTATCCTTCTTTTCAGTTAAAGAAAATGCTTATTCCGGCAAATTTTTTTGTACCAAATGGAAGGAATATTGTAAGGTCTGATGAAATGAGCCAATTAAGCTCATAGAAATGAATTATAATTTATAACTAATTGAAATGACGTGTTAAGTTTTCTTATATATATATATATATAAGTAAATACTAAATTTTATTTAATAAGTAGTTAAAAGTACTCAAATATAACAAACAGTAAAAAGAAAAACCAAAACGTTACCTGGGGACAACTGATTAACAATTTTAATTCTGATGTACATCATCTCCTTCGGATACTGGAAACACATAATAAACAGATGAATAGATAGACATTGTTGGTGGTATGTAATAAAAACTTGTTAGCGTGAATATGTATGTGTATCTTCGGCTTAAGTAATTTTCCTGGATTTTGTGGCTCTCAATAGTGAGCTAAAGATAATCCTCTTTATTCTAACGAAGACTGATATTATATATCTCTAAATGAATAAGGAACGAAGAAAATATTGGCAACGTACAAAACATTACTTTAAAACTGCTCAGCACTAAAAATAGAGCGATGAATATTTATTATAAATTATACTTTAGAACATGTACAAACTACAATCTACTACAAAATTGTACATTTTGTTTCGACATTGAAAGAACAATATCTCATTAGGTAGTTAGTAATGATGGTAATAAATATTTTTGAAAAGAAGATTTATGAAAATTCACTTCCTTTTTGGAAAAATCTTTTGTACGAGTTAAAGAGGATAGAAAAAAAATGAGAATTTTTTTCCAATTTATTATATTAGCACCGATAAATTTATATCTTCGTCTTGTATTTTTAAATTTCCTTAGATCTGCGCTTTTTGAATAATTCCTATGTTTGTGTATGTGATTTCATTTTTTTAATAAAATGCCAAAGGATTTACTTTTATACAATGTTACGAACAAATGTATCTATCTACAATTCACTTCCGGCCAAAGTTTGAAATTTCTATTTCTTTGTCGCTTCTGTTGTCTCCCTACCTCTTCCTTCCCCTGTGTATTTTCTCACTTTCTCCCCACCCTCTGTGCATTTTCTCACTTTCTCGACCCCCCACTCTGTGCATTTTCTCACTTTCTTCCCCCCTCCTCTGTGCATTTTCTCACTTTCTTCCCCCTCCTCTGTGCATTTTCTCACTTTTCCTCTTTGTTAAGCTCAGACGTCGCATGACCGATATTTTATGCTGTATTTTATGCCTGTATTTTACTTTCTACCTAAATTTGGGGTCTATTTATCTCCGAGCCGTTTCTCACTGGCTCTTTCCTCTCGTTTCTTTCTTTCTTGTTTTCCTCTTTGTTTTTTTATTTCCTCTGTGCCCTTCTCTTTCCTCACTTTTTTTTATTTCTCTTTTGTTTTTTCATCTTTCCTATCCTTTTTACCTCGTACGAAAAATTTTTCAAAACGGAAGTGAATTTTCATAAATTTTCTTATAAGAAATAACGTTTATTAGCATCATACCTGATGAGACATTGTTCTTTCAATGTCTAAACAAAATGTACAATTTTTTAGTAGATTGTAGTTTGTACATTTTCTAAAGTATAATTTATATATTTCCATCCTGTTATGCTCATGGATAGAGAGACAATAGTGAGGTAGCGTCGGTTCAGTTTGTTCTTTTTACTACCAGTTCTTAAACTTTACTAGCAGTTACGAAAACTCTTGCTGCGTGTTTGTTCTTAAACAGTGGCTTATTTTTTTGCAATAATTCTGTCGTCGAGTAGGTAAGAAATATATATATATATACATATATATATATATGTATATATATATATATATATATTCTGGAATGGAGAAGAAGTGCAAGACACAAACAGCGTAATAAAGGAATCATACGTTAGGAGTTTAGTTTCGCTATTACAAGAACGTGTTGATAATCTCGGTCCAACTAGGAAGCCGTTCAAAGCAAATTCTTCAAAATCTCGAATTTGCTTAGATGTACGTTGTGATGCAATGGATAACTGCGAATTAGAAATCGGAGAGCAGAGTTCGAATTTCATTTGAACTTGTTGCCTTGCGCCCAAATATCCTTCGTGAAGGCATGAATCCATCTCATCTCTTCAGCTATGGTTTGTAAAGCAGGACAGAGTGAGTTTTATAGCATAGATTAGCAACTAGTCTATCGCAGAAAGAAATGACAACCTACTGCTGGAAAATCTTCCGCCTGGTCAGTCATGGATCGAAGAGACATGATCTCCTGAGCACGTATCACGCATGGCAACATATCACATGTAGAAGTGGGTCGGGTGAAACACGTTTCAGTAAGTTTTCTTAAGTTGCAGTGGTTGAATTAGTTTAACTGCAATCACTCATTCATATATCTATATATATATAGAGAGAGAGAGAGATTCACCTAATCATAGATGAAAAGAGACTGTCAAGAATTAACTATTCATGGATGGAGAAAGTATTAGCAGCAGTAATTATTGATTTGAGAGAATAAAGTTAGAAGTGGAAACAAAGAGGCGAAATTATGGTATTTAACAGAGAAAAAAAGAAACAAAAGAAATAAACGAGATGCTTCGTGTGGAAAGATTAAAAGTTGTAGTGAAAGAAACGAAGGTGAAACCAAAATGTCAACGGTTTTTGTTCCACACGAGCGAAAATGAATGAAAATTGTACAATGTAAAGGCAGTAAATAATTTCCGAGCAGAAAGATGTGAGCAGACTTCAAGAAAAATTGTTATTGGATTCTTATTTAAAAGTAGGGAAAATCGGCATTGATTAGATTTGAGTAAAAAAATTCGATTCGAAATGTCGACGTAATAAAAAAGAATGGTGGACAGGTATTGGTAGTTGAGTGTGAGTGACAACGAATTTGGGGTCGCGACAAAAGTGAGAGGGAAGAAGTTGAAATGATGATCAGCAGCAAGTGAAAAAAAAAAAAAAAAAAAAAATCAAACAAAAGAAGCGTTTCCAGAAAGAAAATGATTTGGAGTTAAGATAAAACTGCAATGAAACAGAATGAAGATAGGAAAATCAATTAAAAATTATGGAACTGAAAGAGTTGTAAACGTAAAATTTGTGTTATGGATGTATAGAAAAAACACGCAAGTATAATATGCTAATCAAATATTATGAACAAATTTTTATATATATATATATATATATATAATCATTTCACCCCGAGCAAGGCAGAAATGCCACTGATGAGCGGGGTGCTACATAACTGTAAAAAGATTAATTAGAAAAGAGTGAGGAGTACAAACTAGTTAGAAAGGAGCAATAGAAAGTTGAGAATGCAGGTGCGATGACAGATACATAGATGGAGAGAAAGGGAAGGATATACGGGGGTTGGGAGAGAGCTAGAGTCCAGTGGTTAATAGATGAGTATTGACATTGCATTTAAATTTCTGGAGGTTGTAGCCGTCAGGAAAGCAAGAATATGGGAGCGAGTTCCACAGGCGGGAAGTGCGAGAGAAGAAGCTGCAGGAGTAGAATTGTCGTCTGCATTTGGCTAACCTGACTGTGAATGGGTAGGACCCAGTTGCCAGTCTGGTTGCACGAGTAAACACCTGTTGAGGAGGCACCAGTGACTTAAGTTCGTCCGAGCAGAAGCCATGATGAAAGTATTTATAAAACAGACAAAGGGAGGCCACATTTCGAAGGTGAGGAGGTGGCTGCAGTCGAGCCGCCAGATCAGTACCTATCACATTACAGACTCTCCTTTGGAGCCTGTAGAGAACACGGAGGAGAACGGCAGGGGCGCCTGACCATAAATGGCAGCAGTACTCCATGCACGGATGGATGGTTGACTTGTATATATGCAGGATGGATTCAGGCGGAAAAAACATCCTTGATCGACATAGTGACCCAACCTTCTTAGCAGTAGATTTATATATAGTGTATTTGGGTAACAATCTCTCTTTTATGCAGGTTTCATTAAAAATGACAGACAAGGTATTAACGTTAAGTTTTTTTTTAAAATATATTTTTTATGTGTTATGATTTTTTTCCTTTTCAGAACTCAAATTATATAAGAATTGTCCAAAGGTTTTGTATTTTCGAGCGCTTTCCATTATGCTTTTAGCCATTATCAATAATGAATTTTGTTTTACTTTGTGTTCCTATCCATGACTTATTTGTTAACAATAGCATTCATCCACATGCAAAAAAAAAAAAAAAAAAAAAAAAAAAAAAAATTAAAAATAATGGAGGCTTTACTAATAAAAAAAAAAGGGAAATACACTTAATAACATCAATTATAAACACGCTAACAATGTATTTACCGTGTTCGGAACTTAACATACACATGAGTATATACATAAACTTCACACACATTTATTTACAAGTAAAACCAAAATTCATTCTTGATAATGGCTAAAAGTATAGCGGAAAGTGTAGACAAAACTTTTGGACAGCTCATACATAATGTGAGTTCTGAAAAGAAAAAAATTAGAACACATGAAAAATTATATAAAAAAAACTTAATGATAACACCTGGTCTACCATTTTTAATGAAAAATTATTCAGTAATGAATTAGAGCATTCTGGCTATTGGGCGTGTATAATGATAATATACACGCTAAAAAGTCTCCCTTCTTCTACCGAGCGCCCGTAGCTCAGAGGTAGAATCGCCGACTGACGCCAATTCGGTCGGGTTTCAATCCGGGGTTAAAAACAATCGGAGTGCGAAGAGTCTGTTTCATGCGTAAACGCAGTCTTCAAGCCATTCAGTGTCCACTGTCGCCCTCAGTGTCCACTTTTATATTTACATACGCTCTATGATATTGAGCACTTTTACCCATGAATATTGTGACAGTCGAACTTACTATTTTGTCATAATTGGTCGAGTAAGTTAAGACTGCTAATCACGTAAAATGCCCAAGAAAATCTTAGAACAACAATGATGATATTCAACTTTTAGGAGGGGTGCGCATGCGCGTGCGCATGTGTGATAACATTACTCCATTTATTACCGTGTAAAAGTCGTGTTTTAAGATTATACTCTCAGGCAATATATGTGGTTCGACTTATACTTTGGTGAAGCCCAGTCACAAGACGGGGACAGACACTTCACTTTATACACGATAGTTACTAGTCAGGAAACGATGTAGACTTCAAAAATGTTTTAATTAGTCACGAAAAGCTGTGTTTTAACTTCAGCAAATGAAGCTTACTAAAATTACAGTACAACATTCTTTCAGGAGTCTATGCTAATCTTCTGACAGGCGTCTTGATATGGTTTTCTACACTAACATTCACCCTGTACAAGGCTCGAGAGTCACTCCATGTAGACGGTTACTGCTAAAATAGTTATAAAGGCGATATGAGTCAATAAGGAGGTAGTAGGAAGTGAAGATTATCAGGATAAGGAAGATGACGATATCCCTTAGAGCAACTCATGACGGAGATGTCAAATTTTGCGTTACATTTAACAGTCAATAAAAGAACAAAGTTTAGCAAGACAGAATATGGTGACTGACATTGCATTTAAATTTCTAAAAGATTGAAATCAACTACCCAGCCACCTACAAAGTGCCGATTAAATATGGCACAAGGCCGAAAGTATGGGGTACCCAGTGAGAATCGAACTCATTACTCAGTTGTAATAGCTTGTTAACCATTACACCACATCGAGGTGTCCGTACGTGGCTGGGTAGCAACTGGAAGAGATTTCCACTGGAGAGAAAAGTATCTATCAGAATATAACTAGTTTTACTGTTATATAAATATAACAATAAAATTATGACCCCTAGTTTTTAATCTAGTTGTACGTTTAAATTCATGCAGGTGGGGTACCAAAGAGGAGGGTATAATAGAACAACTGCCATGAAAATAGTTAAAAAAAAAAAAAAAAAAAAAAAGACGGGAAACTGCGTCAAGGCGGTGGAAATGTGACTGTAATCGAGATGCCAGATCAGGATCGATAACATTACATATCCTTCGTATTTTGTAGAGACGTTCTAATTATATTGCATTAACATGGGCGAATATCATAGCGCTCTAAGGCCGAAAGTATAGGTACCCAGCGAAGATCGAAATCACTTCTCAGTTATAATAGGTTCTATCGAGACAAGCTAGCTAACCATTGCACCACATCGAGGTGACCAGTATATATATATATATATATATATATATATATATATATATATATCGCTCATTCAGTGAAATGAATTAGAGCGCTCTAGCTATTGGGTGCGTATAATGATATGCGCTAAAAAGTCTGCCTACTTCCACCGAACGCCCATAAGCCCAGGGGTAGAGTCCTGGGTAAAAAAGCAATCGGAGTCTAACCGTATTGATGAGCTGTGATACGGCGAAACAGATCTGTTTGTGGATGACAATATATATATATATATATATATATATATATATATATATATATCACACACATATAAGAATAATCACTAAAACACTCACTTATGAAAATTGAACACAAACGAAGAATATCGTTTTAAACTGTGTTACTGACACGCAAAGAATCTCCAGAACTATTCTCAAACATCTACAGCATTTCAAGGTTTTCAGCCTTCTTAAAGCAAAAGATTTTAAATAATAGAAAAAAAAGATTATTTTGATTTAAACAACCAAAATAAATTTTGTTTTTATTAAGCAAAGTCTTCAGGGACACACGATATGCCATGGCTTGAAAGATAAGAATGGTAACAGATTGATTTAGAATTCAAAATTACTCCTATTTGACAGCATGCAGTGGTGGTTATGGTTGGGGGGAGTTAATTGTATAACAGACATGCACAAACCCTGGGCACATTGTGTAAATTAATTGTTTATTACTATTAAAAGCACATTTTTTTAATTGTCTAACTTCTTACAATTCAACTGAAACACGCAACCATTCAGTTCAAGTTCAAGGTTATCTTAATTTTTCTGCGGGCGATTTTCAATTATATATATATATATATATATATATATATATATATATATATTGAATATACTAGAGTATAGTGTGAGGTTTTATGATCAGTTCTTACGCAAACTATAGTGGGTGTCGCAGATAATATTTTTGAGGAGCTTCCAGCTGGATTCGTTATATTTTCTTACGCGCAAATACCATTGGCAAATGCATAAATCCACCTCTTCTTTCTCCAGTTACAGGCTAAAAAGTAAGGCTTGTATCATTAAAAACATTATCGCCAATAAAAAGTAAAATTGCGTACAAAATATTTTAGATTAGCAGTGTAGCCCGGCGTTGCTCGGGTGTAATAAAAGCTTTAAAACTAATCCATAGCCCTGGAGCTCAGACTCTTTAGACGTTGGCACGAAAGACTCAAAAGCAATAGTTGTTTCCAGTTAAAGCGAAACCGTAGACTGAAAAAAAAAAAAAAAAATGAATGGATGTAAGTCAAATTTTGATTTCCTGGTATTGATATAAAATTTTCTGCACTATTGTTAGAACTGCAACCTTGAAACTTCTGAATATCGTTTCTTATGTCTTTGTTTGAGTGTATCAAATTTGATTAAAATCGGACCACTCCTTCTATAACCTGATTTTTTCGATTATCGATTTTCGATATTTATCGAGGGTATCTCGACACAAAACCTAGCTAAGAACACTCGCAGACGCTTATAGTACAAATGTGTAAATTTTCAAGAAAATCGGTTCAGCCGTTTCGGGATCTGTAGGTAACGGACACACACAAAGTTCCATTTATAAATAAGTTTAGAATTAAGATTTCGGCATAGAAGTTGATATGCCGCTGAACAAATCCCAACCAACCAATGATCTATGCCATCCTACCAGTCTATTTTTGTTTAACCCTATAAAAAGAGACAACTAATAAACGAGATTGGTGTAATGAATAATGGCACGTAATGAAACGTAAGCCCTCTTGGGATAGCTATAAAACTAAGGCTTCTTAACCCTTAGTTACTGGAAAATTATTTCAAAATGAAAAAACTTAAATAAAATGGAGTGCAAAATATTCAGATTTTGGTAATAAACTCACAGAAGTTTATATTTCGCTAAACAAAACCAAACAGCTATTAGTCTTATAAAGCGGTTGTATACAACTGACATTTTAGATATTTCTGAGAGATCGCTACTTCCTCGACTAGAATTCGAACTCGGTGTCCCAATCTTAGTTACTGCACGAATGGCCGCTATAGCGTACGCAAGTCAACATATTCTCAAATACTTCAGTTAAATGGAAATAAGCATATTGTTTATACAGGATGAAGGAAATGTTTTTTGTCAAACAATAAGCAATGTTTTTTACATGATAAACCATGTAAGTGTTTCATACTTTTCTAGTGATCTCGTTAAACTGACTGTGAGACTCATCGAAGAAATTGATGAGATGCTATGATTTTATCATTATCTATCTCATCAGTCAGTTAAGTGCCATACGTAATGCACGCTTGGGCGATCATGTCTCGAAAGAGACATGACTAACTGGGCAAAAGGTTATCCCGCAGTAGATTGCCATTACTTTCTGCAGTAGACTGGTTGCCAGGCTATAGAACCCAACCTGTCCTGTTATTAAACCCATAACTGGAGGGAAGAGACGGATTAATACCTTTCCCAAGGGTATTTGTGCGTAAGTGAATGCAAGGAATTCAACTGGAATTCGAACACTGATCCCCGATTTCTCGTTCCGAGCTGATAACCACTGCACCACAACGCGCATATTACAATGAAAAGGGAGAAATAATTTTTTTTTACAATAAGGTTCACTCTGTACAAGGCTCGAAGGCAATTCAGAATAAAGGGTTATGTTAGAAGACAGTTTGCATAAATAGAAGAGGAAGATAACGGTTAAATCTAAGCTTGAACAGGTTAAAACTGTAGTGATTGGGGAGACATTCTCTTTGGAGTCTGTTCCACAGAGTTGTGGATCGTGGGAAGAAGATTTCCGAAAAGAACTTCTCATCGATAGGACACGGAGATAATATCAGTGGTTTGTTACAATGTAAGTTGTATGGCGGGTCCTTATCGTGAAGGTTAGAACTTGCAGAGCAAAGAAATGTAGTTCGTCAAAGCACTTTCCGTGAAAGCAACAATAGAGCATCGGGTGGCTTGCCACATCCCATCTGTGAGAGAAAGGTTGGAGGGGGGAAAATAGTTCGTCATCCACAAGGACTTGGAGACGAGGCTGGAGAGTGCAGTTTGGGCAGCGTCCGCATACGGATATGGAGAGTACTAATCCAAACCCACTGAAAACTAATCTGTTTTGAATGATAAATAAACTTCGGATTAATGTCATCTAAGAACCACTATCCACTTAGAAACTGTGTTACTGTTCGTTTATTATAAAAAGAACGGAATCACTGTATGACGATGAACTACACTTGGCAGCAAGGCCTCTGATTGGGAGATTTTGTGAAGTTTGGAATCACTTCTTAATTGAACCATGACCCGGGATGGTAGCACTTGTTAGGGTTCAGTTATGTGTAAAATGGTTAATACCAGACTTGGGTTAAAACATTGACAGTATAAACATTTCTACAGTAAAAAATACCAGCAATACATCTTTGTATAAAAATAATAAAAGAGAAAAATAAATTTTTGTAAGAGAAAATAATGACCCGAAGAAAATTAAATTTCTGCATTAAATGACCCATAAGTTGTTATTCTTTTTTAAAATCATTTCACTCTAAGTGAGGCGGGTTCCCCAGTAGTATGAAGAGGGTTAAAGTAAGATAAAAGATTGGGTACATAGGGTATCAAAGAAAGGACAAAAATAGGATGAAATTCAAGATAGATGATAGCAACTAACGTTGCATTTACATTTTTGGAGATTTTAGCTTTCAAAGAAGCAAGTAGATGGACGGGAGTTCTACGGGTAGGAAGTGCGAGAAAAGAAACTGGTAGAGTAAAAGGGGAGGCTAGATTTAACTATTTCAACTTTAAAAGGGTGGGAACTAGATACCAATCTAGTAGTACGCTTAAAATTTATGTGGTTGGGGCACCAAAGATGCTGCCATGAAAATATTTGTAGAAAAGACAGAGGGAAATCACATCAAGTCGGTGAGAAAGTGATTTAGTCAAGATCGTTTACACTGGAGATTCTTTTTTTTTGTTTTTTTAATTTTGTCGAGAAACTCGAGATGAATACCAGGAGTACCTGACCAGATAGTCAATGCGCAAGATGAACTTTGACGAGAAAAATCTTTCTGGCCCGACACAGTGACCTAACCTTCCTAGCAGTAGATACAGCTATAGATTCGATGTAGTCGTTCCATTTCAGGTTGGTTGAAAAGTGAGGCCATATGACTAAACAGACAAACGAGAGATAGCCTCTCATTGACTTTTCTATGAATAAGCGTAATCAATTAAAGGGACAGTAGAATTTCGAATTCTAAAATAATAATAATAATAATAATAAAGCTTTTAATTAATGTCAATCATCCTGTCTCCTTGAATGGTCTTTTATTGTCTTCAATGTTTTCTCAGATTCTTTCACTCTAACTAACTTACTTGCATGTAAGTGGTTTTATCGCCTGGCTTGGGGGGAAATGGTTACAAAACTATTTTCCTTGAGGAACAAGAAATTCTATGACATACGATGAGACAAATTTTTTTTGGAAAGAGTGTCAAACTACTAATAGTAGTCATCATATACCTTATGGAGGGTAACATTTGATTTTTTTTCTGGCGTTGTTTAAAATTGACCAGATGAAATCAGTTCAGTCTAAGAGAGGTTTTAATTACATAATATCATTTTTTGGCAATCTGGTGGTCAAATTTTAGACCGAAGCTGATAGCTTCCAATTGAGTATCTCATGATTTGATTGTGGATAAATTTGTAATTAATTTATTTCTACCGACTTTAGACCACCTGCATTTAGAAATCAATATATTTAATTTATTCTATAAGTTACGGGTTTGCTTATTGTTTTAACTGATCGACTTTTAAAAAAATTTACTCCGTTCGTGTTTATGAAGATAATTTGCTATTATGTCTACGTATAATAAACCTAGTTATAAAATTGTGGTTACGTTTGTTTTTTTTTTTAATATATTAGGACTTTACTAAAAATACCCATGAAAATTTTCTATTTTAATTTTTGACGATTTAGATTAACAAGCTCATGACATGTTCATTGACAACAAAACATCTGTAGAAATTCCTCTATCACATCGTTAGATATTTGAGCTTAACAAAATATTGCAATAATTATGATGAATATGAATGCTGGTCGTTAAAGAAGTAAGAGGATGCAAATGAGACGATTTGAAATTGACATGTTCTTCGATCTCACTGAAACAAATGTTAAACACTTCTATCTCCCCTTCTTTCGGACTTTCATTTTCGCACTGAAACCAAGTAGCGTATCTAATATGTCTTTTCATTTTATCCGAACGGATTAGTACATCATTTATTAGCTACTGGCATGACGTACCGGTCGTGTTAAGAGAGGTACAAACAGAATTATAAGAAATTTCACGTTAATTGTTCTGATGAGCTCTCCTATCAAGCACAATACTAGATTGGCAGCTAGATCTTATGTTACTGTTAAAAAAGTAAGTTTAAGCGCAAGTTCTATGCTAATTGTTTCTTCACTCGTACTTCTCGCTTGTAGAATTCTGTTCCAGCTTCTTGTTAACTATGATTTTCAAAAATCTAAATGCAATGTCAAACGCTCTGTCTCCTTGAATTCCTTTTATTGTCTTCAATGTTTTCTCAGATTCTTTCACTCCCCGTGACTTCCTTGCATCTAAGTGGGTTTATCGCCTGGCTTGGGGTGAAATGGTTAACAGGACTATTTTCCTTGAGGAGCAAGAATGTCTATGACATACAAGTAGATAACATTTTTTTTTTTTTGGAAAGAGTGTCAAACTACTAATAGTAGTTGTCATCATATATCTTATTAGGAAGGGTAACATTTCATTTTTTTTTTCAGGCGTTGTTTAAAATAAACCAGATAAAATCAGTTCAGTCTAAAGAGAGGTTTTAATTAAAAAACGAAAATGACAAGTGAATATTTGAAAACGCCATCTTCTTTGCATATTTAGTTTTTACATGTCCCGTACCATCGTATGAATGTCTGACTATAATAGGTATCACATGACACAGCACGCGTCTCTTAGTCAAATAGGTGTGGGAACAAAGATAGAAACATATTATTGCACTAATATTTCAAGTAAAGAGATACTGTCTGTGGTCATTGGAAAAAAATACTAAAAACAAACAAAACAGCATTTGCAATCTCAGTTTTTATCTTAGTTTGAACGATACCCGAGGGTAGCATACATTACTACAGCTACCAATGTGTACCGATATTTTTTAAGCTTACTTTAGCGCGGTACAAAGCTATATAGTCGGGAGAAGAATGAAAAATGGTTGGCTGTTGCTGTAGCAATTTTCAAAGTGAGGTTGAGCTCAGCCTGCCTAAAAAGTCAGCATCCGAAATCTTGGCTTTTTATCTGAACCTGAACGACAACCGTGTGCACCGATGAAAATTAGGCAAACGACATTAGCCACCAGGCAGTCTCCTATATCCCTGTTGTGCTATTTTTTGTTGTTATCTCTTTTGGTTGAAAGGTCAGCAAGTAAAATGCAAGTTCTGTTTGCAGATGGAAACGGAATATTGGACAGTGACACAAAGGATTGGGGGATGAGTATGTGGTTTTATTTTCTTTTTTTTCTTTTTAGTGACTTTATATTTTCTGTCTACATTTTTCCTTTCGTTCTTTGAATTTGCGTGAGTATGGATCGGCAGCGGCTACCAGGAAGGAATAAAAAGCGTGCTAAATGATCTGAAAGCGATTTAAATACGCATCATTTGAGATATTGACTTGAAAGAAAACAAAACAAATGGGGTTTGCTTTGTAACTGATACTGAGTGCAGATTTTCTTTTTGTTTTAGTCAAGCAGGTTCTTCCTACTTGGAAAATAAGAATTCCCTCTCCCTGTATCCCTCACCCCCTTGTACCAGACCAAGTAAAACTTACTATATAGAATAAAGTGGTTGAGAAAGCTGTCGGGCTGAGGCAAAATAAAGGTTTTGAACATAGCTTTCATAGCTTTAGCGTCATACGATCTTAACACCTATTTCCATCCAATTGGCATTGGACACTGTTAAACTAGGCTTAGTAACTATTAAGAAGAAAGAAAAATGCGGAAATAAAACTACATGCTAAAAGCTCGAAGAAATATTTATAAATGCAGACCGAAAAATTGAAGTGCGTGTGCGCGCGCTCTTGCGTGAGTGACAAACTATGCATTTATAAAGAAAATATCACGTAGAGTTGAACACTGTTTCTTTCTCTGTATGGAAATGTTTCGTTAAAACTTCACGATATACTGTATGGAGTGTTTATCTATCAGAGTGACAATAAAACTCCCCCACCACACACAGAGAAGAAAGAAGAAATCGTTTAGCAGAAGGGGTCTTTGAAACTGGGGGTATGTGTGTGTAGATACATTTAAATAACCTAGTCCTAGTCTGGAGCCTGTTTACTGATTTATGCAGTATCTATTCCTTTGGCCATTTTAAATACCTTGGAGAATCTCGTTTGTTTTATTTTTCAGAACCAAAGAAGAAAGAAAAGAGTAAAGAAAAATATGGTTGCTAGATCGAGGCTCTCCAAGTCAACAAAAAGAGACAGAAAAAATATGGCACTGAGCAATGATGGAACTATATAAACAGAATTATCAAACAACAGACATTTCACAAGATAAATTGCATCTGAAGAACTCTGGTGAGAACTCTCGTTAAAACCTTGGAAAGAAAAAGCAATGTAAAACAAGAATAATCAAAATGTAAATTAAGTTTTTATAACTTTTTTTTAGAGTTTTATATTTATTATTTTATTTTGGTTTCTTTTAAATCGCAAATACTAGGTTATTTTACAATTTACGACTTAAGTAAAAGCAAGGGTCGAAGAAGAAAAGCTTCTTACGAGATTTGAACTCAAATCCTGTATCCTTGGATATGTTCCTGACAATGACTTATGACAATGACTGGTTACGGAGATAGAGCTGTAAACGAAATTCAAATATAATTTTAAATCTATAATTTTCATATCATATTCATATAGCATATAGTAGTAGATATAATACTTTTTAATTATACCAAGTTCTTAGAGAAAGCATTTTTTCCCGATTCATGGTACTGATTTATCAGCCGGAGAATATTAATCGATCAGAGTTTTGTAATTAAGCAACAAAATAAGATGAAGAGTAACTTGGTCTGAAAGTGACCGGTGATGGAAATAATCATTTTAAGATATTCAGACAATTTTTCTCGAATACTCAGATAAAGACTTTCAAAGAGTCTATTGAAAAGTTTTTCTAAACTTGTGAACAGTTTTTTTTTTAATCATATCACCCCAAGCAAGGCGGTGACGCCACTGATATGCATGGGGCTACTTAAGAGTAGAATGATTGGAAAAAAAAAAGCCGGGAACCACATCCTAAACAGGAAACAAGGGATGAGCCTCTTCACCTGTTCAAAAGACGTGGGTGGAGTGTGAACCGGGCGATAGATGACAATACTTCTTTCTTTTCGTTTTTTTTTTTTTTTTTTTTTTTTAGAGGCATATCGACCGAAATCTATTTTCTACGCAATTTCATTTTTGAGATAATAACCGTTTTAGTGACACAAGTCTCACTAATTACCCCCAAAGATTGGTGGGAGAAGATGTGGATTAATACCTTTCCTTAGGGTATTATCTTCGAAATAAAAACGGTTTTAGTGATACAAGTCTCGCAAATTAACCTATAGATTGGTGGGAGTAGATGTGGATTCATACCATTCCCAAGAAAATTATTTTGTTTTTTTAGATAAAGCGTGCTAAATGCAACCAGAGATAGGGAGATGGGGAAAGCTATAATCGCCTACGTCCTGAAGGGACATGGTACATAGAAGAGAACAGTTTTAGTGATAGAAATCTCACTAATTAATCCCAAGATTGGTGGGAGATATGGATTCATACCTTTTCCAAAGGTATTATTTTTTTATTTTTTTATTTTTTTTGGACAAAAAGGTTTTAGTGACACAAGTCTCGCTAATTACCCCCAAGATTGGTGTGAGAAGGTGTGGATTCATACCTTTCCATAGGGTATTTGCGTGTAAGTAAATATAACGAACTCGACGGGAATTAGAACTCTGCTCTCCGTTTAACGATTCCGAGCCATTATCCATTACACCACCACTACATCCAAGCCTACAGCATCTGGTATTGCCAAGTGGTCACTCATCTAAGTACTGACTAGGCTTGACGTTGCTTAACTTCTATGTTCGTTCGGGAATTGGTGTTTCAACGTGAAGTAGCCGTAAGTCTTTTCTTTTCGGTTTACAGAAGTTATTCAACGATACTGTAGTGTCTAAAACATCTACAATATTGTTTCCTGCTGGAAATTGAGTAGATATACCCAATGGTGGAAATGACATTTGATTTTTGCGTTTGTATTCAAATGTTTTTCCATAAAACAATATAATATTCTGGCAGTCATCTTGGGCGTTAGAATCATAAGTGTCTTGTAAGTTGGGTATAAAAAGATCGGATTTTAGGAGGAAAAAAATCAAGAAAAAGACTTGGGCTCAATTATATATGAAAATACTAGTTTGATTTGGCTGAAGTTCTTTCATGGTGGAAAATACGATGAGTGACTTAATTTCAGACATTTCGACTAGTTGCAAAATTCTTTCATGATTCTTAACACGTTAATCGAAAGAAAAACTTCATAAGATAATGAGCAACTGTTGGAAATTGTCACGTGTAATTATTTGATAAATTCATATTTACGTTTAAACAGTATATGGACCGATTTATTTTATTTTATTTTATTTTTTTTGCCAACGGTATTTGCGCGTAAGTGAAGACAACGAACCCTACGCATTTTGGAACTCGTCTCTTCGATTAACGATTCCGAGCCATTATACATTACACCACCTGCGCAGCTAAGCCTCCAGCCTCTCGTATTTCCTAGCGGTCACCCATTTTGGTAATGACCATGCTCTACCTTGCTTAACTTTCGGTGATTGTAAATGAGTAATAATTTTGTTAAGTTGAAATTCAGAAGAAACAGAAGTAACTGATCTTCAAACAAACAAACACACATATATATATATATATATATATATATATATATATATATATATATATATATATATATATATATATATATATATATATATATATATATATATATATATATAAATCCCCTTAACTCCCAGAAAACGAGAGAGACAAAAAATACATTCCAATTAGTCATGAAATGAAGAGCAAGAGCCCCAAGAGTTGAATCTACTAAGTTTCCTTTGAGAGACTTACCGTACAGATTTCAGTCAGATGAGGTTTCTAACACCCCCATTATCAGGGTACAACAGAAAATGAAATCCTCTTACTATTTTTACTCTAACATGCATACTCTTCTCTGGCGGACGGACGGACCAAGAATGAACTGACTTCATTCCTTGAAGAGGAATAAGAGACTTACTCGGAAAGTAAATTATAAAATATAATCTTTATGTATCTTTTTAGGATGTAGGCGATCATGAACTTCCACTTGATTCTATCGCTTGTCGCTCTTAACACTTTTCTTTTTGGTATCTCTCCGCTCCGTCAACCACTTGTTCAAACTCGTCAAGTATGTCTTGCCCTGCTTTTCCCTGTCTCTCTTTCCTTCTATCCGTTCTGTAAATATTAGATTCTCTAAGGCCTCTTTCCTCATTACATGCCTCAGAAACTTCAGCTATCTCTTCCTGGTGTTTAGTATAAATTTTCTTTTTCGTTTGCATCCTCTCCAAAAACATGTTCCTCACATGTTTGGTCCATGATATACTCAGCATCCTTCTGTAGATCGACATTTGTTTCGAGTCTCTTTTTTTTTTTTAAGGAGATCATCTAGTATTCGCTAGCATATAGGAGAAAAAAATATCACATAACAGCCCATTACTCTTTTCTTTGTTTCCTACAAAATCTTCCTGTCTCTCAATAATACTCCGCTCAATTTTGAAATGCGTCCTTGACCACGCCAATGCGTCTTCAGATCTCAGTATCGCACCTTTCATCCACTGTCAGAACATTTACAAGGTATTTAAATTTCTGTACCTGTTTGATTTTAGACCTGTAGTTGGCATTTTGGTGTCCTCTTTTTGCTGATGATCATGAATTCAATTTCTTTAAAGTTAATATTTTGCCCTTTTTTTTTTCGCTATCGCTTGCTATCTTCAGTAAGAGGCTCTGTATTTTCTTTTCCGTGTCTGCTATCAGCACTGTGTCATCTGCGTATCTTATATTGTTGAGATTGTGACCGCCAATGACGAATCCTGACAGGACTTCTAGCTCACTCAGAAGTACTCAAATATAAACAGCCATACCTTATTTCTGAACCAAGTAAATGCTTATAAACAACTGTAAACGTGTTATATTTATTTATTCTCAAGCCAAATAAATACATATAGATCCAAATAGAAACGAACGTTTACTTGTTCCTGAACCAAGTAAATGCTTATAGGCTAAAAATATAAATGACCAATATTGACCTATATTTGAACCAAGTGAATGCTTACTAACAGAAATACACTCCTGATCAAAATTTTAAGACCACTTAAAAATCTTTAAAAAGAAATATTTTTTTACGGATAGATTTTAAACTCCTCCCACTTAAGGTTACCAATACTACAATCTAAAAGGTCATGAAAACAAAAAGCTATATTCCAAACATTTTATTTAGAAATTTACATTTTTATAAAATGAGGCGATTTACACATGATCAAAATTATAAGACCAGAGACAAAAATTCTACGAAATTGTACAAAAAGTGTATGAAAACATTCAACAACCAAATTTAATAATGAGTTCTACCTCCACTGCTTTTGATGACTTCAAAAATTCTGTCGGGCATGCTAGAAATAAGCGTTTCCATTAAGGTGCGTGGGATGTTGCTCCAGCTTTTGAAGATGGCTTCACGAAGTTCATTTTTTGTTGAATATTGTTTGCCATTTCGATAAACATCTCTTGTCATCCATCCTCAAACACTTTCATTTGGGTTCAAGTCTGGTGAGCATGCAGGATGTCCCAAGAGATGGACCTCAATTTCTTGTAGAAAGGTCAAGGTCCGTCTTGCAGCATGGATTGCAGCATTATTCTGTTGGAATAACCATCCATCCACACACAAACGATAGCCCTCCATCATCAACGATGCTTTTTGTAGCATGCTAACATAACGAGCCGCTGTTTGACAACCCCGCACCACCTGGAGCTCCATCGTCCCTCTGTAAGAAAAGGCACCTCATAACATTAGGGACTTTCTACCACTATGACGTGTGGAGAAAATTTCAGGAGGCATGTTTTTGTTATGCTAATATCGTTGGAAGCCATCAGGACCATCTAGATTGAATTTTTTTCTCATCAAGACTTTCTTCCACTTCTCAACGTCCCATGTTTGGTATTCACAACCAAACTTTAAGTAATCCACCTTGTGACGTGGAAGCAGCCGAGGAATTTGTTTACGCTTTTTATTTACCATGCCTTTTTGTCGTCTGATGGTTACGGGACTGCAATCAGCATCTGTGACTGCCTTAATTTGATTAGAAGAAAGTCCCGCCTCTTTCATAACAACCCGTCTTATTCTCTTACTCAATGCAGGAGAAATTTTTTGGGGCCTACCAGAGGATTTTGCTTTTTCATAATTCTCACTGTTCTTTAGAAAGTTGCAAATCACAGTTTTACTGTGATTTACCTTAGCTGCGATCGCCCGCTGTGACAAATCTTGCTTATGGAATTCTAGAATTCGAGAACGCTCAACATTGGTAAGTTTGCTTGCTTTAGGCATGGTAACACCTTTACGCAGTGATTGCTAATCTCTAACTGAACTAAAAACACTGGAATTACCATAGATCTAGTAATTTATACCCCTGGTCTTATAATTTTGATCATGCGTAAATCCCCTAATTTTATAAAAATGTAAATTTCTAAATAAAATGTTTGGAATGTAGCTTTTTGTTTCCATAACCTTTTAGATTGTAGTATTGGTAACTTTAAGTGGTAGGAGTTTAAAATTTATCTGTAAAAAAAATTTTCTTTTCATAGATTTTTAAGTGGTCTTAAATTTTTGATCAGGAGTGCATAAAGGACAGGAATGTACTAAGAAAATGCATAGTAACTCAAATATAAGCGATCAATATTTAGTTCTCACTGAACCCCGGTCCTGAGTATGACCGTAAACTGCATACGGAAGTAAGGCCTTGATTGGAAGGTTGTGAGAAGTATGGAACCATCTTTTAATTGCTGTTGTTCCCAGGTCCACCCTGACTCGGAGTGGTAGCTGTGGTGGAGACTTACCTCGCCGAAGCAAAAGAAGGCGGTTTGTTTGCACGTGCGTTCGTAGACGTAATGGAACCGCGAGGCGAGCTCATGCGAGGCAGTTTTTCGAATGACACGGCGCATGCGTCATTGGTGAAAGTGAGGCTCTCGGAGAGTGGGAAATTACGAGACCAAAAAACACATAAAAAGAGCCTACTTCTGTTTCGGGTCACTTTTGCTATTC